>CAWUFW010009563.1:0-645000 GCA_963921515.1 Calotriton arnoldi
CTAATGTCGAAAAACAGTGAAGCATCAGCAAAAAGTGGGGGTACCCATGTGAAGCAGATCCTACTCTCCTACACAACCCCCCAAACGTAGGGACATTAAACTAACCTTGCCCAGTTAAGTCTTCATGTTCTAAGTGGAAATACCTAGAGAGTCCATCTGCATTCGCATGGTTACTCCCAGGCCTATGTTCCACTGTAAAGTCCATCCCCTGTAGGGAAATGGACCACCTAAGCAGTTTGGGGTTTTCACCCTTCATTTGTTTTAGCCATAAGAGGGGCTTATGGTCTGTCTGAACCAGGAAGTGTGTACCAAACAAGTATGGCCTCAACTTCTTCAGAGCCCAGACCACAGCAAAGGCCTCCCTCTCTATGGCTGACCAACGTTTCTCTCTAGGGGTCAGCCTTCTGCTAATAAAAGCTACTGGCTGATCCTGACCTTCTTCATTCAATTGTGACAGTACAGCCCCTACCCCCAATTCAGATGCATCAGTTTGAACAATGAACTTCTTGGAGTAATCAGGACTCTGCAGAATTGGAGCAGTGCACATGGCCTGCTTGAGGTCATCAAATGCCTTTTGACAGCTAACTGTCCACTGAACCTTTTTGGGCATTTTCTTAGAAGTTAAGTCATTCAGGGGTGTCACTATTGATCCATACCCCTTGACAAATCTCCTATAGTACCCAGTCAGGCCTAAGAAGGCTCTCACCTGAGTCTGGGTAGTGGGAGCAGTCCAGTCCATGATGGTCTGGATCTTGCTCTGCAAAGGTTGAACCTGGCCTCCACCCACAAGGTGGCCCAGGTACACAACCTGACTCTGCCCTATCTGGCACTTAGTGGCCTTGATAGTCAGGCCTGCCTTTTGCAGGGCCTGTAAAACATTCCTGAGGTGGACCAGGTGATCCTCCCAGGTGGAGCTAAAGACAGCAATATCATCTAGATAAGCTGCACTATAGGCTTCCAGTCCTGTGAGAACTGTATTCACCAACCTCTGGAAAGTGGCAGGTGCATTCTTCAGACCAAAGGGCATTACCACAAATTGATAATGCCCACTAGGGGTTGAGAATGCTGTCTTGGGCTTTGCAGTATCAGCTAGTCTGATCTGCCAGTAGCCAGCTGTTAGGTCAAATGTGCTGAGATATTTGGCAGAGGCCAAAGTATCTATGAGCTCATCTGCCCTGGGTATTGGATGGGCATCAGTCCTAGTGACTGCATTGAGACCCCTGTAGTCTACACAAAACCTCATCTCTCTTTTCCACCACTGGTGTGAGGTTTCGGTACAAGGACTACTGGACTAGCCCAAGGGCTATCTGAGGGTTCAATAACTCCCAATTCCAACATTTTCTGGACTTCAGTCCTGATACAGTCCCTGACATGGTCAGGTTGCCTATAAATCTTGTTTTTAATAGGCAGACTGTCCCCAGTGTCCACTTCATGAGTGCACCAGGTGGTCTGACTGGGTGTCAGTGAAAACATATGTCTAAACTGATTGAGGACTTGCCTGCAATCAGCTTGTTGCTGGGTAGTGAGGCTGCCTGCCAAGGCTACACCATCAACTGACCCATCGTCAGGGTTCTGTGAGAGCAGGTCAGGGAGTGGGTCACTCTCTTCCTCCTGCCCTTCATCAGTAGCCATGAGCAAGCCCATGTCTGCCCTGTCCACATATGGTTTTAACCTGTTGACATGGAGAACCCTGTGGGGACTCCTGGGTGTTCCTAGGTCCACTAAATAAGTGACCTCACCCTTCTGCTCAACAATAGTGTGGGGTCCACTCCATTTATCTTGGAGAGCTGCTGGGGCCACTGGCTCCAACACCCACACCTTCTGTCCTGGCTGGTAAACAGTCAGAACAGCCTTTTGGTCATGCCAGGCCTTCTGAAGTTCCTGGCTAGCCTCAAGGTTTTGGTTGCCTTTTTCATGTACTCAGCCATCCTGGAGCGGAGACCAAGTACATAGTCCACTATATCTTGCTTTGGGGGCTTGAGAGGTAACTCCCATCCTTCCTTCACCAAGCACAGTGGACCCCTCACAGGGTGGCCAAACAGAAGTTCAAAAGGGCTGTAACCAACCCCCTTCTGAGGCACCTCCCTATATGCGAATAAAAGGCAGGGCAAGAGTATGTCCCATCTACGCCTAAGCTTTTCTGGGAGCCCTTTAATCATGCCCTTCAAGGTTTTGTTGAATCTCTCAACTAAACCATTGCATTGTGGGTGATAGGGTGTGGTGAACTTATAAGTCACTCCACACTCCTTCCACATTGCTTTTAAGTACCCAGACATGAAGTTAGCACCCCTGTCTGAGACTACCTCCTTAGGAAAGCCCACTCTTGAGAAGATTCCCAGGAGGGCCCTTGCCACCACAGGTGCTGTAGTGGTCCTGAGGGGAATAGCTTCTGGGTACCTGGTGGCATGATCCACTACCACCAGGATAAACCTGTGCCCAGAGGCTGTTTGGGGATCCATGGGACCAACAATGTCAATCCCTACCCTTTCAAAGGGCACCCCCACCACAGGTAGTGGTATCAGGGGGCCTTTGTAGTGCCACCTGCTTTGCCACTGGCTTGGCAGGTTACACAGGAGCGACAAAACTCCTTACTGTCTTCAGACATGTGGGGCCAGTGAAAGTGAGGGACAATTCTGTCCCAAGTCTTGTTCTGGCCCAGGTGACCTGCTAAGGGAATATCATGGGCTAGGGTCAATAGGAAGCCCCTGAACTTCAAAGGTATTACCAACCTCCTGGTAGCACCAGGCTTGGGGTCTCTACTCTCTGAGTACAGGAGTCCATCATCCCAATACACTGTATGGGGACCACTAGCTTTCCCAGCAGCCTCAGCAGCAGCTTGCTGTCTGAGGGGTTCAAGGAGGGGCAGCTCTGCTGCTCCTGGCTCAGATCTGCCCTAGAAGGTCCCCCTGTCCCCAAGAACTCAACCTGGTCAGGTTCAAGTTCCTCTGGGACAGTTCCTTCTTCAGGGCTGAGATCATCCCCCTCAAGGGACTGATCTTCCTCCTGAGCCAAGGGGAAGGCACTGCCTTAACCCTACTACTCCTCCTCTTGGAAGGCACTTGGTCCATTCTTCCAGAATCCAAGGCCTGTTCAGTGCTAGACATTTTGGCTTGTGACCTGGTCACAGCAAACACATCTGCAGGGATCCCCAGCATTTCTGCATGGGTCCTGAGCTCCACTTCTGCCCAAGCAGAAGTCTCTAAGTCATTGCCAAGCAAGCATTCGACTGGTAGGTTTGCACTTACCACAACCTTCTTAAGGCCAGTTACCCCTCCCCAGGAGAAGTTAACAACTGCCAGAGTATGGTCTGTTCTGACATTGCTAGCATTGGTCACTTGGTACATCTCACCAAGCATAACTTGCCCAGGTAGCACAAGGTCTTGTGTCACCATTGTGACACTTGCCCCTGTGTCCCTAAATGCCAAAGCCTCACGTCCATTGATTAAAGGCTGTTGTCTGTACTTGCCCAGATTACTGGGACTCACAGTGGAGGTCACATCCATGCCTCCATCACAGACTAACACAGCCTGAGTCAGTTCCCTGACTAAGTCAGAGCCCAACTCAGTTCCCAGGGTGAACCCTACTAAACCCTTTGCTGGAGCACTTCCACCAACTGTACTAGGGGGAACAGGTGCCTTAGGGGCATTGGTGGGTGCTGGACTGGAGTCTTTGGACTTGGTGCAATCACTGGTCCAGTGGGTCTTTTGCTTACAGACCTTGCACCATGGTTTTCTTTGGCCTTTCCCTTTGGTAGACTGTGAATCCCCACCAGAAGAAGATTTTTGGGGGCCTGATGAAGACTTTTGATCTTTACCCTTCTCCCCACCCTTGTCAGAGTTCTTAGCATCTTGCTTCTTGGTTTCCCCACCTTGGTTCTGTACCTTCTGCTTCACCCTGGTTCTGACCCATTTGTCTGCCTTCTTTCCCAATTCTTGGGGAGAGGTCAGATCAGAGTCTACCAGGTATTGATGCAACAGCTGATTTTGACAGTTATTAAGAATCTGCTCCCTCATTATCAGATTGTACAATCCTGAGAAGTCACACACCTTACTGCCCATCAACCAGCCTTCCAGAGCCTTGGCAGAACAATCCACATAGTCTACCCAGTCTTGAGTCTGTGCTTTTTGGGTGTCTCTGAACTTCAACCTGTACTGTTCAGTGGTTAGGCCAAACCCATCAATAAGAGCACTCTTCAAGACCTTGTAATTATCAGCATCCTCCTCTCTAACAGTGAGGAGCTTATCTCTACCTTTGTCAGCAAAGGAGAGCCACAAGATTGCTGCCCACTGCTCTTGAGGGACCTTCTGTACTTTACAGGCCCTCTCCAATGCAGTTATCCATTTGTGGATATCATCCCCACTCTGGTAGGGAGGGACAATCTTGCTCAGGTTCCTATGGTCATAGGACCTTTCCCTGTCTCTAGGGACATGGCTGCCACCATGGGACTCTAGTCCCAACTTTCTTCTCTCTCTAAGGAGATCTAGGGATTCCCTATCTAAAGCCAATTGCTTTTTCTGATCTCCAGCTGAGTTTCCTCATACTGGACCAGTCTGGTTCTCCTCTCATGAGAGGATTCCCTCCTGTGAGAGGAGACAGAGCTCCCTATAGAGGTGCCAGAGTGGTTAGACTCCTGAGAAGGAGATCTAGACTTCCTGGGCACACTCTTAATCCTTCCTGGGGGGACAAAGAGGGCATCATCTTGATCATCCTCATCATCATCCACAGGAGGGATTGGGTTTTCCAGGTCAGGGTCATTGTCACCCTCCTGGCCAGTTTCAGAGGGGGGCTGGGGGTATTGGTACCCCTGGCCTCGTCCTCTTCTTCTGCCCCACCCTCAGCTCCTACCCCTTCAGTCCCTACAGGCTTACTAAGGTCATAAGCCACCAACAACTCCTTGAGGTGTTGGGTGGTGGGGCTTTGGCCTGTCCTTATTTTTCTCAAGTTACATAAAGCTCTCAATTCCAAGAATGGGAGTGTATCATACTTGGAGGGTGGAAGCTCAATGGCTTCCTGCAAGGATTCTTTGGATCCTGCCCTTAAAGACATTACTAGTGTGGTGTGGTGTATGCACTACCTACTCTAGTGTGGCCTACTAAACTCTCTTGAGTTGTAGAAAGGGTTGTGCTATCCCTTAACACACAACTCTAAGTTCAGTAGAACGTACTGTATTCTAAGCTTAAATTATATGTACCTTAGGTACCTTTAGTGGTTTTCAGTTGATCAATTCAATTGAGATTATCTGGTAAAACAATAGCAAGCTGGAATCCCACACGCTGCACACCAATGTGAGAAGTTGGCCTGGTATATGCTGTCCACTAATTATAGTGGGCACCTTGCACCAGTCCAAACAACCCCTTATTGGAGATAGGTTAAAGACAACCTTATTGAAAGCTATCCTAGTGGTAGCTATGGAGAGCAGCCTTCAGGCTAAGTCTTGAAGGAATGTAAAGCAGCTTGTTTTACCAGTCTATAATCTCTTGAGTGACCAAATGAAAGAGCACCACACCAGGTATATATTCAAAATATATGTATTTATTGCTAAACACACCCCTCTAGTCTCTTTATGAGGCTAGAGTTCGAAGTACATAAGTTATAAGTTATTAATTCACAGTAATAGCACAAATACACGTTTGGGCCCTAGGGGCGTACCAAACCATATACCAATAAAGTGGTATGCGAACCACGACTGAACTAGACACTAGGCCTAGAGCCTCTAGAAGTGCTTGGACCACAAGGAACCACCCAAGGTAGTGACACAGGGGACCCACGGGAGACGCGTGCAGTGTAAATACACAACCGCGATACGCCGTTAACTTCTATGGAGAAAGTCGGGATCGGGAAAATAGAGAAAAGGGACACTTAAAAGAGGACTAGGACAAAACCCTTTGAGATCTAGGACTTTGAAGAGTCTCTACCCACGGGAGCACCGGAGTACTCGTGTTACCTCACCCAGGAAGCCGGGTGCATAGGTGCCTTTCGGGGTCGGGTTTCGTCGTCGATTCGAATGGCGATCTGCTGCAAAGTGCTGCTGGCGGCCAAGAGAAAAGTGTCCGGGTGGATCCAAGAGTGGATCGGAGTTCTGAAGAACCTGAAAGCAGAGGGGACAGAGTCTGGGTCACTAGCCAGTGACCAGGCAGGCGATGGACAGATGCCCACCGATGTCGAGTGCTTCAGGCGCGTTGACAGTCGTCTTGACTCTTCAGCCACGAGGTCCAGGAGGCGTTGTCGGCGACCAGGAGCAGGATTCAGGCTGGTACACGATGTCTGTCGAGTGCTGAGGCGTCGGCGACCGGATTGGACCCAACAAGCCTTGGCAACGGCAAGTCTTGGTGAAGATGTAGATCGTCGATGGTGCAGACCAGCAAGGTCTGTGGAACTCACCTTGCGAGGGTAAGCGAGGGCAGGCCTGGAGCAACCAGGATGCGAAGTAAAAAAAGGATTGGCCTTCGTTAAGGGCTACTAGCCAACGGGCTAGCGACCGCGAAGGAGCCTTGTGACGCCGCACGTGGATCTGGCTTACAGGACACTCGTGGAGTGGGGGCCAGTGATCTTCGGTGCAGGTGGTGCTGGAGGCTAGGGCTACTCGGAGCCCAAAGCACGACTTCTTGGGAGACCCAGAAGATGATGCACTTGCAAATGTGCTCAGTGTCCAGGGGTCATGGTCTCAAGTCACCCACGATAGCCACGGGCCTCAGCTTTGCTGGGGACTCAGGGTAGCCTCGGGGAAGTCTGAGAATCCACCTCTGGTGATGCGATGACTTCGGCGTCCGACGGGAGCTTCAGAAATGCGAACCAGACAGATGCTTCTTTGGTGCCTGCCAAGCAGGGGAGTCACTCCTTGACCCCAAGGGAGATTCTTCAGTCCTCTAATCTTGTCGTAGAGCGTCGAAGGTCCAGGATTCAGTTTCAGAGTTTCGTCCAGGTATAATCTAAAGTCCTAAGGACTGGGTTCCTATCTTTATACTAAAGATAGGGGTTGGACTACTCTGTGGCCCCACCTATGGGTGGGTCAGGGCAGAGGGGTGGCTACACCCTTTCCCTTTGTCCAGTTCGCGCCAAAGCAGGGGCTGCAAGCCCCTGATCCGGTTTGAACTGGGGTATGCACTAGGGACACCAAATGTGCCCCCAGTGCAGGACTTCAAAGCACCCGAAAGTGCTCCCGCCCAGCCCCAATACACATTATCCTGTCTGGGGAGGTGGTCACACCTCCTGGGACAGGAAACCTATTGTCCAGGCCTCCCCTGCCGGAGTTTCGTCCAGCAGCAGGAGGCCAGACTCGTGTCTGTGGCAGCAGCATCCATTTTGTGATGCCAGGGCTCTGGAAAGAAGTTACCGGACTAGTCAGAGTTAACATGTCTTTCCCTCTAGAAGGGTGGAATGCTATCCCCGCCACCAGGATTGGCGGGGGTAGTATTCCAAGATGTTTGACACCAAACACGACATGTTTAGGTGCAGCCATTCCAAAGTTAGCATTTTACCGCGAGGATATAATGCGCTTAAGAGTATATGGTCAGGCTGCACTACAAACAGCATCAGAGATGGTCTCCGAACGCTGCAGAGGGGCCCTGCTCATGCAGGGGCACCCTCTCACATAGGAACCACGCACTCTGCCTTTAGGATTGATAAGGCCTGCCTTAGGAGTGACTTATAGGTTTATATGTGTGTATGTATTTCGTGATATAGGTAACCTATATCACAGTAAGAGGTGCATGCACCACCTTACCCAGGCTGCAGTAGCAGACCTGTGGTG
This sequence comes from Calotriton arnoldi, assembly GCA_963921515.1. Taxonomy (NCBI): domain Eukaryota; kingdom Metazoa; phylum Chordata; class Amphibia; order Caudata; family Salamandridae; genus Calotriton; species Calotriton arnoldi. The sequence continues at coordinate 7,751 of CAWUFW010009563.1, forward strand.
TCAGTTTGGATGGCCTTCCAGGGGTGGCATAATACATGCTGCAGCCCCTGGCAGGCCTCTGAGGTACCTATGCCCTTGGTACATAGTATACCATATACTAGGGACTTATAAGGGCACTCCAGATCCCAATCAGTGATGTGCCTAAGGCACATGGAAACCATTTTAGAGAGGAAGCAGTTAGGCTGGGGTTCTGATTAGCAGGGCCCCAGCCAGACTAATGTCGAAAAACAGTGAAGCATCAGCAAAAAGTGGGGGTACCCATGTGAAGCAGATCCTACTCTCCTGCATTCACTACAATGCATTTCAATGGGGTACTATCATTTATATTGGTCCCAAGATGGCTGCCAGCAATTCCAGGATGAAGTGCTGACAGCCAATCAGATCTCACGATGACATGTGTGGTTAGGCTCCGCCCAGATATATATGTGATTTTACTTTTGATTTTCTCAGGAACTACTGAACGGATTTACACCATTTAAGCAAAACGCACGACACTGAACCAAGGGCTACCTCTTTGCCAAATTTGGTGTAATTCCGTTCAGCAGTTCGGGCTGTAGCTGCGACTAAAGGTTCCTATGGAAAAATGAATGGGGAAAACACGTTTTGGGACCCCCCTTTTTCTCGGCCCCGCCTGACGAATCACCCGAGACTTTAAGGATAGGAGCGGACCGGAGCGCCCCAACAAGTTGGAAACTTTTGCGAAGATTCGTCAACCGGCGCCAACGTTATTTCAAATAGAATGTTGCGGATTTCCTATGGAAAATAGGTCCTAACTATTTTCCATAGGAAAATGTTTCGGGCAGTGTAGGGGGTCATGCTGGGGCTGGTGTTTCTGGGTTTAGGGCAGTGCAGTGCTGCTCGGGCAGTGTAGGGGGTCATGCTGGGGGTGGAGTTTCAGGGTTTAGGGCAGTGCAGTGGTGTTCTGGCAGTTCAGGGGGTCGTGCTGGGGATGGTGTTTCAGGGTTTTGGGCAGTGCAGTGTAGGGGGTCTTGCTGGGGGTGGTGTTTCAGGGTTTAGGGCAGTGGTGTTCAGGCAGTGTAGGGGGTCTTGCTGGGGGTGATGTTTCAGGGTTTAGGGCAGTCCACTTTGGTTTGGTTCTTGATTTGTGCCAAAGTATTACTTAAGGTATTGGGCTCAGTTTTGTTATTGCGTTTTCGAAAACCCGAGATGACTAATGCTGTATTTTGACCTGTCGTGTGCGTTTTATATGTGGATTTCGATACAAGAGTTTGGATGGCTATGATAGTGTGTGGAATTGGTTTAACATTATGGAGTGGTATCCTTATAAAAGAATTACATTTTCTTTGCATTTTCTGAATGAAAAATGGAATGTAGGGTATGAATACTCTGTGTACTGATCCTCTTTCTCCTCTAGCAGGTGGACCAGCCCTTGTTTCTTGGAGCTCCTTGTATTGGCTAGGAGTGTCCTTTCATCCGATTTTGTTTCACGTCAAGACGGTCTCTGCTTTGTCTTGTTGTCCCTGCAATTTTGTGAGTGCAATACTCTGTGCAGGGTCGCAGCCTCCTGTTATTTTAGATTTTGTCTGAATCCGTGATGTGAACAGATTATTTGTGTATCTCTTTTTCTTTAGGTGAATTATTTGGCTGCTTTAGGTTTTTTGTATACTCACTAGAAGTGTCACTTTTTGTCTTTTTAAACTGAGATGCTTTTTTGCTTATCCGGTTTGGTATTTCTGTGTTTATGATATCCTTTGGAAGGCCTCAGCCCGGCTCTTTTTCCATCGGATTATGATTACTGATTGCCTGTAATCTAGTTCCCCTTGTCTTTTGGAAGTAATCATTTTGTTTCTCAACATTATGACATGTTCACTGACTGTGCTCTCGCTGACGGGATTTTTCATCTTGATAAAGAAGATATTCTATTTCTGACCGTTGAGGTGAGTTTATAACCTCTCCGACCTTACATCCCATTCCTATTTCAGATTTTGGTTTGTGCAATTCAATTGTCTAAGCAAGTTCAGAATAGGGTCGTCCTCACTGTTTTGCTTACGGATAAGATAACTTCTGTTATGTCTCCCTCTCTCTTTCTCTATGGAAGCGTGAAGGCAGATTAATAGGGTGTGATTTGCATCTATTTTCCGTTTCTAAGGTACAGAACCTCGTATGGGTGTGACTTGATACAACTTTATTACAAATAGAACGTTATTTTTCCTTCCCCTTTGTCTGTAGTCTGAATATGAATCGAATCTCATTTTTCAATATATTTGAAAAATTTAATAAAGTAGTATTCTTCCTTTTTACTTTTTTACCTAAGTAGAAACCCTCTGGGTCTTCTTTTTTATACTGTTCATGGTTCTATTATATGTATGTCAAGTGTGGATTTGTGTTTCTCTTTTTTCTTTTTCTTGTTGTATAAACATTTTATTTTGTAAAGGAATGTTGTATAAATATAAAAAATAGTCATGTCTGTCAGTTTTCCGTTTGATACGATACAGAAAGTTGTTTTCTGTAAAACTTGTCTTTTTCTGATTGTTGTGATATTTTGTTTGTCAATTGTGGGACTAATGTGTTTATGATTGGTCTTATGTATGTTTTATGTTACTTTGTTGTAGCCCTGAAGAAGTTCTCAATGCTTGTGCATTTAAAGAACGAAACACATTGGCTGCTTTTAAGATCATATATAGATGCTACAATAAAGGATCAAACCAAAGAAAATACAAAAGGACTGAAACGTATTCTGGTCGGTGCACTACTTGTTGTTGAAAGAACAAAGTTTATACGTCGAGGTGCTGTGAAATACTCCCAAAAACAGTTGACAATGATTGTCCAGCATAAAACAAACACATCAGGTACCTTACAAAATGATAGTGAAATAAAGTTACTGATTGGTAAGGAAACGACTGGTGTCATCAAGCAGGCTGCACATGCACCTTACTGGCTGGCAATGCAGATAGGGCATGAAATCTCTTCCTTGCTTTGAACAACCCTCACCTCCAGCCTACCTACAAACAACCTCCAAATCTCCCTGACTACTTGGGAAATAATCGCTACTGAACAAACACTTAAAATCATGAGGACCATCCACTCCAGCGCTCCGATGGACCCTGCCCCCACCACATCTATAATTTGGGATCCTCCCCCATCAGCATTTGGAATGCTTGCTTTTGTGACCGCTTCTAAAGCTGGTACTGGGGTTACGACAATAATGCGTTTCCCTTGGGCTAACGCTCTTTCTTTTGCTACAGCGGTTTGAACTGCTGTCAGAATTTTTTCAGTAGAACTGAAGCGCATTGAAGGTTAAGTAGGTGAATCCACAGTGACCCGAAATTATTCGAATCACCAAATTTCTTTGACTTACACATGTTTGTAAGTGATTTGTTGCTAACATGTTAGCCTGGAGTGAACGCAAAATTTCTGTGTGTTCCTGTGTCCAGTTTTTGATTGAAAAATCAGGTTTGATTAATGCGTAGAGAGGTTTAACCCTTTCTGCGTAATTTAGAATGTATGTTCTGCCAAAATTGAGGAAACCCAAAATGGATTGTAAGTTTTTTAGCGTCTTTGGAGGTTGGAGCAGCGCACAATTCTCTAGAAAGTTAGCTGCCAAGCTCTTGCCTTCACTTGAAAGCTCATATCCCAAAAATAGGACATTGAGATGGGCAATTCGGGACTTTTTAAAGTTGAACTTGTAGCCCTCAGAGGCGAATCCCAATATAATGGTGCTCACCCTGTTCAAGTGTTTTCCAGGTCATCGTCTGTCAGATAGATGTCATCGACATAGGACAATGCCTCGTTGTCATAAATTTGTAGTAACTCTGTTACCCTCGCTGAGAATAAACCTGGGCTGTTCTTGAACCCTTGTGGGAGTCGACAAAAGTGACGCTGGGTCCCCATTATGGAGAATGCTGTTAAGTACCTGCTTTCAGGTGCTATGTTTTGACAAAAGAAACCGTTTGAGATGTCTAATGTTGTTTTATATTTTTTACGCACAATGTTATTCATTAATGCTGTGCTATGTGCATTTTGCACTGCAAAAGTTTTAGAACAAGTGTTTAAGTGTCTGTAGTCCAAAACTAGACGATATGTATGTAGGAGAGTAGGATCTGCTTCACAGGGGTACCCCCACTTTTTGCTGATACTTCACTGGTTTTCGACATTAGTCTGGCTGGGGCCCTGCTATTCAGAACCCCAGCCTAGCTGTTTCCTCTTTAAAAGGGTCTCCATGTGCCTTAGGCACATCACTGATTGGGATCTGGAGTGCCCTTGTAAGTCCCTAGTATATGGTATACTATGTACCAAGGGCATAGGTACCTCAGAGGCCTGCCAGGGGCTGCAGCATGTATTATGCCACCCCTGGTAGGCCATCCAAACTGGCACCACAGGTCTGCTACTGCAGCCTGGGTAAGGTGGTGCATGCACCCCTTGCTGTGGTATAGGTTACCTATATCACTAAATGCATACACACATATAAACCTATAAGTCACTCCTAAGGCAGGCCTTATCAATCCTAAAGGCAGAGTGCATGGTTCCTATGTGAGAGGGTGCCCCTGCATGAGCAAGGCCCCTCTGCAGCGTTCGGAGACCATCTCTGATGCTGTTTGTAGTGCAGCCTGACCATATACTCTTAAACGCATTATATCCTCGCGGTAAAATGCTAACTATGGAATGGCTGCACCTAAACATGTCGTGTTTGGTGTCAAACATCTTGGAATACTACCCCCCGCCAATCCTGGCGGCGGGGGTAGCATTCCACCCTTCTAGAGGGAAAGGCATGTTAACTCTGACGAGTCCGGTAACTTCTTTCCAGAGCCTGGCATCACAAAATGGATGCTACTGCCACAGACACGAGTCTGGCCTCCTGCTGCTGGACGAAACTCCGGCAGGGGAGGCCTGGACAATAGGTTTCCTGTCCCAGGGAGGTGTGACCACCTCCCCAGACAGGACAATGTGTATTGGGGCTGGGCGGGAGCACTTTCGGGTGCTTTGAAGTCCTGCACTGGGGGCACATTTGGTGTCCCTGTGCATACCCCAGTTCAAACCGGATCAGGGGCTTGCAGCCCCTGCTTTGGCGCGAACTGGACAAAGGGAAAGGGGTGTATCCACCCCTCTGCCCTGACCCACCCATAGGTGGGGCCACAGAGTAGTCCATCCCCTATTTTTAGAATAAAGGTAGGAACCCAGTCCTTAGGACTTTAGATTATACCTGGACGAAACTCTGACACGGAATCCTGGACCTTCGACGCTCTACGACAAGATTAGAGGACTGAAGAATCTCCCTTGGGGTCAAGGAGTGACTCCCTGCTTGGCAGGCACCAAAGAAGCATCTGTCCGGTTCGCATCACTGAAGCTCCCGTCGGACGCCGAAGTCATCGCATCACCAGAGGTGGATTCTCAGACTTCCCCGAGGCTACCCTGAGTCCCCAGCAAAGCTGAGGCCCGTGGCTATCGTGGGTAACGTGAGACTGTGACCCCTGGACACCGAGCACATTTGCAAGTGCACCATCTTCTGGGTCTCCCAAGAAGTCGTGCTTTGGGCTCCGAGTAGCCCTAGCCTCCAGCACCACCTGCACCGAAGATCACTGGCCCCCACTCCACGAGTGTCCTGTAAGCCAGCTCCACGTGCGGCGTTACGAGGCTCCTTCGCGGTCGCTAGCCCGTTGGCTAGTAGCCCTTAACGAAGGCCAATCTTTTCTTTACTTGGCAGTCTGGTTGCTCCAGGCCTGCCCTCACTTACCCTTGCTGGGTGAGTTCCCCAGACCTTGCTGGTCTGCATCATCGACGATCTACATCTTACTCGAGACTTGCCGTTGCCAAGGCCTGTTGGGTCTAATCTGGTCGCCGACACCTCTGCACTCGACAGACATCGAGCAACAGCCCGAATCCTGCTCCTGGTTGCCAACAACGCCTCCCGGACCTCGTGGCTGAAGAGTCAAGACGACCGTCAACGAACTTGAAGCACTCGACATCGGTGGGCATCTGTCCATCGCCCTCCTGGTCACTGGCTAGTGACCCAGACTCTGTCCCCTCTGCTTTCAGGTTCTTCAGAACTCCGATCCACTCTTGGATCCACCCGGACACTTTTCTCCTGGTCGCCAGCAGCACTTTGCAGCAGCTCGCCATAAGAAACGACGACGAAACCCGACCCCGAAAGGCACCTATGCACCCGGCTTCCCTGGGTGAGGTAACACAGTACTCCGGTGCTCCAGTGGGTAGAGACTCTTCAAAGTCCTAGATCTCAAAGGGTTTTGTCCTAGTCCTTTTTAAAGTGTCCCTTTCCTCTATTTTCCCGATCCCGACTTTCTCCATAGAAGTTAACGGCGTATCGCGGTTGGGTATTTACACTGCACGCGTCTCCCGTGGGTCCCCTGTGTCACTACCTTGGGTGGTTCCTTGTGGTCCAAGCACTTCTAGAGGCTCTAGGCCTAGTGTCTAGTTCAGTCGTGGTTCGCATACCACTTTATTGGTATATGGTTTGGTACGCCCCTAGGGCCCAAACGTGTATTTGTGCTATTACTGTGATTTAAGATCTTATAACCTATGTACTTCGAACTCTAGCCTCATAAAGAGACTAGAGGGGTGTGTTTAGTAATAAATACATATATTTTGAATATATACCTGGTGTGGTGCTCTTTCATTTGATCACTCAAGAGATTATAGACTGGTAAAACAAGCTGCTTTACATTCCTTCAAGACTTAGCCTGAAGGATGCTCTCCACAGCTACCACTAGGATAGCTTTCAATAAGGTTGTCTTTAACCTACCTACCATAAGAGTCGATTTGGACTGGTGCAAGGTGCCCACTATAATTAGTGGACAGCATATGCCAGGCCAACTTCTCACAATGTATTGTCTGGTTTGGAGACAGGAAACAAAGGATTGTTCATTGAGGAGGTGCATGTTTCAATCACCCCTTGATATTCAAGTTGATCTAAGATCTCCCTGACCTGTTTTTTAGCTTCTTGCTTTATAGGATACTGCCTTTGTGCAGTTGGTTCATGTTTGAGATTTATTTTATGGTGAGGAGAGTCCTCATCCCATCCTACATGATTTTTATATAATGCTGGGGCCTGGGCCACTGCCCATTTCCTGGCATATGTATATCTTAGATGCATTGGTATATGGTTGGAGAAGGCAGGCATAATAATGTCCTCGCCATGTGGGCACTCCCTGACAAATTGTGGTGGCCAGTCTTTTTCTGCTAGAAGTATGTCATAGCCCTTTGATAGTCTTTCCCAAAAAAGTGCTTTAACCTGTCTAGGTTTGTCTCCTTTCATCCGGAGTGTTATGTCATATAACTTTTGTGGAGTACTAACCCTGGTGTCTACAGTCTCTACTGTAATATACTCATTCAAGTCCACTATCTCCAGAAGTTCCTTCAGGTTCTGGCGAGGTATTGTGACTTCTGCTGCACTGTCCAGCATTGTCTGAGCCCATTCTCCGTTCTTGAGTTGTGTTCTCAGTATTCTCAGCATGTCTTATCTTCAGACCTGCTACCTTCTTTTTTGAGAATTGAGGTTTTGCTTTAGTTTTTGGAGCGTGTTTGTCGTCTTTCGATTTTACGCGTTCTTCTCTATGTTCTGTTCGTCCTCTTCTTTCTGAAGTCTGTGATGAGACCTGAAAGGGACGAGAGGAACGAGAGGAACGTGTATCAGTATCTTGATACCTATCAGGTTTTCTCAAATTATCCCTATTCCTGAGGTTATACCTCCTATCAGAGGGCTCCTTTTGAGGAGACCTACCTCGGGATTGAGAACGTTTCTCGTTTGAAGTTTGTTTATTAGTCTCCCACTTCTTTTTAGAAGATGTAGGAGTTTGTTTAGTTGAGTCCTTCTCAGGACTTTCAGATAGTTTTGGTTTAACTGGTCTTCCCCCCAAACTATCTCTGCCTAATTCTGCATAAGATTGTTCTATAATTCTGGGTAGCTCTGTTTAATGTTCTGTAACATCAAATTCCCTTAATTTTTGTCGTATCGCCACTGCTGCTGCCTCCCCTTTAATATTAGATAATATTATTGTTGAGACCTGGTCGAAATTTTTCAGTACTTTCATACCTAAATTTAAAGCAGGCTCTGCCCAGTATTCGTTTTGAATTTGTTTTAGGACATCAGGTATTACCGCAATTGACGGAATGCCGTGTGTTTTAGTGTAGATGGCAGCAAAGACTGAGCCCCAAGTGGTGCAGTCTTCCAGTTGTGGTGTGATCCCCATTGGTAAACTGATGGTTAGGATTCTGTGTTTCTCATGTTAGTATTTGGAAATACTGCTTCGATTTGAGTAATTTTTTGAGCTATCCAAAATGGAATTTGCTCACGTTTTGTGGGCATTTTACCCATGACTGCGTATAGAGTCTGTGGTGTAATTTTTAGAGTGTTCCCCTGGTGAGGGGTTTGATTTGGAATTGTTAATGGTGGTTGGACTGTGAAAGTCTGCATGTCATATTGAACCAATTGTCTGTATATTTTTATTAACTTGCGAGTTGAATAAGTAGTTCCTCATCTGTCATTATTTCGATGTCGGGATGAGGTGTGTAGCCGGCTAGAATCGGCCATGTTGCTCCTGGTCTACCTAGTGGACCGAGCCTGGTTATATTTCTGTGATGTTTTAGGGCGCCTTTAAACCAGAGCTGATGCTCTTGGTATGTTAATGAAATTTCTATATCCTCGAAAGGAATGTATTCCTCTGGTGGTTCATCTTCTTTGTAGAAGTGAAACATGTGTGTTACTGGATTGGATTCAGGAAATATTACCCATGAATAGAATACCTCTGTCTGAAAAGTTTCGTGTCCCTCTATCACGAAAACTGCTCTACCTCCTCTTGGTGGTAGGCCATGGTTTATGAGTTTTAGAGTAATGGCTCTTCTTAAGTTTGGATGGATGTCTATAACACCCTCCTCGGTTTCATTTAAACCTGTAATGTTAAAACCTGCTGTTTGGGCTGGATCAGCCGCAGCTCCACCGTTTCCGGCGTCTTCATTCATTTTGTTTTTTGAAAAATGTAGAACAAATTTCAAGGAAACAAAGATAAGGTGCACAATATTTGGGACACTGTATCCTTCAACGTTGAGCAAACCAAACAGCTAATATATAGGGCACTACCCTATGTAGCCGTGGCGGATACTTAACCCTGCCCACTCCAGACGTCTTTTGGAGTATATGGGTAGAGGTCTCTGAGAGAAAAAGAAGAAGCACGGCTGAGTTACTCAGTATCTAACGTTGAATTACTGCCTTACCAAACCGTTGGGCGCCATGTAGTGTAGCTCCTATTTCCCTAATAGGCTCTGCGCATTGGAATAATATATCCTATAGGTTTGACATAGGACTGAGGTCTGTATGTCCCTATCGAGTATATTAAACTTAATTACTTGTGCCAGCTAGCTCAGAGGCCACTAGAAACTTCTTGACGACAAGAAGGGAGTAGTTTCTGGCAGCCGCAAAACATGACCACTGTGTTTCCCTTAAGAATCAGAACGTGTCCCAGAGTCGTGGAAACAATAGATAACTATTTCACTCAGCTCAGTCGTGCATGCTTAGTTTTCCTTAAAGTTACACAGAGAGAACAGACGGGCGTTTCAATAAAAGATTTATTGAACAGTCTTGTTTCTGGTGTAAGTTAAATGTGCTGTTACGATCACAAGACAGTATGCGAGATAAATAATGTACAGAGTGAGCAGTAGAAATAAATAATACTGCGTTAGCATTATCTTTTCAGCATATATGCATTTACATAAAATGACACAGCCTAAAAATGCGAGTACTCATACGATGCGTTTCTAGCCTAGTTCTCCCCCAGTGTACCTAACCTGTCCTAGGTGTAGGGAGAAGTAGAAGTAGGTGAAGTATTCCTGACTAGAGTATACTAAGAGTATGTTACGCCTAGTATGCCAAGAGTCTAGTATGCCAAGAGTCTAGTATGCCAAGAGTCCCTCTAGGTTCTTGTCAGCTCCATACCTGAAGAACGAGAGAGGTAGGAATCTCTTTCCAGACTCGAACTCCAACACCCCGCAAGGGAAGTTAGATCACTGGAAGCTGGACACTCTGCGTGCAGGAATGACAGCGTCTTCTCAGTGCGTCCGGCCGGGAAACGGGCTCCTCTGAAGTCGAGGTCTCCTCTGATTTACAGGGGTTTGGGAAGGTATATTTATACCTGAAAATGTTAGCATTGACGCGAGTCGGACAGCGGAAGACGTCATGAATGAACCCCTAAGGAATAATGGTTCATGCATAATATATGAGTCCTTGAAGAAATCAATAGTCCTGGGCTAGGGAAAGTCCCGCTGCCTAAGGGTCTGTTTTTTCATGAACTCGTTGTGACGTTAGGGTGGACGGATGTCGGAGACCATGCCTGTATTTGGAGTGCACGGTTTATGCCTAAATAAGGACTGGGATTTTATGCCTATATAAGGGCAGGGCGAATTGTGCCTATATAAGGACATGATTCTACAAAGCCCGTTTATGGACACCCTAGGAAGTATACAACACTGCATTAATAAAACAAAAGCTGGAGGCCACAATCTCTAATCATCTCTTGCAAACCGTGGAACAAGCTTCCACATGATATCAGAGCTTCTGCATTGTTTTTTGTGTTTCGCATCAAACTGAAGACCTGGCTCTCTGAATAATCTCACCAATGGGAGAGCTGCCTACCCACCTGTGAAGCGCCTGGTTACTCTCAGGTGATTAGAGCACTCTACATCTCTACATAACATAGCACCATAAATGGTAAAATCAATGACATTACAAAAACAGCAAAACTAAAAGCAACATATGATCAATTGACATCATCCAACACATTTGGATAAAATTGATTAATGGCCTCAATCATCTCTGAAGACTTCTTGAAATCCAGAGATCAGGTCACAGGGGAGCCCAGGATAAAGAGGGTTATCACAGTGCAGTCAAGATAAACTAATAGACTAGACAACAGTTTTGGGGAATTTTAAAGGACGTAATAGAATTGTACTCAACATCTTCATACAGACAAAACAAATTGCTTTAATTTAGGTCATTTTCAGTTCGAGAGTAATGGACTGCTTGAAAAAAATCCAAGGTTTCAGGATGTCTTCACTGGAGTGGGGTGGGGGGGGGCAGCTGGCCTGAACACAAAATTAGTTTCCATCCAGGACAAAGATCTCAGTTGAGTATCTAGGAGTTCTTCATCCATTCAGAACTATTTACAAGACTTTATCTGTGCTTGTCCAAAGTTATTATACTGCATGATGATAGCGACCACCTTCCTCTTTGTACAATTTTTAATCTTCACCTACCTAAACGCAAAGGCCATAAGGTTCTGGGCACCTCCTGCAACGATGAATCAGCACATCTAATTCAGAAAATAAAATGGGGCCACGTCAATCCACGGAAACTAGCATCATGGAAAGTCGTTACTGGACAGGCTCTGCAGGCCCAAAGTGGCAAATACCTATTAACTCACTAGGCTTCCATAACCAGGGGAATCCACGACTCATTGAATTCCCGCCCAGGCCTCTAATAAAAATCAATCTATACTGACCAGCTCATGGCTCATTCGAAAGTTGACGAAGGCATGTAAAAAAACCGGGAACAAACAAGCCAATGCTGCGCTGTTATTGGAACTCCAAGGCGCAAGAAAACAACATAAGCAACTGATATGGCAGGAAAAAAACCAGCAGAGGGAAAAGGATTGGCAATATGTTTACTCGATAATGAGCAAGCATAACCAGGCCGATTTATGGAGGCATATCAAAAACAAAACATGCCAGGAAGTTATAAGGAGTAATGTCATAAATGAAGCCATGTGGTCCTCGCATGTAAAAAAGCTATACGTAGTCGATCAACCAAGAGTTTTCCCACTCGAACATTCAGACTCGGCTGACGTCCCAAAGGGCTGTGTCTCCATATATACGATCAACAGCATTCAAAAAGCACCACGTAAATCAAGAGCTTCAGGTGCACCTCGTCCAAATGGTCTCCCGGCCCAACTTTTTAAAGAAGATTTAGCACTATGGCCTACAATACTTTCCCCATTGTTTACCATCTGCGCCAAGCTCCATCAAGTGCCTGACAGTTGGAGAGATTCAATACTGTATCCAATTTTTAAAAAGGGCGATAGACAGAACCCCATCAACTGCCGTCTGATAACCTTAGTGGATATTGAGGCCAAGATCTACGCAGCTGCACTTTTAAACGATCTAGAGTCTTGGGCAACAACAAACGCAATAATTCCTTTCTGTCAAACAGGCTTTAGACCCAACTCCTCCACACTGGATAGTACAATTACTCTATCTTATCTTGCTCACCAGGCAAACAGCCGGAAATCCTCAGCTCTTTACGCATGCTTTCTGGACTATTCGTCTGCATTCGACCTGGTGGACAGAGGTATTTTATGGAGAAAACTCCAGGTGTGGGGTATTACAAGTGGTCTGCTTAATGCCATTATATCATTATATTCATCAACTTGGGTGAGGGTGAGGTTGTCAGACACTGTGTTAACCAGGAAGATCAACACCAACCAAGGGCTAAAGCAAGGGTGTGTCCTCGCTCCAATGTTGTTTAATTTATACACAGCGGACTTGTCCCGGGCACTTAACAACGCTAATCTAATCCCTCCAAAAATAGGCAAAACTAAGATCACAATACTGCAGTACGCAGATGACATTGTTCTGCTCGACAACTCAAAAATAGGAATCAAGAGAGCATTAATCTGTCTTCACTTATATAACATAGTAAACAAGATGACAGTAAACGCCTCCAAAACAAAGGTGTTATCCTTCGGAAGGACTTTAAAACAAACAAGCAGCAACTGGTCTCTGGGTCCCTTAAAAATCTCAGGAGCCAAATCCTATAACTATATGGGCACATGGTTCTCTGCAAATGGCGCACCTACAACATACATGCACGACTTAAAGGATAAGGCAGCATTAATAATACCTAGACTCTGCCAATTACACACAGCCCTTGAAAGCCCCACCTCAGCCCCAATCAGAAAAGTGCTCAGGGCCGTATTACCATCTGCAATCACTTACGGCAGAAAATGCCTTCCCGGGCTAACTCATCAAAATTATCGAAAAATTACATCTAAAAGTCATCATCATCATAAAACTTTATTCAAATCTTTTTTTTTTCAATTCATAAAAGTACAAACAGTTTAAAACTAATTTTCAATATGATATAATATAATCCATGATATTGTAGTTAAAATGTCATGATATTACATTCAAATCTTCATCAGTACACGTCACTTTGTTATCCCAGTTAATATTGTTACTTTTCACCAAAGAGCCATCCTTCATTCAGTTTCATAAACTAATTGGTCTAAAAGTATAAGGGATTTCCTTCTTTGTATGGCCCGGGTTATAAAACCAACAACAGCACTGCAGGCTAATTCATTATCAAGGGTACAGATGAATTTCATAGCGTCTTTATAAAAAAATTATTTCTGTGCAATAAAAATTGGACGTAAAAATATTTTTCTAATATCTTGGTAAAACTTACAAAACAGCATCAAGTGCATCGTGGTCTGGTTAGCGTTTCCCTCACATGGGCATTTATGTTCTATTTTCTGCCATTTATTAAATTTTGGGAAAGCCACCAGTTCATGGACTGTGCCCAGACGCAGTCTTGTCAGATAGAATCTATCTTGGGTGTTTGTAACTTTTACCAAATAATTTGGTAGGCCAGTTGGCGCAATGCTAGCCATATATCTTGATACGCTTATTTTTTCTTCCTCTCGCCTAGCTCTTCCTTGGCTTTGTTTCTCCATATACAATTTTTTAATATGGTTTTTACCAAATTGCAGAATGGCTGTAGGATTTTTACCGATAGGTCTCTATCGATATTCTTTAATAAGCTGTCCATGTATGCTAGCCAGGGAATCTTGTTAGTGTGCTCCAAAGCTGAACAATCCTTAATGATGTCCCTGGTGAACTTTGGTCCCTCCTAACACCAGATGTTATGCCAGGAGCACAGCGCTCTTACTTGAATTAGGTCGATGACATATGATACATCCAATTCTTTATGTAAGAGAAATGTTGACGTAGATCGTGGTATGGCCAGCATACAGCAAAGAAAGTAGTTTTCACAGGATTGCAATGCATTAAGATTGGCATTGCCCCACACTACAGAGTCAAAAGTAGCTACGGGTAGGCATTTACTGCATACATTTTTAGCATATCATGGATAGGTTTGCTGCCTATCTCATTACAAAATCTAAAAATCGCCTCTATGGTTCTGATGAGTTTAAGACTAGTCTGGTCTAGATGAGAAGCCCAATTACTGTTAAAAGAAAAGAAAATACCCAGATAGGAAAACCTCTTAACTTCTGTTAGCTTGTGATCCCTTACATAGTGGGACTTTTTCTTAGCCCTACCTTTGCCACAAGTCATCAGGAACATTTTGGAAAGTTTTAATTTTAAGTCTCTCTGCTCCATGTATGAGACAAAAGCTTCAATCAGTTCTTCTAGTCCGTTTGCAGTTCTCGAGATTAGAACTGCATCGTCTGCATACAGGAGCAGCGGGGTTGGTCTCGCACCTATTTTCGGGGCATCTGTGTTTAGATTCTGAAGAGTTTTATCGATCCCGTTTATGTATAATGAAAATAGAAGTGATGCGATGACACAACCCTGTCTTATTCCCCTGGACACCTTGAAGTTTGGTGTGCACTCACCTCCCCTTCCATACCTCACTCTAGATGTCAGTCTCGAGTATAATTGTGATAGGAAGGAAATAATATCATCAGGAGCGCCCATATCCATCATTGCTTCCCATAATTTGGCGTGGTTTACACAGTCAAAGGCAGGTGTTCTTCCTTAACCATTGTATATTTATTTATAATTAAATGTAGGTTTATGCACTGCTCTACCGTCCCCATCTCCCCCGTAAAGCCATATTGGGTTTCGGTCAAGATATTGTTATCATTTACCCAGTTCTGAAGTCTTTCCAGAACTATACGCCCCATGATCTTGATGGCTGAGTCGAGGAGGGATATGGGGTGGTAGCGTCTCGCGTCTCCCCTTTTTAGGTCTCGCCTGGCGACGCAGCGCGAAGCGCTGTCGCTAGCGAGATCTATTGTCACTGACTTGCTTCGGAAGGGAGACAGGAGCTGTGCACGCGCAGGCCGGACTGGAAATGTGAACACACACGTACAGGCACGCGATGTGCACATCTCCTGTCCCCCTTCCGTCCTCTCCAGCCGCATTGCACGCACTCCCCAGCTGTCCTTGCACCCCCACCAGTGTCAGTCAGCCATGCGCCTGCCACCCCCCACCCACCCCCACCTTACCGTCGTTCCGCCATGCTTCACGCGATGCCCTGCAGCGTGTCCCCAGAGCTCACGTCACGCTGGTCTTTTCTGGCGATCTCCAGACAGCAAATGTGCACGCTCACGGCGCGTTCTGATGTGCACTTGCCCGGACAGCTGATGTGCACGCTCACGGCGTGTATGTGTTCGGCTTTCCCAAGAGCTCCGTGACGCGGCCTGCTCCATGGAGACATTTGCGTGCCGACTCTCCAAGATGGCAGCTTGGGGAAGAAGGCGGCTGGGAACGGGCGGCAGGGAGAGGTGAGGTGACGAGTGCTAGTGGATTAGGGAGGCGTACTACACTGGCATCGGGGGCTGGGAGTCTACCGCTTGTTTAATACAGCCTCGGTAATGCTTGTTAAAGTATGTGACACTGTCCCAGACCAAGCGGAGAGGGCGTGCTCCCGATGGGATGTGACGCTGCAACAACCATTCTGCTCACAGTGGAAGCCAAAACAGATGAGCGACCCCCTGAATGAGAACTGGCTCTCCCACTGATCGGATATGGCACGACGAGTGAAACACCGAACGCTCGGCCGTTGCTAGCACACAAACCATTGCTTCACACACACAATATTCCCCTGCCCCGACGGGCGCCCTCTGATCAGCTATCATGCCTGCTCGCAAACTGTGTGCACCCCCGGGACACATGCTCCTCCCGCCACCACCTGTGACGCATGTAGGTGTCACCGATCTCCTGCACCCTCACCGACAGGCTTCTTTCTCTAGAAGGGGCATCACTACATAACACTGGATCATACAAGACATGGTGGTGCAACGACGAGAAGACCCACACATTTTGAATGATTGCACGGGTACAAATGAGCTCTCGCTATGGTGAGCTGCTTATGGTTTGTCTCTTACTGTTTTTATGACTTGCTTACCTCTGTGCAATGATGTAACCCACACAGGGGCCATATATATTGTTCATACAGCCAGGAACTGACTGTCGCAATGTAATACCCTGATGATTCCTATCTCTGATATGCAGCAGAAATGTCAGGAGTTCCCCAGACGATCACTGGTTCATTACAAAAGATATCAATAACAAGCATTTGCAATGCAATAGGTCTCGCATTTGCGAAATTTTAAGCGATTGGCATTGGAAATGATAATGCCTTTTAATTATCTGTTTTAAAAACCAACATAAATAAAAGGCATTGTAATTTAGAATGCCAGTAGCTCAAACTCTCGCAAATGCGAGACCTATTGCATTGCAAATGCTTGTTAAAAATTGGGACGATAATACTGACTGTCCAGGTCTTGGGGACGTAACCTTTGCCCATAACTGTGTATATTATTTGTATGCATCAGCTGGGACCCCATCGGGTCCAGGAGCCTTACCCTGTTTCATCTTATTTATTGCTATGGTTACCTCCTCCAGTCTAATTTGTTGGAGCGGTATCACAGCTATAGAGGGGGGCTGTTCTATGTTATTGATGGATGCATTAAAAACTCCGCTAAAATGGGTAAGCCAGTCATTTGAGGCTATCCTCCTCTTGTATCTCCCTCTTCCTATTTTTTAGAGCCTGCTTATATAATAATCTAAGTCGCTTGGTTTCTATCCTATCTCCGGGTATTGTGTGTAGGGCCTTATTTAAATCTTGTTTTGCCCGCGTACAATCGTGATTAAACCAGCCTTTTGCGTGTCTCTTTTTCATTGTAATTTCCTTTCTTAAATTGCTAGATATTGCCGCGGTAATCCTCTCATAAGCGGTCGTGATCATTTCGGGGGGGGTGGAATTGGTATCAGTACAGATGGAAAAACTTTCCATGTTATCACTTACAACCTTATACAAAATGGTGTCTTCGTTGATACCTGTCCATTTAATACTAACAGTATTTTTTCCGGGCACCACTACATTTGGCAGCATTAACTTATCCTCAGGCCCATTTGTGGTAACATATAAGGGCAGAGTCAGCGAAGCATGGTCACTAAATCTAGTGAATTCACTGACTGGTAAGCCACAGTAGGTAAGGCCAGAGGTGGACACTATGATGTGATCAATGCTTGATGGATTTCCACTGCCTTGGAAGGTTGCATATGTGGTTGCTCCATCTTCTCCTCTTGATACTAATATTCCAGGCTATGCTTACATAGGACTTCATTTAGCGCTTCCCCATAACAATCATGTGGGAAGTGTTGTAAATTAGTCCCTGTAATATCTGAAAATCCACAGGCATTTATTCCAGAGAGGCTGCATTTACTGGTGTTAAAATCCCCCACCCAAATGCATGTGTATGAAGGGTCCCCCCCTTTTATAAAGGTAGCCAGTACGCTTTCCGACTCATTCACAACTTTATAACGGGTAGCATTAAAAATATTGTTATAAAAATTCACTACTATAAAAGGTTGTTTTTTGCCTATTATCAATAGAACTGTTTGGAAATAAGGAGAGCCATTGTACAGCTTTCTAAGTTCTATTGGCGCTATGGTTGAGATAAAGATTGCCAGGCCTCCCTTTGCTCGTCCGGAGACTGATGGAATAGCTGGGGTTGAGACGGTGGCAAAGCCGTCAATATCTGGCTCTTGGGTATACCAGGTCTCCTGGAGGCATAGTAATTTGAGTGGTTTAATGCTATCTAACCATTCTTTGTCTTTTAGCTTCTTTTTAATCCCGGCAATATTCCATGACCTGATCTTTATTTGTGTTGTTATTTCGGTGGCTAAAAGTCTATAAAAGAGTGTTTAAATTACCTTATTACACCAGGGGACCTCTGGTGAGACTCGAATTTGGCCTGGATTGTATGGTCTAGCATGGAGTCCTTTCTAAAGTATTATTATAGATGCACCACGGCGACGCCAGGCACCCTGAAATTTATCCTGCAAAATATATTCAAATATAAAAACAACCCATGGTCCACCTATCTAACGACAGCAGCAGCTACTCTTCAAATTGACTTGACCGTTCTAAACACCTCATCACTCACGCACACGGCAGTAAAAAGCATATTGAAAAAATAGATTAAATTCCTCTCGAAGACCGCGGACATGGAAAATATTAAGTCTCCACTGCCGCTAAGGGCCCTGGCACTATCATACAACAACGACAGCCAAGTTGGCTTTCAGGCACAATCTTATCTTAATTGCACAATCGGGAAAGCTTGCCTAACCCAAATATTGGCAACAAGGATGCTGGCATTACATATTAAAGACTTCAACCCTAATTGGCCTCTGCTCTCCAAGATTGTCAAGTGCAGACTTTGCGGCTACAAATCTGAAACTTTTCTACACTTACTTTGTAGCGGTCCGACGTTGCTCGATTTCTGGCGAAGTCTATTAAAGCCACTTTTTTTTAATTCATGGCATAAGAACATGCAACAATGCAATGAACTGGATTTTTAGTACCATGGTTCCCCTTGAACTGGCAAGAATAGGCAAATTCTTTAAAGCAGTGCAGGACCTTGTTAAAAACACACAACAAAGCATAGAGACGAGCGCGGATTGATGATTCTTAGTTCCTGCACCACGGACATTAGGCATGGTAAAGTCTGACCTCTTTGTAATTGAGTTTTAACATTTGTTGTGTATTTACTCCATTTTGTAGTTGATTTTAAACAATTTGTACTTTTTTCACACAAAATTCAAACCGGTTCACCTATAACAGATTTCAAATAGCCAAATTACCCTAAATTTACCTAAAACCGCCTGTATACCTTGAGTTTTATCCTTGGGCACTATGTGCCAGTTACACTAGAGGGTATTGCAAGGACCCACCGTTCTCTTTTGTCCTTTGTATAACATGCTTTTTAAATGTTTTATATTGTCATGGTTTTAAGTCATCTACACGATAAACTTTGTATTGACTGACAGCATGATGATGATTTGTGTATTGTCAGGGTTTGCAATCAGGAATACCCAAAGGTATGTATGGACTGCATAAGAGGAGCTATGCAAACATCGAAAGCAGTGGGACTTAGTCATGAACTTTGAGACACTCTTTGTATCATAGGTTTAAAGGTAGAACACAATGAATTCAAAATGACTGGCTGTGAGTGATGAGTAAGAAATTAGGCAATCCATTACAGGGCCTTAAAACAAATGCCCCAGTGATATAGACGAGACAACAGAAGTGCATGAGACATGATATCGGATGGCACCATGAGGTGCCAAAGCTTACTGTCCCTTAAGAAGGAGGACAGCTGGTGCTTAGTCTATTTTTTCAACAAAGAGTAATTGTGGCTGTGCAACTGGGTGAGTCGCGGTTAAGGAGGTTTATCACAATGCTGAAGACATCTTTAGATGAATTAGTCAAAATCCAGTTAGCATAATGTGAAGAGCTGAGAGAAGCATTAAAAATGACTGTGATACAACAAAACCCAAAGCTGCTTGGAGCTAGGCCCAACAGCAGGTTATCTGGAAGAAGGGGGTGATTGGATTGGTGCTGGCCGACCTCTCCCATGGCAGCTACACTGACAGAGGTGAGCACAGTGACTAAGAACTGGCCCTATCAGTGGGTCTATCCCCCTCTGAGGCTTAGCAGAACCAGCAATAGTGGCTTCCATTCAGCAAGGCTCTGAAGACTATGCCACAGGCTACATGCAAATCTCACCCCCAGACAATGAAAGCGACCCAGCAGCAACAGCCCTGCATCTGGGGTGCTGCCTCAGGTTACTCCACAGACAGCTCGTGACCTCCTGTGAGACCCTGTGTATTGTTGACACGCATTGTATCGGGTTGGTAGGGAAGGTATCATGTGGGTGACATCACAGAGTTCGGAGGGGAATGCAGAAAGCATAGAATGTGTGGGAAAACCTTTGGGAAGACACAGTTAGAGTAGACCTGGTGCAAGGTGAATGTATTGTCTGCTCTCCTTACTGTACAATAAACGTACCTGAGTATTCTTCTAAACCAGCGTTCCCTCGTCCTTACACCCCGGAGTTTCTGGCACTACTTATCTGTACTGTTAGAGCAAAGCCAGAACATACTGGCAGTTACAATATCTGTCTTAGAGAGCCATTCACTACTCTCCACCCCTAATAACTATAAGCTACTGCAGGACACAAACACATGGTGAATATAACCCATGCATGAATGCATTGATAGGTAAGGGGCTAGGTGTGTTGACACATGTAACTTAGACAGAGTGAGTGACTATAGAACATGGACTGATATCTAGACATCAGATGGCTGGGCCAACAACCAGGCAGTTTGGTGGTGAGCTAGGCTTCTTAAATCAGAACTACTGTACACATCCCCTATTAATGGATGTCCACTGGAGACATGCAGAGCCATTGCTCCCAGTTTAGCACTTTGTTTCCGGCTTCGTTTGACTGGATGAGAACGGTTTGGGTTTCTTCGCCATGGGGTGTGGGAGAGTTCAGCTGAATCTGAGCCATCAAGACCAGGGATCCCGAGAGGTCGGGCAGCCATTCCTGAGAGCCGGAAGGCCTTCACTACAAGCATAGGATGAGGTGACGACATATAGAATCTCAACGTGGAATGTGTGGGGGATGTCCACAGCAGCCACATTATATGACGTATTCTCCGAAGATATAGGGGCACACATGTGGCTTTATTACAAGAGACACATTTGACAGAGAAACAGGGCACAATATTGTAGGCTAATTGGCGGGTAATGGCCACGGCTTCTCCACCTATGCCAGAGGGGTCCTCATTTGGTTATGTCCATGAGTCTCTTTAAGATTATCAAGCAACTCATTGATAATGTCATACTGGAGTGAGGTTAAGTGGAAAGCCAATTGTATTGATCTGTCTGTATTCCCCTAATCATGGCTAATCACAGTAATGCATGGCCCTTGTCCTACTGCTGATGGATTGGACACAGCACCCAAAGTTATTTGTGACAGTTTCAATGGCGGCGTGGATATACATCTGGATCTCTCTCACCCCCATTACCCCAGGTACTGGTTCATCCAACAACCAAGTCCCTAAAAGGCTGGTTGAATCATATGGAGAGGTAGGCACCCAGGGGGCACAAAAATATTCCGGTCATTACATAGTACATGATGTTTACGTCAGACAAGATCATCTTGTGAGCACAAGGGGAAGGGTATCCGATGTAGAAAGGACTGAATATCTAGTATGGCCATATTGTAGGAGGCTGGCAAGTATATGGTGCTCACTTACGTAAGTGTAGCACCCTGCACTAATCCAGGCGACCCTTATGGTGATTTTAAAGGTCTTGGACAACCTTAGAACGCTCTCTAAGTGGTAGCTGTGGAGAACAGTCTTCAGGCTTAGTCCAGAAGGACTGTAAAGCAGCTTGTTTTACAAGAACGTAATCTTATTGGTATAGATTAACTGAAAAAGAACCACACAGTGTATTTATGAAAATAGGTATTTATTATAAGACACTCACTAACACATACACATATCCCTACCCAGAGATATACACAATGCACACAATACTTTGCAAAGAGAACAGGTAAGTAGCAAAATAAACACAGTGTTCCCCAGAGGGTCCTAACCATATACTAAAATAGTGGGACGCGAACCATGACCAAAGTCAAGACTATACCCAGAAGACATAGAAGTGCTGGGGACCGAAGGAACCACCCGAGGTAAGTAACCAGGAACCCCACGGAGGCCGTGTGCAGAGTGGGAACACAACATTGTGCTCAATTCAAGTCAATAGGTAAGTTGCAGTTGCAATTTTTGAAAAGAAGGACCCTTTCCAGAGGACCCTGAAGAAACCCCATGGAAGAAGGGAGGCTGGAGAGCCACCTCACCCATGGATACCCTAGGAACCAGGATACTTACACCATGGAAGCCGGGTGCATAGGAGCGAAGTGGTGTCGGAAACCTCCGTCAAAATCAAGGAAGGACTTCAGGAAGATGCCGCTGGCGAAGAAGGTGAAAGTGTCCGGTGGAACCCAAAGGTGAATTAAAGTTGAGAAGTACCTGGAAGCAGAGGGGATAAAGTCTATGCCACTCAGGAGTGATCAGGAGGCACGGAAGACAAATACCCACCGATGTCGGGTGCTGCAGGAGAGTTGACGGTGACCTTGGAGCTGCATCTGTGTGGACCAGGCGACTCTGTGGAAGACCAGGAGCCATTCATGAGCTGTCCCACATTGGGTGTCGAAAGTTGAGGGGTCGGTGTCTGTCGGGATCACCAACAAGCATTGGTAACTGCAACCAATGTGGCAAGTGAAAAAGGTGCAATATAGGGACCAGCAAGGTCCAAAGGACTCACCACAAGCAGGGGAGTCATAGTAGGCCATCAGCAATCAGGGGAGCTCACTGGAATCAAAGAAGACCCTCATAAAGACCCACAGGCCGGAGGTACTGGAGTCGCAAGAGGACCTCGAGCGGCTCAAAAAAGATGCAGGCCCACAGTGCAAGCGATGCAGTGAGGACAAAGATCTTGGTCACAGGAGATGCTTGAGGTTGGGGCTACTTGAAGCCCAGAGATCTTGGAGGAAATAAGCCACCAAGCCTTTGCAATGGCAAGTTGACGTGGTGCACAGGGATTTGGTTCCTGCGGTTTCAACGAGGGATACTGGCCTTAAACTCAGTGAGAAGACAGAGCAGGCCTCGAGGGAGTTGTAGAACCTCCACCTGTGTTGCTGAGCCATTCAGAGTCTGTGGGAGCCCAGGAGCAGCAGACCGGTCAGCTTGGTTGTGATGCCTGCGGATGTCTTGGATGTCCACAGGCCTTGGAGAGTTCATGTATGGAGCAAAAGGTACAGTCATTGCAGCAGACGAGCAGTACGACGAGACCAGGAGCAGCAGGAGTCTTCCCAGTTGCAGTCTCGGTGCCCAGAGTAAAGTCCAGCGAAATCCAGAGTGCCTGACGGTCGAAGATGAAGTGGTGTCTTGATATGAATCTTGTCCCACAACGAATCTAGGGACCCACCCACAGGTAAGCCCTTAAATACCCTAAGGAGAGGGTTGAGACGATTCAGAGGTCCCTCCCAGAGGAGGGGCTGGACAGTGGGGAGGATCCTCCCATGTCTTTTGTCCAGTTTCGTGCCAGAGCGAGAGCCAACAGCTCCCTGAGCTGGTTTGAACTGGAGTATGCAAGGAGGGCACCAAGGGTGCTCTTAAAGCAGTCTCATTGGCGCTGGCAAGCGCCCCCACCCAGCCCCAATACACTAAACCCTGTCTGGGAGGTGGTCACACCTCCCTGTGACAGAATACTAATTGCTATGCCTTTCTCTGCACAAGCTTGGCTCAGCAGCAGGAGGGCAGAAACATGTCTCTGGTCGGCAGTAGCCCTAGCTTGTTGTCCAAGTCTGGAAGACTGGTACCGGCAGCACTGAGGGCCTCCCGGAGGAGCTTTACAGTGCATGAAATCATACCTCCCACACCATTAATGGTGTGGAGGTATGATTCCAGCATGCTTGATACCAAACATGACAGGGTTCGTTACAGCCAGTTTCGAGATGGTCATAGCGTAATGACGCATGGCCCCTCTATGTGTTATATGGCTGATGCACTTATAACCCGGGAGAATGGACTTAGTAGGTTGTAGGGGTGTCCTGCTCATGCATGGGCACCCTCACCCTTAGGACCGAGCACCCTGCCTTCAGGATTGAAAGGCCTACCTTAGGGGTGACTTATAGGTTTTAAGTGCAGTGACCTCAGATATAAGCAAACTTATCTCTTTCGTAAGTGGTGATAGCATCTGCTTACACAGGCTGCAATGGCAGGCCTGTAGTCAAAATGTGAGTGGTCTCCCATGGGTGGCATAATACATGCTTCAGCCCATGGGGTACCCCTAGTGTACCTATGCCCTGGGTTCTATAGTACCATCTACTAGGGACTTATAAGGGTACACCAGTAGCCAATCTGGGATGTACCTAGGTACTCACCATAAACAATTTAGGGGATAAAGCACAGAGAATGGGGTCCTGATCAGCAGGATCCCAGTCAGACTCGTCAGAAACAGCATAACACCAGGTAAAAAGTGGGGGTAACCATGAAAGCAGATCCTCCTTTCCTACACAACCCCCACAAATGTAAGGAGATTAAACTAACCTTGCTCAGTTGAGTCTACATTTTCTAAGTGAAAATATCTGGAGTCGATCTGCATTGGCATGGTTACTGCCAGGTCTATGTTCCACTGTATAGTCCATACCCTGTAGAGAAATGGACCACCTCAAAAGTTTGGGGTTTTCACCCTTCATATGTTTAAGCCATAAGAGGGGCTTGTGGTCTGTCTGAACAATGAAGTGAGTGCCAAACAAGTATGGCCTCAGCTTCTTCAGGGTCCAGACCACAGCAAAGGCTTCCCTCTCTATAGCTGACCAACGTTTCTCTGTGGGGGTCATTCTTCTGCTGATAAAAGCTACTGGTTTATCCTGGACCTCTGCATTGAGTTGTGATAACACAGCCCCTACCCCTATCTCAGATGCATCTGTCTGGACAATGAAAGTCTTAGAGTAGTCAGGACTGTGCAGAATAGGAGCAGTGCACTTATCCTGCTTCAGGTCATCAAATGCCTTTTGACAGCTTACTGTCCACTCAAGATTCTTTGGCATTTTCTTTGATGTAAGATCATTCAGGGGAGTCACAATGGACCCATTTCCCTTGACAAATCTTCTGTAGTACCCAGTCTGGCCAAATAAAGCTCTGACCTGAGTCTGGGAAATGGGAGCAATCCAGTCCACAATGGTTTGGATTTTGCTCTGCAATGGTTGAACCTGGCCTCCACCTACTAGTTGGCCCAAGTACACAACCTTACTCTGCCCTATCTGGCACTTGGTGGCCTTGATAGTGAGGCTTGCTTTCTGCAGGGCCTCAAGAACATTCCTGAGGTGGACCAGGTGATCCTCCCAGGTGGAGCTAAAGACAGCAATATCATCTAGATAAGCTGCTCTATAGGCTTCCAGACCTGTTAGGACTTCGTTCACCAACCTCTGAAATATGGCTGGTGCATTTTTCAGACCAAAGGGCATTACAATGAATTGACAATGCTCACTAGGGGTTGTAAATGCTGTTTTTGGCTTGGCATATTCAGCTAGTTTGATGTGCCAGTAGCCAGTAGCCAGCAGTCAGGTCAAATGTACTCAGAAACTTGGCTGAGCCAAATTATCTATAAGTTCATCTGCCCTTGGAATAGGATGTGGTACATAAGAAAATGTCACAGTGGAGAGCATTCACAGAGCATAAAGAAACAATAAATGATCAAATAAATAAAGTGTGACAGCACCAATTAGCTCATTCCATAAATGGTTATGATTTAATTCAATCACAGATATTGAAATGAATCAAATCTAAAAAATGCAATATATTTCACATTTATACATTAATCAAAAACAGGTGCACACATTGTGAAGTGACAAGTGCATAATAGGGATGAGTGCAAGTGATGTGCAAAAGGAAGGTAATGGCGACCTATCCTGCCAGATAACTGGCATATGCATGAATGATCAGTCATAACAAATACGAAACCGATGCAGATATATATTCTCTGTCATCTAAGTTTGACAAAACAAATCATTTATATACATAATGTCGACGTTTCGACCCCTATGTGAACAAGCAGATTTCACGCTTTGAAGGTGGGGTCTTCCTCAGGACCAAGGGAGGGGGAAGGGTGGGCACCAGTCACAGCGGGAAGACTCCAAGCTGAGAATTTAATTGGGTGGGCCTTGTTGGCTCAGTTCACGCTGGTATTCATGGTAGATGAATCAAGGTTGATCAGTGACAGCTAGTCAGTAGTATTGCATCGCGGCAACCATCAGCCATGGGTTACTGATCAACCTTTGTGCTCTCAATTACAAATACCTACATCACACTTGACCATAGGTCACTGATCAACCTTGACCAGGACTTCAAAGCACCCGAAAGTGCTCCCGCCCAGCCCCAATACACACTATCCTGTCTGGGGAGGTGGTTACACCTCCCTGGGACAGGAAACCTATTGTCCAGGCCTCCCCTGCCGGAGTTTCGGTCAGCAGCAGGAGGCCAGACTCGTGTCTGTGTCAGCGGCATCCATTTTGTGATGCCAGGGCTTGGAAAGAAGTTACCGGGCAGGCCGGTGTGTACATGTCTCTCCCTCTACAAGGGTGGAATGCTACCCCCGCCGCCAGAACTGGCGGGGGGGGGGGTAGTATTCCAAGATGTTTGACACCAAACACGACATGTTTCCGTGCAGCCATCCCAAAGTTAGCAATTTAACGCAAGGTTATAATGCGCTTAAGAGTATATGGTCAGGCTGCACTACAAACAACATCAGAGAAGGGTCTCCGAATGCTGCAGAGGGGCCCTGCTCATGCAGGGGCACCCTCTCACATAGGAACCACGCACACTGCCTTCAGGATTGATAAGGCCTGCCATAGGAGTGACTTATAGGTTTATATGTGTGTATGGATGTAGTGATATAGGTAACCTATATCACAATAAGAGGTGCATGCATCACCTTACCCAGGCTGCAGTAGCAGACCTGTGGTGTCCTTTTGGCTGGCCTTCCAGGGGTGGCACAATACATGCTGCAGCCCCTGGTAGGCCTCTGAGGTACCTGTGCCCTGGGTAC
Organism: Calotriton arnoldi; assembly: GCA_963921515.1. NCBI lineage: Eukaryota > Metazoa > Chordata > Amphibia > Caudata > Salamandridae > Calotriton > Calotriton arnoldi. Next base: position 34,428 of record CAWUFW010009563.1, read on the forward strand.
ATAGTATACCATATACTAGGGACTTACAAGGGCACTCCAGATTCCAATCAGAGATGTGCCTAAGGCACATGGAAACCATTTTAGAGAGGAAGCAGCTAGGCTGGGGTTCTGATTAGCAGGGCCCCAGCCAGACTAAAGTCGAAAAACAGTGAAGCATCAGCAAAAAGTGGGGGTATTCAGGTGAAGCAGATCCTACTCTCCTACACAACCCCCCAAACGTAGGGACATTAAACTAACCTTGCCCAGTTAAGTCTTCATGTTCTAAGTGGAAGTACCTAGAGAGTCCATCTGCATTGGCATGGTTACTCCCAGGTCTATGTTCCACTGTGAAGTCCATCCCCTGTAGGGAAATGGACCACCTAAGCAGTTTGGGGTTTTCACCCTTCATTTGTTTTAGCCATAAGAGGGGCTTATGGTCTGTTTGAACAAGGAAGTGAGTACCAAACAAGTATGGCCTCAACTTCTTCAGAGCCCAGACCCCAGCAAAGGCCTCCCTCTCAATGGCTGACCAACGTTTCTCTCTAGGGGTCAGCCTTCTGCTAATAAAAGCTACTGGCTGATCCTGACCTTCATCATTCAATTGTGATAGTACAGCCCCTACCCCCAATTCAGATGCATCTGTTTGGACAATGAACTTCTTGGAGTAATCAGGACTCTGTAGAATGGGAGCAGTGCACATGGCCTGCTTTAGGTCATCAAATGCCTTTTGACATCTAACTGTCCACTGAAGCCTTTTTGGGCATTTTCTTGGACGTTAAGTCATTCAGGGGTGTCACTATTGATCCATACCCCTTGACAAATCTCCTATAGTACCCTGTCAGGCCTAAAAAGGCTCTCACCTGAGTCTGGGTAGTTGGAGCAGTCCAGTCCATGATGGTCTGGATCTTGCTCTGCAAGGGTTGAACCTGGCCTCCACCCACAAGGTGGCCCAGGTACACAACCTGACTCTGCCCTATCTGGCACTTGGTGGCCTTGATAGTCAGGCCTGCTTTCTGCAGGGCCTGTAAAACATTTCTGAGGTGGACCAGGTGATCCTCCCAGGTGGAGCTAAAGACAGCAATATCATCTATATATGCTGCACTATAGGCTTCCAGACCTGTAAGGACTGTATTCACCAACCTCTGAAAAGTGGCAGGTGCATTCTTCAGACCAAGGGCATCACCCCAAATTGATAATGCCCACTAGGGGTTGAGAATGCTGTTTTTGGCTTTGCATCATCAGCTAGTCTGATCTGCCAGTAGCCAGCTGTCAGGTCAAATGTGCTTAGATACTTGGCTGAGGCCAAAGTGTCTATTAGCTCATCTGCCCTAGGTATTGGATGGGCATCAGTCCTAGTGACTGCATTGAGACCCCTGTAGTCCACACAAAACCTCATCTCTCTTTTCCCACCATTGGTGTGAGGTTTTGGCACAAGGACCACTGGACTAGCCCAAGGGCTATCTGAGGGCTCAATAACTCCCAAATCCAACATTTTCTGGACTTCTGTCCTGATACAGTCCCTGACATGGTCAGGTTGCCTATAAATCTTATTTTTAATAGGCAGACTGTCCCCAGTGTCCACTTCATGAGTGCACCAGGTGGTCTGACTGGGTGTCAGTGAGAATATGTGTCTGAACTGATTGAGCACCTGTCTACAATCAGTCTGCTGCTGGGTAGTGAGGCTGCCTGCCAAGGCTACACCATCCACTGACCCATCATCAGGGTTCTGTGAGAGCAGGTCAGGGAGTGGGTCACTCTCTTCCTCCTGTCCCTCATCAGTAGCCATGAGCAAGCCCATGTCTGCCCTGTCCACATATGGTTTTAACCTGTTGACATGGAGAACCCTGTGGGGACTCCTGGGTGTTCCTAGGTCTACTAAGTAGGTAACCTCACCCTTCTGTTCAACAATGGTATGGGGTCCACTCCATTTATCTTGGAGAGCTGCTGGGGCCACTGGCTCCAACACCCACACCTTCTGTCCTGGCTGGTAAACAGTCAGTACAGCCTTTTGGTCATGCCAGGCTTTTGAAGTTCCTGGCTAGCCTCAAGGTTTTTAGTTGCCTTTTCATGTACTCAGCCATCCTGGAGTGGAGACCAAGTACATAGTCCACTATGTCTTGCTTTGGGGCTTGAGAGGTAACTCCCATCCTTCCTTCACCAAGCACAATGGACCCCTGACAGGGTGACCAAACAAAAGTTCAAAAGGGCTGTAGCCAACCCCTTTTGAGGCACCTCCCTGTATGCAAATAAAAGGCAGGGCAAGAGTATGTCCCATCTTCGCCTAAGCTTTTCTGGGAGCCCTTTAATCATGCCCTTCAAGGTTTTGTTGAATCTCTCAACTAAACCATTGCATTGTGGGTGATAGGGTGTGGTGAACTTGTAAGTCACTCCATACTCCTTCCACATTGCTTTCAAGTATCCAGACATAAAGTTAGCACCCCTGTCTGATACAACCTCCTTAGGGAAGCCCACTCTTGAGAAAATTCCCAGGAGGGCCCTTGCCACCACAGGTGCTGTAGTGGTCCTAAGGGGAATAGCCTCTGGGTACCTGGTGGCATGATCCACTACCACCAGGATAAACCTGTGCCCAGATGCTGTTTGGGGATCCATGGGACCAACAATGTCAATCCCCACCCTTTCAAAGGGAACCCCCACCACAGGTAGTGGTATCAGGGGGCCTTTGTAGTGCCACCTGCCTTGCCACTGGCCTGGCAGGTTACACAGGAGCGACAAAACTCCTTGGTGTCTTCAGATATGTGGGGCCAGTGAAAGTGAGGGACAATTCTGTCCCAAGTCTTGTTCTGGCCCAGGTGACCTGCTAAGGGAATGTCATGGGCTAGGGTCAATAGGAAGCCCCTGAACTTCAGAGGTATAACCAACCTCCTGGTGGCACCAGGTTTGTGGTCTCTACACTCTGAGTACAAGAGTCCATCATCCCAATACACTGTATGGGGACCACTAGCTTTCCCAGCAGCCTCAGCAGCAGCTTGCTGTCTGAGGGGTTCAAGAGAGGGGCAGCTCTGCTGCTCCTGGCTCAGATCTGCCCTGGAAGGGCCCCTGTCCCCAAGAACTCAACCTGGTCAGGTTCAAGCTCCTCTGGGACAGTTCCTTCCTCAGGACTGAGATCATCCCCCTCAAGAGACTGATCTTCCTTCTGAGCCAAGGGGGAAGGCACTGCCTTTACCCTACTACTCCTCTTCTTGGAGGGCACTTGGTCCATTATTCCAGAATTCAAGGCCTGTTCAGTGTTAGACATTTTGGCTTGTGACCTGGTCACAGCAAACACATCTGCAGGGATGCCCAGCATTTCTGCATGGGTCCTGAGCTCCACTTCTGCCCAAGCTGAAGTTTCTAAATCATTGCCAAGCAAGCCTTCAACTGGTAGGTCTGCACTTACCACAACCTTCTTAAGGCCAGTTACCCCTCCCCAGGAGAAGTTAACAACTGCCAGAGTATGGTCTGTTCTGACATTGCTAGCATTGGTCACTTGGTACATTTCACCAAGTATAATCTGCCCAGGATACACAAGGCCTTGTGTCACCATGGTGACACTTGCCCCTGTGTCCCTAAATGCCAAAGCCTCTTTTCCATTGATTAAGGGCTGTTGCCTGTACTTGTCCAGATTACTGGGACTCACAGAGGAGGTCACATCCATGCCTCCATCACAGACTAGGACAGCCTGAGTGAGTTCTCTGACTAGGTCAGAGCTCATCTCCTTACCCAGGGTCAACCCTACTAAACCCTTGGCTTGTGTACTCCCACCACCAACTGTAACTGTACTAGGGGGAACAGGTGCCTTAGGGGCGTTGGTGGGGGTTGGAGTAGAGTCTTTGGACTTGGTGCAATCACTGGTCCAGTGGGTCTTTTGCTTACAGACCTTGCACCATGGTTTCTTTTGGCCTTTCCCTTTGTTAGACTGGGAATCCCCACATGAAGAAGATTTTGGGGCCTTGTGAAGACTTTTGGTCTTTACCCTTCTCCCCACCCTTATCAGAGTTCTTAGAATCTTGCTTCTTTGGGTCACCACCTTGGTTCTGTACCTTCTGCCTCACCCTGGTTCTGACTTATTTGTCTGCCTTCTTTCCCAATTCTTGGGGAGAGGTCAGATCAGAGTCCACCAGGTACTGATGCAACAGCTGATTTTGACAGTTATTAAGAATCTGCTCCCTCATGATAAGATTGTACAATCCTGTGAAGTCACACACCTTACTGCCAGGGCCGGACTGGTGATTCCGGGCACCGGGCAATTCCCCGGTAGGCCGGATGGGTGGGGGCCATTTTTTCCACAGGGGGCCGGTTTTGTTGTGGGCTGATTTTTTTTTAGCAAATCGGCCCCCCAGTAACAAAATTAGAAGGCCACTACCATCTGGCACCGCCGGTCGGTCCGTGACGGAGTCAGAGTCAGACAGTCCCCATGCGTGGTGCGGGGAAAAAGCGCAACTGCCATTGGTGGGGTGCCGGTGAGGTGAGTGATGATCTCACCTCCTCATCTCACTGATGCGATGCTTAATGGTGGCTTGACTGTGTTGACGGGGTGAATTAATTTACCAGTGCGTGTGCACAGGGTGCACGGTTTGCAGGCTGCCTGCGTGCACCCTGCACAGTGCACACACACACACTAGTGAATTAATTCACCCCGGCACTAGGCATGCCCCGTACACTTTCAGCACCACAACAACTCGTGACCCGACCAGGCCCATCAGAGGAGTGATCGATGACCGTCACATGCATCACCTGACCAGAGAGACCCCTGATCATCCCCTCCTTAGGGCTCGGCCACGCGAGCCACGCAGGCGAACCTGGGGAGGGGGCGCAGATCATTAGTCCGACTCAGCGCGACGGGCAAGTCTGACCAATATCCTGCGCCCCCTCCCCAAGGTCGCCCGCCTACATTATGCATAAGTGGCAAGTGCGCACATTCTGCTGTTTAGTTACACGCACGCAGGCATCACAGGGCACAGCAGACTGTCACCGGCCGCACACAGAGTAGAAGGGCGAAGGCAGCTGCTAGCCAGGCAGCAAGCAGTAGTAGAGACTCTACTGTAGAGTGCACTGCAGAGTGCATAGGCTGCCGCTGCCCGCTGCCGTCTGAGCCAGCCTCCTCCACTGTATATAAATACAAAGTAAGTGACCTGGCTTGAAATTGTAGATTCACTTCACATCATGCGACGCCGCGACGGGAGTGGCCTGCTACAGCAGGGTGCGGGGCCTGGGGGCTGCTCTGAGTCTTGTTATGTGATTGTGTGAGGTGATCTGCAGGTGATCTCCATGGCAGAGAGGGACTGATTGAACTGCCATTGGTGGACTCACTCACCTGTCCTCATATCACTGTTGCTTTTTGTTACTGTGTACGCGTTAATTAATTTACTAGTGCGTGTGCGCAGGGTGCACGCAGGCCACCTGCACAAACCCTGCGCACACGCACTAGTAGTAAATTAATTCACCCTGCAGGTCGAGTACACTTCTTTCAGCACCATGCACGGCGCCACAACAACTCGTGACCAGGCGGCCCCTCACATAGGGAGTGATCGTCGATGACAGTCACGTGTGACCACCAGAGAGATCATCTCCTCCCTAGCCTAGGGTGCGGCCACGCGAGCCAGGTGGGTGAACTTGGGGAGGGGCACAGATCATTGGTCCGACTCACCTCGACATGCGCGTCTGACCAATGATCTGCGCACCCTCCCTAAGTTCGCCCCCCTGCATTTGTAAGCGTGCCCCAAGGTTAGACCTATTTACTGCTGCAAATCCTCAGCAATGAGGCGAGAAACGCGACCCCCTGAATCCTATGTTATTAGTTGTTTCAGGAATTTCCTTGCAGTGTTTATATGTGTGTTTTTTTTTTAAAGTTCAATACTGGGCGGCCCTGCCCATGCTGTCATGGATGTTGTAAAGTAAACTTAGACACGGATATCCGATCTGACGTGGTAATAAACAAAGTGGAGGTGAGGAATGATGCTGTTACTGGCAGGATTAAGGAAGATAAGTCGACATTACTGCGTGCTGTCCCCCAGGCACCCTGTGGACCCTTTGATTGGCTTCAGCAGTGATCAAACACAACAGTGGTAAAAACAACATTTGCAATGCTCTGTAAACATGGATCAGAAAGGGTTCCACCCCATCTCTAACATCTTCATTTGCACAATTCCCTTTAAAAGATTCAACACATAACACCATCTATTCTGAGTTGACAGACGAAGTGGTGCTGACCATAGCTTGTCCCTCCCCACCGCCCCCCACCTCCGACATCAGAGGTTAGCCCTGTTTGTTTCTGGTTTCTGCTCCTTGCCCTATCCTCTTTGCCAATTTGGAGGCAGTTGACGTGGGAAGAATGGTCAATCCTGTGTTGTCATTGGGGTCAGCCTTGAATGAGTTAAGGAACATTCATGCTTTCTGGCACTCTTTAGCAAAAACAAATTTCTTTGGGGCGCATCATCAAGTTCCGAGCAGGGGATTGAACTCTTTCAGCAATGGCTAGTTGCGCGCGCTCCATTCATTTAGCCGCAAATCCGTCACACAGGGAACATGGCTTATTAAAAAGAGGAACACATGAAGGTTTCCAACAGTTACGCCAACTGTGGTGTTTCTTTTCAGTATATATCGATCGATAAATAAACGAGCTCTTCAGAATGGCAGTTGATTTTTACAATTTAAGCAAAGGAAGTGCATTAAGTGCATTATGCATAGTAGTGCGCACATTCTGCCTGTTGCATGCATTACAGTGATAATCCTTGCACCAACCGGGCAGTCATCATAAGCATGGGTAAATGTAGTGTGAAGAGGCTCAATTTGATTGTTGGAAAGCTAAATTTGATAACATGTGGCCACAGTAGGGTGCTTAGGATACTCTACCATGACAGGTGCATAAGTTCAACTATATTGCTGTAAATATGTGAACTATTGGGTGGAGAAAGAGGTAAAGAGCAAATGGGTGAACATCTGGACCTTTGAAGCCTTGTCAAAATCTAAACCCAAGTTTTAGCAGAACACTGCTAGATGGAGTTACCATATAACAGGCAACATTAAATCAGCCCAATAAGGTGTGGAGCAATGGGGGCCCTTGCCAGCGGGGCTAGCACTCTTAATCCCAGTGGAAATAGCTATGCTCAGAAAAGTGTGACAATGAATAGTGATACACTATCCATACACTTACAAATGAACTCTCTCCTGTGTTAAACATTCAAAATGATACTGGGACTTCATGGGGAGATGCTCTCCAAGGATGGTGAGCTGTAGCACTAGTCTTCCACAGGCCACCCTTGTGAAGTGTTTCTTAGATACATATCATTCATACTGACTGCTGAGACCTGGTTAGATAAGTCCTTGTCGGCCTCAGATTCCTACAAATTAAATTCAGGTTTGATCGGCATCATTACATCAAAAGGCCATTTTTGTTGCCTCTTAGAGCTCAGTGCAAGTGGTAAAGTGCTTGCGATCTTTCCTTTAAACATGGTAAAATTGGCTTACACCCAATTGGAACATTTTATTTACTTGTAAGTCCCTAGAAATGTGGATCTACATGTACCCAGGGACTGAAAATTAAATGCTGCTAGTGGGCTTACAACACTTATTGTGCCACCCACTTAGGTAGCCTTTTAAACATGTGTCAAGGCCAGGGCCTGCCATTGCAGTCTGCCTGTGCAGTTGTAAAACTGCCATTTTGATCTGGCAAAAGGAACCTTTTGCCAGGCCTAAAAATATTCCCTTTTAATACATATGTCACCAGGGTGCAGTATGCAGAGTGCAGTATATTTATGGTTTAAATCTTTGTATTAAATTTCAAAGAGTCCAGCATTACAATAGCTGCCACCTATATCCACCAGCCGGTGGGGATTGGTCAGTTTAACTATTGATAAGAGGATAGAAAGAAGAAATTGGATAGAAGAGGAGGGGTACGGAGAGTTATTCCTGGCATGTGTGTGAGGTGGGCCCATTGTGTTTCCAACCTGTAGACTAGGCAGGGGAGGCGAATGATGGCCTAGTCATGCGGGTGGGGGGTATTAGTGAGGCGCAGCACTCTGACGTACTTTGGGCAATTGAGTTCCCTGAATTCATCAGACAGAAATTCTATGGTGGACCCTCATGTTTTGTCAAATTTAGGGAGGGAGTGTGTAAGACCTGCCGTAATCTTTTCCAAACCTAAAAGTTCCCACAGCTTGTAGAGCCAATCCAGGTGGGAAGGTATCTCTGCCACGCCCCATCTAGCCAGTAATACCTGCTCAGCTGCACCCAGCGCTAGCGCAATTGCCCTGCCCCGCCCAGATCTGAGGGGTTACATCAAGGCATTGGGTAGACCTAGGAGTATGAATGAAGAGAGTCTTGGTAGGTCTGTGCGGTATATCGTGTCTATGTCGTGGAGCGTTACCTCCCAAAATTCCTGAATTTTCGGGCATGCCCAAAGGATATGAGTGAGCGTGCCCAGCTGACCACAGTTACGCCAACATAGTCCATCCCCCCGGTTTCCATTTACGAAGCCTAGCCGGCGTGTAGTACCAATAGTGTGCGATCTTTAGGAACATCTCTTTACCCGCTGTGCTACATGAAGACGCTCTGGCCCTATGCACTATATCACTCCATTCCTTGGGTGAGAACTCATACTCCAATTCCGACTCCCACCGACGATGTGGGGAGATTTACCAGCCTGTCTGGGGGCATTTAAAAAGGCATAGATGTCTGATAATTGTCTTTTGTCAGACGTCCTAGTGACAAACCATTTCTCAAATTGTTTTAGTAGGCGGCCAGTGTGGGGACACACCTGTGGCTGGGTAACCCAGTGACAAAGGGCCAGATACTTACTCAGAACTTCTGTGATTCTGTCGAATACCAGAATCCCATATTCATCAAACAGATCACCAATACGTTTGCAGTTGGCCTCTTGCCAGTGGAGGAAACCATTCCCGGTGTGAGCTGGGGGGAAGTCGGGGTTGCCTATAAAAGGGGTCAGAGGAGACAACGGGGTGGACAGGCCTCAGGGTACCTGTACTCTGTCCCACACCACCATGGTAGCTCTAAGAACTGGAGAGATATATACTCCGCAGGGGCGATGGCGGCGGGGGAGCCAGGGGACCTTCCAGATGTACATGCCCACTACTGAGCAGTAGTGCAGTGTATTTAAATGGTTTGGCATATACTTTTAAGTTTTATATGTCCCGGACTAGGCAAGGCTCAATTGCTACCCTTGTTCTTTGTGAGATTCTTGAATTTTTCACAATCCCATGACTTCAGTGATGTAACATTGATGGCGGCACCCACACTCTGAAAAGTGTTCCAGTGCCACTGGCCTGGGTGCCTTTGTGTGAAATTTTCATGCTTTCTGGTCAGGGTGCCATGTGAGACATTTCCATGCTTTCTGGCTGCCTGGGTGATTATGTGTGACGTTTCCATGCTTTCTGGCCTGGGTGCTTATGTGAGATATTTCCATGCTTTCTGGCTGCCTGGGTGCTTATGTGTGACGTTTCCATGTTTTCTGGCTGCCTGGGTGCTTATGTGTGACATTTCCACAGTTTCTGGCCTCAGTGACCTGGATGCTCATGTGTGACATTTTCATGTTTTCTGGCCTGGTGTGACCAGGCCTGGGTGTGACGTTTCCATAGTTTCTGGCCTCTGTGCCCTAGGTGCTAGTTATCAGATGCTTATGTGTGACATTTCTACAGTTTTTGCCCTCAGTGGCCTATGTGCTTATGTGTGATATTTTCACAGTTTCTGGCCTCAGTGGCCTGTGTGCTCATGTGTGGCATGTCATTGCTTAATGTGTGACAATGTGAGTGACAATTTATTGAAAATACAAAATGAATATCAGAATGTAGTTTTTATGTTGTAAAGTTATGACGTTGAAAGCCTTAAAAAAGCCTAAAATGCATACCACTTTTTGTTGAAAAGAAAAGAGTGGCCCGAAGGGTGTTGTAATCATCACTGTACGGCCCCTTAAAGAGTCCTGGGCAGCAATGTATGCAATTTCACTCTCTCTTACACCTACCCAGGGTGTAATCTCTAGGTTGTGATTTCATTCTATACTGTGATATCTCTGAGCATGTCCTAGGGAGTGGTCTCTTCCTAAGTTGTGATCTTATTCTGTTTCACACCATGCCTCAGTCTGACTCTGTTCAATGAAGCAGTTTCTCCTTCTGTTGTGATTTTAGCTTGTATGGAGTTTCTCTGAGTCTGTCCTGGGAAACACTCTCTTGAAGAGTTATGATATTACCCAACATTGTGCAGTCTGTCCGTGAAACATGATCCCACACTATAGTATACTATTTCTTAAACTGCACTGGAGAGAAGTCTCTTACTCTGTCTTGGACACCACCACTCCCATGAGATCTCACACGACCAGTCTCTCAACAAATTCTGAGAAGCACTCAGAAAAATAATTTCAGGCTATGTTGATACTTTTATGGACCCCAGCCTCACACATGTGCAGATAGACTGATAGAAAGAAGCAAACAGAAGGCACTGACATCATTATTAATGATGAAACCAAAAAAGTAATTATTGTGTTAATGGTAATAATGGTAATAATTCCCAATGAAAACGTGAATGACTGAAAGGGAGCCAATTATTGAGAATTCTTGAGTTATTTACATGTTTGAAATTCATAACATGTGTCTGCAAGAGAATGGGTGATCCTATCTTTACCATGTTATAGTTGCCTGAATCTGTGGGATTCTCTGTTTAGGAAATGAAATTGTGCAAAGCATGCTCTACGCACACGTGACACAACAGTTTCTGTATACTATATAACCAAGCCCCATGCATTAGGTGTGGGATGTCTTGTTTCAAATTTGTTATCAGTTTGCATCAGCTTTGAAAACCTTCTTGTCTATCATTTTAGATTTTCACTATGGATATCAAAGGTACTGGGAAGACAAAACCACACAAGAAAGGAGGAGCTGAGAAAGAACGTGAAAAAAAGAAAAAAATGCAAGAGAAAGAAGCAAGCCACTACCAAAAAGTGACTGATATTTTTACTCCCCAAAAATATTGTATTTCTTTTGAAGGTGGCAGCACGTCCACCAGCCTCAGTACTGAAGGTGCTGAACAAACTGCTGAAGGCCAAAGAACTGAAATAGGCAGTGAAGGTACTGTAACTGAGGCAGCTCCCAAGTATATAGAAGGTTACAGTGAATTAGAAAGTGATGTAGATTCCAAAGAGAAGTGTCAAGAGGACCCTGTAGTTGCGAAATCAGCATGTGCTGATGTGACTTTAACTCATGCAGCTTTTGGAAATTGCACAAGAAAGGAGGATCTGAGAAAGAATGTGAAAAGAAGAAAAATATACAAAAGAAATAAGCAAGCCATTACCAAAAATTGACTGATATTGTTAGACCCAAAAAGAATTGGTTTCTCTCGAAGTGAAGCTGTTGAACAAACTGCTGAAGGCCAAAGGACAGTAAAGGAGGCAACTCCCAAGTGTTTAGAAGGTGACATTGAAATAGAAAGTGGGGAAGATTCCAAAGAGAAGTGTCAAGAAGACCCCATAGTTGAGAAATCAGCATATGCTGATATGACTTTGATTGATTCAGCGGAGGACCAATGGTTTTTGAGACCAACATCTGAAAATTTTAATGCCTTTTTTAAGTTTAATCCCTGTCAACCTGAAGGTCTACGTTGGAATGCTAAAAGATTATATCAGCAAAGAAATGGGAAACCAAGGCAGTGGTTGACTTATTCACACTAAAGCCAAAACCTTTTTCTGTGTGGTATGTCTAGCTTTTAGCAAACAGACAGATAGAAGTGCTTTCATTGATGGCTGTTCTGATGAAAGGGATATGTATCAAAGGATCGATGAGCACGAAGACAGCATCCTTCATCACAGTTCTTCGGAATCCTTCATGATGCGATCAAGAAACATTTTAGGAAGCACAACTGCAAAATGAGAGGAAGTCAAGCGAAAACATGCCATTTTAGAAAGAGTAGTGGAAACAATAAAACTGTTTGGCAAAAGAGGTCTGAGCTATCGAGCAACTACAGAAGCTACCTACACATTAGAAGATGAAACATTGGATCATGGACATTTTTTGGAACTTCTTCAGTATCTTAAAAAATGTGATCCATTATTGAAAAGCCATCTTGAGGATGTCATTAAAAAGAGTAAAAACATCATGAGGTTGCAAAGAGTGGTAAAGGGAGTGGCAATCTGGTTACCCTGATTTCGAAAACAACTGTGAACTCTCTCATAGATAATATTTCCTCATGACTAAAAGAGGGTATTGCTGAAAATATCAGGGAAGCCGAAATGTTCTCAATGCAGCTGGATACAACACAGGACATAAATGTTGTAGACCAGTGCTCTATTATAGTCAGATGTGTGACCGATGTTGTCCACGAACATCTCATGTCTGTTGTGAATTGTACAATGACAACTGGAAAGGCATTGTGTGAGCTAGTTTGCACTGCACTTGAATCCATGAACATTAACGTTGCAAATTTTGTTGGTAACTCAACAGATGGAGCCTCCAATAAGCAGGGACAGTATAATGGGTTCACAGCATGGCTGAGTAAAAAAGCACCTGATCAGATTCATGTGTGGTGCTACGCGCATGTACTAAACCTTGTTATAACTGATGTCACTAAAATCTCTGTATCCGCAGTATCACTGTTTGGGCTGTTAAATTCTTGTGCCGTATTTCTCAGAGAATCATACCTTCGAATGAACGTTTGGCGACACAAACGTATTGAAGCACGGTTTCGGTCCATCTCTATAATTGGAGAAACAAGATGGTGGGCCAAAGATGTAGCACTCTAAAAAATCTTTGGTCTATACAATGACTCAAACAAATCTGTGTACATTGAGGTTCTTCAAACTATGGAAGAGATATCCACATCAGATCACTTCAATGATGAGATCAGATACAAAGTCATTTCATTTCTAAAGTCACTAGTTACATGTGACACCATTTTAACTTCACTGATGTATCTGTTTATTTTTTAAAATACCACTCCTTTATCTCTGTACTTGCAAACACAAGGTATTGACGTACTGCAGGCATATCGAATGGTAACTAAAACCATTGACTCCCTACAGCAACAGAGTCTGGATTTCAGCTGCATAATGGATGCTACAAATAAATTCATCAAGTGGGAAAAAGAAAAATTGGATCAGTGTGATAGCGAAATTTTGATTCAAGTTGACTTCCCAGAGCTTTGAGTACGCAAGAAGAAGATGATGCCTGGGAAACTGCGACTGATAAACCCATCAGGTCAGCTACTGATAAATACAGGATAGAAGTTTATAATGCTGCAATGGACAAAGTAGTTAACAGCTTGCAAAGGCGATTCACAACTCATGGCCAGTTGTTTGCAGATTTGTCATGCTTGGACCCCAGAAACTTTGAAGACATCCTCCAGAACTTTCCCCAAAATGCTCTTCAACGACTAAGTGGCTTGTTAACTACATTTGATCCGGAAGCATCTGTTGAAAAACTGCAGCATGAATTACTTGATTTTGCATCTAAGTGGAGCAGACTAAAAATCAGTATTGAGGAAGAGTACAGTATCATCCAAGAAGTTCAAGATGAGCAAGACTTAGACACCCGTTATCTCAACTTTGAGGATGAGATAATGCAGCACAGTAATGTTGGGCAAAAAAGTATAAGTGTAAGACTTGCAAGGACTGAATAGCTTGCTGCTATAGTTTATTATTGCGTTATAACCTGTCCAGTAAAGCCTACTCTTCTCTCTTTAAGGCCTATAAGTTGGCATTGACTCTTTCCTCCTCTCAGGTGGCTTGTGAAAGATCTTTTTCTAAGCTCAAGTACATCTTGAACAGGCTGCGTAATTCTCTCTCTCAGTCACGTTTGGAAGCCTTTATGCTTATGTCTGTGGAAAAAGATGCTTTAATGCGAGTAAGCAATGAGAAGATCATTGATCTTTTTGCCTCCAAAAGCAAATTGATGCAAGGGATGTTAACACTTTAAAATGTGACCTCAAGTTGCCACATTTCTAAGCTGAGCACTTCTAATAAAATATTTTATTTGAAAGTTGCACTCTGGACATGAAAAGCATTTGACTTTTGCACGTTACCGTCAACATTTTGAGGGCCATTTATAAATATCAAACAGCGCAGTGCAATAACCAGAGTTGACCTCCTTGCATTGTCTCTCTTTAAGCCTGCTTTGCACCACACACATACCTTTGTACCATAGTGAAAGGCTGTGAGCATTATGTCTAACCTAGGTTTCGCACTGAAACAATATCCATCCACTACAAAATACTATGCTTAGGCAAACTTTAAAAAGTTTACTGTACTGTATTTAAGCTGTATTGTAGAGCATACATGCATTCTTGGAAAACCTCAAGAAGGCGTCAGCTTTTGTCTTAAATCTAGGTCTACCTTTGTTCGTAGGTAGGGCTTTAGATCAAAACCCAGGGGTGATTGCTTGGTGAGTCCCACATCTCATCCGTGAAGCACTCTCTTGACACAAATTAATGCAAAGTAGTGTGAAGTGCGATTGAATACAACACTTGTTTGAGATGAAGTACGTTATTATGTTTTTACAGTATTTCATATTAAAGATTTGCTGCAGGCAGGTCATGTTAACTGTTTAAAATGTAAAAATGCCCACAATCATAATGTTGTGCACTGTTGCACTTTACATAAGATGCTTTGTTTTAGCACTGTTTACAAAACTCAGGATATAAAAATCATTTAATCTTTGCACATTGTCTTGTACATTTTTTCCTCTGAACCTTTGCACAATTGTTTGAAGTTAAGTGCGTTTTTTAAATGACTTTATACTATTTTATATTAAGAATAAATCGGTTATATTTAAATTCATGTTTCGTGCTCGACATTTTTTTTTTTTAGTGTTCTTTGTAGGAATGTCTGTGATTTATGACTGAGTATCCCGTGCTCCATAAGGTAATCATTTATTATGCTTTAAAAGTTAAATCAATCTAATATGTAATGAAACGTGTTGGAAAATGCATTGTTTTGTCCTTTCTGTCTCCAAAATTTTCTTGGGTAGAGAACCCTCCAAACTCCCCCTAGTGGTGGTTGCTCACTGCGCTTGCTCGCTACACACCATATGGGGTCTGGTCTCACTTATACTTTGCTCTCTCTGATTCACTGCTCGTGTCTATTTTTGGTGCTCTCTGTAAGAATGTCTATGGGTACACATATGACTGGGTGGGTAACCTGGTGCTCTTTAAGGTCATCATCTACTATTTACTGTGCTTTGAAAGTTGATACAATTAAATATGTAATGAAAAATCTGCTGTAAAATGCACCATTTTGGTCTGTCTTTTTCCAAAATTTTCTTGGGGGAGAACCCCCCCCAAACACCCCTAGTAGTGGTCTGGCTCGCTCGCCGCGCTCGCTCGCTACGAGACGGACGGGGGCTGGTCTGGCAAAATTTGCCAGGGCTGCTTTCAGTTCCCAGTCCGGCCCTGCCCGGAGGTCTGCTAAATGAGGTAGGTGTCTGTTTCATCACAATGCGGGCCCACCATCCTGTTGTATACTTCCTAGGGTGTCCATAAACGGGCTTTCTAGAATCATGTCCTTATATAGGCACAATTCGCCTTTCCCTTATATAGGCATAAAATCCCAGCCCTTATTTAGGCATAAACCATGCACTCCAAATACAGGCATGGTCTTCAACATCCGTCCACCCTAGCGTCACAACGAGTTCATGAAAAAACAGACTCTTAGGCTGCGGGAGTTTCCCTAGCCCAGGACTAATGATTTCTTCAAGGACTCATATATTATGCATGAACCGTTATTCCTTAGGGGTTCATTCATGACGTCTTCCGCTGTCCGACTCACGTCAATGCTAACATTTTCAGGTATAAATATACCTTCCCAAACCCCTGTAAATCAGAGGAGACCTCGACTTCAGAGGAGCCCGTTTCCCGGCCGGACGCACTGAGAAGACGCTGTCATCCCTGCACGCAGAGAGTCCAGCTTCCAGTGATCTAACTTCCCTTGCGGGGTGTTGGAGTTCGAGTCTGGAAAGAGATTCCTACCTCTCTCATTCTTCAGGTATGGAGCTGACAAGAACCTAGAGGGACTCTTGGCATACTAGGCATTCTAGGCGTAACTTACACTTAGTATACTCTAGTAAGGAATACTTCACCTACTTCTACTTCTCCCTACACCTAGGACAGGTTAGATACACTGGGGTAGAACTAGGCTAGAAACGCATCGTATGAGTACTCGCATTTTTAGGCTGTGTCATTTTATGTAAATGCATATATGCTGAAAAGATAATGCTAACGCAGTATTATTTATTTCTACTGCTCACTCTGTACATTATTTATCTCGCATACTGTCTTGTGATCGTAACAGCACATTTAACTTACACCAGAAACAAGACTGTTCAATAAATCTTTTATTGAACCGCCCGTCTGTTCTTTCTGTGTAACTTTGAGGAAAACTAAGCATGCACGACTGAGCTGAGTGAAATAGTTATCTATTGTTTCTACGACTCTGGGACACGTTCTGATTCTAAAGGGACACAAAGCGGTCATGTTTTGCGGCTGCCAGAAACTACTCCCTTCTTGTTGTCAAGAAGTTTCTAGTGGCCTCTGAGCTAGCTGGCACAAGTAATTAAGTTTAATATACTCGATAGGGACATACCGACCTTAGTCCTATGTCAAACCTATAGGATATATTATTCCAATGCGCAGAGCCTATTAGGGAAATAGGAGCAACACCACATGGCGCCCAACGGTTTGGTAAGGCAGTAATTCAACGTTAGATACTGAGTAACTCAGCTGTGCATTCTTTTCTCTCTCAGAGACCCCTACCCATATACTCCTAAAGACGTCTGGAGTGGGCAGGGTTAGTATCCACCACGGCTACATAGGGCAGTACCCTATATATTAGCTGTTTGGTTTGCTCAACGTTGAAGGATACAGTGTCCCAAAATATTGTGCACCTTATCTTTGTTTCCTTGAAACTTGTTCTACATTTTTCATAAAACAAGATGTCCTTAAACGGGGCCAATCCCGCCGGAAACGGTGGACCTGCGGCTGATCCAGCCCAACCAGCATTTTTTAACAATACCGGTTTAAATGAAACCGAGGAGGGTGTCATTGACATCGCTCCAAACTTAAGAAGAGCCATTACTCAAAAACTTATAAAACATGGCCTACCACCGAGAGGAGGTAGAGCAGTTTTCGTGATAGAGGCACACGAATCCTTTCAGACAGAGGTATTCTATTCATGGGTAATATTTCCTGAATCCAATCCAGTAACTCACACATTTCACTTCTACAAAGAAGATGAACCACCAGAGGAATACATTCCCTTCGAGGATATAGAAATTCCATTAACATACCAAGAGCACCAGCTCTGGTTTAAAGGCGCCCTAAAACATCACAGAAACATTACCAGGCTCGGTCCACTAGGTAGACCAGGAGCAACATGGCCGATTCTAGCCGGCTACACACCTCATCCTGAACTTGACATAATGTCAGATGAGGAACTACTTATTCAATTACAAGAATTAATAAAAATCTACAGACAATTGGTCCAATATGTCATGCGGACTTTCACAGTCCAACCACCATTAACACTTCCAAATCAAACTCCTCACCAGGGGAACACTCTAAAAATTACACCACAGACTCTATACGCAGTCATGGGTAAAATGCCCACAAAACGTGAGCAAATTCCATTCTGGATAGCTCAAAAAATTACTCAAATCGAAGCAGTATTTCCAAATACTAGCCCGCATGAGAAACACAGAATCCTAACCATTAGTTTACCAATGGGGATCACACCACAACTGGAAGACTGCACCACTTGGGGCTCAGTCTTTGCTGCCATCTACACTAAAACACACAGCATTCCGTCAATTGCGGTAATACCTGATGTCCTAAAACAAATTCAAAATGAATACGGGGCAGAGCCTGCTCTCAATTTAGGTATGAAATTACTGAAAAATTTCGACCAGGTCTCAACAATAATATTATCTAATATTAAAGGGGAGGCAGCAGCAGTGGCGATCCGACAAAAATTAAGGGAATTTGATGTTACAGAACATCAGACAGAGCTACCCAGAATAATAGAACAATCTTATGCAGAATTAGGCAGAGATAGTTTGGGTGGGAGACCAGTTAAACCGAAACTATCTGAAAGTCCTGCGAAGGACTCAATTAAACAAACTCCTACATCTTCTAAAAAGAAGTGGGAGACTAATAAACAAAATTCAAACGAGAAACGTTCTCAATCCCGAGGTAGGTCTCCTCAAAAGGAGCCCTCTGAAAGGAGGTATAACCTCAGCAATAGGGATAATTTGAGAAAACCTGATAGGCATCAAGATAATGATACACGTTCCTCTCGTCCCTTTCAGGTCTCATCACAGACTTCAGAAAGAAGAGGACGAACAGAACATAGAGAAGAACGCGTGAAATCGAAAGACGACAAGCACGCAACAAAAATTAAAACTAAACCTCAATTCTCCAAAAAGAAAGTAGCAGGTCTGAAGATAAGACATGCCGAGAATAATGAGATCACAACTCAAAAACGGGGAATGGGCTCAGACAATGCTGGACAGTGCAGCAGAAGTCACAATAGTTCGCCAGACCCTGAAGGGACTTCTGGAGATAGTGGACTTGAATGAGTACATCACAGTAGAGACTGTAGATACCAGGGTTAGTACTCCACAAAAGTTATATGACATAACACTCCGGATGGAGGGAGACAAACCTAGACAGGTTAAAGCACTTTTTTGGGAAAGACTATCAAAGGGCTATGACATACTTCTAGCATAGAAAGACTGGCCACCACAATTTGTCAGGGAGTGCCCACATGGCGAGGACATTATTATGCCTGCCTTCTCCAACCATATACCAATGCATCTAAGATATACATATGCCAGGACATGGGCAGTGGCCCAGGGCCCAGCATTATATAAAAATCATGTAGGATGGGATGAGGACTCGCCTCACCATAAAATACATCTGAAACATGAACCAACTGCACAAAGGCAGTACCCAATAAAGCAAGAAGCTAAAAAACAGGTCAGGGAGATCTTAGATCAACTTGAATATCAAGGGGTGATTGAAACATGCACCTCCTCCATGAACAATCCTTTGTTTCCTGTCTCCAAACCAGACAATACATATCGTCTAGTATTGGATTACAGACATTTAAAAACTTGTTCTAAAACTTTTGCAGTGCAAAATGCACATAGCACAGCATTAATGAATAACATTGTGCGTAAAAAATACAAAACAACATTAGACATCTCAAACGGTTTCTTTTGTCAAAACATAGCACCTGAAAGCAGGTACTTAACGGCATTCTCCATAATGGGGACCCAGCGTCACTTTTGTCGACTCCCACAAAGGTTCAAGAACAGCCCAGGTTTATTCTCAGCGAGGGTAACGGAGTTACTACAAATTTATGACAATGAGGCATTGTCCTATGTCGATGACATCTATCTGACAGACGATGACCTGGAAAAACACTTGAACAGGGTGAGCACCATTATATTGGGATTCGCCTCTGAGGGCTACAAGTTCAACTTTAAAAAGTCCCGAATTGCCCATCTCAATGTCCTATTTTTGGGATATGAGCTTTTAAGTGAAGGCAAGAGCTTGGCAGCTAACTTTCTAGAGAAATGTGCGCTGCTCCAACCTCCAAAGACGCTAAAAAACTTACAATCCATCCTGGGTTTCCTCAATTTTGGAAGAACATACATTCTAAACTACGCAGAAAGGGTTAAACCTCTCTACGCACTAATCAAACCTGATTTTTCAATCAAAAATTGGACAAACGAACACACAGAAATTTTGTGTTCACTCCAGGCTAACATGTTAGCAACAAATCACTTACAAACACGTGTAAGTCAAAGAAATTTGGTGATTCCAATAATTTCGGGTCAATGTGGATTCACCTACTTAACCTTCAATGAGGGTGAGAAAATACCAATCGCTTACAAATCACATTTGTACACACAAGCGGAAATGCGCTTCAGTTCTACTGAAAAAATTCTGACAGCAGTTCAAACCGCTGTAGCAAAAGAAAGAGCCCTAGCACAAGGGAAACGCATAATTGTTGTAACCCCAGTACCAGCTTTAGAAGCGGTCACGAAAGCAAGCATTCCAAATGCTAAAGCACTACATCCGAGATGGATACAATGGGTTAATTCTCTTGCTGCAACAGATGTTGAATACGTTTTTGATCCCGATTTAAAAACACAAGCATTTCTCCAATATGAACAAGAATGTCCTCTGCCCACTGAGATTCTGCCTCTCGATCAGTACGAATTCATAATTTACACTGACGGATCCGCACAGCCCGCAACAGGGAGTAAGCAAGCTTACAGTGCAGCGTGTGCAATCGTTAAAGGTCGCATGCGAAATGGCATCTTCAGACCTATGGTCACAAAAACTCAATCTCTAAGAGATTGCACAGCTCAGCGAGCTGAACTACAAGCATTTAAACTGGCACTTGAGAGTACGGATCGAGAATTCCCCACACTGATAGTGTGCGATTCCTTTTACTGTGTTCAGTCGTATAATGACTATATACGAACCTGGCTTGAGAATGGTTTCAAAGATGCGAAAGGTGGCACAATAAAGCATAAATTGCTTTGGGAACAAGTAGTTCAGTTGAAAAACGAACTACCAAAGGCTCACGTGATTCACACACTGAGTCATCAACGTGATGGCGTTCACGTTGCAGGGAATTCATTGGCTGACGAAGCCGCAAAGGGGGCTGTTCAGACGGCTTCCGTAGCTGCGATCACTCGTTCAAAAACAAAAATAGACGGTGAGATAATGTTGGCTGTCAATGCTTCAAGCAAAGGCAGCAGGCGCAGGGTGGGCTGGCGGCACCGGACTTTGCCTTATATGCGTATAGCGCACAGGCGCAATTTCTCCACTACTGGGTACACCCCACCCCATTCCAGCCTCACGTGGAGGTTAAACTAGACCGAGCAGCCCCCCTGCCACTTAGTACGGCTATCTATCAACCATTTAAGCGCCCGCGTAATGAAGTAGATTCAGTGGAGGCGCTGCGATGGGCATGGGAGGGACTCCGCAGAAGAGCACACATGGATGTGCTGTACGCGCCATCCATGACCTTGGCGGACAATCCGCTGGTGCTGCCATTGATGGAGAGACACGTGCAGGCACGGGCCCAGGTGCACAAGATTCAGACGGGCCAAGACTTGTATCCTGGAGATACCTTTCTCACACTGCAGCAGATGTGTTGGCCTACAGCCCCCTCGGCGGCAGACACGCTATTATACTATCAGCTGCGTGCAGCTTGTAGATGGAAATTCGACACGTTTCCAGCGCCTCCTCCACCACTGCGAGCATTAGAAAATGTCCTTACTGTCGAGTCAAGCCGCAGGCTGATCACAAGACTTTACACCATCACACAAAAGGAACACCCAATTATAATGCCAATAGCCCGTACCGCCTAGGAGGAGGACTTGGGGGGTGGTCTCACGGATGAACAGTGGGCATTCAGTTGCAGCCAGCTCAAACAACTCACCCCGAACTATAGGCTCAGGTTAATCCATTTCAAATATATACAGAGATACTATAGGACCCCCATCCAACTACGACGTATGGGGTTGCGCCCAGACGACAACTGTTGGAAATGCAGAGTGTCGCAAGCAACATTCATACATTTAGCGTGGCAATGCAGACCAGTAGCGAATTTTTGGACACATACCCTACAATACACAGGAAATATAACGGGGCTAACTGTACCATGCACGCCTCAGGTGGCACTCCTGGGGATAATCCCTCACATACCGCCAAAGACAAGGAAACTGTCAGCCCTCTTGTTACTCATGGCAAGCCGGCAGGTGGCGATACACTGGGGGGCCACACACCCTCCGACAATGAAGGAGTGGGTCACAGAAGTAACTTATTGTAAGACCCATCTGATGGAATACTGGGAGCTGATGCCGATACGCTCCCGTCCCAGAGATATATGGGAACCCTTTGTGAGCTGGCTGGGGACAGTGGATATAGCGGAAGTATAGATGGGGTCGAGGGGGCGCTAGGATCCAGCCATAGAAGAGGCTCGGGCTACGAAAGCCACTCTTTGTGACGGGGTGCAGAGGTAAAGGTCACATAGGTTGATTATCCCCTATGAAACTGTATGAGTGTGACAAGAGACCAATAGCATAAAGCATTAGTGTGTGGTCTAATACTCACAACGAACGCCCAGTGGGGCCACCTCAATGAGGAAATGCTACTAAAACTGTCCTAATTGCTGCTGGTTCTTCTCTTTTACTGTTATGCTGATAAATAACGCTGTGCTATGCTACTATGTACTGAATGCCACTGGTTTGTATTTTATTTTGGTTAAAAAAATGCTAATAAAAAGAATTACAAAAATAAAATGTGTGGCTTTTGTTTTGAGAGTCTATCCAAAGAAGGCAGCACAAATGTGATGTTTGGTGATTTCACGTCCCATTCCCTGCCCCCCAAACACAACAAGCAAATTGTGCCTAAACATTTCCGGCGGAGCGGAACTCCATGGAATTCCACAGAGTTTATATGCAACTCTACGAAATTCGGCGTAGTGCAACTCCGCAAACTTTGCCCACCTTGAGTCATGCTATCTGGGTTAAATCTATTGTTCTTTTGGTCATCATGCCACCCCAGTTTGGACCCAGCTATATGCAAATCAGTCTTGACCCTGCTCCTCATGGGAACAGTCAAGCATCCTGGGACCGTTTCGGAGTATCACCCCTCATTAGCCAGGCTAGCTTGAATCCAGTGGCACAACGAGAAAAGGATTCATGTCTGGGCATACCCTGGCCACTTAGGGTGAACATAGCAAATTAGAGTTGACCACATAGCCACGTTTTCCATTTCTCTCTATAATTAAGATGATGTTGCTAGGTCATCTGGCATTCAGGATGACCTTCTCCAGAAAACCTTCAACATCTTCTGGTCTCCACTCAAGTGAGATTAGAGGCTTCCTGGACTTGTCAAGGGGAAGATGACAGTCCTTGTGTCTCTCAACCTCTCCTTCATCATTTACCTTCCTTTCTTTGCTTCTGCCAGACATGTCTTTGATTGGTGAGATCCAAATGATTCTGCTTGAATTGATGACCACACCTCAGCAAATTCAACAATAAGAAGAAGGCGCCACTTCACACAGAGCAGTCACATGAGTAATACCATAAGCATGCAAACCACCACATTGAGGATCATTTAGAGAGGACTATGCAAGTGTCAGTGAGTGTAATGTGTGACCCCTGAATCCTGAGGCCAATGCAACCCAACTGAGCTAGGTTCCCACATCTCTGTAACATTCATCAAAGACGTTCTGACTTCCTAAGACCCATTTGCCAGAGGTGTGGACAGAACAGAACAGAACAGAAAGAAAAATATTGATTAACACAAGTTAGTAAAATGACAGTGTTACTAGGGTTTAGCAGGTACACCTGTGTTTGAGAAGACCTTAACATTGTGGCAAAAATCTATACTGTTTGCAGGTGTGTACTGTTGGAAGCTGGTTTGCTATATAGTGTACTAAAATGAAGTACACAGTGCAGCGAGTTCAGTGAATCTCCAGAGGAAAAGTAGATAACATTAATACTCTATTTTGGGGTAGTGTGGGCGAGCAGTTAGGCTTATCAGAGGGTCATGCTAAGCATTTGTTTTTACTCACAGAGGCAATAAATGAGACACACACTCAAGAATAAATTGGAGTCCAATTTGTAAAAGTCAAGCATATTTTTATAAATATTTGGAAACCAAGAACCAGTGAATAACGTTTTGTATATTGAACAGTGCAGTTCGAGATATGTATTTTTTCAGTATTTTAGCACAATGCGGAAAACACCATAAAATCAGTTTGCCATCATACATTTAGCGTTGCATTCAAAGGAGAGAAGGCAATTGGTTAGCATAGGATGCAATGGGTTTTGGGGCACCGTCAAAACATTTAACTTCGTGGTCAATGGAGAGAAGGCAATAGGGTTAGGTAGCAAAGTACTGCCACACATTTACCGTCATGGTCAATGGAAGCAACACTCCGCAGTGGAGTTTTGGGTGACAACGGTCACTTAGAGTTCGTAGGGAGTTCTACTCCTGGAGGAGTAAGAATCTTGGGAGTACCAGGGCTCGGGTACAACAGGCAGTTCTGGGTTACCTGGTTCGGAGGCACCAGAGGCAGAGGTACGGTAGATGGGTCATCACCGGCGGCTGTCGAAATCAATGCAGGTTGCCCAATGATGCTCTTATCGACAACTGGCACTGAAGAGCATGTCTGTTCCTTTGCTCTACTCAACTGGATGGCTGATGTTTGTACCTCAGAAGGTTCGGATCTCATACTGGAATCACTGATTTATCAATTGGCATCCCACATTTTGGTTACCGGTGACACGCTCTAATTGGCTATTATTTTTTGACAATACTTTTGTTTATTCAGTCTCCAACTTCAGATTTTTGTCTACGTCCCTCACATCAATACATAATGACTGTCCTTGAATTCAAACACTTTGATTCTGCTTACTGCCTGAATTCTGCCATCATCTTGGTGCTACCATCCTGACCAAGGGGAGGGTATCATGTGTTCCGTGCAGGCCAATTGCCATTTTCCTTTATGTTAGCCTGAGTAAGTACCAGTCTGTCCTCTGCTTTGCACATGTTACTATATAAACATATCTTGCTTCATGCCACACTGTACTTTCACACAAAACCTATTGTTGTTTTTGCATTCTGTTCTTTCCTGGGATTTAGTCTGAAAACAATAGAGAAGGTCTAACAACAATGCCTCTTGCTATTCTGTTTTGGTCAGGCTCTAGAACCTAGACACAATACACAAATGCAGCTGTTGTTTGGGAACGCATATTCTTTGTTATATAGGTATGCACAGACATGCTGAGATACATTTTGGAGAGAGATTCAGAGAGATCATGACTATACCTGAGATGTAGAACTTTCATCTGTGCATGCGAAGGTACGGGGTCAGCTGCAAACACCCAGAGATCTTCTGATATATAATCACCTTGCTTCTCTAGAAGGGGCGGGGGGTTTTCGTACCCTGTCTATTATCATGACAGCTCCTTTTATGATTTATAGATTACTTACTATGCTGACCATATTTGTGTTAGGCATTTTCTTACTTATTGTGGCACGTATACTGCATGCTGGAGCACGATAGTTAAAATAAATATTTTTAACTTTTCTCATGTCTCTGTCAGTTCTTATTGTGGACAAGTACGAGTGTGAGAGTGAAAGGATGCGTCCTGTCACTGTGATTCCTGAGAGGGTCATGAGTGTTGTGTTCTGGGGTGTCTAATCACTTGTTCCTCTGTGAGTGAGTAGGAGGGCAATTGAGAAACTATAGGTAGTTGGTCCCTGGCTCATGGGTACTAAGGTGGTAGGATAACTCAGTCCCTGCCTACTAAGGTTCTGTGGTCCCAAGCATAGTTCTGTGTCTGTGCAGAATCTCTGCAACAACAGGAAGATAAAAAACCTCCCAAACCAAAATTCCAGAAGAAAAGGGTAGCCAGAATTAAGATCAGACATGCCCAGAATACTGATGACTCTGCTTCTGAGCGGGGAATGGGCAGTGACGATGCTGGACAGTGCGGCAAATGTCACAATAGTTTGCCAGAACCTGATAGATTGTTTGGCAGGAGTAGCATGAGTGAATACATCACAATGGAAACACCAGATACGAGGGTAAATGTCCCCCCATCATTTATACAAAATTCAAATCCAACCTGAAGGGGGACATACTCAGAAATGTTAATGTTCTCTTCTGAGAGAACTTGACACATGATTATAATATTCTTACGGCTAAAAAGGATTGGCCACCTGGTTTCATAATGGAATGCTCAAACGGGGAAACAGTAATTTTACCTGCTTTCTCTGACCTCAGTCCTGAAACGGTAAAACATACATTCGCGCTGGAGTGGGCCTTAGCACTAGCTCTTGCGTTATACTGCAATCAGGTGAGGTGGGATGATTATTCCCCTTATCGCGAAATACCGTTGAGGACAATTCCACAACCTCAAAGACAGCACCCAATTAAACATGCAGCAAAAAATACAAGTTAGGGAAGTCCTAGAACATCATGAATAACAAGGTGTAATAGAAACATGCACCTCATCTATGAATAATCCCTTGTTTCCGGTCATGAAACCAGAAAATTCATATAGTCTAGTATTGGATTACAGACAATATAATGCAGCTACTCACACATTTGCAGTACAGAATGCACACAGTGCCGCACTAATGAATACCATTGTGCGGAAAAAATATAAAACACTAGACATCTCAAATTGATTTTTTTTGGCCAAAATATAGCACCTGGAAGCAGATATCTGACTGCATTTTCAGCGTTAGGTTCACAGAGCAATTCTGTTTATTGATACAGGGGTATAAGAATAGCCCTGGGGTATTTTCAGCCAGAATAACAGAGTTACTACAAAAGTTTGACAAAGAGGCATTGGCCTATGTTAATGACATATATGTGACAGACAATGAACACAGGAAACACTTGAGTAGAGTAGGCTGCATAATTTTGGCGTTTGCTTACATAGGCAACAAATTTAATTTCAAGAAATTAAAAATTGCCCACCTCAACGTCCTGTTCTTGGGATACAAGTTCTCAAGTTAAGGCAAAAGTCTGGCAATAATTTTTTTTGAAAAATGTGCTTTGCTCCAACCACCAATGACAACAAAAAGATTACAATCCATTTTGGGATTTTTAAATTCTGATAGAACATACATTACAGATTATGCTGATCAGGCAAGACTTTTCAAGCACATACAAACATTCTACGTTCAGTACAAGCTGACATGATAGCTTCCAAACATTTACACACATGTGTGAACACAACAAACTTAGTGATCCGCGTAGTCTCTGGACCATCAGGGTATATTTATGTCACACTCAATGAAGGAGACATAGTACCCATTGCATACAAATCACATTTGTACTCAAATGCTGAAATGCATTTAGCACCTACTGAGAAAATTCTCACAAGAGTACAGACTGCTGTAGTGAGAGAGCAAGACTTGGCACAGGGTAAACGCATAATTGTCGAAATCCCGGTTCCGACCTTAGAGGCCATCACCAAAGCAAGAGTCTCTAATGCTAAAGCTTTACATCCACGATGGATTCAATGAGCTAACTCATTCACTGTAACAGATGTAGACTACAGATTTGATTCAACACTACAAACACAAGCTTTTTTGCAGTACAAATAAGAATATCCTCTGCCTAATGAAATACATATATTGAGTCATCAACGTGTTGCCGTTCATTTTGCAGGGAATTCCATGGCTGATGAAGCCGCTAAGGCAGCAATTCATATTGCTGCCGTTGCTGCAATGAATTACTCGCTCTTGTACAAAAATAAACAGAGACATCATGGTGGCTGTTAATGCTGATTCTAATGACACACACCTATCGAAAGGCTTTCCACTCAAGTACTCCTACAAGTTAGATGCACAGAACATTCCATATGCTCACATTCCTGGAGTGGCGGATAGAGTAATACCAATCACTGATCGCAGACTGGGGTTGATACTAGCTGCACATGAGGGTCTAGATTCTGTTCATGCAGGGATTACTGCTACAGTTTCATTATTACAACAAAGCTATTGGTGGCCTGGACTTTACAAACAGACCATGGACTTTTTACTCAGAGATTACATTTGTCAGAAGATGAAGAGCTCCACCATCGCACGTCCACCACAGACCCCTCTATTGATTTCAAGCACGTCTCTTTCTTGTGTCTATTTGGACCACAGCGGCCCTCTACAATCTGATGTGGTCTACAAGTACATCTTGGTGGAAGTGGATTCCTGCTCTTGATTCCTTTGTTTATGTCTACAGTGGTCGGCTGACACCCAAACTGTTAGAAAGGATTTGCGAGTCTTTATCGTGACATAAGCAATTGGCACACTACATTCTGACCAGGGTCCAGCGTTTAGCTCCAGGACTTACAAAGAGGCCATGGGAAGTTTGGCTGTGACCATACATTACTCCTCACCCTATCATCCAGAGGGAAATTCAGTAGTGGAGAGGAAAGCCATGACTTAAAGTAGTCTTTAACAGCAAGGGTACTAGGATTAGATCGCAGTTGGGTACATCACCTATTTGGGATCCAGAGGGCACTCAACAACAAGCCTTGAAAATATCTGGGTGGTTGGACTCCATATCAAATCCTGTTTGGGGTTAGAATGTGGGTTCCGGACCTCAACAATGCCAGCACAGTGGCGGTTGAAACTCCATTTGATATCAATAAACATTTGGATGTTTTATAGGAATTGAATGAATTCCGGGACGTACAAAGCAACGACCAAGTAAAATGCACCGCCACCTAAGAAGTGAAGGTAGTACCGGCAAAACCAAGCTGGGTGCCAAAAGTCGAGGATCTGGTTAGGGAAAAAATTGGGGACATGAAAGAGTTTGGGCCATCCTACAGAGCACCTGTACCAGTCCAGTCCTGACTGTCGATGATACAAGAACAGTACTTCTTCCACCCCTTGCAGGTCGTAAAGACAAAAGATTTGTCTCTATTGATCTGATCAAACCACATTATGTAGCGATTCTCAACAGTAAGCCACGTGGGCTCCTGTGTAGCTGCTCTCCTCCTCTCACTACCACACGAGAACTTCAGATGAAAGCTTTAATAACTAACAAAGCATCCCCACCCCAGAGAGAAACAGTAGCAAACAACAGTTTATCTGCTGCCTGTTGCAACTACAACAACTGTACAAACAACTACTACAGCAACACACATTTTAATCTGGAAACAAGACAAAAATAAGAACTACACTAAGGTACCACAGATCAAGTCAACTATCGATTCTACGCAGACTGCCGAGCTGCCATATATATCCCAGACAGCGTTTGACTACTTTGTCGACTTTGATGACTTCTTATCGGATGTAACAGACCAACAACCACTGCCACCTCCACCTTTTCCTTACAGACTGCAGTTGCGTGTCTTCTACCTTTGGCTGAAAAAGACATATTTTGTTGTTTCATGGATCCATCTTTGGATTCGAATTGTTTTTTTGTTTTTTTTTACTTTGCCTGGGCCTTTGGATTGATTTGGTGACAGTCTTTTTCCTGATTCTGAATGGACACTATCTCCCAGAACGCTCTGCGGTACCACTGGTGAACTTGGTTCTAAAACCTCACACTGTGAAAAACGAGACCTGTCCCTGGTGAACATTACAGCAGTTCCAATTCCCGAAGGGATCGTATGAGGGAGGGTATTGTATGATGTATATGGTCTCATTGAACTAGTTCTTTTTCTGATGATTGGGACATTGACACAGTGCATAATTTGCTAGAAGATCTAGCGCAATCAGCTCTATTTTCAACTGATGAATTATGTGATGGTACAACTAATGATGATGATATGTTCTGTTACCAACATGTTGTTCATCATTTTCTGAACAAAGCAAGTATCCTGGGTGCTGTTTATAATTACCCTACACCACCGAGGGGTAATTCAAAAACATTTGCACAAACGTTTGCTTATTTTTCTGGTTTTAACACATCAGACCCAGCCTCATATTCTTATAGGCTTGCACCTACACATGCAAAGAAAAATATGCTCAAAGCTGATATATTCTGATTCTTTTATTTCCCAGCTGTCTATACAGGGTTTCAACTTTTTGAAAGACACAGTAGGTGTAAAATCTATTTGGGGACAAAGGATTGGCAGGTTCAAGAAACAGGGGCCTTGTTTAGAGCATGTCTCATACCACAACAAATGATTTTCCTAAATAAAACTGTGCAACAAACGACATGTCTTGGGATAGCCAAGATAAAAGATTTGAACACACTGTGAATTCCCACATTTGCACATTTTGACAATTGCCAACAATTTACAAAATACAGCGAGGATACTTTAGATGCCGTATAACAGAACAGCATGTATAATTTATCTGACCCCAATTGGAAGGGATGGTTGGTTTCGCCATTGAACGCTGACGGATGTCAATCATGATTCCTGGGTAAAACCAAGGGTTTCAAGATCATTAGGCCTGATCAATGTTATGTATAGTCTGAACACTCCGGTCTAGTGACATCATACAGTGTTGGGAAGTTGTGCCTTGACTGGCTAAACACCTTGACACTATTGCAGGTGAAACAACACTTGTCCCTTTTATCTGATGACCTGGATCTCAGGGATTTTTTACTAGATCCCTGGAACCCATGCCAAAAGCACTTCTTGTATGCAACATACAATGAATTATGGAAGGTTTCTCAACAGGATGCTGCTCAGATGCTGCACAAGATTGATAGGGTTAATCCAGAAAAGGCTTTGCCAGTGGTTTATAATGGTATGACAACCTTGTCCTCTAGAGTATACTCTTTGGGCAACACAGTGTCGTCCGCAATAGACATAATACAACAGGATATGTCTATACACAACATGGGCAGTCACAGCTTTGGTCTAATGTACTCTTAAGCTGGACACTTCAAACTTTATGTTCTGGTCACATGCCATTGCGTTATATTAGCACCTAGCATTCTTTAGCTCACTTCGCCACCCCAGTTCAGTCCCAGCTATATGCAAATCAGTCTTGACCCTGTGCCTCATGGGAAGAGTCCAGACCGATCTGCCAAGCCAGGTCTTCCCTGGACCGGAAAATAGCATCCTGGGACCAGCTTGGCATTCACCCTCCTCCCTCATAACCCTTCTCTTCCATCATCTTTCTTTCCTCTGCTTTCTTCCTTCCTGTCCATATTTCTCTAGATCTTTCATCTCTGCCTCTTCTCCCTTCTGTTATCCTTTCTTTTCTACCAATTGTTCCCCCTTTCCAATCATACTGCCCCTTCGCCCCCCCATACTTACCAATTTTGCCTAAATAAATAAGTAAATAAATAAATAAACGGGATCAGGCATAGAATCAGTCGTGGTTGAAAATTGAAAGGACTTTAACACTAGACCGCTAACTTGACTCGTTACACCCACTTCCTGGTTCTAAGAGTCTTCCAGGGTGTAAGGTGCAGAGCCAGTATTTAAGGATCTAGAAAATCTGGAGTCAGTGCCTGACAACAATTTGTTAGTTGTTATGGCATTCCATTTGTATTCATTTGCACACAATTATGAGTCCCATACGTTTGTTGTTTTTCTCCCTTTCAGTCCCTTTTGTGTTTAGGAATTCCCTAACTCTTCTCAATTTTCTCCTGTGGTTTCCTCCTTCCTTACAGCCGGTCCGGTGACTTGCCGTAATCCCGCCAGTGTGGCCTCCTATCCTGCCCCAGCCCATGCCAGTCGATGTGTGAACCCCAGACCAGCCTGGCCCTCTCACTCCCTTTCAATATCTGTCCACAGATGGCTGGAGTGAGCGAGAAGTCATCTTTCTAGGGGTTCAGGGACTGCCTGGGTTTTCACTGGATCTGCTCACCAGGAACCTGAGAGTCTGCAGGGCCCATGGACGCAACAGGCAGTCGATGTGGGGAAATGATACATGTCACTACCAAGATACCCAAAGACCTAGAAAACACCTGTCAAAAGAAGGCATTTTTGTTAAATTGTGTCAACTAGATTTCTCCTAGCCCTGCATTTACTGCCACTTCCTGCAAACCATGGAGACGCTGCCTAAGGTGGTGGGAGCGTCAGTGCTCCGAGGGATGGGTTATCTAGGTTTATTCTATCCCGGGTTCTCTCTAAACCTGGCTCCAACAGAGAACTTTTGAGAAGATCCGCATCATTTTCAGTTGTCTCTAAAGCAATATGATTGGCTCTTCTTAGCTCTCCATCACCAGTTGTCTGGCGACCATGCCAAGCTTTTTTTATTTTAAAATTTTTGTCCTCATTTACCACCAGACTGCAGTGCCCGCAAACCAAGGAGAGAAGGTCAAAATTAAGAGTGACCCTCAGATCGTCAGGCGAAGGATAGGATAGCCACTGCCCCCAAGGAGTAAGTCGCTCTCAACTTTCTCCGGATAACTGGAAGCTGCGTATAGAGGTAGAAAAGGAGGGTAACCCATGCAGCTCTAAGAGATATTTAGGTGTAATCATAGGACCCTCCATTGCCACGACCACCTCAGTAAGAAACTCCAAAGCTTCTCCTTGTTATTGCTTACAGGATTCCTTAATAAATCCATTTTATATACATAAAACAGGGAGTCAAGCCACTCCAGGTGCGATGGGGGAGTATCCCCCATCCACTTACGGCAGATTTCCCTTCTAGCAAGTAAAATAGCATAAAACAGGATCTTTCCTGCTGGGCTCTTCATGGCCTCTTCTATCAATCAATCAATCAATCAATCAGGGCATTGTAAGCGTGCTGCTCACCCGAGAGGGTCTCAAGGCGCTAAGGGGGTGGTCCGCAGATCTGTTAGTCGAAGAGCCAGGTATTGAGGGCCTTCCTGAAGGTGTTCAGTGAGGGGGCACGTCTGATGTCTGGTGGTAGTTCGTTCCAGGTTTTGGCTACAATGTGAGAGAAGGATCAGCTGCCCGCTCTGGCTCTGTGGATGCACGGGGTTTCGGCTAGTGCGAGGTTGGATGATCGAAGGTTCCTTTTGGGTACGTGGAAGTTGATTCTGTTGTTGAGGTATTTGGGTCCGTTGTTGTGTAGGCATTTGTAGGCGTGAGTGAGGATTTTGAAGGTGACTCTTTTCTCCACAGGGTGCCAATGGAGTCTTCATAGCTGTTGGCTGATGTGTTAGTGCCGGGGGATGCCGAGGACGAGTCAGGCGGCGGCGTTCTGTATTGTCTGGAGTTTGCGGAGTAGGGACTTGTTGATGCCGGCGTAGAGCATGTTCCCATAGTCCAGTCTGCTGGTGATGAGTGTGTGGGTGGGGTGGAGTTTGGATTCTACTCCAAATATAACCAAAAAGAGGCTTACCTTAATATGGGCCCCCAACATTGATGAAATTACCTTACCCACTTCCTCCCAAAAGTTTGTTAAAGCTGGGCACTGGTAAAACATGTGGATATAGGAGGCACATTCTAAACCACACTTCTTGCATTTGACGTCGTCTCTCGCCATTTTAGACAACTTCTCCGGGGTTATGTAGGCTCTATTGAGTGAAAAAAAATGGTTCCTTCTTAACCAAGCATATTTAACTGTTGAGAATATAGTGCTCATTGATACTTGCCATAAATACTGCAGTTGCTCCTTCGGCAAGTACTCACCCCACAGATCCTCAGCAAGGGTAAACTCTTCAATGATAGCGTCCTGTACAGCCCAGTATCACATGGAAACTTCCTTATTCCCTGGATGTTTTCCTAGCAATTGATTTTCCAAGGTGTGTCCATTGCCTAGTGGGAAACTGCAACTATACTCCCAACTTTTCAACTGAATATATTTAAATCTTGACAGTTTCCCTCCCATTCGTTGGTTCAGTTCTGCCCAGAGAAGAAATTTGCCGTTCTGGGTGAGCTCTCCCCAGGTACAGACTCCAGCTTCTCTTATAGGGAGAGCTAACTTGTCCTTGAGACAGTCCGGGGTCCCTGGGGAGTCCCATACCAGAGCCAGTTTGGAATAGTAACTCAAACCTATAAGTCGCCTGATTCTAGACCATTTTTTCGTAAGGGCCTGTAGTACTTTCAGCTTGATCTTTTTAAAGTACTTCGGGTCACCGAACTTAAACAAGAAATGAGCAGTGTCTAAATTGGCTCCTTTTAACATCACCTTAAACAAAACCCCCAGATCCGAGCCATCCAGGAGATTAAATAACATTCTGGAATGTGAGAGCTGAAAGGTCCACTCGTAATATTGGATGTCTGGCAGGGCTAGACCCCCCTTTTCTCTTTTTCTCTGTAGCTTCTTCCAAGAGATTCTCACCCCCTAAGAAGCCCAGATGAATGAGTTAATGGCCTGCTGTATTCTGTCTAACCAAGATTTATCAAAGTGCAGAGGAATTGTACTGAATCAAAAGGTTATTTTGGGCAAAATTATCATCTTTATTAGATTCACCCTTCCAAAGATTGTTAACGGTAAATGCGCCCAGCTCTTCATTATTCGACCACACTCTCTTTCAACGAATTCCAGATTCATTCCTGTTATTCTATCAACCTCTTCTACAATTTTTACACCCAAGTATCTCATTTCCTTCTTGAATAATGGGCTCTCATCTTCACAGTTCCATGCCAGACGGAGGTCTGAGAACATGACGGTCACAACTCCAGCAGGTCAGGTCGCTAGTGCGCTATCGGATCCGCCCGCCATCGCCAGCTATTTTAATGATATCTTAACCAGCCAGTTATGCTGAATACACCCCCCACCTCCTCTACTCACCGGGTACAGGGGTATGTGCTTTTCCCTCTCGCCGGTGCGTACAGATGCTCTGGATTTGGCCCGAGTCGCACGCTCACGTTGGGACTCAGCCGCCCTGGAGCTCAGGAGGAGCCCCCGTTGCAGCAGCGCTCGGTCTCCTCCAAGGCCTGGGGGGCAGTGGCAGAACAAGTGCGGCTCAGACGACAGCATGAGTGCTTCCTGCTGGTTCCAGTTCAGCGGACCTAAAGCCTCAGTCACACCTAGGAGAAGGAACGTGAAATAACACTCTGGAGCCTGTAAAAACACTGACCGGCTCCGGGAAAGATAGGGGAGTCAAGAGAGGGAAGGTGAGGGATAAAAAAGCTCTGCCAAATAGGGGGAGATATCGATTGCTGAATACTGGTATTTGCCCCCCCCCGAAATTAACAGCATTTCCCCTCCCGTGTCGACTCCTGCTGGTAACATGGTGATTGCCGAGCCATCCAGAATCTTGGACTGTAGACCTAAGGAGTGCCTGGTAAAGCCCTTAAGCTCAGGGAAAGTTGGGGTGAGGGTCAAAAAAGCAACCCAGAGAGGTTAGAGCACAAAATACAGATTACCCCCTCTTTGAGGTCCTAATTTAGGGTATTAGCAGCAGACTGGGACCTCAAAAAGCCAAACATGGAGGCGACTGTGCAGTCAGACAGTCAGTTACTACCAGCCGCGACCTCAGAAGAAGGTATAAGTAATCTAACAGGGCACTTTACACTGGGGGTACCACAGCCCACCTTAAACTCTAGTCAGGATAATGTGGAGGTGAAAGCAAGAGGGCCAGGGGACAATCTAGCTGTAAGCCCCCCTCAAGAAGCGGTGTCCCTCCCCATAGGGGATAAAACTTTGAGCGGCAGGGTTCTTAACCCAGATACTCCCACAAGCTCGCTAGAAGGCATGTTCACATCTTTATTGGGGGATATCAGGAAGGGTTTTGCAGTCTCAGAGGCCAACCAGGGGGAGATAAGGAACTTTTGCGAAGCATTGGAGAAAATATATAGATCTCCTCTCCATTAGAATGCAAACCCTGGAAGATTCTGTGGGCCTTTTGAAAGAAGTTCTGGGGAAGGCCAAAGTTGAGATTCAGACTCTAAGGGGGAAGGATCAGGAAATCAGGGAGAAATTGGAGCACTTGGAAAACAGCGCCAGGAAAAATAACTTACGGATTTTGAAAGTGCCAGAATGAAAGGAAGGAGAGGACTTAAAATCTTTTGTGGTTGCTCTAATAAAAGAAGGTCTCCAGATTGAGGAAAGTGAGGAGGAAATACTTACAGACATTCAAAGGGTGCTCAAAGATCCCTTTCGTAGAAGCCCTAATAAGACTAAGCCACGCAAAATCCTTTTAATTTTCCTGACATGCATTAAAGGAAAAAATGTTGACGAAAGCTTTGAGGATGAAGTCAATAAAAGTGAGGGACTGCACTTTTGAGATTAGATCTTGGGTAGGCGTCTTGATGACTTCAAAAAGTTGGGGGCTACTGCCCAACTTAAATTTCCTGCGACCCTGAAGGTTATGCATTA
Source organism: Calotriton arnoldi (assembly GCA_963921515.1). NCBI lineage: Eukaryota > Metazoa > Chordata > Amphibia > Caudata > Salamandridae > Calotriton > Calotriton arnoldi. The sequence continues at coordinate 70,092 of CAWUFW010009563.1, forward strand.
CAACAAAATACATAATCTAAGGAATCTACAGGAGGTAGATACCTCCTGGAAACTCTGAAACAAGCAAGCGGCAGCTAGTACCCCGTATAGTCAAGTATAAGGAAAATTCCTGCTCTGTCTCTTTTTTTACCTCTTGTTATATTAGTTATATTTGAGGCCTGGAGTGGGAGGAGAAGCGAATAAAAGGAAGGAAGCGAAAATAAGTATAAAAATGTAAAAGAAAAAAAAACACAATTTTTTTTCTTACACGAAATAGGATGAAACTTCTTTGCTTCCTTCTTGAGTATGGGGTTGGCGGACACCCCGTAGCGTACAAGAAAGGGACTAACGACAAGTCCAGAGGAAAGAGGGGATGGGTAATCCAGGGAGGGGAGGAAGAGGATTAGGAAGGGGGGGGCACGGGGTGGGGAGCATAGGGGAGAAAAACAAAAAAAATATATCCTCATTCACCTTAATAAGGCAGCCCATAGATGTAATGGATGATATGTCTCAATCAAAAAAGCTTAGAGACAGGACAAGGAAGATGGGTATCCAGGTGCTAACATGGAATGTTAATGGTTTGCATGAAAAGCGAGAAGGGATAGGATTTTGCAATACCTTAGGGATTCTCCGGCCCAGATAATAATATTGCAAGAAACACACTTGGTAAAGAGTGAAAGTATGGAGATTGTTAAGAGGCAATCATGGGTCCAACAGGCAGTTTTACAGAGCAGAGTGCTAACATAATCAATCAATCAATCAATCAATCAATCATGTCACTTATAAAGCGCACTACATACCCGCGAGGGTCTCAAGGCGCATAAGAGGAGTCGCAATAATAATCAGAAAGCAGGCGAAGGCTCATATCCTAGAAACAGCGATGGATAAGAGTGGTAGGTGGATCATTGCAAAAACAAATATACAAGGGCAGATGTTAACATTGGTAGGGTATTACGGCCGGAACGTGGACGACATTGAGCCATTAAAGGCAGTTTTTACAACAATGCTGGACTTTCCTGATCCAGCAATTATGGCTGGAGATTATAATGTAATAATTGATTTAAAATTAGATAAATCTAAAAGAAGTAGAGCAATTGCCACTCCTAAATCACGTTCGTATTTGAGAATGATGATGAAGCAATTTGCGCTCTGCGATTTGTGGAGAGAGAGATCGGGTAATCGGCTAGGCTTCTCTTTCCACAATAAAAAATATGGCCATAAATCCAGAATCGACTACTTCTTAGTTAGGTTAGGCCTGAGGGCTCATACTCAAGATCTCTTATCTAACTGCCCATCTCTCGGATCATTCAGCTGTATATTAAATATGGACCTGAATGGTAGGCCCATCAGAAAGAAATGGACGCTGGATCGCACTATACTCTCTGAGACTGATGCAATGAGTCACTTGAGAAATGGTGTAACTGAGTTTCTAGAATACAATATAGGCTCTGCCTCGGTCATTGTCATGTGGGACACTCTTAAAGCTTACATGAGGGGTAAACTTACAAGTATTGTAACTTTTAGGAACAGGAGTTATAGAGAGCAGGTCGGTCGAATAGAATCAGAAATGAAGGCCTTAGAAGAGTCAAACAGGAGTAGAGTGGAGGGAGGTAGGCACCCAGGGAGTGACTTGTTAACATCACTGAAGGCACAATTAGAATCTATTATACAAACTCGCATTAATAAGCGCTGGGACGCCAGTAAGTTGGCCCATTTTGAATACGGGGAAGGCTCTGGTAAATTACTAGCCTGGAAGGCGAAGACAGATAGAAATAGGAACTTGATAAAGGAAATTGAGGGGGCACAGAATGGGGTGGCATTAACAAACGAGTCGGAAATTGAAGATGCCTTCAGCAAACATTTCCAGAAACTCTATATGGAAGATCAGATAGTTTCAGAGGACGAGGTCAACCTTTGGTTCGGCCCAGATATTATTCATCCATTAGATTTGGAAGGACAAGAAAGGTTGAATCAGGAAATCACTCAGGATGAGGTAGAGCGAGCATTGAAGATAAGTAAAAAGGGGAAGGTGGCTGGCCCGGATGGGTAATCAATAGAATTATATAGAATTCTGGGAGAGACCTTTATTCCCTACATGACTTGATGTTTAACTGCATTCTTGGGGACTCCCTACAGACACCTAACTCTTGGGGCGAAGCAATAATAACGCTGATACTAAAACCAGGAAAAAATCCAGCTCGGTGGTGTGAGTCGTACAGGCCGATATCTCTGCTCAATGCAGATTATAAAATCTTTGCAAAGATCTTGGCAGAGAGGCTCAGTAAAGTTACAGGGGGGATAGTACATGGTGATAAAAAGGGTTTTATGAAGGGTATGCAGCTTCATGAGTTAACACACAGTTTGATAGGTGCGATTGATTTGGCCTCGACCTCCTCTATACTACTGGCAGTTGTGACACTAGATGCCACAAAAGCGTTCGATAGAGTTAATTGGTCATATTTAGTGACCATATTGAAAAAGTATAACTTGGGTGATAATTTCTGTAATTCCTTGTAGTTAATGTATAAGAACACAACAGCTAAGATATTTGTCAATGGTAATCTGAAGGAGTCATTCCAGATGTCCCCTGTCTCCTATTCAATTTATATATAGAGCCCTTAGCACAAAAATTCAGGGATGAAGTGGACATCCCTGGTTTTTCGTATGAGGACTGGGAGAAAAAAACAGCGCTTTATGCAGATGATTTAATGATTTATACATCTAATCCCTCAACTGCCATCCCAGGAATTCTCCAAATCGCCTCAGAGTTCGGAAGGGTGTCAGGCTATGAACTTAACACCTGGACCATGCCAAGCTTGCTATTGTGCTTCCATACTCCACAGAGAAGATCCTTAACTGGGGGACACCTCTAATACTAAGTGAAAGTCCTCGGCTCTCGAACTGGAATCACTTTCCCTCCCAATCTAAAGCAGTGAGTTAGTGGAAGAGGGCACATTGACAGACATCACTACCTGATTAGTAGCCTGTAAGAATCCAGGAACGCAATATCAAGGTGGAAAATAGGTTTATTCTAGGTAAAAGATCCCATCCACAAACAGGCTGTTGCAATAATCCAATCCAGGCTCTAACTGCCTGTAAGCAGCACTACATCATAGCATTCTCTAGCACCTGGCAACAAGTGCAGAACCTCAGGATGCCACACATCTCCTTTCTTTACAATTTTGATAGAACTTTGCTAAAGTAAAATTACAAAGAAGTGAAAATGAAAACAATAAACATAACAGTAAAACCAGAAACAGTAGAATGGAGAGCATAAAACTACTTAACAAAATCCTTTAAGTAGCTTGGAGGTGATGGTACTCTCGAAGACTTCCGGATGACATGTGGATCACTAAAGGTGTGGTCCAACTCTCCAAAAGATTCCTTCGAGCCACAAATAAAGTATTTTCTAACCACCACCACCCTGTTAAAATTCCAAATGCGGTGGTCAGCAGTCTTGATGGCATTGTTGAAAATCTTAATGACCTGAATAGGTTTCAAAAATGCTCCAGATGACTTACTCTTGCAGGGATTTTTTATCAATACCCAATCCCCGACTTTCACAACAGTTTTCTTTACACATTTCCTAACATCATGAAGCTTTTTTCTAGATTCAATTCTTTTGGACTCCGCTAACCTCCAATCCCTCTTTTCATTCTCAATATGTCGATCTGGTTGCATGTTGTTAACCCAAGTCGGCGTAACTAAAGTGTTCGCAGACCTACCCCTAAACAATTCAAACGGGGTTCTCTTGGTGGTGGCATGGGGAGAGAGTCTATAGACCTCAACTTTTTAAAAAATCTCTGTACGCCAATCCGAATTTGTAGACCTAGCCATTTCAATAGTTTCTTTGAGCACCCGATTAAAACGCTCAACCAAACCATTTGTCTCTGGGTGATATAACGAAGACTTCTTATGCTTAATACCATGTCCAGCCAAGAATTCTTCCATTTCTCTGGAAACCAATTGCACGCCATTATCTGTAAGAATGGCATTGGGTATGCCCTCCCTAGCTATGAGTTTCTCCAAGAAAACTTTAATATGTTTTGTTTCAATTCCCCGTGTTATGGCTATTTCTGGCCACCTTGAAAAGAAATCAACAAGAACAAGTATATAACACTCTGTGCCTGAAGAACGGATTGGGCCAACTATGTCCAAACCAACCTCCTTCCATGGACCATCCGGGTGATCTCTTATGACCATGGGTTGTACCTTAGGTTTGGCCACTCTCTCACTCAAAAAGCGCATTGCATACAATCCCTAATTTTCCGTTCTACCTGTAAATCCATGCCCGGCCACCAATAAGACAATCTTAATCTTTCTTTGGTCTTAGACATTCCCTGATGACCAACATGTGCTAAAGAAATAAGTTCCTCCCTAAGAGAACTTGGGGGAATAAGCCTTTCCCCCCTGACAAGTAAACCATTTTGTTCAGATAATTGGTCCTTCACATGCCAAAATGTTCCCACATTTTCATCACCTTTAAGTTTAACCTCCCAACCTGTTTTGATACACTCTAGGACTTTTAATAAATCATTGTCAACATCTAACTCTTTTTTCCATCTCTCTTTCTCAATGATACTTCCCTCAATAGTGCATACCATTTCCCCATCCTGTTCATCCTCATCATCAGGACAAACATCGTCTTTGACAACTAGGCGAGATAAAGCATCTGCCACTTTATTCTCTACACCAGGTAAATACTTCATATCAAAATTATAATCTTGTAGAGCCACCACCCATTTGGTGATTCTACTTGAGACAGCATCAATGCCCCTTTTTAAAAAAAATTCACACAAAGGTTTGTGGTCGGTTCTAACCTCAAACACACCTCCCCACAATACATTTTTCAATTTCTTTACTGACCAGTAAACGGCCAGAGCTTCTCTCTCCACGACTGAGTATCGCATTTCAGCTCCCCTTAAACTCCTAGACAAAAAGAGGATAACTTCATCATGCCCGTGGTCCCTTTGTAGGAGAACAGCCCCTAGACCTGTCAGGCTGGCATCAGTTATCAAGATGGACTTCTTCTCCGGGTCAAAACTACTTAATTTAGGTGCCAAGCTTAACTTTTCCTTAAGGATGTGAAATTCTCGTTCACACTTTCCGTCCCATAAAAATTCACACCCTTTACACAACAAAGCTCTCATGCAAACACATAATGAGGCAAATCCTTGAATAAATTTACTATAATATTCTGCCATCCCTAAAAAACTCATTAGTTCTTCCTTGTTAGTAGGAGGGGGCATTCTCTGTATTGCAACCACCAGGTTCTCTTTTGGTGAAACTCCACCCTCAGAAATTGTATGACCTAGATAGTCAATGGATTCTCTTCTAAACTTGCACTTCTCAATTTTGACGGTTAGTCTAAATTCATCAAGTCTGCTTAACATACTCGTTAGTCTCATGTCATGCTCCTTGTTATCCAACCCAAATACTAAAATATCATCCTGATAAATTCTTACACCAGAAAGTCCTTTCAAAACATTATCCAACGCCCTCTGGAAAACCGAGGCCGCTGAGACCAATCCAAAAGGTAGTCTTACAAAACGATACGTGCCAAAAGGAGTAACGAATGCTGTCAAATCTTTTGACTCCTCATCCAATCTAATCTGGTGGTATGCAGATTTCAGATCTATCGTACTAAAAACCTTTGCCCCTTTCAACAGCATTAACATATCTGCTATTTTTGGTAGAGGGTACCGGTCCACCACCACATTTTTGTTTAACTCTCTAAAGTCCACACAAAGCCGAAGGGAGCCATCAGCTTTTTTTGCGGCTACAACTGGGGCAAGCCATTGGGTTGCCTCAACTTCTTCAATGATGCCATCCTTTTCTAAACGTTCTAATTCTGCTTGTACTTGTTCTCTGACTGCTATAGGGACATTTCGTACCTTACAACAGACTGGTTTTGCATCATCTATCAAACGAATGTGATGAATGTAGTTTCTTAGACACCCTAAAGTTTCACAAAATACTTTTGGAAATTTTTGTGTTGACATTTGTGTAAAAGACTTGGTTGGATCACTATCTATGACAGCAATAGACTTAGGGTTAAAATTCTCTTTCAATATAATGGGTGGTGAAGCATTCGGGTCTAGCATTACCCCAATATCCCTCTGGTGAAACCAACTCAATATACTGTCACCTTTCTGTGATATATATATTTTAGCATTGGTCAATCTGTTTTTGTAATCAAGCAAACCCCAGAAATAACCAAAGAGTTTAATTGGTTCACCTCCGTATGCGAAAGGTCTAATGTCAGGGGGAAAAACCTTAGATTTCTCTTGAATCTCTTTGAGATAGAATTCCTTGGAAATTATGGTGATCCTTGCACCTGAATCAAAGAGAACATTGGTGGGTTTCCCTTCTACCATAATTTCATCAGTAGGACAATTCTTGCTTTCCCCATTTTGGATAACCTGTACTTGAATTTGACCACAATCCACCTCATCACAAGATCCATATGTATCATTTACATCACAATATATTTCACTAACCTTCCCTTTGTAGGATCTACCTTTACACGCAACAGAAAAATGACCTTTCCTTTTACATTTACTGCAGGTAGCTTTCCAACCTGGACATTGTTTGTCATTCGCTAGATGACCAACCTTTCCACAGCGGAAACATATTGCTTTCGAAAAATTAAATTTACCATTCCCCTTAGAAACGGTACTTTTCTTTTTAAAATATTTCTGCCAGTGAGTTTCCTTTGGGTTTTGTTTAACAAATTGTGCCGAACTTTTTTCCTTCTTTTCAGAATCTTCCTTAATAACCTCCACACATTTTAAAGAATGTTCTATCCTTTTAGCAATAACAACTAAGTCATCTAAGGATGGTTCATCCTTCTGCCATAGCTCTTCTCTGACACATTCTATGCTGCAACCCAACATGAATTGGTCTCTAATCCTTTCTTCTAGGGTAGAGCCAAATTTGCACGAAGACGCTAATTTCCTGAGAGATGTCACGTAATTTTCAACTGTTTCATCATCTAACTGAGATCTACGACCAAAGTGATATCTCTCAAGAATAGTACTGACCTTTGGTAGATAATGCTTATCCAATTTAGCTATGCATATCTCATATTCATTTAGGTTACGATCTTCAAACTCAGGCAGATGGTCAAAAACCTCCTGACCGTCCGATCCTAAGCAATGTAACAACAAAGCTGTCCTTCTTTCAGCACTTAAAGAGGATCCACATACTCTGGCATACCTTTCAAAGACCTTATGCCATTTTTGCCGGATCTCCAGGTGATGACAGAAAAAACGGAGGTGCAGTCACATTTTGCATCTCCGTTTCCCCTTTTTTTTTTTTTAAACACAAGAAAAGTTAAACGAAAGAAGACCCTAAAAGAATTTTCCCTGTGGATGAAATACAAGGTTACCATACAATGTTACCACTAAAGTTGAAAGTGCCACCAATTTTTTTTTTAAGATGCCTACGTTGTACTCTTTTAGAGCAAGTGTGTGTGTCACTGGAGTAGGGTGCACACAGTTCTTCAACATAAAGGAGTGTGTTAAATTTTGCAAGAGACACGTTTATTTGTATAGTGTGCGTGTCACTGATGAGGCATGCATCTTGTGTGGCAAATTTGCAAGAGACACGTTTATTTGAATAGTGTGCATGTCACTGATGAGGCACGCATCTCGTTATCCCACGAAGAAGTGAGCGTGACACTGAACTGGCAAGCAAACTGCTTAATTTAATGAAGCTATGCGTGACACGTTTATTCGAATAGTGTGCGTATCACTGATGAGGCACGCATCTCGTTGTCCCATGAAGCAGTGAGGGTGTCACTGATGTGGAACTTAATCTGATTAAATTAATGTGCGTGTCAGTGAGACGACACAACGCCCCTTTAAACATCCGCAAGTGTGCGTGTCACTGAAGTGAAACGCATACAAATCATTCTTCCGTCACGTTTTGCGCTCTTACGTATGTGCGCAAATGCGTGACCTTCCAGAGAATGAAGACGATCAGCGGGAGGCAGGCTGCGCAACCAGAAAAGAAGGGCAATGTCTGCGCGATGCGTGTCCCGCTGCTGGGCAACGTCAGCAATCCGAAGGCAAAGAGAAAGTCGGCGCGAGAGGCGTCCTGGCGCTTGTCAACGTCAGGCTGCCAAGCAATGTCGGCGTCGCTGCTGGGCAACACCTCAACGCGAGACACTACGCACAAGCAGGTAGGATACATGTAGGAAGGTGGAATCTGACTATATGGTTGCCCCCACTTTTTTTTATGGTGTTTTGCTGGTTTATGACTTAGTTGGACTGGGATCCTGCTATTCAGGGCCCCAGTCTATCTGCTTTCTCTGTAAAATGGTTTCCATGTGCCTTAGGCACATCTCTGATTGGAATCTGGAGTGCCCTTATAAGTCCCTAGTATATGGTATACTATGTACCAAGGGCATAGGTACCTCAGAGGCCTGCCAGGGGCTGCAGCATGTATTATGCCACCCCTGGAAGGCCATCCAAACTGACACCACAGGTCTGCTACTGCAGCCTGGGTAAGGTGGTGCATGCACCTCTTACTGTGATATAGGTTACCTATATCACTAAATACATACACACATATAAACCTATAAGTCACTCCTAAGGCAGGCCTTATCAATCCTAAAGGCAGAGTGCATGGTTCCTATGTGAGAGGGTGCCCCTGCATGAGCAGGGCCCCTCTGCAGCGTTCGGAGACCATCTCTGATGCTGTTTGTAGTGCAGCCTGACCATATACTCTTAAGCGCATTATATCCTCGCGGTAAAATGCTAACTTTGGAATGGCTGCACCTAAACATGTCGTGTTTGGTGTCAAACATCTTGGAATACTACCCCCCGCCAATCCTGGCGGCGGGGGTAGCATTCCACCCTTCTAGAGGGAAAGACATGTTAACTCTGGCTTACCCGGTAACTTCTTTCTGAAGCCCTGGCATCACAAAATGGATGCTGCTGCCAGAGACACAAGTCTGGCCTCCTGCTGCTGGACGAAACTCCGGCAGGGGAGGCCTGGACAATAGGTTTCCTGTTGCAGGGAGGTGTGACCACCTCCCCAGACAGGATAATGTGTATTGGGGCTGGGTGGGTGCACTCTTAGAGTGCTTTGAAGTCCTGCACTGGGGGAGCAAAGGCTCCTCTGTGCATATGCCAGTTCAAACCAGCTCAGGGGCTACCTGCCCCTGCTCTGGCGCGAAACTGGACAAAGGGAAGTGGGTGTAGCCACCCCCTCCCTTGACCCTCCCATAGGTGGGGTCATAGAGTTAGTCCCTCCCTGTTTTACTGGTTAAAATGGGGAACCCTTGCCACAGCAAGATTAGATTATACCTGGACGAAACTCTGAAACAGAATCCTGGACCTTCGACGCTCTACTCACGATTAGAGGACTGAAGAATCTCCCTTGGGGTCAAGGAGTGACTCCCTGCTTGGCAGGCACCAAAGAAGCATCTGTCCGGTTCGCATCACTGAAGCTCCCGTCGGACGCCGAAGTCATCGCATCACCAGAGGTGGATTCTCAGACTTCCCGAGGCTACCCTGAGTCCCCAGCAAAGCTGAGGCCCGTGGCTATCGTGGGTGACTTGAGACCGTGACCCCTGGACACCGAGCACATTTGCAAGTGCACCATCTTCTGGGTCTCCCAAGAAGTCGTGCTTTGGGCTCCGAGTAGCCCTAGCCTCCAGCACCACCTGCACCGAAGATCACTGGCCCCCACTCCACGAGTGTCCTGTAAGCCAGCTCCACGTGCGGCGTCACGAGGCTCCTTCGCGGTCGCTAGCCCATTGGCTAGTAGCCCTTAACGAAGGCCAATCTTTTCTTTACTTGGCAGTCTGGTTGCTCCAGGCCTGCCCTCACTTACCCTCGCTGGGTGAGTTCCCCAGACCTTGCTGGTCTGCATCATCGACGATCTACATCTTACTCGAGACTTGCCGTTGCCAAGGCTTGTTGGGTCCAATCTGGTCGCCGACACCTCTGCACTCGACAGACATCGAGCAACAGCCCGAATCCTGCTCCTGGTCGCCGACAACGCCTCCCGGACCTCGTGGCTGAAGAGTCAAGACGACCGTCATCGAATCTGAAGCACTCAACATCGGTGGGCATCTGTCCATCGCCTCCCTGGTCACTGGCTAGTGACCCAGACTCTGTCCCCTCTGCTTTCAGGTTCTTCAGAACTCCGATCCACTCTTGGATCCACCCGGACACTTTTCTCCTGGTCGCCAGCAGCACTTTGCAGCAGATCGCCATAAGAACCGACGACGAAACCCGACCCCGAAAGGCACCTATGCACCCGGCTTCCCTGGGTGAGGTAACACGAGTACTCCGGTGCTCCCGTGGGTAGAGACTCTTCAAAGTCCTAGATCTCAAAGGGTTTTGTCCTAGTCCTCTTCTAAGTGTCCCTTTCCTCTATTTTCCCGATCCCGACTTTCTCCATAGAAGTTAACGGCGTATCGCGGTTGTGTATTTACACTGCACGCGTCTCCCGTGGGTCCCCTGTGTCACTACCTTGGGTGGTTCCTTGTGGTCCAAGCACTTCTAGAGGCTCTAGGCCTAGTGTCTAGTTCAGTCGTGGTTCGCATACCACTTTATTGGTATATGGTTTGGTACGCCCCTAGGGCCCAAACGTGTATTTGTGCTATTACTGTGATTTAAGATCTTATAACCTATGTATTTCGAACTCTAGCCTCATAAAGAGACTAGAGGGGTGTGTTTAGTAATAAATACATATATTTTGAATATATACCTGGTGTGGTGCTCTTTCATTTGGTCACTCAAGAGATTATAGACTGGTAAAACAAGCTGCTTTACATTCCTTCAAGACTTAGCCTGAAGGCTGCTCTCCATAGCTACCACTAGGATAGCTTTCAATAAGGTTGTCTTTAACCTACCTACCATAAGAGTCGATTTGGACTGGTGCAAGGTGCCCACTATAATTAGTGGACAGCATATGCCAGGCCAACTTCTCACATTGGTGTGCAGCGTGTGGGATTCCAGCTTGCTATTGTTTTACCAGATAATCTCAATTGAATTGATCAACTGAAAACCACTAAAGGTACCTAAGGTACATATAATTTAAGCTTAGAATAACAGTAAGTTCTACTGAACTTAGAGTTGTGTGTTAAGGGATAGCACAACCCTTTCTACAACTCAAGAGAGTTTAGTAGGCCACACTAGAGTAGGTAGTGCATACACCACACCACACTAGTAATGTCTTTAAAAGCAGGATCCAAAGATTCCTTGCAGGAAGCCATTGAGCTTCCACCCTCCAAGTATGATACACTCCAATTCTTGGAATTGAGAGCTTTATGTAACGTAAGGAAATTAAGGACAGGCCAAAGTCCCACCACCCAACACCTCAAGGAGTTGTTGGTGGCTTATGATCTTAGTAAGTCCTCAGAGACTGAAGGGGTAGGAGCAGAGGGTGGGCCAGCAGATGAGGAAGGGGCCAGGGGTACCACTACCCCCAGCCCCCCCTCTGAAACTGACCAGGAGGGTGACAATGACCCTTACCTGGAAAACCCAATCCCTTCTGGGGAAGATGAAGATGAGGATCTAGAGAACCACACCTTTGTCCCCCAGGAAGGATTATGAGTGTGCACAGAAAGTCTAGGTCTCCTTCTCAGGAGTCTAACCACTCTGGCACCTCTATAGGGAGCTCTGTCTCATCTCATAGGAGAGAATCCTCTCATGAGAGAAGAAAGAGGCTAGTCCAGTATGAGGAAACTCAGCTGGAACTCAGAAAAAAGCAATTAGCTTTAGATAGAGAATCCCTAGATCTCCTTAGAGAGAGAAGAAAGTTGGGACTAGAGTCCCATGGTGGCAGCAATATCCCTAGAGATAGGGAAAGGTCTTATGACCATAGAAACCTAAACAAGATTGTCCCTCCCTACCAGAGTGGGGATGACATCCACAAATGGATAACTGCACTGGAGAGGGCCTGTAAAGTTCAGAAGGTCCCCCAGAGGCAGTGGGCAGCAATCTTGTGGCTCTCCTTTGCAGACAAAGGTAGAGACAAGCTCCTCACTGTAAGAGAAGAGGATGCTGACAATTACACAGTCTTGAAGAGTGCTCTGATAGATGGGTTTGGCCTAACCACTGAACAGTATAGGTTGAAGTTCAGAGACACCCAAAAAGCTCAGACTCAAGACTGGGTTGATTTTGTAGATTGTGCTACAAAGGCTCTGGAAGGTTGGATACATGGCAACAAAGTGCAGGACTTTTTAGGATTGTACAATTTGATTATGAGGGAGCAGATCCTTAATAATTGTCAAAACCAGCTTTTGCACCAGTATCTGGTGGACTCTGATCTGACCTCTCCCCAAGAATTGGGAAAGAAGGCAGACAAATGGGTCAGAACCAGAGTAAAAACTAGAAATCAGGGTGGTGACCAGAAGAAAGATTCTACTAAGTCCCAAGAGAAAGGTGGGGATAAATCTAAGGATAAGTCCCCTACAGGGCCCCAAAATTCCTCTTCTGGGGGTGGGTCCCAAACTCCTTCCTCTCCTGAAAAGAAACCCTATTGCCATGTCTGTAAAAAGCCTGGGCACTGGAAAACTGATCCCAGTTGCCCCACGATTGGCAATAAAGAAAATGTTCCTCCCACAACTACTACCACCCCTCCTGGTACTACCAGTAGTAATCCTCCAGTTGGGAGTAGTGCACCCAAAAAGTTAGGTGCTTTTGCAAGAGGAACAGAGGTGGGCCCTAGTTTAGACAGGGACCCCTCAACAGACTCCTCTGACTCTGATGGTGGTATAGGATTTGCCACCTTTACCATGGGTCCCATAGCATTGGGCAGGTACAGACTGGAGCCAATGATTAATGGTCAGAAAGCTGTGGCATTTAGGGACACAGGGGCTAGTGTCACCATGGTGGCAGGGAAACTAGTCCCCCTCACCAGTTTTTACCTGAGTTTAAGTACCAGGTGACCAACATTGATGGTGTCAGAACAGATCACCCCATGGCCATAGTCAATCTCAGCTGGGAGGGGGTCACAGGCCCAAAGAGAGTGGCAGTGTCCCCCACCTTACCTGTAGATTGCCTGATGGGCAATGATTTGGAAATTTCAGCCTGGGCTGAAGTTGAACACCAAACCCATCTTAGGATGTTGGGCGTCCCTGTAAGGTTAGTGGGGCTGTGATGGCCACAGCCCCAGCCCAAGAATTTGGAGAGATGGAGCCTGAAAGAATGGCCCACTCTCCCCCAAAAGAGAGCACAAGGGTTGAAGAAAAGTCTTCTTCCCCCCAGACAATAGGTAAGGGTCAGCCTCCTCAGGGAACTGACCCTACCCCTAGTGAAGGAACTGCCACAGAGGTAGTCAGGCCTGGCCTGGTCACACCCCTGATGGCAGAGGACCCTTCCAAGTTGGTACCCAGTCTGGAGCAGGTAACCTGCCCCTCTCTACCCTGCCTCAGTCAGCCCAGGGCTGCAGAGGTCAGGGAGGTCAGTGGACCCCCCAGGGCCCCCTGTCCAGAGGAAGCCCCCATCAGCAGATTAGGGGCACCCAGTCTAGTAGCCCTAGCCAGGTGAAAATTCCTCTACACACTGAGGGATCCCCCATACCTTTATGTAGGGACCTCCCCAGAAGGACTCTGGTAGGCAAGGGCAAACCTGGTACCAGAAGGTTCCAAACCTGCCATGTCCCTCCAGTGTTCCATCCAAAGGGACCCAACCCCCAGCTGTAGGCAGCCAAAGGTTGACCCTTAGAGCAAAGTGCAACTCAGTCATGGAAAGACAGGCATACATGGTGACCAGTGATCTGAGGAAGCTGAGGCCAACATTCCTAGGGCCTCACTTCCCTACTCAGACACCTCACCAGCCTTGTACTTTACCTAAGCACACCAGAGGTAGTGACTCCCCATGGTGGAGACCCTCTCATACCCTTAGGGTGAGGGATTGCTTAGTGGACCATAACATAGGGGGCAACCATGCTAGTGCAGGTGCTTCCTTATATGGCCACTTAGTCAATATAGGCTCAACTGGCCAAGGTTAGCCTTATCTCCTTTCGTTTGGGGGGTTATGTAGGAAGGTGGAATCTGACTATATGGTTGCCCCCACTTTTTTTATGGTGTTTTGCTGGTTTATGACTTAGTTGGACTGGGATCCTGCTATTCAGGGCCCCAGTCTATCTGCTTTCTCTGTAAAATGGTTTCCATGTGCCTTAGGCACATCTCTGATTGGAATCTGGAGTGCCCTTATAAGTCCCTAGTATATGGTATACTATGTACCAAGGGCATAGGTACCTCAGAGGCCTGCCAGGGGCTGCAGCATGTATTATGCCACCCCTGGAAGGCCATCCAAACTGACACCACAGGTCTGCTACTGCAGCCTGGGTAAGGTGGTGCATGCACCCCTTACTGTGATATAGGTTACCTATATCACTAAATACATACACACATATAAACCTATAAGTCACTCCTAAGGCAGGCCTTATCAATCCTAAAGGCAGAGTGCATGGTTTCTATGTGAGAGGGTGCCCCTGCATGAGCAGGGCCCCTCTGCAGCGTTCGGAGACCATCTCTGATGCTGTTTGTAGTGCAGCCTGACCATATACTCTTAAGCGCATTATATCCTCGCGGTAAAATGCTAACTTTGGAATGGCTGCACCTAAACATGTCGTGTTTGGTGTCAAACATCTTGGAATACTAACCCCCCGCCAATCCTGGCGGCGGGGTAGCATTCCACCCTTCTAGAGGGAAAGACATGTTAACTCTGGCTTACCCGGTAACTTCTTTCTGAAGCCCTGGCATCACAAAATGGATGCTGCTGCCACAGACACAAGTCTGGCCTCCTGCTGCTGGACGAAACTCCGGCAGGGGAGGCCTGGACAATAGGTTTCCTGTTGCAGGGAGGTGTGACCACCTCCCCAGACAGGATAATGTGTATTGGGGCTGGGTGGGTGCACTCTTAGAGTGCTTTGAAGTCCTGCACTGGGGGAGCAAAGGCTCCTCTGTGCATATGCCAGTTCAAACCAGCTCAGGGGCTACCTGCCCCTGCTCTAGCGCGAAACTGGACAAAGGGAAGTGGGTGTAGCCACCACCTCCCTTGACCCTCCCATAGGTGGGGTCATAGAGTTAGTCCCTCCCTGTTTTACTGGTTAAAATGGGGAACCCTTGCCACAGCAAGATTAGATTATACCTGGACGAAACTCTGAAACAGAATCCTGGACCTTCGACGCTCTACTCACGATTAGAGGACTGAAGAATCTCCCTTGGGGTCAAGGAGTGACTCCCCTGCTTGGCAGGCACCAAAGAAGCATCTGTCCGGTTCGCATCACTGAAGCTCCCGTCGGACGCCAAAGTCATCGCATCACCAGAGGTGGATTCTCAGACTTCCCCGAGGCTACCCTGAGTCCCCAGCAAAGCTGAGGCCCGTGGCTATCGTGGGTGACTTGAGACCGTGACCCCTGGACACCGAGCACATTTGCAAGTGCACCATCTTCTGGGTCTCCCAAGAAGTCGTGCTTTGGGCTCCGAGTAGCCCTAGCCTCCAGCACCACCTGCACCGAAGATCACTGGCCCCCACTCCACGAGTGTCCTGTAAGCCAGCTCCACGTGCGGCGTCACGAGGCTCCTTCGCGGTCGCTAGCCCGTTGGCTAGTAGCCCTTAACGAAGGCCAATCTTTTCTTTACTTAGCAGTCTGGTTGCTCCAGGCCTGCCCTCACTTACCCTCGCTGGGTGAGTTCCCCAGACCTTGCTGGTCTGCATCATCGACGATCTACATCTTACTCGAGACTTGCCGTTGCCAAGGCTTGTTGGGTCCAATCTGGTCGCCGACACCTCTGCACTCGACAGACATCGAGCAACAGCCCGAATCCTGCTCCTGGTCGCCGACAACGCCTCCCGGACCTCGTGGCTGAAGAGTCAAGACGACAGTCACCGAATCTGAAGCACTCAACATCGGTGGGCATCTGTCCATCGCCTCCCTGGTCACTGGCTAGTGACCCAGACTCTGTCCCCTCTGCTTTCAGGTTCTTCAGAACTCCGATCCACTCTTGGATCCACCCGGACACTTTTCTCCTGGTCGCCAGCAGCACTTTGCAGCAGATCGCCATAAGAACCGACGACGAAACCCGACCCCGAAAGGCACCTATGCACCCGGCTTCCCTGGGTGAGGTAACACGAGTACTCCGGTGCTCCCGTGGGTAGAGACTCTTCAAAGTCCTAGATCTCAAAGGGTTTTGTCCTAGTCCTCTTCTAAGTGTCCCTTTCCTCTATTTTCCCGATCCCGACTTTCTCCATAGAAGTTAACGGCGTATCGCGGTTGTGTATTTACACTGCACGCGTCTCCCGTGGGTCCCCTGTGTCACTACCTTGGGTGGTTCCTTGTGGTCCAAGCACTTCTAGAGGCTCTAGGCCTAGTGTCTAGTTCAGTCGTGGTTCGCATACCACTTTATTGGTATATGGTTTGGTACGCCCCTAGGGCCCAAACGTGTATTTGTGCTATTACTGTGATTTAAGATCTTATAACCTATGTACTTCGAACTCTAGCCTCATAAAGAGACTAGAGGGGTGTGTTTAGTAATAAATACATATATTTTGAATATATACCTGGTGTGGTGCTCTTTCATTTGGTCACTCAAGAGATTATAGACTGGTAAAACAAGCTGCTTTACATTCCTTCAAGACTTAGCCTGAAGGCTGCTCTCCACAGCTACCACTAGGATAGCTTTCAATAAGGTTGTCTTTAACCTATCTCCAATAAGGGGTTGTTTGGACTGGTGCAAGGTGCCCACTATAATTAGTGGACAGCATATGCCAGGCCAACTTCTCACAATACAAACGAATTCTCCTTTTTCAAAAAATGCGCCAACATCAACGTTGTTAACAACAAAGACAAAGCTTCTTTCTCTGCCCAAACAGCGCGCTGTTAGAAATAAGCTCAGAATGTAAAGTACACTTCCCAAACTTGTATTGGGATCCCACGCAGACTGACAAAAGTTCGGTTCCCAACAAATGCTGGCAGTAAACATGTTACAACAAGGCACTTACAGCGAGCATGCAGTTTACTAAAATAAATGTAAGCAGTCTTGCCAGTAAAAGTCGTGTAGTCGGCTGACTTCTTTTTTTTTTTTTTAAAACACAGGGGCATATTAGCAAGACCGGCGATAAAATTATCGCCGTTTTAGCGGCAGGAAACTGCAGCTAAAACGGCGATAATGGGCTTGCTAATATGCGTTATAGAATTCCAATAGAAGCCCAGGTTAGATGTTGTTTATATGTGTTCCTCGCTGCTTCCTCAAACTCCAAACACCTTTCCTAGACACACACACGATAAATAGAATACTCGTAGGTACAAACCCCCCTTCCTTCCTTTGCTGATGGTCCTTTTAAACTGAAGCTGAGAGGACTGGCACACGTCTTTCTGGGCATCAGAGTCATTATTCCACAATCTTCTGAGACACCACTGGCCTCTGGCCATGCTTACAAACCCTGGAACAGGCGGAGCGGGTCCTTGAATGGGCTTTGGCGTAAAATCCGCTCTACTCCTTTTTAGCTTTAAGTCCTGCTTCTGTTTGCAGAAATAATCATTTAGAATCACAGGAACCTGCTTTAGAAATATTGACATCATTTCTTTTTCATATTACGTTTTAGGGTTACATTTCAAAGTGGAAAGTATGCCCATCTTTGCTGATGTTCCCATTTTTGTAACTGCCTTGCCATATAACTGGCCATGTCGCTAAAATAGCAGCCAGGTGTCCCTAGCCAGAGGTAGCCGGCGCAACTGAGCAGAGGACAGCTCGGACAGCCTCCCCCTCTCCCGGAAGTGACACTTGGGTGGAAAGTTATGAAATGAAATCCAGTATTTTTAAAGTGCGAACAATTACCCGAGGGTGTCAAGGCGTTGTAGCAGTCAGAAAGATTAAGCGAGCTATTGCCCAGAGTCACATGGTGCTGGGCTGACCTGCCGCCGGCGCCGGGATCGAACCATGAGCCCTTGTGTTCTGGAGTCAGGCGCCCTGGCCGCTGCGCACAAGCGATTGTTAAAATCACACAACATATTGAAACCATATTTGTTAAATCTTCTAAAAACGAAAGAAGAAACATCTACAATAAAGAATCACATACGTAGGTGGTGCCTGGCGTCATCTGAAAGGACACAACACGTTTATCTTGAGAAATGGCTGCCACCTTAACCTACTTGCCTCAGAGAGCATACTGTTTGTAAAGACACTTAGCAAAATACTTGCTTTTTGCCCAGGACTGATCATTAATACATTCACGAGCATCCTTTGAAGCACAGATTGTGTTAAATAGAATGGACTCTTTCCAGGGAGGTAACCTTCTCTTCCCAGAGTGAGTGGAGTCTGTAGGGAGCCTGTGGAGCAAGGAGGGGGGCATCAGGGACCCTTCGGGACAGAAGGGAGAGAGTCCTTCCTTCCTTCTTTATCGACAAATCGAACACAACATATCATTGACCAGCATTCAATATGCAAAAATTTGTCATACAAAACACTAGTCATTAATAAGCACAACAACTATAAATAGACAACTATAAAACAATAAAAACCTCAAAATATAATCGCTAAACTATCATGGTCAATGTACTCTTTCTCATCAACCATAAAATCCAACCGAGAATGGTACAGAGAGGAAAGAACAACAGACACGCAGCACTTAATTTAAATTATTCCTAGACAGGGTGGCAGTGGTTTTGTGTGTTTAATTGACCATGAAGCAAAAAAAAGGCTTTGACACCACAATCACTGTCACCCTAGTGGGATTACACTGACAAATTCTAAGAGGATTTACACGGTATGTCAAAGGCAGAAGGTGACACGTGGGAGCTCTCCACCTGGCCCTCAGTGCAGATGCCGTTTGTTCTCCTCGGCAAGCATGGAAGCCGCCCTGCTCTGTGAAGGAGCCCATGTGGAGGTAAATACAGCAAACAGCAGAATGCCACACCTGAATTGTAGGAAAAAGCAAATGTTCATGTGCAGTGTGGATGACGTCTAAAACTCCTCTGAGTTGGGCACGTTGTTGTGCAAAAGAAGGACCTAGTGCAACTACCCATATCTTTAGAAAATTCATTACGAGAGACACCCTGTCCCCACAACCTGCAGCCGCGGAAGCTGCTGTCCAGCTCCAAGTTGTGTAGACCAACCCCTGGATCTTCTGGGTGCTGTGGAAGCTCAGAATATCAGTAAGGCAATCTCTGTAGGGCTGCAGTTCCTCAGTGGACCATATACAGACCGAATAAAGCAATGGCTTCAGTCTGGCTAACTCTGAAACAGAGTGGAGCTTGAGATCTACATTGAGGGGGAGTAAGGGAGTACCTCTTTCCATACCCACAAAAGCTCATATGAAACTAGCCTCTGGGGACTCTGTAGAGGAGTGGCTCCATAATTTCACACCAAACAAGGCTGCACTCCTAAATTGGGCCTTGTATACCTCCACCGCTGGGAGAATCGGATACCAGGGGGCCTTCTTGGTGAATCTGAGGATGTCCACAGCCTTGGGTTTATCAAGAGTGAGTTTTTGGAGATCTGTGAGGGCCACAATCCAGAGTCAGATAAGTGGATCCCCAGATTCTCAAATTCCTTAACACTCTCTAAGGCTCCTCTCCTTAAACAGATATTCCTCTTCATCGTCAGTGCCTTGAGACCCTCATGGGTGAGTTGCCACACTATACAACCCCCTGATTGATTGATTGATTTACCTTCCCCTTACAATAAGTCATCTGCTTCATTTTAAGTGCATTATTTCAAGACTGAATGACTTGCAGAGCAGATGAAATGTATTGAGAAGGCTTTAGAAGTCAACCCTTGTCCTAGATAGTGAAGGAGTTTTGTTCACAAACAAAAGGGCCAGGACCCTCTGACCTGCTAGAATCTGAGAATTGTTTGCACAATTTCACATGCGGGGAGTGCCAACCCGAGTTAAGGGCACGGATTTCACTGATTACGCAAATTGCCTTTTCTTGCATATCTTGGGCTGTGAAGATGAGCGTCATCTACGACGCAATAGGGTCCTCGGAGTCAGTCACCCAGAGGGCAACAATGCACGCCCGTCAGACATTCTGGTGTGCATGCAGGACTGCCAGCTGAAGCAGGAAATCCTCAAAAAAGCTAGAGACCTATAACCTCTCCAATTCCGTGGGTGCAAGTGCTTGCTCTTATTGGACCTCTCAGCTCTTACCCTGCAATGAGGTAGGGACTTTAAGATACTCACAAAATTTCTTCACACCAAGGAGGTCACTCACGGCTTGGCACATCCCTTTAGGATCATATTCCGCTTGGAGGGCCAGCTACATCTGCTCAAAACACTCCATGAGGCTCATGAATCCTGGACCTGCAGCCAGAGGATGGTCTATGTTCACCAACGGGGCCACCAATCCATCACCCTCATAGGCCTCATACTTGTACAGGCCCTCAAAAACAACCAATCGCTTG
Source organism: Calotriton arnoldi (assembly GCA_963921515.1). Lineage (NCBI taxonomy): Eukaryota > Metazoa > Chordata > Amphibia > Caudata > Salamandridae > Calotriton > Calotriton arnoldi. Next base: position 90,445 of record CAWUFW010009563.1, read on the forward strand.
CATCTGTACCAGTCGTAAACCCACATGAACATAGGGTGGTCCTGGACAGAGACTTTCAGGATACCGGATGCAGCCTTGAGAGCCCTCTTGCCAAATAGTGCACACCCCCTCCCCCTGAATTGTACCAGGATGGGGGATGCACTGAATGGACTTCCTTTCCCAAGGATGATCGATGTCCACGTTTGTGACCGAGCTCTGCTCGATGGACTCAACTTTTCAGTTACCATTTCTTACGGACTACACTGTGGTAAACGTTGTTATGGTTGTTGCTGGGGAATGTTTTTGACACTCTTGAAATCAGGACCACCTACATTGTGCATTTCAACACTACTATGGCCTTAGAATATGCACATAACAGGGAGTCCCGGGCTTACCCCCGCTCGAACGAAACCCCAAGGTCGACCGCAATATTGCCTCCTTTGGCCACTAGAGATAGAACTCAAAGTACTAAGCCTCAATGTCAGAGGCCTATACCAACAGACCAAGGGGTCGATTACGATGCAATTCGGAAAACATTCTGACCGAATCGGTCTAGGAAAGTTTTTTGACTGAATCAGATCTGGGGAGTCCGACCGACCGATTATGATGCTTCCGGATACGATTCGGTCAGACTTCCATTGACTTCAATGGGAGCCTATGTACCGACCGAATACACAGGCTCCCATTGTAGAAAGGTTTGGCTTTGGAAATTCATGCACCCTGTGGCAGGCACCCCATGGTGCCTGCCACACTGTGCATGGTTGGAAAGGGGGGTACCTTGGGTACCCCCACGGGACCAATTCGGAAGGCACCCGGTGAAGGGGGGCCTACTGCGGGCCCCCAAATTCAGATTCTGACTGCCTATCTGAGTCGGAACAACAGATTCAGAAAGACTATCCGAATCTGACATCATAATCACTCAGTCGGAAAGCTTCCTAGTTGTTCATAAACACAGTCCGTAGATACACACAATTCGGGTCCGAAAGACTCGGACTTTCCAAATGCCGTCCAGTTCGGATTCGGAAAGTTGAACATCGTAATCGGTCGTTTGGAAAGGTTTCCGAATCGGTCGGAAACAAGGCTTTCGAATCCGAATCGGCAGACCCGAATCTGATTCGGAGCCTTTCCGATCGGCATTTTAATCGACCCCTAAGTGGTATGCAATTTTGTCTCTCCAAGAGCGCAGCGGAAGTGACATGTGCCTCCTCCAGAAGATGAATTTAGTATCAAAAGATGAAGTGAGGGTGAAGTCTTGATGATTTCTATGACAATTCTGGTCCACAGGGGCATGTTAAAAAGGGAGAGTGGTCTTTCTTCTCACCCAGGGCTTTGGAGGGGATAGGCTGTGGAAATGTTCTGAAATCATACGTCACCTACTGGCATATCACACACAAATGGGGTATCTTATGTTCACTCTAGCCTCTATATATGCTCCCAATGCGCACTGGAAAAATTCACTGAGGAGGCTCTACCAGACCCTTTGAAGTCTCCAAACACAGCTGTATTGGTAGGTGGTGTCTTAAACCTAGTATTGAACAACAAATTAGGCCAAACAGGCCAACAATATGGTCCGACTGGCACTTTCTCAGTGAAAGGTCTGAAGTGACTGCAAGATAGAGGCCTAGAGGAGGTATGGAAGCATGTTGACTCGAGTGACAGGGACTGTGAGAAGTTGGCCTGGCATATGCTGTCCACTAATTATAGTGGGCACCGTGCACCAGTCCAAATCGACTCTTATGGTAGGTAGGTTAAAGACAACCTTATTGAAAGCTATCCTAGTGGTAGCTATGGAGAGCAGCCTTCAGGCTAAGTCTTGAAGGAATGTAAAGCAGCTTGTTTTACCAGTCTATAATCTCTTGAGTGACCAAATGAAAGAGCACCACACCAGGTATATATTCAAAATATATGTATTTATTACTAAACACACCCCTCTAGTCTCTTTATGAGGCTAGAGTTCGAAGTACATAGGTTATAAGATCTTAAATTACAGTAATAGCACAAATACACGTTTGGGCCCTAGGGGCGTACCAAACCATATACCAATAAAGTGGTATGCGAACCACGACTGAACTAGACACTAGGCCTAGAGCCTCTAGAAGTGCTTGGACCACAAGGAACCACCCAAGGTAGTGACACAGGGGACCCACGGGAGACGCGTGCAGTGTAAATACACAACCGCGATACGCCGTTAACTTCTATGGAGAAAGTCGGGATCGGGAAAATAGAGGAAAGGGACACTTAAAAGAGGACTAGGACAAAACCCTTTGAGATCTAGGACTTTGAAGAGTCTCTACCCACGGGAGCACCGGAGTACTCGTGTTACCTCACCCAGGGAAGCCGGGTGCATAGGTGCCTTTCGGGGTCGGGTTTCGTCGTCGGTTCTTATGGCGATCTGCTGCAAAGTGCTGCTGGCGACCAGGAGAAAAGTGTCCGGGTGGATCCAAGAGTGGATCGGAGTTCTGAAGAACCTGAAAGCAGAGGGGACAGAGTCTGGGTCACTAGCCAGTGACCAGGGAGGCGATGGACAGATGCCCACCGATGTCGAGTGCTTCAGGTTCGATGACGGTCGTCTGGACTCTTCAGCCACGAAATCCGGGAGGCGTTGTCGGCGACCAGGAGCAGGATTCGGGCTGTTGCTCGATGTCTGTCGAGTGCAGAGGTGTCGGCGACCAGATTGGACCCAACAAGCCTTGGCAACGGCAAGTCTCGAGTAAGATGTAGATCGTCGATGATGCAGACCAGCAAGGTCTGGGGAACTCACCCAGCAAGGGTAAGTGAGGGCAGGCCTGGAGCAACCAGACTGCCAAGTAAAGAAAAGATTGGCCTTCGGTAAGGGCTACTAGCCAACGGGCTAGCGACCGCGAAGGAGCCTCGTGACGCCGCACGTGGAGCTGGCTTACAGGACACTCGTGGAGTGGGGGCCAGTGATCTTCGGTGCAGGTGGTGCTGGAGGCTAGGGCTACTCGGAGCCCAAAGCACGACTTCTTGGGAGACCCAGAAGATGGTGCACTTGCAAGTGTGCTTGGTGTCCAGGGGTCACGGTCTCAAGTCACCCACGATAGCCACGGGCCTCAGCTTTGCTGGGGACTCAGGGTAGCCTCGGGAAGTCTGAGAATCCACCTCTGGTGATGCGATGACTTCGGCGTCCGACGGGAGCTTCAGTGATGCGAACCGGACAGATGCTTCTTTGGTGCCTGCCAAGCAGGGGAGTCACTCCTTGACCCCAAGGGAGATTCTTCAGTCCTCTAATCGTGAGTAGAGCGTCGAAGGTCCAGGATTCTGTTTCAGAGTTTCGTCCAGGTATAATCTAAAGTCCTAAGGACTGGGTTCCTACCTTTATTCTAAAAATAGGGGATGGACTACTCTGTGGCCCCACCTATGGGTGGGTCAGGGCAGAGGGGTGGCTACACCCCTTTCCCTTTGTCCAGTTCGCGCCAAAGCAGGGGCTGCAAGCCCCTGATCCGGTTTGAACTGGGGTATGCACAGGGACACCAAATGTGCCCCCAGTGCAGGACTTCAAAGCACCCGAAAGTGCTCCCGCCCAGCCCCAATACACATTGTCCTGTCTGGGGAGGTGGTCACACCTCCCTGGGACATGAAACCTATTGTCCAGGCCTCCCCTGCCGGAGTTTCGTCCAGCAGCAGGAGGCCAGACTCGTGTCTGTGGCAGCAGCATCCATTTTGTGATGCCAGGGCTCTGGAAAGAAGTTACCGGACTCGTCAGAGTTAACATGCCTTTCCTCTAGAAGGGTGGAATGCTACCCCCACCGCCAGGATTGGCGGGGGGGTAGTATTCCAAGATGTTTGACACCAAACACGACATGTTTAGGTGCAGCCATTCCATAGTTAGCATTGTACCGCGAGGATATAATGCGTTTAAGAGTATATGGTCAGGCTGCACTACAAACAGCATCAGAGATGGTCTCCGAACGCTGCAGAGGGGCCCTGCTCATGCAGGGGCACCCTCTCACATAGGAACCATGCACTCTGCCTTTAGGATTGATAAGGCCTGCCTTAGGAGTGACTTATAGGTTTATATGTGTGTATGCATTTAGTGATATAGGTAACCTATACCACAGCAAGGGGTGCATGCACCACCTTACCCAGGCTGCAGTAGCAGACCTGTGGTGTCAGTTTGGATGGCCTACCAGGGTTGGCATAATACATGCCGCAGCCCCTGGCAGGCCTCTGAGGTACCTATGCCCTTGGTACATAGTATACCATATACTAGGGACTTACAAGGGCACTCCAGATCCCAATCAGTGATGTGCCTAAGGCACATGGAGACCCTTTTAAAGAGGAAACAGCTAGGCTGGGGTTCTGAATAGCAGGGCCCCAGCCAGACTAATGTCGAAAACCAGTGAAGTATCAGCAAAAAGTGGGGGTACCCCTGTGAAGCAGATCCTACTCTCCTACACAACCCCCCCAAACGTAGGGACATTAAACTAACCTTGCCCAGTTAAGTCTTCATGTTCTAAGTGGAAATACCTAGAGAGTCCATCTGCATTCGCATGGTTACTCCCAGGCCTATGTTCCACTGTAAAGTCCATCCCCTGTAGGGAAATGGACCACCTAAGCAGTTTGGGGTTTTCACCCTTCATTTGTTTTAGCCATAAGAGGGGCTTATGGTCTGTCTGAACCAGGAAGTGTGTACCAAACAAGTATGGCCTCAACTTCTTCAGAGCCCAGACCACAGCAAAGGCCTCCCTCTCTATGGCTGACCAACGTTTCTCTCTAGGGGTCAGCCTTCTGCTAATAAAAGCTACTGGCTGATCCTGACCTTCTTCATTCAATTGTGACAGTACAGCCCCTACCCCCAATTCAGATGCATCTGTTTGAACAATGAACTTCTTGGAGTAATCAGGACTCTGCAGAATTGGAGCAGTGCACATGGCCTGCTTGAGGTCATCAAATGCCTTTTGACAGCTAACTGTCCACTGAACCTTTTGGGCATTTTCTTAGAAGTTAAGTCATTCAAGGGTGTCACTATTGATCCATACCCCTTGACAAATCTCCTATAGTACCCAGTCAGGCCTAAGAAGGCTCTCACCTGAGTCTGGGTAGTGGGAGCAGTCCAGTCCATGATGGTCTGGATCTTGCTCTGTAAAGGTTGAACCTGGCCTCCACCCACAAGGTGGCCCAGGTACACAACCTGACTCTGCCCTATCTGGCACTTAGTGGCCTTGATAGTCAGGCCTGCCTTTTGCAGGGCCTGTAAAACATTCCTGAGGTGGACCAGGTGATCCTCCCAGGTGGAGCTAAAGACAGCAATATCATCTAGATAAGCTGCACTATAGGCTTCCAGTCCTGTGAGAACTGTGTTCACCAACCTCTGGAAAGTGGCAGGTGCATTTTTCAGACCAAAGGGCATCACCACAAATTGATAATGCCCACTAGGGGTTGAAAATGCTGTTTTGGGCTTTGCAGTATCAGCTAGTCTGATCTGCCAGTAGCCAGCTGTTAGGTCAAATGTGCTGAGATATTTGGCAGAGGCCAAAGTATCTATGAGCTCATCTGCCCTGGGTATTGGATGGGCATCAGTCCTAGTGACTGCATTGAGGCCCCTGTAGTCTACACAAAACCTCATCTCTCTTTTCCCAACACTGGTGTGAGGTTTAGGTACTAGGACTACTGGACTAGCCCAAGGGCTATCTGAGGGCTCAATCACTCCCAATTCCAACATCTTCTGGACTTCAGTCCTGATACAGTCCCTGACATGGTCAGGTTGCCTATAAATCTTGTTTTTAATAGGCAGACTGTCCCCAGTGTCCACTTCATGAGTGCACCAGGTGGTCTGACTGGGTGTCAGTGAAAACATATGTCTAAACTGATTGAGGACTTGCCTGCAATCAGTTTGTTGCTGGGTAGTGAGGCTGCCTGCCAAGGCTACACCATCAACTGACCCATCGTCAGGGTTCTGTGAGAGCAGGTCAGGGAGTGGGTCACTCTCTTCCTCCTGCCCTTCATCAGTAGCCATGAGCAAGCCCATGTCTGCCCTGTCCACATATGGCTTAAGTCTGTTGACATGGAGAACCCTGTGGGGACTCCTGGGTGTTCCCAGGTCCACTAAGTAAGTGACCTCACCCTTCTGCTCAACAATAGTGTGGGGTCCACTCCATTTGTCTTGGAGAGCTGCTGGGGCCACTGGCTCCAACACCCACACCTTCTGTCCTGGCTGGTAAACAGTCAGAACAGCCTTTGGTCATGCCAGGCCTTTTGAAGTTCCTGGCTAGCCTCAAGGTTTTTGGTTGCCTTTTTCATGTACTCAGCCATCCTGGAGCGGAGACCAAGTACATAGTCCACCATATCTTGCTTTGGGGGCTTGAGAGGTAACTCCCATCCTTCCTTCACCAAGCACAGTGGACCCCTCACAGGGTGGCCAAACAGAAGTTCAAAAGGGCTGTACCCAACCCCCTTCTGAGGCACCTCCCTATATGCGAATAAAAGGCAGGGCAAGAGTATGTCCCATCTACGCCTAAGCTTTTCTGGGAGCCCTTTAATCATGCCCTTCAAGGTTTTGTTGAATCTCTCAACTAAACCATTGCATTGTGGGTGATAGGGTGTGGTGAACTTATAAGTAACTCCACACTCCTTCCACATTGCCTTTAAGTACCCAGACATGAAGTTTGCACCCCTGTCTGATACCACCTCCTTAGGAAAGCCCACTCTTGAGAAAATTCCCAGGAGGGCCCTTGCCACCACAGGTGCTGTAGCGGTCCTAAAGGGTATAGCCTCTGGATACCTGGTGGCATGATCCACTACCACCAGTATAAATCTGTGCCCAGATGCTGTTTGGGGATCCATGGGACCAACAATGTCAATCCCTACCCTTTCAAAGGGCACCCCCACCACAGGTAGTGGTATCAGGGGGCCTTTGTAGTGCCACCTGCTTTGCCACTGGCTTGGCAGGTTACACAGGAGCGACAAAACTCCTTACTGTCTTCAGACATGTGGGGCCAGTGAAAGTGAGGGACAATTCTGTCCCAAGTCTTGTTCTGGCCCAGGTGTCCTGCTAAGGGAATATCATGGGCTAGGGTCAATAGGAAGCCCCTGAACTTCAAAGGTATTACCAACCTCCTGGTAGCACCAGGCTTGGGGTCTCTACTCTCTGAGTACAGGAGTCCATCATCCCAATACACTGTATGGGGACCACTAGCTTTCCCAGCAGCCTCAGCAGCAGCTTGCTGTCTGAGGGGTTCAAGGGAGGGGCAGCTCTGCTGCTCCTGGCTCAGATCTGCCCTAGAAGGTCCCCCTGTCCCCAAGAACTCAACCTGGTCAGGTTCAAGTTCCTCTGGGACAGTTCCTTCTTCAGGGCTGAGATCATCCCCCTCAAGGGACTGATCTTCCTCCTGAGCCAAGGGGGAAGGCACTGCCTTAACCCTACTACTCCTCCTCTTGGAAGGCACTTGGTCCATTCTTCCAGAATCCAAGGCCTGTTCAGTGCTAGACATTTTGGCTTGTGACCTGGTCACAGCAAACACATCTGCAGGGATCCCCAGCATTTCTGCATGGGTCCTGAGCTCCACTTCTGCCCAAGCAGAAGTCTCTAAGTCATTGCCAAGCAAGCATTCGACTGGTAGGTTTGCACTTACCACAACCTTCTTAAGGCCAGTTACCCCTCCCCAGGAGAAGTTAACAACTGCCAGAGTATGGTCTGTTCTGACATTGCTAGCATTGGTCACTTGGTACATCTCACCAAGCATAACTTGCCCAGGTAGCACAAGGTCTTGTGTCACCATTGTGACACTTGCCCCTGTGTCCCTAAATGCCAAAGCCTCTCGTCCATTGATTAAAGGCTGTTGTCTGTACTTGCCCAGATTACTGGGACTCACAGTGGAGGTCACATCCATGCCTCCATCACAGACTAACACAGCCTGAGTCAGTTCCCTGACTAAGTCAGAGCCCAACTCAGTTCCCAGTGTGAACCCTACTAAACCCTTTGCTGGAGCACTTCCACCAACTGTACTAGGGGGAACAGGTGCCTTAGGGGCATTGGTGGGTGCTGGACTGGAGTCTTTGGACTTGGTGCAATCAATGGTCCAGTGGGTCTTTTGCTTACAGACCTTGCACCATGGTTTTCTTTGGCCTTTACCCTTGGTAGACTGGGCATCCCCACCAGAAGAAGATTTTTGGGGGCCTGATGAAGACTTTTGATCTTTACCCTTCTCCCCACCCTTGTCAGAGTTCTTAGCATCTTGCTTCTTGGTTTCCCCACCTTGGTTCTGTACCTTCTGCTTCACCCTGGTTTTGACCCATTTGTCTGCCTTCTTTCCCAATTCTTGGGGAGAGGTCAGATCAGAGTCAACCAGGTACTGATGCAACAGCTGGTTTTGACAGTTATTAAGAATCTGCTCCCTCATTATCAGATTATACAATCCTGAGAAGTCACACACCTTACTGCCCATCAACCAGCCTTCCAGAGCCTTGGCAGAACAATCCACATAGTCTACCCAGTCTTGAGTCTTTGCTTTTTGGGTGTCTCTGAACTTCAACCTGTACTGTTCAGTGGTTAGGCCAAACCCATCAATAAGAGCACTCTTCAAGACCTTGTAATTGTCAGCATCCTCCTCTCTAACAGTGAGGAGCTTGTCTCTACCTTTGTCAGCAAAGGAGAGCCACAAGATTGCTGCCCACTGCTCCTGAGGGACCTTCTGTACTTTACAGGCCCTCTCTAAAGCAGTTATCCATTTGTGGATATCATCCCCACTCTGGTAGGGAGGGACAATCTTGCTCAGGTTCCTATGGTCATAGGACCTTTCCCTATCTCTAGGGACATGGCTGCCACCATGGGACTCTAGTCCCAACTTTCTTCTCTCTTTAAGGAGATCTAGGAATTCTCTATCTAAAGCCAATTGCTTCTTCCTGATCTCTAGTTGAGTTTCCTCATACTGGACCAGTCTCTTTCTTCTCTCATGAGAGGATTCCCTCCTGTGAGAAGAAACAGAGCTCCCTATTGAGGTGCCAGAGTGGTTAGACTCCTGAGAAGGAGACCTAGACTTTCTGAGCACACTCATAATCCTCCCTGGGGGACAAAGGTGTGGTTCTCTAGATCCTCATCTTCATCTTCCCCAGAAGGGATTGGGTTTTCCAGGTCAGGGTCATTGTCACCCTCCTGGTCAGTTTCAGAGGGGGGCTGGGGGTAGTAGTACCCCTGGCCCCTTCCTCATCTGCTGGCCCACCCTCTGCTCCTACCCCTTCAGTCTCTGAGGACTTACTAAGATCATAAGCCACCAACAACTCCTGGAGGTGTTGGGTGGTGGGACTTTGGCCTGTCCTTAATTTCCTCACGTTACACAAAGCTCTCAGTTCCAAGAATGGGAGTGTGTCATACTTGGAGGGGGAAGCTCAATGGCTTCCTGCAGGGCATCTTTGGATCCTGCTTTTAAAGACATTACTAGTGTGGTGTGGTGTATGCACTACCTACTCTAGTGTGGCCTACTAAACTCTCTTGAGTTGTAGAAAGGGTTGTGCTATCCCTTAACACACAACTCTAAGTTCAGTAGAACTTACTGATATTCTAAGCTTAAATTATATGTACCTTAGGTACCTTTAGTGGTTTTCAGTTGATCAATTCAATTGAGATTATCTGGTAAAACAATAGCAAGCTGGAATCCCACACGCTGCACACCAATGTGAGAAGTTGGCCTGGCATATGCTGTCCACTAATTATAGTGGGCACCGTGCACCAGTCCAAATCGACTCTTATGGTAGGTAGGTTAAAGACAACCTTATTGAAAGCTATCCTAGTGGTAGCTATGGAGAGCAGCCTTCAGGCTAAGTCTTGAAGGAATGTAAAGCAGCTTGTTTTACCAGTCTATAATCTCTTGAGTGACCAAATGAAAGAGCACCACACCAGGTATATATTCAAAATATATGTATTTATTACTAAACACACCCCTCTAGTCTCTTTATGAGGCTAGAGTTCGAAGTACATAGGTTATAAGATCTTAAATTACAGTAATAGCACAAATACACGTTTGGGCCCTAGGGGCGTACCAAACCATATACCAATAAAGTGGTATGCGAACCACGACTGAACTAGACACTAGGCCTAGAGCCTCTAGAAGTGCTTGGACCACAAGGAACCACCCAAGGTAGTGACACAGGGGACCCACGGGAGACGCGTGCAGTGTAAATACACAACCGCGATACGCCGTTAACTTCTATGGAGAAAGTCGGGATCGTGAAAATAGAGGAAAGGGACACTTAAAAGAGGACTAGGACAAAACCCTTTGAGATCTAGGACTTTGAAGAGTCTCTACCCACGGGAGCACCGGAGTACTCGTGTTACCTCACCCAGGGAAGCCGGGTGCTTAGGTGCCTTTCGGGGTCGGGTTTCGTCGTCGGTTCTTATGGCGATCTGCTGCAAAGTGCTGCTGGCGACCAGGAGAAAAGTGTCCGGGTGGATCCAAGAGTGGATTGGAGTTCTGAAGAACCTGAAAGCAGAGGGGACAGAGTCTGGGTCACTAGCCAGTGACCAGGGAGGCGATGGACAGATGCCCACCGATGTCGAGTGCTTCAGGTTCGATGATGGTCGTCTGGACTCTTCAGCCACGAGGTCCAGGAGGCGTTGTCGGCAACCAGGAGCAGGATTCGGGCTGTTGCTCGATGTCTGTCGAGTGCAGAGGTGTCGGCGACCAGATTGGACCCAACAAGCCTTGGCAACGGCAAGTCTCGAGTAAGATGTAGATCGTCGATGATGCAGACCAGCAAGGTCTGGGGAACTCACCCAGCGAGGGTAAGTGAGGGCAGGCCTGGAGCAACCAGACTGCCAAGTAAAGAAAAGATTGGCCTTCGGTAAGGGCTACTAGCCAACGGGCTAGCGACCGCGAAGGAGCCTCGTGACGCCGCACGTGGAGCTGGCTTACAGGACACTCGTGGAGTGGGGGCCAGTGATCTTCGGTGCAGGTGGTGCTGGAGGCTAGGGCTACTCGGAGCCCAAAGCACGACTTCTTGGGAGACCCAGAAGATGGTGCACTTGCAAGTGTGCTCGGTGTCCAGGGGTCACGGTCTCAAGTCACCCACGATAGCCACGGGCCTCAGCTTTGCTGGGGACTCAGGGTAGCCTCGGGGAAGTCTGAAAATCCACCTCTGGTGATGCGATGACTTCGGCGTCCGACGGGAGCTTCAGTGATGCGAACCGGACAGATGCTTCTTTGGTGCCTGCCAAGCAGGGGAGTCACTCCTTGACCCCAAGGGAGATTCTTCAGTCCTCTAATCGTGAGTAGAGCGTCGAAGGTCCAGGATTCTGTTTCAGAGTTTCGTCCAGGTATAATCTAAAGTCCTAAGGACTGGGTTCCTACCTTTATTCTAAAAATAGGGGATGGACTACTCTGTGGCCCCACCTATGGGTGGGTCAGGGCAGAGGGATGGCTACACCCCTTTCCCTTTGTCCAGTTCGCGCCAAAGCAGGGGCTGAAAGCCCCTGATCCGGTTTGAACTGGGGTATGCACAGGGACACCAAATGTGCCCCCAGTGCAGGACTTCAAAGCACCCGAAAGTGCTCCCGCCCAGCCCCAATACACATTGTCCTGTCTGGGGAGTTGGTCACACCTCCCTGGGACAGGAAACCTATTGTCCAGGCCTCCCCTGCCGGAGTTTCGTCCAGCAGCAGGAGGCCAGACTCGTGTCTGTGGCAGCAGCATCCATTTTGTGATGCCAGGGCTCTGGAAAGAAGTTACCGGACTCGTCAGAGTTAACATGCCTTTCCCTCTAGAAGGGTGGAATGCTACCCCCGCCACCAGGATTGGCGGGGGGTAGTATTCCAAGATGTTTGACACCAAACACGACATGTTTAGGTGCAGCCATTCCATAGTTAGCATTTTACCGCGAGGATATAATGCGTTTAAGAGTATATGGTCAGGCTGCACTACAAACAGCATCAGAGATGGTCTCCGAACGCTGCAGAGGGGCCCTGCTCATGCAGGGGCACCCTCTCACATAGGAACCATGCACTCTGCCTTTAGGATTGATAAGGCCTGCCTTAGGAGTGACTTATAGGTTTATATGTGTGTATGCATTTAGTGATATAGGTAACCTATACCACAGCAAGGGGTGCATGCACCACCTTACCCAGGCTGCAGTAGCAGACCTGTGGTGTCAGTTTGGATGGCCTACCAGGGGTGGCATAATACATGCTGCAGCCCCTGGCAGGCCTCTGAGGTACCTATGCCCTTGGTACATAGTATACCATATACTAGGGACTTACAAGGGCACTCCAGATCCCAATCAGTGATGTGCCTAAGGCACATGGAGACCCTTTTAAAGAGGAAACAGCTAGGCTGGGGTTCTGAATAGCAGGGCCCCAGCCAGACTAATGTCAAAAACCAGTGAAGTATCAGCAAAAAGTGGGGGTACCCCTGTGAAGCAGATCCTACTCTCCTACAGGGACTACACATTTTACTCCTCTCCACCCAAAACCTACTCGCACATAGATTATTTTCTGAGTACTCCTGTTATTCAGACCCTGATCCGGGAGGTGGGCATTGACTCCAATGTGTCTGTTTGACCTAGACCCTGATACCTTGGTGATGTGGGTGGACAGGGAGTGCTCAGCTCCCAGTGCTTGGAGATTATGAGACAGACTTATCCAAAAAACAAACAATTTAAAGAGAATAAACACAGTTCTTTCCACTGCATCTGCAGAACAACGGCACTGGGGAGACTGTGCGGCCACGGCCTGGGAAGCATTGAAAACAGTAGTAAGAGGGGAACTAATAGCCTTGTTTGCTCAATGCAACTGACTGAGGAGGGAAAAGTGGACACACTTAGAAAATAAATAAAGGAATTAGGGCCAGATGTACGACTGTTTTTTGCGGTCGTAAAGGGAAATTCTGCCCGTTTGTGACCGCAAAAAGGTCTGCCCACTGTACTAACCTATTAGCGACTCGCAAAATATGGTTAGCGATCGCTATTAGGAAGGGGCGTGCCAAGGGCGTCCCTTCCAAATAGCGAGTGCGCGTGGCATGTACCACTGTTTTGCGACCGCATTTGCGGTCCCAAAACACTCGCAGTTTACCACCCTTTTCAAAAGGGTGGTAAACAATTTGCAAACGGGAAGGGGTCACCAGGGGACCTCTTCCCCTTTGTGAATGGGTACAAAAATATTTTTTAAGAGCAGGCAGTGATCCCAGGGACCACTGCCTGCCCTTAAAAAATGAAACTGAAAAGTTTAATTTTTTAATGCATCTTGTTTTCCTTTAAGGAAAAAGCAACCACAGACATGGTAGTCTGCTGACCCCAGCAGGCCACCATCCCTGTGAGTGTGAGCCATTCGCAATGGGGTTGCAAATTGAGACAGCCTCATGAAAATTAATGAGGAATGCAATTTACGACCCCATTGGGAATCACAATTAGTATCTGAGACACTGTTGTACATTCATTTTTGCAAGTCGCAAATTGAGAGTCGCAATTTGACGCAATTTGCACCTTGCAAAAATGAATAGTCGTACATCTGGCCCTTAGAAACTATCCATAAATGCATGGGTGCCACCAGGGTATGACGCAAGCTGGACAAGGGAGATACACGACCTGCTGACCTTCAGGAGGCTACTCAAGACCTGGCTGTTCGACAAGTAGCGGCACCCCCCTCTTTTCCCCAGCGCCTTGAGACCCTCGCAGGTAAGTAGTGCGCTCTACAAATTCTGTGATTGATTGATTGATACACGTCTCAAACACTTCGAACTCGACAGCATCTTAAATACAAATACTGCACCGGGGGTCATAAATGTGGATGGCTGCTGGCACACTGTCTGTGCTCCACTAAACAGCAGAAAAACACAGACAAGATCAGGAATGAGGGGAGGAGGTCACGGGAGACAGACAAATAGCAGCTGTCATCCGGGAGTTTTACCAAACTAAATATTCATATCAGAAATTGAACGAATCAACTATCCCTACATACCTTGATAAGGCCCAAATAATGAGGCTCATCATACCAAAGGCATAGAAACTGAAAGAGCAAATAAGACTCAAAGAGGTGATCCGCAATAGCCAGGCAAAACATTTGAAATCCCCAGGTCTGGATGACTTTTCACAAATATTTTACAAAATGTTCTGCGTTGTCCTGGCCCCCGTTCTCACTCGATTAATATAGACTTTCTTCAGCACAGGGAGTCCCACTCAGCCTATGCTTGAAGCTTCCATCACTGTCCTACCCAAACCCAGGAAAGAAAAGTTACTGTGTAGTTCATATATGTGCAACTCCCTCCTTAACAGCAATGCTAATCTCTCTACGAGTCTTCTAGCACCCAAACTTAACTCGTATATATACCCAACCTAGTCGAACATGAAAAAGCGGGCTTTATAGCAAATCCATATTATAGTCCATTGATCCAAAAGGGAAGCACTCCTACTATCAATTGAAGCAGAAAACGCTTTTGATAGGTTTCACTGGCCACCCTGAAACACTTCGGCTTTGGACGAAAATTCTGCTGCTAGATCTGAGGTTTCTACAGCTGCCCACGGGCCATGATGAGGGTGACTGGGATCACCCCAGATTTTTTTCCCATACATAGAAGAACTCGGCAGGGGAGCCCACTGTTCTTGCTCTTGTTCATTTTTCTACATAGAACCATTTGCACAAAGGGTCAGGATAGACCTAACATCTGGGGGTCCTGTCCGGGGGTACGATGCATACTATAAGCCTCTATGCAAATAACGTGATAATGGTGCTTACTCATACCGAGTCCTCTCTGCCCACCCTGGTGTCGGAGCAGTGCCACTTCAAGGCAGTCTTGGGTTTCAAAGTCAACCATCAAAAGTCTTGGATCCTTAGCCTCTTGGTGCCTCAACACTGAAAAACATAGTTCTGCACCCAATATCATATTGAGTGGACTGCCTCACACATCCCCTACTTGGGAGCCCGCACCACCTCCTCTATCTCTCAGACCACCGGAATCAATTGCGAAAACTCCTTACCCACATGTGATCTGAACTCGTGGGGTGGTGTCGCCTCTATCTCTCTTGGCTGAACAGAGTAGCTGCAATATCAAGCAATGGAAATGCAATAGGTCTCGCATTGGTTTGAGTTAGAGCTATTGGCATTGTAAATGGCAATGTCTTTTACCTATGTGTTATGGAGTGTATGAATGTGGTGTGTACTGGAATTATGTGAGAGGGATTGGATTTGTTAGTTATGTAATTGTGTGACGTGGAGTTGTGTTGTGGAATTATGTGGCATGGTGTGATGTAGAATTATGTGGATAATAATTATATGGTATTGCATGTTTCGGAATTATGTGGAGTGGGATTGTGTGTTCTGGAGTGTAATTATAACGAATGGTATTTTGTGTTGTGGAGTGGTATGTAGTGGAGTTTAATTATGTGGTGTGCAGTTGAATTTTGTGGCAGGATGTGGAATTGTGTGGAGTGTACTGGATGTATTTGGTGTGTTGTGTAATTGTATTGTTGAGTTGTATTATGTGGTTTGGTGTCGAATTATGTGGTGTGGATTGGAAATGTGTGGAGTTGAATTGTGTGGTATGCAAATGTGTGGATAACTTTGCGTTTATTGGAGTGCATGTATGTGGTGTGGATTGGAATTATGTGGGTTGGATCGGAATTGTTTGTTGTGTAATTGTGTGGCATGGAATGTGTGGTGTTGAGTGGAGTTATGTGTAATGGAATTATGTGGCATGGCATGCAGTGGTATTATGTGGATAGTAATTATATGGATTATGTAGTAATTATATAGATTATGTGGAGTGGGATTGTGTGTTATGGAGTAATTATGTGGCATCGAGTGTACTGGTATTGTGTTGTGTGATTGTGTGCTATGGAGTGTAACATTCCATTCTGCTTCATTTTGGAGGGGTGAAGCAAGAATAAAAGGCCAGACAGAGGCCAGACAAAACAACCACAACCCTCGAAACTGGCAAGGAAAGCAGGAAGCCACATTGTCCCCTCTCGCTGAGACTGCATAGACAAACAATGGTAAACACACCCCATTCACATATTTCTCCTCAGGTTTACAGAAACGTTTCGACGCAGTGCAACCAGGAAGCCTAGTGCATATGGCACCCCAAAAGGCTCTTTGTGAAAGAACATCAACCAGGCTCTCCTTTACATGGCATCGCGTAATCTGCCATTATGCAACCTTTACAGAAAGATAAACTGACTGCCACCGCCAGCACTTGAGCCTCGCTTTGGAGGGGCCTGGACAGCCAATGCAGAAGTCTGTGCCTCTGAGCTACAGCTCATGCTTCCGCTAACCCTGCCGCATGTGCATTGTCCGCAAAAGGAATGGCTCCTGTAAGCAACCTAAATGGCAAAGTGCACCGCATGGCCAAGCATGTATTAATCAGTAAGACATAATTTAACCTTCCCACTTACTCGACAAATGTGAACAGCCCCCGCCGCTCTGGAGAGTTTGCCGCCCCCTACTTCTGCAGATGGAGAAAAACAGTGCCTGCCCTGTACACCACCGTGGGACATGAATTCCCTCCTTTAAACATCCTGGCCACATATACTGACCCAGACAGTGAAACCGCATGTGAAGACACACCAGGCACTGATTTCTGATCACTGGGGCCCACGAACATCCCTAAACCCAAAGCCACTAACCACGTGAGTCCTAGGTGCAGGGAGGCCATGCTCTGAAAACTTTGGAATTCCTAGGTTGCAAAACAATCTAACGCCGATCCCCCTCGGAGAACACGAGGTGCAATGGGATATGATTTGCTGATCTCTTGCTGATTGCAGGCATTGTGTGTCTATCCACCTTTATACATTTTCCTATGAAACAGAATTTGGGGCGGCACCTGGAATAGCTTCATGGTTTAGAAGCATCCACAGTTCTTCCCAAGTGTATGGCAAATGCTTTTGGGCTGATTCTGAAGAGTGTCATGTGATGCGTTTACAAGCAACAGAGAAAGGCGCAATATAAAGTAAGTGTTGAGCGACGCATGATGGCGCATGACTGTACAGATGTGCACAATCTAATCTTCTTGCACATACTAGTCCCGTGGACGCTAGGCGGTGTACATGAGCCTAGTGTTGTGCATTGTTGTGCACGTGTTCGCCTGCATATTTAATCAGGACCGGTCGCTTACTCTGCACATTGTATGTGGGCTTGTCCGCTCACTTTATCCAGAGCTGCACGTGTGCTCACTTTACGCAGAGCTGCACGTGTGCTCACTTTACGCAGAGCCGCACGTGTGCTCACTTTACGCAGAGCCGCACGTGTGCTCACTGTACCCAGAGCCGCACGTGTGCTCACTGTACCCAGAGCCGCACGTGTGCTCACTTTACGCAGAGCCGCACGTGTGCTCACTTTACGCAGAGCCGCACGTGTGCTCACTTTACGCAGAGCCGCACGTGTGCTCACTGTACCCAGAGCCGCACGTGTGCTCACTGTACCCAGAGCCGCACGTGTGCTCACTTTACGCAAAGCCGCACGTGTGCTCACTTTACGCAGAGCCGCACGTGTGCTCACTGTACCCAGAGCCGCACGTGTGCTCACTTTACGCAGAGCCGCACGTGTGCTCACTTTACGCACGTGTGCTCACTTTACGCAGAGCCGCACGTGTGCTCACTTTACGCAGAGCCACACGTGTGCTCACTTTACGCAGAGCCGCACGTGTGCTCACTTTACGCACGTGCTCAGTGCTGGAGATGTAAATAGAGAAGCATTGTTATCTCAAAGTCCCAGTTCAATACTGACAAAGAATCGAACCCTTGCTGAGAAGTGGCGGAACGTCCCATTAAATGCCAAAATGGGTTTACTCCGTACCCTTTTCCATTTAAAGCGCTGCAAGTGCTCGCCCAATTAGCTTTGGCGAATGCACGTATCAAAATAGTTTACTGAGCAGAAGCCACGTGGAACAACGCCACACACTGATGATTGCAAGTGCAATGGGCTGTAGAAAGTGCTGTGCAATAGATGTCGGTTGTAGTATATTTCTCTAGCGCTTACCCACTCATGAAGACTCAAAGCGCTTGCAATACTCAATTTTACAGCACAGTGTCTGACTATATTCTGCCCCTGCCCACACCCAAAAGCAGCCCACCTTGCTTCGGTTACTGTCCCCCTATGACCAAGAGGACAGTGCCATTCAAGCCTTTGTACTGCTGTTCTCTAGATGTGCTTATTCAAAGCAGACTACAAACGTATGCATCTTTTAAATGCATGGGGGTGCACTGATGCCAACCACAAACATATATAGCTCGCACTTACATATGTGTCGTTTCTCTATCACTTCCAGACGCTGTGCGATTTCTTATCTTATGACCCTTTATTTCAAAGTCCAAGGTCTATAGCGCTGTAGCAAACATTTTACAATGAATAAATGGGATGTTATTTTTCATCTGCTTTAAGAAAATACCACAAGAGGCTGCCCAAAAAAGAATTTTACTCTGTGGCTGTGTGTTGACAACAGAGATGGGGCTGTTGGCTTCTTGGTTATAAACTGCTAGGGTTATAGAAGCTATGTGGCCTTTAATTAAGAAGGACCGTTGCGCCTGACAACCCAGAGTCCCTCCTGGAGGTGGTAATTGGCCCAGGAGAGCCCCAAAGAGTCTCCTGTGAGGCGGAGGGCCGAGGAATGTCCGCATTCCGCAGCCCTTTAATCTCTGGACAGGAGCGCGGCTCTGACTGCTGCCAGCGGCAAACAAAGAAATCACAGCTTTAAAAGGTTTTACTGGGCGCGTTTAGCGTGCAAAGAAAGCACAGTTAGACTATTATGTCTATAAACAAGTATTTGCAATGCAATCGGTCTCGTCTTTAGGACCTTATATGTATTTAGCTATGCAGCACATTAGCCTGGGCGCTAAAACATCTACTGTTCTTTAACATGGAGGGAAAGTAAGCACCGAACTGTGTGACACGTCAAAAGTTAAATATTGTTCTAGAAAAACCCTGCCCTGCCCTGCCTTAAAATGTCCAAGACAGGAGCAGTAGGAGGGTCTCCGCCCCACACGGGGCAGAAGGAGCTAGGGAGCGGTCCAACAGGTTCCTCTCTCTCATACACCTGTGTCTGTTGAATCACAGCCACTCCCAGACCGGGAGGTGTGCGGTACTTGCCTTCGGTGTGCACGTTTGCAGCATCTCTGGGAGGGGGACTCAGCAGTAACTTCTGGATCTACTTTGACCAAATGCACCCATCTGACGTTCCTTAAACATAAAACGAATTGTTTTTTGTCCAGCGCTTGCTGCCGTACTAAGTCAGCGCCATGACACTGTAAATACTGAATTTGGTCTTGTTCATCCACCTGGTTCTCGTTTTATTTTCTTTGATAAGATGAAATACAAACCTCCCGGGCGGGAATTGTAGTTTAAAATGTACACACAGACCAGTGCAGTACAGGCATTGACTGACTAACAAATCACACCAGCAAATAAAGTGTTATGAATGGCTATATTGATAAAACTGAATAGAATATGTGATTTCGAAATGCCAAGAAATAATGACAGGTTCCCTGCCTGGTCTTATGCAAATCTATTGCCGTCCTGTTAGTACCAGCACAGTGTTATTGTTGTCTCCTGTCACACCTGTCTTGAGTGGTCGAATCACAGTCAGGTATTGCTTGTTTACCCCCGGCGACCTAGGCACACTGTGCTGCTGGACAACAAACTGAATTACCAGGTAATCCCCTTTAGCACCTGACTCTAGGGAGAGTGAGGCAGAGCCGCCAAAGGCTTACTTAAGAGGGGGAGGGTGGGTGGCTACACACTCAGATACAACCTAACACAGAAATATCACCCAATGAGCGAACACTTCAGTCTGTGCTTTACTTTGTCTATGAGAAAGTAATATACATATAACAAACACTATACATAAAATAGGGCTATTCTTAGAAATACAGAACTAGCACCTTCCTCGTCAGACATCAGACCCCAAACTGCTATAGCGCCTCTGTGCTAAACGCTATAGTTTTCCTCCCCGCCCCAGTCTTTGCACAATGTCTGTCACGATCTTCGGGTCCGTGGTCCAGGGGCGCTGTCTGCAGTCTCAACAGTCAACACCACAGGCACCGTCTCGGCGTTCCTCTTGCACCCCTAGCAGCCACCAGCCCGGAAGTTAATCTATTCGCCGCTCACAGGCCACAGTGATATGTGGCTCCTAGACAGAGCCGTGATTAACTTGTTTTCAGTTTTTATTGCAAGGTCTGACAATTACTTTTAGGAGTTGTGTTAAACAAGATTTGCATGTTTTATGTAAATAGGTGCAAGAAGGGATGCTAAAGTCAATGTTCGCTTCCGTGTCTTTCACAGAATGTAAACGTCACTCACCCTAGTGAGGGCGCTTCTGCATTGGATAGCTGAAGCAGCAAACAGTAACTCAAATGAGCCGTGATTGGCAGAGTCAGGGCTCCGAGCAGTGATTGCCAGAGTCAGGGCTCCGTGCAGTGATTGGCAGAGTCAGGGCTCCGAGCCGTGATTGGCAGAGTCAGGGCTCCGAGCCGTGATTGGCAGAGTCAGGGCTCCGAGCAGTGATTGGCAGAGTCAGGGCTCCGAGCAGTGATTGGCAGAGTCAGGGCTCCGAGCAGTGGAACAGACTGCGGACCAACTGCCACTCACAAAGCTTTAGGCGCCTTGCTTGCAACCCTAATGGCAATCTACTTAGCGGCCATGTGCGCCCGGCATAAAGGAAGCACCTGCCACACTCACTGGCGCATCACACATCACCAGAGAGACGCGTCACACAGCGGCTTGCAAAACAGCAAACAACGGCCGACATACGCGAGTGGAGTGGACCGATGCAGTGCAGGCTTCGCAAATGCACTTGCGTATTTATCCTTCTACAGACTTTAAACTGTAAGAACCATCACGCCAAGAGGCTCGATTGTAGAGAATTTAAAACGCTTCACAACATTATCGAGTTCACACTGGAAAGTTAACCCCCTCACCGGCCAGGAACCTGCCTTCAAGGCGGAAGGCGGGGAACCAGCCCGAAGTGCACATTCCGGAAGATGCAAGGCGGTCTTTATCTGTAAATTAAACAAGTAGTTTAAGTGGCGCTCATATAAAGCGCTCCAATACTATAAGCCACAGTAAACAAGGGGCGCTGACCGGTGATTGGCCAGGCCCGCCGCCGCTTCACTGCTTGTGCTGTCTCTGCCTCCCACAGTGAATTGGATAATGCCACTGTTTTGTCACGCATGCGTACGATGTAAGGCATCGCGCGCATGCGAGACAAAGAGTGCAAATTTAGCAACCAATCACAAAGCAAACAAGCACTGAAAATGCAACAGGACTCGTATTTACAGCGAGCCCTATTGCATTTTAAAGGGAAGTGCAGGTATTAAAAAAGGCACGAATGGGAGGGGGTGGGGGGTGGTTGTGGTCAAAAAAATTACGGACTGCGGGAGTGAACGGGGAGAGGCAGGGGAACAAAACGGTTTTTACAGTAAAGGGGCTGATAGCCTCGGAAGAATAATAATGACGACATGGCCGTCAGGAGGCGGGACTAAGAAGCTAAAAACCAATCAGAATGCTGAATTTATGATGGAAGCCAATGAAAATTATAGACGGAAAGTGGGCGGAGCTTCCCTCACAATACTGTATACAGCATCTCTCGACGAGACAGCGCATGCGCTGCCTAGCCGAGACCTAAAAACTGTGTATGCTAGACAAATAACATTAAGGGAACAGTTTTTTATCAAAAAGCAAGTTAGTATCTACCCAGTTCAATTGCCATTGCAGCGCTCCCCATGACTCAAGTCACGAGAAGCGTATCGTTTTTTCTGGGGGTGGGGGGTGACCTCTTCTGAACCTGTCCAGGTGATGCTGTAGTTGCCCCTGATAAACACCAGGGTGAGAAGCTTTGAGTGAACACAGCGCGAGGCTGGGGGAGGAGTGGGCATACACTGCTGTGCCATAAACCGACTCTGGATAAACAAATACAGAGTTTTAAATGCAGCGGCTGCATGGGAGAGCCCGGGCTGGGGCTGCACCAGGCCCCCTCGGCCCCTGTGCACCGGCGCCTGCGAGGCCCTGCCTGCAGGAAGGAAGAGACGGAAAGTCATTCGGCTAAAAGCAGCAGTAATAACTACATGAATCCAAGGAAAGGGAGAGGCCGCAGCTCAACAATGCACAGCCTTTTCCGGCCTATATTCACTAGCAGAGAAAGGAGTAACCAGGCCCCGCCCTTCAAACAGAAAACGAACTTAGGCCAAACAGGCCAACAATATGGTCCGACTGGCACTTTCTCAGTGAAAGGTCTGAAGTGACTGCAAGATAGAGGCCTAGAGGAGGTATGGAAGCATGTTGACTCGAGTGACAGGGACTACACATTTTACTCCTCTCCACCCAAAACCTACTCGCACATAGATTATTTTCTGAGTACTCCTGTTATTCAGACCCTGATCCGGGAGGTGGGCATTGACTCCAATGTGTCTGTTTGACCTAGACCCTGATACCTTGGTGATGTGGGTGGACAGGGAGTGCTCAGCTCCCAGTGCTTGGAGATTATGAGACAGACTTATCCAAAAAACAAACAATTTAAAGACAATAAACACAGTTCTTTCCACTGCATCTGCAGAACAACGGCACTGGGGAGACTGTGCGGCCACGGCCTGGGAAGCATTGAAAACAGTAGTAAGAGGGGAACTAATAGCCTTGTTTGCTCAATGCAACTGACTGAGGAGGGAAAAGTGGACACACTTAGAAAATAAATAAAGGAATTAGGGCCAGATGTACGACTGTTTTTTGCGGTCGTAAAGGGAAATTCTGCCCGTTTGTGACCGCAAAAAGGTCTGCCCACTGTACTAACCTATTAGCGACTCGCAAAATATGGTTAGCGATCGCTATTAGGAAGGGGCGTGCCAAGGGCGTCCCTTCCAAATAGCGAGTGCGCGTGGCATGTACCACTGTTTTGCGACCGCATTTGCGGTCCCAAAACACTCGCAGTTTACCACCCTTTTCAAAAGGGTGGTAAACAATTTGCAAACGGGAAGGGGTCACCAGGGGACCTCTTCCCCTTTGTGAATGGGTACAAAAATATTTTTTAAGAGCAGGCAGTGATCCCAGGGACCACTACCTGCCCTTAAAAAATGAAACTGAAAAGTTTAATTTTTTAATGCATCTTGTTTTCCTTTAAGGAAAAAGCAACCACAGACATGGTAGTCTGCTGACCCCAGCAGGCCACCATCCCTGTGAGTGTGAGCCATTCGCAATGGGGTTGCAAATTGAGACAGCCTCATGAAAATGAATGAGGAATGCAATTTACGACCCCATTGGGAATCACAATTAGTATCTGAGACACTGTTGTACATTCATTTTTGCAAGTCGCAAATTGAGAGTCGCAATTTGACGCAATTTGCACCTTGCAAAAATGAATAGTCGTACATCTGGCCCTTAGAAACTATCCATAAATGCATGGGTGCCACCAGGGTATGACGCAAGCTGGACAAGGGAGATACACGACCTGCTGACCTTCAGGAGGCTACTCAAGACCTGGCTGTTCGACAAGTAGCGGCACCCCCCTCTTTTCCCCAGCGCCTTGAGACCCTCGCAGGTAAGTAGTGCGCTCTACAAATTCTGTGATTGATTGATTGATACACGTCTCAAACACTTCGAACTCGACAGCATCTTAAATACAAATACTGCACCGGGGGTCATAAATGTGGATGGCTGCTGGCACACTGTCTGTGCTCCACTAAACAGCAGAAAAACACAGACAAGATCAGGAATGAGGGGAGGAGGTCACGGGAGACAGACAAATAGCAGCTGTCATCCGGGAGTTTTACCAAACTAAATATTCATATCAGAAATTGAACGAATCAACTATCCCTACATACCTTGATAAGGCCCAAATAATGAGGCTCATCATACCAAAGGCATAGAAACTGAAAGAGCAAATAAGACTCAAAGAGGTGATCCGCAATAGCCAGGCAAAACATTTGAAATCCCCAGGTCTGGATGACTTTTCACAAATATTTTACAAAATGTTCTGCGTTGTCCTGGCCCCCGTTCTCACTCGATTAATATAGACTTTCTTCAGCACAGGGAGTCCCACTCAGCCTATGCTTGAAGCTTCCATCACTGTCCTACCCAAACCCAGGAAAGAAAAGTTACTGTGTAGTTCATATATGTGCAACTCCCTCCTTAACAGCAATGCTAATCTCTCTACGAGTCTTCTAGCACCCAAACTTAACTCGTATATATACCCAACCTAGTCGAACATGAAAAAGCGGGCTTTATAGCAAATCCATATTATAGTCCATTGATCCAAAAGGGAAGCACTCCTACTATCAATTGAAGCAGAAAACGCTTTTGATAGGTTTCACTGGCCACCCTGAAACACTTCGGCTTTGGACAAAAATTCTGCTGCTAGATCTGAGGTTTCTACAGCTGCCCACGGGCCATGATGAGGGTGACTGGGATCACCCCAGATTTTTTTCCCATACATAGAAGAACTCGGCAGGGGAGCCCACTGTTCTTGCTCTTGTTCATTTTTCTACATAGAACCATTTGCACAAAGGGTCAGGATAGACCTAACATCTGGGGGTCCTGTCCGGGGGTACGATGCATACTATAAGCCTCTATGCAAATAACGTGATAATGGTGCTTACTCATAACGAGTCCTCTCTGCCCACCCTGGTGTCGGAGCAGTGCCACTTCAAGGCAGTCTTGGGTTTCAAAGTCAACCATCAAAAGTCTTGGATCCTTAGCCTCTTGGTGCCTCAACACTGAAAAACATAGTTCTGCACCCAATATCATATTGAGTGGACTGCCTCACACATCCCCTACTTGGGAGCCCGCACCACCTCCTCTATCTCTCAGACCACCGGAATCAATTGCGATAACTCCTTACCCACATGTGATCTGAACTCGTGGGGTGGTGTCGCCTCTATCTCTCTTGGCTGAACAGAGTAGCTGCAATATCAAGCAATGGAAATGCAATAGGTCTCGCATTGGTTTGAGTTAGAGCTATTGGCATTGTAAATGGCAATGTCTTTTACCTATGTGTTATGGAGTGTATGAATGTGGTGTGTACTGGAATTATGTGAGAGGGATTGGATTTGTTAGTTATGTAATTGTGTGACGTGGAGTTGTGTTGTGGAATTATGTGGCATGGTGTGATGTAGAATTATGTGGATAATAATTATATGGTATTGCATGTTTTGGAATTATGTGGAGTGGGATTGTGTGTTCTGGAGTGTAATTATAACGAATGGTATTTTGTGTTGTGGAGTGGTATGTAGTGGAGTTTAATTATGTGGTGTGCAGTTGAATTTTGTGGCAGGATGTGGAATTGTGTGGAGTGTACTGGATGTATTTGGTGTGTTGTGTAATTGTATTGTTGAGTTGTATTATGTGGTTTGGTGTCGAATTATGTGGTGTGGATTGGAAATGTGTGGAGTTGAATTGTGTGGTATGGAAATGTGTGGATAGCTTTGCGTTTATTGGAGTGCATGTATGTGGTGTGGATTGGAATTATGTGGGTTGGATCGGAATTGTTTGTTGTGTAATTGTGTGGCATGGAATGGGTGGTGTTGAGTGGAGTTATGTGTAATGGAATTATGTGGCATGGCATGAAGTGGTATTATGTGGATACTAATTATATGGATTATGTAGTAATTATATAGATTATGTGGAGTGGGATTGTGTGTTATGGAGTAATTATGTGGCATTGAGTGTACTGGTATTGTGTTGTGTGATTGTGTGCTATGGAGTGTAACATTCCATTCTGCTTCATTTTGGAGGGGTGAAGCAAGAATAAAAGGCCAGACAGAGGCCAGACAAAACAACCACAACCCTCGAAACTGGCAAGGAAAGCAGGAAGCCACATTGTCCCCTCTCGCTGAGACTGCATAGACAAAGAATGGTAAACACACCCCATTCCCATATTTCTCCTCAGGTTTACAGAAACGTTTCGACGCAGTGCAACCAGGAAGCCTAGTGCATATGGCACCCCAAAAGGCTCTTTGTGAAAGAACATCAACCAGGCTCTCCTTTACATGGCATCGCGTAATCTGCCATTATGCAACCTTTACAGAAAGATAAACTGACTGCCACCGCCAGCACTTGAGCCTCGCTTTGGAGGGGCCTGGACAGCCAATGCAGAAGTCTGTGCCTCTGAGCTACAGCTCATGCTTCCGCTAACCCTGCCGCATGTGCATCGTCCGCAAAAGGAATGTCTCCTGTAAGCAACCTAAATGGCAAAGTGCACCGCATGGCCAAGCATGTATTAATCAGTAAGACATAATTTAACCTTCCCACTTACTCGACAAATGTGAACAGCCCCCGCCGCTCTGGAGAGTTTGCCGCCCCCTACTTCTGCAGATGGAGAAAAACAGTGCCTGTACACCACCGTGGGACATGAATTCCCTCCTTTAAACATCCTGGCCACATATACTGACCCAGACAGTGAAACCGCATGTGAAGACACACCAGGCACTGATTTCTGATCACTGGGGCCCACGAACATCCCTAAACCCAAAGCCACTAACCACGTGAGTCCTAGGTGCAGGGAGGCCATGCTCTGAAAACTTTGGAATTCCTAGGTTGCAAAACAATCTAACGCCGATCCCCCTCGGAGAACACGAGGTGCAATGGGATATGATTTGCTGATCTCTTGCTGATTGCAGGCATTGTGTGTCTATCCACCTTTATACATTTTCCTATGAAACAGAATTTGGGGCGGCACCTGGAATAGCTTCATGGTTTAGAAGCATCCACAGTTCTTCCCAAGTGTATGGCAAATGCTTTTGGGCTGATTCTGAAGAGTGTCATGTGATGCGTTTACAAGCAACAGAGAAAGGCGCAATATAAAGTAAGTGTTGAGCGACGCATGATGGCGCATGACTGTACAGATGTGCACAATCTAATCTTCTTGCACATACTAGTCCCGTGGACGCTAGGCGGTGTACATGAGCCTAGTGTTGTGCATTGTTGTGCACGTGTTCGCCTGCATATTTAATCAGGACGGGTCGCTTACTCTGCACATTGTATGTGGGCTTGTCCGCTCACTGTACCCAGAGCTGCACGTGTGCTCACTTCACGCAGAGCCGCACGTGTGCTCACTTTACGCAGAGCCGCACGTGTGCTCACTTCACGCAGAGCCGCACGTGTGCTCACTTTACGCAGAGCCGCACGTGTGCTCACTTTACGCAGAGCCGCACGTGTGCTCACTTTACGCAGAGCCGCACGTGTGCTCACTTTACGCAGAGCCACACGTGTGCTCACTTTACGCAGAGCCGCACGTGTGCTCACTTTACGCACGTGCTCAGTGCTGGAGATGTAAATAGAGAAGCATTGTTATCTCAAAGTCCCAGTTCAATACTGACAAAGAATCGAACCCTTGCTGAGAAGTGGCGGAACGTCCCATTAAATGCCAAAATGGGTTTACTCCGTACCCTTTTCCATTTAAAGCGCTGCAAGTGCTCGCCCAATTAGCTTTGGCGAATGCACGTATCAAAATAGTTTACTGAGCAGAAGCCACGTGGAACAACGCCACACACTGATGATTGCAAGTGCAATGGGCTGTAGAAAGTGCTGTGCAATAGATGTCGGTTGTAGTATATTTCTCTAGCGCTTACCCACTCATGAAGACTCAAAGCGCTTGCAATACTCAATTTTACAGCACAGTGTCTGACTATATTCTGCCCCTGCCCACACCCAAAAGCAGCCCACCTTGCTTCGGTTACTGTCCCCCTATGACCAAGAGGACAGTGCCATTCAAGCCTTTGTACTGCTGTTCTCTAGATGTGCTTATTCAAAGCAGACTACAAACGTATGCATCTTTTAAATGCATGGGGGTGCACTGATGCCAACCACAAACATATATAGCTCGCACTTACATATGTGTCATTTCTCTATCACTTCCAGACGCTGTGCGATTTCTTATCTTATGACCCTTTATTTCAAAGTCCAAGGTCTATAGCGCTGTAGCAAACATTTTACAATGAATAAATGGGATGTTATTTTTCATCTGCTTTAAGAAAATACCACAAGAGGCTGCCCAAAAAGAATTTTACTCTGTGGCTGTGTGTTGACAACAGAGATGGGGCTGTTGGCTTCTTGGTTATAAACTGCTAGGGTTATAGAAGCTATGTGGCCTTTAATTAAGAAGGACCGTTGCGCCTGACAACCCAGAGTCCCTCCTGGAGGTGGTAATTGGCCCAGGAGAGCCCCAAAGAGTCTCCTGTGAGGCGGAGGGCCGAGGAATGTCCGCATTCCGCAGCCCTTTAATCTCTGGACAGGAGCGCGGCTCTGACTGCTGCCAGCGGCAAACAAAGAAATCACAGCTTTAAAAGGTTTTACTGGGCGCGTTTAGCGTGCAAAGAAAGCACAGTTAGACTATTATGTCTATAAACAAGTATTTGCAATGCAATCGGTCTCGTCTTTAGGACCTTATATGTATTTAGCTATGCAGCACATTAGCCTGGGCGCTAAAACATCTACTGTTCTTTAACATGGAGGGAAAGTAAGCACCGAACTGTGTGACACGTCAAAAGTTAAATATTGTTCTAGAAAAACCCTGCCCTGCCTTAAAATGTCCAAGACAGGAGCAGTAGGAGGGTCTCCGCCCCACACGGGGCAGAAGGAGCTAGGGAGCGGTCCAACAGGTTCCTCTCTCTCATACACCTGTGTCTGTTGAATCACAGCCACTCCCAGACCGGGAGGTGTGCGGTACTTGCCTTCGGTGTGCACGTTTGCAGCATCTCTGGGAGGGGGACTCAGCAGTAACTTCTGGATCTACTTTGACCAAATGCACCCATCTGACGTTCCTTAAACATAAAACGAATTGTTTTTTGTCCAGCGCTTGCTGCCGTACTAAGTCAGCGCCATGACACTGTAAATACTGAATTTGGTCTTGTTCATCCACCTGGTTCTCGTTTTATTTTCTTTGATAAGATGAAATACAAACCTCCCGGGCGGGAATTGTAGTTTAAAATGTACACACAGACCAGTGCAGTACAGGCATTGACTGACTAACAAATCACACCAGCAAATAAAGTGTTATGAATGGCTATATTGATAAAACTGAATAGAATATGTGATTTCGAAATGCCAAGAAATAATGACAGGTTCCCTGCCTGGTCTTATGCAAATCTATTGCCGTCCTGTTAGTACCAGCACAGTGTTATTGTTGTGTCCTGTCACACCTGTCTTGAGTGGTCGAATCACAGTCAGGTATTGCTTGTTTACCCCCGGCGACCTAGGCACACTGTGCTGCTGGACAACAAACTGAATTACCAGGTAATCCCCTTTAGCACCTGACTCTAGGGAGAGTGAGGCAGAGCCGCCAAAGGCTTACTTAAGAGGGGGAGGGTGGGTGGCTACACACTCAGATACAACCTAACACAGAAATATCACCCAATGAGCGAACACTTCAGTCTGTGCTTTACTTTGTCTATGAGAAAGTAATATACATATAACAAACACTATACATAAAATAGGGCTATTCTTAGAAATACAGAACTAGCACCTTCCTCGTCAGACATCAGACCCCAAACTGCTATAGCGCCTCTGTGCTAAACGCTATAGTTTTCCTCCCCGCCCCAGTCTTTGCACAATGTCTGTCACGATCTTCGGGTCCGTGGTCCAGGGGCGCTGTCTGCAGTCTCAACAGTCAACACCACAGGCACCGTCTCGGCGTTCCTCTTGCACCCCTAGCAGCCACCAGCCCGGAAGTTAATCTATTCGCCGCTCACAGGCCACAGTGATATGTGGCTCCTAGACAGAGCCGTGATTAACTTGTTTTCAGTTTTTATTGCAAGGTCTGACAATTACTTTTAGGAGTTGTGTTAAACAAGATTTGCATGTTTTATGTAAATAGGTGCAAGAAGGGATGCTAAAGTCAATGTTCGCTTCCGTGTCTTTCACAGAATGTAAACGTCACTCACCCTAGTGAGGGCGCTTCTGCATTGGATAGCTGAAGCAGCAAACAGTAACTCAAATGAGCCGTGATTGGCAGAGTCAGGGCTCCGAGCAGTGATTGCCAGAGTCAGGGCTCCGTGCAGTGATTGGCAGAGTCAGGGCTCCGAGCCGTGATTGGCAGAGTCAGGGCTCCGAGCCGTGATTGGCAGAGTCAGGGCTCCGAGCAGTGATTGGCAGAGTCAGGGCTCCGAGCAGTGATTGGCAGAGTCAGGGCTCCGAGCAGTGGAACAGACTGCGGACCAACTGCCACTCACAAAGCTTTAGGCGCCTTGCTTGCAACCCTAATGGCAATCTACTTAGCGGCCATGTGCGCCCGGCATAAAGGAAGCACCTGCCACACTCACTGGCGCATCACACATCACCAGAGAGACGCGTCACACAGCGGCTTGCAAAACAGCAAACAACGGCCGACATACGCGAGTGGAGTGGACCGATGCAGTGCAGGCTTCGCAAATGCACTTGCGTATTTATCCTTCTACAGACTTTAAACTGTAAGAACCATCACGCCAAGAGGCTCGATTGTAGAGAATTTAAAACGCTTCACAACATTATCGAGTTCACACTGGAAAGTTAACCCCCTCACCGGCCAGGAACCTGCCTTCAAGGCGGAAGGCGGGGAACCAGCCCGAAGTGCACATTCCGGAAGATGCAAGGCGGTCTTTATCTGTAAATTAAACAAGTAGTTTAAGTGGCGCTCATATAAAGCGCTCCAATACTATAAGCCACAGTAAACAAGGGGCGCTGACCGGTGATTGGCCAGGCCCGCCGCCGCTTCACTGCTTGTGCTGTCTCTGCCTCCCACAGTGAATTGGATAATGCCACTGTTTGTCACGCATGCGTACGATGTAAGGCATCGCGCGCATGCGAGACAAAGAGTGCAAATTTAGCAACCAATCACAAAGCAAACAAGCACTGAAAATGCAACAGGACTCGTATTTACAGCGAGCCCTATTGCATTTTAAAGGGAAGTGCAGGTATTAAAAAAGGCACGAATGGGAGGGGGTGGGGGGTGGTTGTGGTCAAAAAAATTACGGACTGCGGGAGTGAACGGGGAGAGGCAGGGGAACAAAACGGTTTTTACAGTAAAGGGGCTGATAGCCTCGGAAGAATAATAATGACGACATGGCCGTCAGGAGGCGGGACTAAGAAGCTAAAAACCAATCAGAATGCTGAATTTATGATGGAAGCCAATGAAAATTATAGACGGAAAGTGGGCGGAGCTTCCCTCACAATACTGTATACAGCATCTCTCGACGAGACAGCGCATGCGCTGCCTAGCCGAGACCTAAAAACTGTGTATGCTAGACAAATAACATTAAGGGAACAGTTTTTTATCAAAAAGCAAGTTAGTATCTACCCAGTTCAATTGCCATTGCAGCGCTCCCCATGACTCAAGTCACGAGAAGCGTATCGTTTTTTCTGGGGGTGGGGGGTGACCTCTTCTGAACCTGTCCAGGTGATGCTGTAGTTGCCCCTGATAAACACCAGGGTGAGAAGCTTTGAGTGAACACAGCGCGAGGCTGGGGGAGGAGTGGGCATACACTGCTGTGCCATAAACCGACTCTGGATAAACAAATACAGAGTTTTAAATGCAGCGGCTGCATGGGAGAGCCCGGGCTGGGGCTGCACCAGGCCCCCTCGGCCCCTGTGCACCGGCGCCTGCGAGGCCCTGCCTGCAGGAAGGAAGAGACGGAAAGTCATTCGGCTAAAAGCAGCAGTAATAACTACATGAATCCAAGGAAAGGGAGAGGCCGCAGCTCAACAATGCACAGCCTTTTCCGGCCTATATTCACTAGCAGAGAAAGGAGTAACCAGGCCCCGCCCTTCAAACAGAAAACGAACTTAGGCCAAACAGGCCAACAATATGGTCCGACTGGCACTTTCTCAGTGAAAGGTCTGAAGTGACTGCAAGATAGAGGCCTAGAGGAGGTATGGAAGCATGTTGACTCGAGTGACAGGGACTACACATTTTACTCCTCTCCACCCAAAACCTACTCGCACATAGATTATTTTCTGAGTACTCCTGTTATTCAGACCCTGATCCGGGAGGTGGGCATTGACTCCAATGTGTCTGTTTGACCTAGACCCTGATACCTTGGTGATGTGGGTGGACAGGGAGTGCTCAGCTCCCAGTGCTTGGAGATTATGAGACAGACTTATCCAAAAAACAAACAATTTAAAGAGAATAAACACAGTTCTTTCCACTGCATCTGCAGAACAACGGCACTGGGGAGACTGTGCGGCCACGGCCTGGGAAGCATTGAAAACAGTAGTAAGAGGGGAACTAATAGCCTTGTTTGCTCAATGCAACTGACTGAGGAGGGAAAAGTGGACACACTTAGAAAATAAATAAAGGAATTAGGGCCAGATGTACGACTGTTTTTTGCGGTCGTAAAGGGAAATTCTGCCCGTTTGTGACCGCAAAAAAGGTCTGCCCACTGTACTAACCTATTAGCGACTCGCAAAATATGGTTAGCGATCGCTATTAGGAAGGGGCGTGCCAAGGGCGTCCCTTCCAAATAGCGAGTGCGCGTGGCATGTACCACTGTTTTGCGACCGCATTTGCGGTCCCAAAACACTCGCAGTTTACCACCCTTTTCAAAAGGGTGGTAAACAATTTGCAAACGGGAAGGGGTCACCAGGGGACCTCTTCCCTTTGTGAATGGGTACAAAAATATTTTTTAAGAGCAGGCAGTGATCCCAGGGACCACTACCTGCCCTTAAAAAATGAAACTGAAAAGTTTAATTTTTTAATGCATCTTGTTTTCCTTTAAGGAAAAAGCAACCACAGACATGGTAGTCTGCTGACCCCAGCAGGCCACCATCCCTGTGAGTGTGAGCCATTCGCAATGGGGTTGCAAATTGAGACAGCCTCATGAAAATGAATGAGGAATGCAATTTACGACCCCATTGGGAATCACAATTAGTATCTGAGACACTGTTGTACATTCATTTTTGCAAGTCGCAAATTGAGAGTCGCAATTTGACGCAATTTGCACCTTGCAAAAATGAATAGTCGTACATCTGGCCCTTAGAAACTATCCATAAATGCATGGGTGCCACCAGGGTATGACGCAAGCTGGACAAGGGAGATACACGACCTGCTGACCTTCAGGAGGCTACTCAAGACCTGGCTGTTCGACAAGTAGCGGCACCCCCCTCTTTTCCCCAGCGCCTTGAGACCCTCGCAGGTAAGTAGTGCGCTCTACAAATTCTGTGATTGATTGATTGATACACGTCTCAAACACTTCGAACTCGACAGCATCTTAAATACAAATACTGCACCGGGGGTCATAAATGTGGATGGCTGCTGGCACACTGTCTGTGCTCCACTAAACAGCAGAAAAACACAGACAAGATCAGGAATGAGGGGAGGAGGTCACGGGAGACAGACAAATAGCAGCTGTCATCCGGGAGTTTTACCAAACTAAATATTCATATCAGAAATTGAACGAATCAACTATCCCTACATACCTTGATAAGGCCCAAATAATGAGGCTCATCATACCAAAGGCATAGAAACTGAAAGAGCAAATAAGACTCAAAGAGGTGATCCGCAATAGCCAGGCAAAACATTTGAAATCCCCAGGTCTGGATGACTTTTCACAAATATTTTACAAAATGTTCTGCGTTGTCCTGGCCCCCGTTCTCACTCGATTAATATAGACTTTCTTCAGCACAGGGAGTCCCACTCAGCCTATGCTTGAAGCTTCCATCACTGTCCTACCCAAACCCAGGAAAGAAAAGTTACTGTGTAGTTCATATATGTGCAACTCCCTCCTTAACAGCAATGCTAATCTCTCTACGAGTCTTCTAGCACCCAAACTTAACTCGTATATATACCCAACCTAGTCGAACATGAAAAAGCGGGCTTTATAGCAAATCCATATTATAGTCCATTGATCCAAAAGGGAAGCACTCCTACTATCAATTGAAGCAGAAAACGCTTTTGATAGGTTTCACTGGCCACCCTGAAACACTTCGGCTTTGGACAAAAATTCTGCTGCTAGATCTGAGGTTTCTACAGCTGCCCACGGGCCATGATGAGGGTGACTGGGATCACCCCAGATTTTTTTCCCATACATAGAAGAACTCGGCAGGGGAGCCCACTGTTCTTGCTCTTGTTCATTTTTCTACATAGAACCATTTGCACAAAGGGTCAGGATA
Source organism: Calotriton arnoldi (assembly GCA_963921515.1). Classification (NCBI taxonomy): domain Eukaryota; kingdom Metazoa; phylum Chordata; class Amphibia; order Caudata; family Salamandridae; genus Calotriton; species Calotriton arnoldi. The sequence goes on from CAWUFW010009563.1 coordinate 124,418, forward strand.
GACCTAACATCTGGGGGTCCTGTCCGGGGGTACGATGCATACTATAAGCCTCTATGCAAATAACGTGATAATGGTGCTTACTCATAACGAGTCCTCTCTGCCCACCCTGGTGTCGGAGCAGTGCCACTTCAAGGCAGTCTTGGGTTTCAAAGTCAACCATCAAAAGTCTTGGATCCTTAGCCTCTTGGTGCCTCAACACTGAAAAACATAGTTCTGCACCCAATATCATATTGAGTGGACTGCCTCACACATCCCCTACTTGGGAGCCCGCACCACCTCCTCTATCTCTCAGACCACCGGAATCAATTGCGATAACTCCTTACCCACATGTGATCTGAACTCGTGGGGTGGTGTCGCCTCTATCTCTCTTGGCTGAACAGAGTAGCTGCAATATCAAGCAATGGAAATGCAATAGGTCTCGCATTGGTTTGAGTTAGAGCTATTGGCATTGTAAATGGCAATGTCTTTTACCTATGTGTTATGGAGTGTATGAATGTGGTGTGTACTGGAATTATGTGAGAGGGATTGGATTTGTTAGTTATGTAATTGTGTGACGTGGAGTTGTGTTGTGGAATTATGTGGCATGGTGTGATGTAGAATTATGTGGATAATAATTATATGGCATTGCATGTTTTGGAATTATGTGGAGTGGGATTGTGTGTTCTGGAGTGTAATTATAACGAATGGTATTTTGTGTTGTGGAGTGGTATGTAGTGGAGTTTAATTATGTGGTGTGCAGTTGAATTTTGTGGCAGGATGTGGAATTGTGTGGAGTGTACTGGATGTATTTGGTGTGTTGTGTAATTGTATTGTTGAGTTGTATTATGTGGTTTGGTGTCGAATTATGTGGTGTGGATTGGAAATGTGTGGAGTTGAATTGTGTGGTATGGAAATGTGTGGATAGCTTTGCGTTTATTGGAGTGCATGTATGTGGTGTGGATTGGAATTATGTGGGTTGGATCGGAATTGTTTGTTGTGTAATTGTGTGGCATGGAATGGGTGGTGTTGAGTGGAGTTATGTGTAATGGAATTATGTGGCATGGCATGAAGTGGTATTATGTGGATACTAATTATATGGATTATGTAGTAATTATATAGATTATGTGGAGTGGGATTGTGTGTTATGGAGTAATTATGTGGCATTGAGTGTACTGGTATTGTGTTGTGTGATTGTGTGCTATGGAGTGTAACATTCCATTCTGCTTCATTTTGGAGGGGTGAAGCAAGAATAAAAGGCCAGACAGAGGCCAGACAAAACAACCACAACCCTCGAAACTGGCAAGGAAAGCAGGAAGCCACATTGTCCCCTCTCGCTGAGACTGCATAGACAAAGAATGGTAAACACACCCCATTCCCATATTTCTCCTCAGGTTTACAGAAACGTTTCGACGCAGTGCAACCAGGAAGCCTAGTGCATATGGCACCCCAAAAGGCTCTTTGTGAAAGAACATCAACCAGGCTCTCCTTTACATGGCATCGCGTAATCTGCCATTATGCAACCTTTACAGAAAGATAAACTGACTGCCACCGCCAGCACTTGAGCCTCGCTTTGGAGGGGCCTGGACAGCCAATGCAGAAGTCTGTGCCTCTGAGCTACAGCTCATGCTTCCGCTAACCCTGCCGCATGTGCATTGTCCGCAAAAGGAATGGCTCCTGTAAGCAACCTAAATGGCAAAGTGCACCGCATGGCCAAGCATGTATTAATCAGTAAGACATAATTTAACCTTCCCACTTATACTGCAACATCCTCCCATAGAACATAATGGAAGTAAGGACTTAAAATAAAACCCCACAGGAAATAATGTTAACTTAAATTGATTTATTTAAAATAGTTACAAATATGTAGGAAGGTGGAATCTGACTATATGGTTGCCCCCACTTTTTTTTATGGTGTTTTGCTGGTTTATGACTTAGTTGGACTAGGATCCTGCTATTCAGGGCCCCAGTCTATCTGCTTTCTCTCTAAAATGGTTTCCATGTGCCTTAGGCACATCACTGATTGGAATCTGGAGTGCCCTTATAAGTCCCTAGTATATGGTATACTATGTACCAAGGGCATAGGTACCTCAGAGGCCTGCCAGGGGCTGCAGCATGTATTATGCCACCCCTGGAAGGCCGTCCAAACTGACACCACAGGTCTGCTACTGCAGCCTGGGTAAGGTGGTGCATGCACCCCTTACTGTGATATAGGTTACCTATATCACTAAATACATACACACATATAAACCTATAAGTCACTCCTAAGGCAGGCCTTATCAATCCTAAAGGCAGAGTGCATGGTTCCTATGTGAGAGGGTGCCCCTGCATGAGCAGGGCCCCTCTGCAGCGTTCGGAGACCTTCTCTGATGCTGTTTGTAGTGCAGCCTGACCATATACTCTTAAGCGCATTATAACCTCGCGGTAAAATGCTAACTTTGGAATGGCTGCACCTAAACATGTCGTGTTTGGTGTCAAACATCTTGGAATACTACCCCCCCCGCCAATACTGGCGGCGGGGGTAGCATTCCACCCTTCTAGAGGGAAAGACATGTTAACTCTGGCTAGCCCGGTAACTTCTTTCCAAAGCCCTGGCATCACAAAATGGATGCTGCTGCCACAGACACGAGTCTGGCCTCCTGCTGCTGGACGAAACTCCGGCAGGGGAGGCCTGGACAATAGGTTTCCTGTCCCAGGGAGGTGTGACCACCTCCCCAGACAGGATAATGTGTATTGGGGCTGGGCGGGAGCACTTTCGGTGCTTTGAAGTCCTGCACTGGGGGCACATTTGGTGTCCCTGTGCATACCCCAGTTCAAACCGGATCAGGGGCTTGCAGCCCCTGCTTTGGCGCGAACTTGACAAAGGGAAAGGGGTGTAGCCACCCCTCTGCCCTGACCCACCCATAGGTGGGGCCACAGAGTAGTCCAACCCCTATCCTTAGTATAAGTATAGGAACCCAGTCCTTAGGACTTTAGATTATCCCTGGATGAAACTCTGAAACAGAATCCTGGACCTTCGACGCTCTACTCACGATTAGAGGACAGAAGAATCTCCCTTGGGGTCAAGGAGTGACTCCCCTGCTTGGCAGGCACCAAAGAAGCATCTGTCCGGTTCGCATTTCTGAAGCTCCCGTCGGACGCCGAAGTCATCGCATCACCAGAGGTGGATTCTCAGACTTTCTTGAGGCTACCCTGAGACCCCAGCAAAGCTGAGGCCCGTGGCTATCGTGGGTGACTTGAGACCGTGACCCGTGGACACTGAGCACATTTGCAAGTGCATCCTCTTCTGGGTCTCCCAAGAAGTTGTGCTTTCGGCTCCGAGTAGCCCTAGCCTCCAGCACCAACTGCATTGAAGATCACTGGCCCCCACTCCACGAGTGTCCTGTGAGCCAGATCCACGTGCGGCGTCACGAGGCTCCTTCGTGGTCGCTAGCCCGTTGGCTAGTAGCCCTTAACAAAGGCCAATCTTTTTCTAACTTAGCATTCTGGTTGCTCCAGGCCTGCCCTCACTTACCCTTGCTGGGTGATTTCCCCAGACCTTGCTGGTCTGCACCATTGACAATCTTCCTCTGTATCGAGACTTGCCGTTGCCAAGGCTTGTTGGGTCCAATCCGGTCGCCGACACCTCAGCACTCGACAAACATCGTGTACCAGCCGGAATCCTGCTCCTGGCTGCCGACAACGCCTCCTGGACCTCGTGGCTGAAGAGTCAAGACAAACGTCAATGCACCTGAAGCACTCGACATCGGTGGGCATCTGTCCATCGCCTTCCTGGTCACTGGCTAGTGACCCAGACTCTGTCCCCTCTGCTTTCAGGTTCTTCAGAACTCCGATCCACTCTTGGATCCACCCGGACACTTTCCACTTGGTCGCCAGCAGCACTTTGCAGCAGATCGCCATTCAAATCGACGACGAAACCCGACCCCGAAAGGCACCTATGCACCCGGCTTCCCTGGGTGAGGTAACACGAGTACTCCGGTGCTCCCGTGGGTAGAGACTCTTCAAAGTCCTAGATCTCAAAGGGTTTGGTCCAAGTCCTCTTTTAAGTGTCCCTTTTCTCTAATTTCCCGATCACGACTTTCTCCATAGAAGTCAACGGCGTATCGCGGTTGTGTATTTACACTGCACGAGTCTCCCGTGGGTCCCCTGTGTCACTACCTTGGGTGGTTCCTTGTGGTCCAAGCACTTCTAGAGGCTCTAGGCCTAGTGTCTAGTTCAGTCGTGGTTCTTATACCACTTTATTGGTATATGGTTTGGTACGCCCCTAGGGCCCAAACGTGTATTTGTGCTATTACTGTGTTTAAATAACTTCTAACTTATGTATTTCGAACTCTAGCCTCATAAAGAGACTAGAGGGGTGTGTTTAGCAATAAATACATATATTTTGAATATATACCTGGTGTGGTGCTCTTTCATTTGGTCACTCAAGAGATTATAGACTGGTAAAACAAGCTGCTTTACATTCCTTCAAGACTTAGCCTGAAGGCTGCTCTCCATAGCTACCACTAGGATAGCTTTCAATAAGGTTGTCTTTAACCTATCTCCAATAACTGGTTGTTTGGACTGGTGCAAGGTGCCCACTATAATTAGTGGACAGCATATGCCACGTCAACTTCTCACATTGGTGTGCAGCGTGTGGGATTCCAGCTTGCTATTGTTTTACCAGATAATCTCAATTGAATTGATCAACTGAAAACCACTAAAGGTACCTAAGGTACATATAATTTAAGCTTAGAATACAGTAAGTTCTACTGAACTTAGAGTTGTGTGTTAAGGGATAGCACAACCCTTTCTACAACTCAAGAGAGTTTAGTAGGCCACACTAGAGTAGGTAGTGCATACACCACACCACACTAGTAATGTCTTTAAGGGTAGGATCCAGAGAATCCTTGCAGGAAGCCACTGAGCTTCCACCCTCCAAGTATGATACACTCCCATTCTTGGAATTGAGAGCTTTATGCAACTTGAGAAAAATAAGGACAGGCCAAAGCCCCACCACCCAACACCTCAAGGAGTTGTTGGTGGCTTATGACCTTAGTAAGCCCTTGGGGACTGAAGGGGTAGGAGCTGAGGGTGGGGCAGAAGATGAGGAAGGGACCAGGGGTACCAATACCCCCAGCCCCCCCTCTGAAACTGGCCAGGAGGGCGATAATGGCCCTGACCTGGATAATCCAATCCCTCCTGAGGAAGATGAAGAGGATGATCAAGATGATGCCCCCTTTGTCCCCCAGGAAGGATTATGAGTGTGCCCAGGAAGTCTAGATCTCCTTCTCAGGAGTCTAACCACTCTGGCACCTCAATAGGGAGCTCTGTCTCATCTCATAGGAGGGAATCCTCTCATGAGAGAAGAAAGAGGCTGGTTCAATATGAGGAAGCTCAGCTTGAAATCAAAAAGAAGCAACTGGCTATAGACAGGGAGTCCCTAGATCTCTTTAGAGAGAGAAGAAAGTTGGGACTAGAGTCCCATGGTGGCAGCAATATCCCTAGAGATAGGGAAAGGTCTTATGACCATAGAAACCTAAACAAGATTGTCCCTCCCTACCAGAGTGGGGATGACATCCACAAATGGATAACTGCACTGGAGAGGGCCTGTAAAGTTCAGAAGGTCCCCCAGAGGCAGTGGGCAGCAATCTTGTGGCTCTCCTTTGCAGACAAAGGTAGAGACAAGCTCCTCACTGTAAGAGAAGAGGATGCTGACAATTACACAGTCTTGAAGAGTGCTCTGATAGATGGGTTTGGCCTAACCACTGAACAGTATAGGTTGAAGTTCAGAGACACCCAAAAAGCTCAGACTCAAGACTGGGTTGATTTTGTAGATTGTGCTACAAAGGCTCTGGAAGGTTGGATACATGGCAACAAAGTGCATGACTTTTTAGGATTGTACAATTTGATTATGATGGAGCAGATCCTTAATAATTGTCAAAACCAGCTTTTGCACCAGTATCTGGTGGACTCTGATCTGACCTCTCCCCAAGAATTGGGAAAGAAGGCAGACAAATGGGTCAGAACCAGAGTAAAAACTAAAAATCAGGGTGGTGACCAGAAGAAAGATTCTACTAAGTCCCAAGAGAAAGGTGGGGATAAATCTAAGGATAAGTCCCCTACAGGGCCCCAAAATTCCTCTTCTGGGGGTGGGTCCCAAACTCCTTCCTCTCCTGAAAAGAAACCATATTGCCATGTCTGTAAAAGCCTGGGCACTGGAAATCTGATCCCAGTTGCCCCAGGATTGGCAATAAAGAAAATGTTCCCCCAGCAACTACTACCCCCCCTCCTGGTACTACCAGTAGTAATCCTCCAGTTGGGAGTAGTGCACCCAAAAAGTTAGGTGCTTTTGCAACAGGAACAGAGGTGGGCCCTGGTTCAGACAGGGACCCCTCAACAGACTCCTCTGACTCTGATGGTGGTGTAGGATTTGCCACCTTTACCATGGGTCCCACAGCGATGAGCAGGTACAGACTGGAGCCAATGATTAATGGTCAGAAAGCTATGGCATTTAGGTACACAGGGGCTAGTGTCACCATGGTGGCAGGGAAACTAGTCCCCCCTCACCAGCTTTTACCTGAGTTTAAATACCAGGTGACCAACATTGATGGTGTCAGAACAGATCACCCCATGGCCATAGTCAATCTCAGCTGGGAGGGGGTCACAGGCCCAAAAAGAGTGGCAGTGTCCCCCACCTTACCTGTAGATTGCCTGATGGGCAATGATCTGGAAATTTCAGCCTGGGCTGAAGTTGAACACCAAACCCATCTCAGGATGTTGGGTGTCCCTGTAGAGGTTAGTGGGGCTGTGATGGCCACAGCCCCAGCCCAAGATTTTGGAGAGATGGAGCCTGGAAGAATGGCCCACTCTCCCCCAAAAGAGAGCACAAGGGTTGAAGAGAAGTCTTCTTCCCCCAGACAGTAGGTAAGGGTCAGCCTCCTCAGGGAACTGACCCTACCCCTAGTGAAGGAACTGCCACAGAGGTAGTCAGGCCTGGCCTGGCCACACCCCTGATGGCAGAGGACCCTTCCAAGGTGGTACCCAGTCTGGAGCAGGTAACCTGCCCCTCTCTACCCTGCCTCAGTCAGCCCAGGGCTGCAGAGGTCAGGGAGGTCAATGGACCCCCCAGGGCCCCCTGTCCAGAGGAACCCCCCCATCAGCAGATTAGGGGCACCCAGACTAGTAGCCCTAGCCAGGTGAAAATTCCTCTACACACTGAGGGATCCCCCATACCTTTATGTAGGGACCACCCCCAGAAGGACTCTGGTAGGCAAGGGCAAACCTGGGACCAGAAGGTTCCAAACCTGCCATGTCCCACCAGTAGTCCATCCAAAGGGACCCAAACCCCAGCTGTAGGCAGCCAAAGGTTGACCCTTAGAGCAAAGTGCAACTCAGTCATGGAAAGACAGGCATACATGGTGACTAGTGATCTGAGGAAGCTGAGGCCAACATTCCTAGGGCCTCACTTCCCTACTCAGACACCTCACCAGCCTTGTACTTTACCTAAGCACACCACAGGTAGTGACTCCCCATGGTGTAGACCCTCTCATACCCTTAAGGTGAGGGATTGCTTAGTGGACCATAAGACAGGGGGCAACCATGCTAGTGCAGGTGCTTCCTTATATGGCCACTTAGTCAATAAAGGCTTAACTGGCCAAGGTTAGCCTTATCTCCTTTCGTTTGGGGGGGGGGGTTATGTAGGAAGGTGGAATCTGACTATATGGTTGCCCCCACTTTATTTTATGGTGTTTTGCTGGTTTATGACTTAGTTGGACTGGGATCCTTCTATTCAGGGCCCCAGTCTATCTGCTTTCTCTGTAAAATGGTTTCCATGTGCCTTAGGCACATCACTGATTGGAATCTGGAGTGCCCTTATAAGTCCCTAGTATATGGTATACTATGTACCAAGGGCATAGGTACCTCAGAGGCCTGCCAGGGGCTGCAGCATGTATTATGCCACCCCTGGAAGGCCGTCCAAACTGACACCACAGGTCTGCTACTGCAGCCTGGGTAAGGTGGTGCATGCACCCCTTACTGTGATATAGGTTACCTATATCACTAAATACATACACACATATAAACCTATAAGTCACTCCTAAGGCAGGCCTTATCAATCCTAAAGGCAGAGTGCATGGTTCCTATGTGAGAGGGTGCCCCTGCATGAGCAGGGCCCCTCTGCAGCATTCGGAGACCTTCTCTGATGCTGTTTGTAGTGCAGCCTGACCATATACTCTTAAGCGCATTATAACCTCGCGGTAAAATGCTAACTTTGGAATGGCTGCACCTAAACATGTCGTGTTTGGTGTCAAACATCTTGGAATACTACCCCCCGCCAATACTGGCGGCGGGGGTAGCATTCCACCCTTCTAGAGGGAAAGACATGTTAACTCTGGCTAGCCCGGTAACTTCTTTCCAAAGCCCTGGCATCACAAAATGGATGCTGCTGCCACAGACACGAGTCTGGCCTCCTGCTGCTGGACGAAACTCCAGCAGGGGAGGCCTGGACAATAGGTTTCCTGTCCCAGGGAGGTGTGACCACCTCCCCAGACAGGATAATGTGTATTGGGGCTGGGCGGGAGCACTTTCGGGTGCTTTGAAGTCCTGCACTGGGGGCACATTTGGTGTCCCTAGTGCATACCCCAGTTCAAACCGGATCAGGGGCTTGCAGCCCCTGCTTTGGCGCGAACTGGACAAAGGGAAAGGGGTGTAGCCACCCCTCTGCCCTGACCCACCCATAGGTGGGGCCACAGAGTAGTCCAACCCCTATCCTTAGTATAAGTATAGGAACCCAGTCCTTAGGACTTTAGATTATCCCTGGACGAAACTCTGAAACAGAATCCTGGACCTTCGACGCTCTACTCACGATTAGAGGACAGAAGAATCTCCCTTGGGGTCAAGGAGTGACTCCCCTGCTTGGCAGGCACCAAAGAAGCATCTGTCCGGTCCGCATTTCTGAAGCTCCCGTCGGACGCCGAAGTCATCGCATCACCAGAGGTGGATTCTCAGACTTACTCGAGGCTACCCTGAGTCCCCAGCAAAGCTGAGGCCCGTGGCTATCGTGGGTGACTTGAGACCGTGACCCCTGGATACCGAGCACATTTGCAAGTGCATCCTCTTCTGGGTCTCCCAAGAAGTCGTGCTTTGGGCTCCGAGTAGCCCTAGCCTCCAGCACCAACTGCACCGAAGATCACTGGCCCCCACTCCACGAGTGTCCTGTGAACCAGATCCACGTGCAGCGTCACAAGGCTCCTTTGCGGTCGCTAGCCCGTTGGCTAGTAGCCCTTACCGAAGGCCAATCTTTTTCTAACTTAGCATTCTGGTTGCTCCAGGCCTGCCCTCACTTACCTTCGCTGGGTGAGTTCCCCAGACCTTGCTGGTCTGCACCATCGACGATCTTCCTCTGCATCGAGACTTGCCGTTGCCAAGGCTTGTTGGGTCCAATCCGGTCGCCGACACCTTAGCACTCGACAAACATCATGTACCAGCCCGAATCCTGCTCCTGGTTGCCGACAACGCCTCCTGGACCTTGTGGCTGAAGAGTCAAGACAACCGTCAATGCACCTGAAGCACTCGACATCGGTGGGTATCTGTCCATCGCCTTCCTGGTCACTGGCTAGTGACCCAGACTCTGTCCCCTCTGCTTTCAGGTTCTTCAGAACTCCGATCCACTCTTGGATCCACCCGGACACTTTCCACTTGGTCGCCAGCAGCACTTTGCAGCAGATCGCCATTCAAATCGACGACGAAACCCGACCCCGAAAGGCACCTATGCACCCGGCTTTCCTGGGTGAGGTAACATGAGTACTCGGGTGCTCCCGTGGGTAGAGACTCTTCAAAGTCCTAGATCTCAAAGGGTTTGGTCCAAGTCCTCTTTTAAGTGTCCCTTTTCTCTAATTTCTCGATCACGACTTTCTCCATAGAAGTCAACGGCGTATCGCGGTTGTGTATTTACACTGCACGCGTCTCCCGTGGGTCCCCTGTGTCACTACCTTGGGTGGTTCCTTGTGGTCCAAGCACTTCTAGAGGCTCTAGGCCTAGTGTCTAGTTCAGTCGTGGTTCTTATACCACTTTATTGGTATATGGTTTGGTACGCCCCTAGGGCCCAAACGTGTATTTGTGCTATTACTGTGTTTAAATAACTTCTAACTTATGTACTTCGAACTCTAGCCTCATAAAGAGACTAGAAGGGTGTGTTTAGCAATAAATACATATATTTTGAATATATACCTGGTGTGGTGCTCTTTCATTTGGTCACTCAAGAGATTATAGACTGGTAAAACAAGCTGCTTTACATTCCTTCAAGACTTAGTCTGAAGGCTGCTCTCCATAGCTACCACTAGGATAGCTTTCAATAAGGTTGTCTTTAACCTATCTCCAATAAGGGGTTGTTTGGACTGGTGCAAGGTGCCCACTATAATTAGTGGACAGCATATGCCAGGCCAACTTCTCACATTGGTGTGCAGCGTGTGGGATTCCAGCTTGCTATTGTTTTACCAGATAATCTCAATTGAATTGATCAACTGAAAACCACTAAAGGTACCTAAGGTACATATAATTTAAGCTTAGAATACAGTAAGTTCTACTGAACTTAGAGTTGTGTGTTAAGGGATAGCACAACCCTTTCTACAACTCAAGAGAGTTTAGTAGGCCACACTAGAGTAGGTAGTGCATACACCACACCACACTAGTAATGTCTTTAAGGGTAGGATCCAGAGAATCCTTGCAGGAAGCCACTGAGCTTCCACCCTCCAAGTATGATACACTCCCATTCTTGGAATTGAGAGCTTTATGCAACTTGAGAAAAATAAGGACAGGCCAAAGCCCCACCACCCAACACCTCAAGGAGTTGTTGGTGGCTTATGACCTTAGTAAGCCCTTGGGGACTGAAGGGGTAGGAGCTGAGGGTGGGGCAGAAGATGAAATGAAATGAATGAAATGAAATTCGTACTTGTAAAGCGCACTGCTGCCCCAGCTATGGGGCGTCCTGGCGCTATACGCATACCGCTGTGGAACCCTTCCTGGCTATTCCCTGTGAAATGTCCACTCCTGGGCACCCCCAAGGTGAAGCCAGGTATCCCAGCGCTGGTGGGGCCGTTGTGGAGATTAAGCAAGCTATTGCCCAGAGTTGCAGAGTGGGACCCATGATTAGAATAAGCACCGAGGCGAGAATTATCAGGTCTGAGGAAATTGAGCCCAAGACCCACCGAGGCGGGAATTGAACCCTGGTCCCGGGCCAGATCTCTGCATCAGGGTCTGCCGCTCTAACCATTGAGCCACACTTCTCCTCCAAGATGAGGAAGGGACCAGGGGTACCAATACCCCCCGCCCCCCCTCGGAAACTGGCCAGGAGGGCGACAATGGCCCTGACCTGGATAATCCAATCCCTCCTGAGGAAGATGAAGAGGATGATCAAGATGATGCCCCCTTTGTCCCCCCAGGAAGGATTATGAGTGTGCCCAGGAAGTCTAGATCTCCTTCTCAGGAGTCTAACCACTCTGGCACCTCAATAGGGAGCTCTGTCTCATCTCATAGGAGGGAATCCTCTCATGAGAGAAGAAAGAGGCTGGTTCAATATGAGGAAGCTCAGCTTGAAATCAAAAAGAAGCAACTGGCATAGACAGGGAGTCCCTAGATCTCTTTAGAGAGAGAAGAAAGTTGGGACTAGAGTCCCATGGTGGCAGCAATATCCCTAGAGATAGGGAAAGGTCTTATGACCATAGAAACCTAAACAAGATTGTCCCTCCCTACCAGAGTGGGGATGACATCCACAAATGGATAACTGCACTGGAGAGGGCCTGTAAAGTTCAGAAGGTCCCCCAGAGGCAGTGGGCAGCAATCTTGTGGCTCTCCTTTGCAGACAAAGGTAGAGACAAGCTCCTCACTGTAAGAGAAGAGGATGCTGACAATTACACAGTCTTGAAGAGTGCTCTGATAGATGGGTTTGGCCTAACCACTGAACAGTATAGGTTGAAGTTCAGAGACACCCAAAAAGCTCAGACTCAAGACTGGGTTGATTTTGTAGATTGTGCTACAAAGGCTCTGGAAGGTTGGATACATGGCAACAAAGTGCATGACTTTTTAGGATTGTACAATTTGATTATGATGGAGCAGATCCTTAATAATTGTCAAAACCAGCTTTTGCACCAGTATCTGGTGGACTCTGATCTGACCTCTCCCCAAGAATTGGGAAAGAAGGCAGACAAATGGGTCAGAACCAGAGTAAAAACTAGAAATCAGGGTGGTGACCAGAAGAAAGATTCTACTAAGTCCCAAGAGAAAGGTGGGGATAAATCTAAGGATAAGTCCCCTACAGGGCCCCAAAATTCCTCTTCTGGGGGTGGGTCCCAAACTCCTTCCTCTCCTGAAAAGAAACCATATTGCCATGTCTGTAAAAAGCCTGGGCACTGGAAATCTGATCCCAGTTGCCCCAGGATTGGCAATAAAGAAATGTTCCCCCAGCAACTAGTACCCCCCCTCCTGGTACTACCAGTAGTAATCCTCCAGTTGGGAGTAGTGCACCCAAAAAGTTATGTGCTTTTGCAACAGGAACAGAGGTGGGCCCTGGTTCAGACAGGGACCCCTCAACAGACTCCTCTGACTCTGATGGTGGTGTAGGATTTGCCACCTTTACCATGGGTCCCACAGCGATGGGCAGGTACAGACTGGAGCCAATGATTAATGGTCAGAAAGCTGTGGCATTTAGGGACACAGGGGCTAGTGTCACCATGGTGGCAGGGAAACTAGTCCCCCTCACCAGCTTTTACCTGAGTTTAAATACCAGGTGACCAACATTGATGGTGTCAGAACAGATCACCCCATGGCCATAGTCAATCTCAGCTGGGAGGGGGTCACAGGCCCAAAAAGAGTGGCAGTGTCCCCCACCTTACCTGTAGATTGCCTGATGGGCAATGATCTGGAAATTTCAGCCTGGGCTGAAGTTGAACACCAAACCCATCTCAGGATGTTGGGTGTCCCTGTAGAGGTTAGTGGGGCTGTGATGGCCACAGCCCCAGCCCAAGATTTTGGAGAGATGGAGCCTGGAAGAATGGCCCACTCTCCCCTAAAAGAGAGCACAAGGGTTGAAGAGAAGTCTTCTTCCCCCCAGACAGTAGGTAAGGGTCAGCCTCCTCAGGGAACTGACCCTACCCCTAGTGAAGTAACTGCCACAGAGGTAGTCAGGCCTGGCCACACCCCTGATGGCAGAGGACCCTTCCAAGGTGGTACCCAGTCTGGAGCAGGTAACCTGCCCCTCTCTACCCTGCCTCAGTCAGCCCAGGGCTGCAGAGGTCAGGGAGGTCAGTGGACCCCCCAGGGCCCCCTGTCCAGAGGAACCCCCCCATCAGCAGATTAGGGGCACCCAGGCTAGTAGCCCTAGCCAGGTGAAAATTCCTCTACACACTGAGGGATCCCCAATACCTTTATGTAGGGACCACCCCCAGAAGGACTCTGGTAGGCAAGTGCAAACCTGGGACCAGAAGGTTCCAAACCTGCCATGTCCCACCAGTAGTCCATCCAAAGGGACCCAAACCCCAGCTGTAGGCAGCCAAAGGTTGACCCTTAGAGCAAAGTGCAACTCAGTCATGGAAAGACAGGCATACATGGTGACTAGTGATCTGAGGAAGCTGAGGCCAACATTCCTAGGGCCTCACTTCCCTACTCAGACACCTCACCAGCCTTGTACTTTACCTAAGCACACCACAGGTAGTGACTCCCCATGGTGGAGACCCTCTCATACCCTTAAGGTGAGGGATTGCTTAGTGGACCATAAGACAGGGGGCAACCATGCTAGTGCAGGTGCTTCCTTATATGGCCACTTAGTCAATAAAGGCTTAACTGGCCAAGGTTAGCCTTATCTCCTTTCGTTTGGGGGGGGGTTATGTAGGAAGGTGGAATCTGACTATATGGTTGCCCCCACTTTTTTTATGGTGTTTTGCTGGTTTATGACTTAGTTGGACTGGGATCCTGCTATTCAGGGCCCCAGTCTATCTGCTTTCTCTGTAAAATGGTTTCCATGTGCCTTAAGCACATCACTGATTGGAATCTGGAGTGCCCTTATAAGTCCCTAGTATATGGTATACTATGTACCAAGGGCATAGGTACCTCAGAGGCCTGCCAGGGGCTGCAGCATGTATTATGCCACCCCTGGAAGGCCGTCCAAACTGACACCACAGGTCTGCTACTGCAGCCTGGGTAAGGTGGTGCATGCACCCTTACTGTGATATAGGTTACCTATATCACTAAATACATACACACATATAAACCTATAAGTCACTCCTAAGGCAGGCCTTATCAATCCTAAAGGCAGAGTGCATGGTTCCTATGTGAGAGGGTGCCCCTGCATGAGCAGGGCCCCTCTGCAGCATTCGGAGACCTTCTCTGATGCTGTTTGTAGTGCAGCCTGACCATATACTCTTAAGCGCATTATAACCTCGCGGTAAAATGCTAACTTTGGAATGGCTGCACCTAAACATGTCGTGTTTGGTGTCAAACATCTTGGAATACTACCCCCCCGCCAATACTGGCGGCGGGGGTAGCATTCCACCCTTCTAGAGGGAAAGACATGTTAACTCTGGCTAGCCCGGTAACTTCTTTCCAAAGCCCTGGCGTCACAAAATGGATGCTGCTGCCACAGACACGAGTCTGGCCTCCTGCTGCTGGACGAAACTCCGGCAGGGGAGGCCTGGACAATAGGTTTCCTGTCCCAGGGAGGTGTGACCACCTCCCCAGACAGGATAATGTGTATTGGGGCTGGGCGGGAGCACTTTCGGGTGCTTTGAAGTCCTGCACTGGGGGCACATTTGGTGTCCCTGTGCATACCCCAGTTCAAACCGGATCAGGGGCTTGCAGCCCCTGCTTTGGCGTGAACTGGACAAAGGGAAAGGGGTGTAGCCACCCCTCTGCCCTGACCCACCCATAGGTGGGACCACAGAGTAGTCCAACCCCTATCCTTAGTATAAGTATAGGAACCCAGTCCTTAGGACTTTAGATTATCCCTGGACGAAACTCTGAAACAGAATCCTGGACCTTTGACGCTCTACTCACGATTAGAGGACAGAAGAATCTCCCTTGGGGTCAAGGAGTGACTCCCCTGCTTGGCAGGCACTAAAGAAGCATCTGTCCGGTCCGCATTTCTGAAGCTCCCGTCGGATGCCGAAGTCATCGCATCACCAGAGGTGGATTTTCAGACTTCCCCGAGGCTACCCTGAGTCCCCAGAAAAGCTGAGGCCCGTGGCTATCGTGGGTGACTTGAGACCGTGACCCCTGGACACCAAGCACATTTGCAAGTGCATCCTCTTCTGGGTCTCCCAAGAAGTCGTGCTTTGGTCTCCGAGTAGCCCTAGTCTCCAGCACCAACTGCACTGAAGATCACTGGCCCCCACTCCACGAGTGTCCTGTGAGCCAGATCCACGTGCGGCGTCACGAGGCTCCTTCGCGGTCGCTAGCCCGTTGGCTAGTAGCCCTTAACGAAGGCCAATCTTTTTCTAACTTGGCATCCTGGTTCCTCCAAGCCTGTCCTCACTTACCTTTGCTGGGTGAGTTCCCCAGACCTTGCTGGTCTGCACCATCGACGATCTTCCTCTGCATCGAGACTTGCCGTTGCCAAGGCTTGTTGGGTCCAATCCAGTCGCCGACACCTCAGCACTCGACAGACATTGTGTACCAGCCCGAATCCTGCTCCTGGTCACCGACAACGCCTCCTGGACCTCGTGGCTGAAGAGTCAAGACAACCATCAACGCACCTGAAGCACTCGACATCGGTGGGCATCTGTCCATCGCCTTCCTGGTCACTGGCTAGTGACCCAGACTCTGTCCCCTCTGCTTTCAGGTTCTTTAGAACTCCGATCCACTCTTGGATCCACCCGGACACTTTCCACTTGGTCGCCAGCAGCACTTTGCAGCAGATCGCCATTCAAATCGACGACGAAACCCGACCCCGAAAGGCACCTATGCACCCGGCTTCCCTGGGTGAGGTAACACGAGTACTCCGGTGCTCCCGTGGGTAGAGACTCTTCAAAGTCCTAGATCTCAAAGGGTTTGGTCCAAGTCCTCTTTTAAGTGTCCCTTTTCTCTAATTTCCCGATCACGACTTTCTCCATAGAAGTCAACGGCGTATCGCGGTTGTGTATTTACACTGCACGCGTCTCCCGTGGGACCCCTGTGTCACTACCTTGGGTGGTTCCTTGTGGTCCAAGCACTTCTAGAGGCTCTAGGCCTAGTGTCTAGTTCAGTCGTAGTTCTTATACCACTTTATTGGTATATGGTTTGGTACGCCCCTAGGGCCCAAACGTGTATTTGTGCTATTACTGTGTTTAAATAACTTCTAACTTATGTACTTCGAACTCTAGCCTCATAAAGAGACTAGAGGGGTGTGTTTAGCAATAAATACATATATTTTGAATATATACCTGGTGTGGTGCTCTTTCATTTGGTCACTCAAGAGATTATAGACTGGTAAAACAAGCTGCTTTACATTCCTTCAAGACTTAGCCTGAAGGCTGCTCTCCATAGCTACCACTAGGATAGCTTTCAATAAGGTTGTCTTTAACCTATCTCCAATAAGGGGTTGTTTGGACTGGTGCAAGGTGCCCACTATAATTAGTGGACAGCATATGCCAGGCCAACTTCTCACACTTATTATGATGTCGGTAGGTAAGTCTCCGCAGGCTTGTCGGGGTCGGTCTAATCAACCAATCTCGTTTCGGAAGCAGTCGTTCCTACCGCAGTATTATGATGCACTACAATGCATGGCTTACCGACCAATGTGGTTCCTCCAATTCCAGCTGGAAATTCCAAATGCGATGGTTTCAGAAAGGAGGAATGGAGCTGATCCGAGCACAGTCCGGCCCTGCAACCACCCACTCTATTACGATGTCTATTTCCGATGCGCCATCTGTGTCGGAGCAACCACCTCATCAGAGCTGGCAGAAGGGGAGGCTCATAAGGCTGAAACACACCACAATGCGCAGTGGGTCTTGGAAGGCTGGGCTCAGGATAGGGGGGCCGGCGAGGTCAGTGGGAAGGCAGGAATTAGGGGGGAGGGGCTGAGTTTTAACATTTTTGGAATCTTATATCCCTCAAGGGTGGTGGAGGGAATAGGGAGAGAGGAGACTTTTTTCCTTTAGTTTTCCTCCCCGTGGAAATACTGGGGTGGGACGGGGAAGATGATCTTCTCAATTTAGGAGGAGGTGGGGCATTGGCAGGATGGGGAACTTTCCTCTTCTGGATTTCTTGCTGTTATGCTGGGTCTCAGAATGGGGCTGGTTAGGTGCTTTGGAGGTTGATGTGGAAGGTTATGGCAGGGGCGGCAGGGTCTTCTTCTTAGGTTTGAAAGGGAGTTGGTCAGTTTGGGAAGGGAAGCGGTGAAGGGCAATGAGGTGGAGTTTTTGGGCCAAGTGGATACGAGAAGAGGCAAGGGTAGGGGGTGTGGAGAGAGAGGATTGTGAAGTATGTGGCATGTCTGTGTGGTGCCTATCATGGCTGTGTGTGATGGTGTGCTGTCTGCCTGTTTGTCTGTATGTGATCCATTTGATGCAGTGGGTGTTGTGTCTGCCTGCATGCCAGTGGATATGGAAGTGAGGGTACCTTGTGTCTGCCAATTGCGTGCATGTCTGTCTTTGGCCTTATGTCTGTGTGTTTGTGTGCTGTGTGAGGATGTTGATGTGGATGCGTGGTCAGGTTTGCGTGTGCTTTGGTCAGATATGGGAATAGGTACTGTGGATGGGAAAGAGGCAGCAGGGGGGTGGAAAACTGGATTTGGGTTCAGGATGCCATGAGTTTGGAGGCTAGAGCTTTAATGCATCTCTTTAGGGAAGACATGTTAGAGTGAATACCCTCCAGGAAAGATATCATCTGTGTCTGCTGTTGGTATGCAGCTGGAGGACATTCAGCACTGCTGTCAAACCCACAGAGATCTGCCTCAGAAGGTCAATGGCCTACACACTCATGTCAGCAAGGGAGACAGAGGCAGGGGGTGAGGTGCCTGGTGCAAAGGAGACACCTCTCCTTTTAGGGGAGTGACCACGGACAGCGGGCTGAGTAGCAGCTGTGAGGGTGGAGATGTAGGGTGGTAGTGGACTCAGACTGAGTAAACACAGGTCTAGGGGGATCCATCACCACCTGGGAGGCCTCACTGGAACTGGACTTTGATGAAGATGATACAGCTGTCACATTGGTCAACTCCTCCGTTGTGCTCCCATCACCCTCTGTGCTACTGGTTCCCTCTTGCACACTGGCAGCAAAACTTGTACATGCATGGTATTGTACAAAGTTCATCAAGTCACATACTCAACCCTTTCCTTGCTGCTGTCTGGCTCTCAACTGCCCACCGAGGTTGGGATAGGCCACCGCCAGAATGCGACTCATAGGGGGGGGTCAGGGTGCGGCGTGTGCCCCTTCAGCCTAGAGGTGCCAGGACAAGTTGTACCTCGCCGATCTTCGTTGCCCAGCATCTCAGGTCCTGCCACCATTTGTGGCAGTGGGCACTGCGCCGAAGTGTGACCTACAGGAAATGTACCTTCTGGGCGATGGTCCTCCATAGGACTACCTTCTGACAGGCATTGACCTGTAAGGATGACATGGTTTCGGACACTCAGTACACATGCAAGATATACATTCCATGTACTTTGTCACATAGGTCAGGAAAGGTTTGAGTAAACTATAACCAAGTTAGCATACTAGAATTCTCAACAGTGCAACTGTTGTCAAACATGCAATCCTAACATATTTCATGACACTTTTTCATTCCCTGTTGACACCACATTCCAACCTGACCTTACCCTAAGAGACCATGCTACACCTCTCACTACACTGTGGATGAGAGAACAACACAAGTGGTATGAAAACTCACAACAACTGACCTCAGCACACCTATGTCTTCTAGGGAAGGTAACAGTAGCATTTTGGCCCTGGAAATACACCTAACTAGTATGCCAAATTGTCAATTTCACATTGTCTAACATGATCTACACATGGCTTGAATGGACATTATGACACATATACCTGGTCACCTTCCTACAGCTGACATCAGCACTGTGACTTGCCATGTGAGGGCTTGTGACATGACTGACGGAACACTGATACTGCATCATGTGTGTGGAGTTGTTGTGGTTTCTGTATACAGTAACTACTTAACCACATATGCAAATGACATTTCACATTCACCATGAGAGTCAGTTTAGCTATGACTCCACAAGCAAATGTACTTTGAAATATGACAGAAAACCAGGCATCATCATGTCAAACCGATGTGTACAGGCCTAACTAGTACACCATATGAAGTTTGTAGTTGTTGATGATATATTCACATGTGAACAGTGATGAAAACTCCACACCAGTACTAACACACATACAGCAGTGAACTTGTCTATCACATTTCCAAACACACTTTTAAACAACTGGCTACAGATTCAGATGTGTGTTTCATTGCAACAATCTGCCCTATATGCATGTTTAGCTGACATTTTAAACATGCATTCAGTCTGAATTGTTCTCACCTGCTTCTCTGGTGTGTCATACCGCTGCCTGTACAGGGAAAGGACTGTGTCAACCAGCATCTTCAGCTCCTCAACTGTGGAGGCAGGGGCCCTAATCCCTGTACAGAGAGACATTGTAGCTCCCAGAGGATGTGACAGCAGCAGAGAGATGGGGAGGCCTGTAGAAGTGGAGGTTCTAAAGGCTAGTGATCTGTCTAGCAAAACACAAGTCTTATATCTAGACCGCATAGGCGGTCTTCTGTGTGGGCGGTCAAAGTGATAGGTCCACGTTGGTCACATTTTACAAAGATGTCCAATGCATTCAAATGCTGCCTGACACTCCGCCTAATGCACAGTTCAAAATAGCCAGAGGTTCACGAGTAAGATTGCTACATTAGCAATGGAAGTTTACCGCATCAGTCTTCACTGCAGACGAACACAATAAGCAAGCCGCAACTGTCACCATAACAAGTTACAGCCTACGGCCGTGTCCGCCTCAGTTCTGATCCGCCTACCCCAACTTTTGAATGTAGATTCTGTTGGTGTAAATAACCTGAACATTTTGAAGTCTTGTACTAAACCATGCCTGGATGCACTATATTGTATTGAAGGAGCAAGCAATGCAAATGCACACATTCACAGGAAGAAGTCACGTTGAGAGGACCCTGAAACACTTGGTGGCAGACTAAACCAACATGAAAGTACACACTACAGGTTTTGGTTTTCAATTTTTTTTCTCAGGAGGTATGTGATCAATGTCCATTGTCAGATGTGAATACAACCCATAACGGTTTGGGAAGCCACTGTCACCCAGTGTGCGATGTGTGTGATTTCCAGGTACAAAGGGGATGTGTGTCTGATGTACAGTATCCTACCTTCCCAGAGGGCATATGCACTCAAAATTCAATCACCCTACAGATCACTGAGAGTAAATGGAATATTGTAAGTGGTCTATGTGTTCCATACTTAAGTGGCATCTGTATATTGAGAAAGATGTACATTGTCAATGGGTTGTGTATGTCATTGTATGAGCAAAGCAGACATCACAGCATAACAGTGTATACCATGTAATATTTGTCTGCATGAAGTGCTGAGTGAATTTCAAGATGTATGTGGTGTACATGATGCCATGCATAAGATGATCCTGCTGTGTTTATGACAAAATTTGCTGAGTCATTAGACATACCTAAGTCATGTGTTATTGGTTTGTGAGATTTAGACTATTGATTTTGCAGTAAAAAAAATCTGCCACTAGTGATATGAGTCAAGTGTACTTTCCTTCCTGTGTAGCAATACATTTGAGACATAATCAGAAATGTCATGTATGCTGTAATATGGTTAGTATATTTTTGTTTTGTGAAATCTGAATTGCACTGCCATGGACTGTCATGTGTGTTCACTTGGTCTGTGGTGTTTGTCTAAGTGCATGTTGCTGGGCACAATGTGATGTAGCACCTACTGTGTTTACATTCCACATATAGGTATTGCGGAGGAGCCGTAAGACAGCCTCCCATCTACAAGCCCTTTCCTGACCTACAAACCATGGAAGAGAGGGACGTGGTCAGATAATTCTGTCTCAATATGGCCACAATAAATGGTTTGTGCCAGCAGTTGATACCTTCATTGCGTCCACATTGCTACTATCCTCCATCACTGACACCCTAAGTCAAGGTGATGGCAGTATTGCATTTCTTGCCCATGGGGTCATTCCAGTACACAGTAGAAACATCTGGCGGAATGTACTTCGGGATGTTCTACAGGCATTGACCAGACACATGGATAGCTACATCAAGTTTCCCAAACCAGGAGAATTGACCAATATCAAAGCTGAATTTTATGGCTTTGGGCGAATCCCACATGTCATTGGAGAAATTGATGGTACACATATTGGTCTGATTCCACCACAGGCCAATGAGTAAGTATATTAGAACAGGAAGCACTTCCACTCAATCAACGTACAGGTGGTGTGTCTATGCCCGATTTCCCAGATCAGCTCACGACTCACACATTCTAAGGACTAGTGTTATACCCCATTTGATTACTCAACTACTGCCAGAGTGGGCCTGGCTTGTTGATAAGTTTGCTTTTTAATGCTGTTTGTTGTGAGTGGCTTTGTGTGTCTTATCAGTGAATGTTTGCTTGAACATTGTACTCATGTCTATTTTACATTTAGGAGACACAGGAGACCCCAACCAGCCATGGTTCCTAACACTATTGCGGAATCCAGTCACTCAGGAGAACTCCGCTTCAGTGACGCCCATTGGAGGACAAGGCAGATAGTGGAGCAGACTTTTGGCCTCCTGAAGGCAAGATTCCACTGTCTTGACAAAACTGAAGGAGCCCTACAATGTTCTCCTGGAAATGTGTGCCAGATCACCGTTACCTACTGCATGCTCCACAACCTAGAAAGGAAACCCCTCTGTTTGAAGATGAAGGAGACCAGCAAGTGCTACCGGCTAAGGATCCAGGACTGGACAATGAAGACAGTGGTGAGGAGGAATGAGTTGACTTGCAAGAACAGCTAATAAAAAACTTATTTTCATGACTGTAAGTATGCACTGAGATGTCTTTCCAATTCCACTGTGTTTGTCATTGTGTAGGTATGTGGACTATGTGTATGCACACATCACAGTGTAGCATAAGTGTACCAATGTTAATGGAGGACAGGTTTGGGTTATGGTCCTAGTTATATGCACACTGTTTCATTCAGGCCTAACTACTGTTAACAGTGACATTGTTTTAGTTGAAGTTGAAGATTGCTCGTACTTGTGTGACTGCTTTGCCCTTGCTTATCTTATTTCCTTTTGTTGTCTCAGTTTACTTTGCCATGTCATCAACTGAGGGAAGTTTCTGAATGGTGCCATCACCAGGAATATAATGCTGTGTTTGAGTGCAACCTGGACATGGAATGATCCTGTGAATGTCTGACACAGACTTTGAGGTTACATAACTGTAGGAATTGAAGTTGCTACAACACCAATGGACTTTCATCCCATCGTGTCACATGGCCGATAGGGACATTGTCTACATCGCTAAGTTAGCATGAGCCCAGTAGACATGATGCTGCTTTTGCGCACGTTACTCAAAGGTTTTATTTTTGCACAACTCTGTTTATGCCTTTCACATCAGAACCATCTGATATGTTTGTTCTCTGCCTGTTCCTGGAGTTTAGTCTGCACACTGTGAGCAAGGTTGATAAACAATGCCCTTGTTATTCTGTTCTGGTCAGTCCCTAGCACCTAGACAAAACATGCTAATGCAGCTGCTGCTGGAAACTCGTACCTTGATATTATGGGGATGCATGTTGAGGCAGTACACACTTGGAGAGGGAGCTTTCCAGCGAGAAGAGCAATGCGGTTCCAATGATGTAGATATACCATCTAGACACTAAGGTATGGGGTCTTCTGACAAAGCCCAGAGATCTTCTATTATATAATAATACTTCTTCTTACCAAGGGGAGGGTGGTTAGGCGTTATAGTACTTTCTCCACTGTCTTTATAAGATGACATCTCCCTTCATGATATATGGCCTAGCTGCAATGCTAACTGTATTAGTTATATCAATCAATCAATCAATCAGGGGTTTATGTAGAGCGCTACTCACCTGTGAGGGTCTCAAGACACTGTGGGGGGAAGCAGCTCTGGAACAGTCGAAAAGCCATATCTTGAGGTCCTTCCTGAACGTGTGCAGGGTAGGGGAGTGTCTGATGTTCACAGGGAGCTCATTCCAGGTCTTGGCTGCGATGTAGGAGAAAGCTCTGCCACCAGTTCTGGTTCTGTGGATGTGGGGCATCTCTGCCAGGGCGAGGTCAGTGGAGCGGAGGTTCCTCTTGGGTACGTGGAAGGATACTCTCTCGTTGAGGTATTTGGGTCTGATGTTGTGGAGTGATTTGTATGCGTGGGTTAGCATTTTTCTGCTGGTTGTGTCTCCTATACTGCATTTTAGAGCAAAATGGTTCAAATAAAGACTTTAAAATATATTCTTGTTTCAGTCGGTTCTTATTGTGGACAGGTATGAGAGTGTGAGCGAAAAGGTGTGTCTTGTTACCACGATTCCTGAGAGATCTGGGAGTGTTGTGTTCTGGGGTGTCTAATCATTTGCTTCTTCATGAGTATGTAGGAGAGCGAGTGAGACACTATAGCTAGTCGGTCCGGGGTTCGTGGTCACTAAGGTGGTGGGAAGGCTTAGTCCCTATACACCAAGTTCCCATATTCCTACGCATAGTTCTGTGTATGTGTAGAATCCCTGTAACATGGCGCCACCAACGTTTGGTCTGGTAATTATATGCGAGACCCCTGAGTAGCGCTTGTGCTTGTCCACAATACCCTCTCACCAGTTTTGGAGACATCCGTGGTGCAAGGGAGTAGCCTCCTATATGTGAAAATGATAGGTTTTTTACAAGCTTGAATTTTTAAAAGGTTTTCTTAGTTCTAACACCCAGTTTTGCCCTACCATTTCTTCTATTTGTTTCTAGCGTTTCTAAATGGCGCAACAATTGTTATTGCTGCACCTAACTGTGCTGCGGGTACTGCCCATTTGACTCATCAGGGGCCACCAGAAGCAAAACAAGGGAACCACAACCAGGATACAGTGGAACGATTTGAATAAGACTAACCAACATACACCCTCTCTGGTGTTCAGTCTGTCAAACATCCCACTCTCAACGACAGAGGAAGAGGTTCTCAACAAAGGACTCTCATTTGTACCTACAACTCATCTAGATAAATTTCAGCTTCATGTGGAATTGGCGGAATTTTTTCGCAAATTAAAACTGAAGGCATTCTTTGAGAAGCAGCCACTCACAGAGACCACACGCCTTACCAATGTAACAGGACTTAGACCTAAGTCCACTTTCCTCCCACCACCTGCATGCATTCATTCCGGTTGAAGTAGCCACTTTTGAACAGGCGGTTTTAAACCAAATTGAGGAATTGAACCAACCGAAACCCTTTAACAACTTCACCAAAAAAGAAAGGGAAGCTGTACGTAATCTCCAAGACAACCCCCTCATTGTCATTAAACCAGCGGACAAGGGGGGAGGCATAGTTATCCAGAATAAAACGGATTATACTATTGAATGCAGAAGACTACTGAGTGATGCCAGAAACTACAGACGCCTCCAGGAAGATCCCACCACCACACTCCAGAACACCATCACCTCTCTGGTAGAGACGGCAGAGGCTCTCAACAAGATCTCTAAACAGGAAGCAGACTTCCTCTGTACTAAAAAGCCTAAAATACCACATTTCTACACGGTTCCAAAAATCCATAAGGACACAAGACCACCACCAGGATGCCCAATAGTGTCAGGAATCAATTCCTTATTGGAACCATTATCACGTTTCTGTGACTTTTTCCTAAACCCCATGGTGCAGAAGTCGTCCACATACATCAAGGACACAAAACATCTACTAAACATGATCCAGGACATCGATTTTGATCCCATGTCCCAACTTCTAGTGGGACTGGACATCGAGAGCTTATATACCAGCCTCCCACAGGACGATACCATCAGGGTCCTCAGAACTATGCTACAAGAATCCACTTGGGAGCACACCACACCCAGAGAATTCATTTTGCAATGCGCAACCCTAGCCCTCAAACAGAATTATTTTGAATTTGAGGGCGATTTCTACTTACAGACGAACAGAACATCCATGGGCAACATCTTTGCTCCTAGTGTGGCTGGACTTTATGTCTACCACTTTGAGAAAGAACACATCCTACCAACCAACAACCCATAGAGCAAAAACATTCAATTCTGGCGTCGATACATAGACGATATTCTTCTGATATGGACAGGATCCAATGATTCCTTGACCACTTTCCTCACATGGCTGAACGAACGGGATCCTTTCCTGCGATTCACCAGCAGTGCCAGCAACTCCAATATTGCATTTCTGGATCTCAATATCATGGCCATAGAGGGTAAACTCCAGACAACGACCTACTATAAACCCACATCAAGAAACTCCTTGCTTCAATTTGGGAGTTTCCACCCCAGGCCCCTCAGGGAAAACCTTCCCTATGGCCAATTGTTGCGCATACGTCGCAATTGTAGCCACATACAGGATTACAAAATACAGTCATCCGCATTGGCAAAGAAACTAGGGGAACGTGGCTACCCAGAAAAAATCATTCGGACTACCAACAAACGGGCACGCAATCAACCAAGAGAAGCCCTTTTGGAAGACAATATACGGGAAAATATTCCAACCCCACTTACCTGTGTCACCACGTACAATGCGGCCTCCAACCAAGTGGCTAAAATAATTAAAAAAAACTGGTGCATACTGAATACCGGTACCCTCACATGGGACCCCCCACTCTTTGCTTACAAAAAAGCAGGACGCCTCCGGGACCGCCTTTTCTCCACAAGACCAAAGGAAAGACCCACCCCCATGACTAACACCATACTGAATGCATGGGGCCTTCCAGGGATAGTAGGTCACTATCCCTGTGGTGATTGAAGCGTCTGTCACTTAACAAAAGCAACCAAAACCTTGGACCTAGAGACAGACAAAACTTGGCACCAAACCAAGCACACAAACTGTAACTCTGCAAACGTAATTTACCTAATTGAATGCCCCTGCAAATTACTCTATGTAGGCATGACAAGGCGTAAAGTAAGGACGCGCATCGTGGAACACCGCAGCACCATACGTTGCAAAAAGAACCTGAGCAGACTTACAGACCATTTCCTTACTACTGGACACACACCTAATGACATAAGGTGGACTGTTATAGAACACATCGCATGTCATAGCACTACTAATGATAAAATCCTATTACAAAAGGAACAACGCTGGATATACTGCCTTTCCACTAACAAAACAGGACTAAATGACAATATTCCGTGGAACAGTCTTCACTGTTAACTATCTGTACATCTCCCATCACCTCCATGGGAAATTGCTTGAGTCCCCCACGCTGAGGGTCAATATATTCATCAAGAGCCCCAAACACCAACGGGTCTTCATCATGACCCCATACTTATGAGATGACCGGAATATTCAAGATACACCATCCTTATACACGTGTAATGTCTCATCTACACACTAACAGATGTACGATCCCTAGACGCAGAGGCTAATACATGTGCATCCGGTCCATGCGGACTTCACGGACACAGTACGGAGACCTGTCCCCCTGCCTCTCCACTTCCAGGCAGAAACCATCTAGCCTTCACATAATAGGTGCCTTATTCTCACATAACACAGCCATCTAAATCTTTCTAAATTAAAGCCATGCCACATAACAGAGGGAATTGCCCAGTAACATTTTGAAATTACACATATGATCCCCAGACGTAGGGGTCAACACGTGTGCATCTGGTCCACGTCCATACTTTATGTGGACACAGTATGGAGCATGGTCCCCCTGCCTCTCCACTTCCAGGCAGATACGATTACATGCTTCACATGACAAGTGCGCTTTTCTCTCGCATAACACAGCCTCTAAAATCTTTTTAAAATCTTTCTAAATTATTTATATAGTTTAGCCACATTACATAGGGAATTACCCGATAACCTATTGAAATTTACACATAATTCAATTAAACTTTATTTACACGCAGCATAAGCAAACAAACATGTGCGCTTGCTTTCTTCTCTGTTTATTCACCCAGGTGCAAGGCATGGAAACAGACCACGCGCACCTGGAGCTCGTTACAGAAACCTGTTTTCACCCGCAGTGGCTGCCAAGGTATTTAAACTCCAGCTTCGCACCAGGCATTCACCATCGGAGTTCCGATGCGGCCGGACTAGGTACGGAGATGGGCCTCTGATCTTGAAGAAGTAAGTGGGGCGCTTTCTGGGGGTTCCAGCCTAAGAGGGACACGGAGTCCCTCAGCCACACGGCATGCTAGAGAATTACATTGTATGTGCCTTTCACTTTTTCTTTCCTTTTCCCAACACACAGAGTGTGACAATAGGTCGGGCCCCCCACGGAACTCATGGGGCACTTCTCAGACAATTTCTGAGTGAGCAGATGTTTTTTTATTATTTTATACTTTTATTCATCACTATGCATTATCGTACATTGATTTTCACATGGTAACGCATATATACGAGGTGTATACATTGTTTTGATTTAATTACAATGAACAAAAACGCCACAGTCCATCTTCACCGCGTATTTTATCCGCATAGAGCACGGACACCACGCTTCTGATTCACACTACTGGTTGTGCTTAAACGATTTCATCTAAATGTATCAATGTGTATGTTTGTCTGTCGCCTTTTTACCCCCACAACAGGTATGCGTCGCGAGAGGAAACCATCCTCTATCACATAACGCACCTTAGCGAGTGTGCCACATAGATGGTCTCTAACACATCTAGTTTCAGACCACCATTTTAATCCCACGCACATAAGGTCCTGAAGAAAGCCAGCCCAGTAGTGAGAGACTGGCTGAAACATGTTGACCACACAGGATATCGGAGCCTAACTATCTCCAGAGATATCCACCTCTCCTATTTTAATCACTGCCGAGGGCCCACACATTAAAATAGTCTTTTGTTGTTTAACGGGACCCTACGGACAGTTTTTAAGCCACACTCATTTCACCTTCACTGCACACTCACTGCACAGAACCAGCTCCGCTGCATCCAGGCGTTGAAGCACACCCGAGGTACACTCGGTACCTTGGGTGGGACCCGATGATGAAGCATGTCACCAACTAGGTTGGTGAGTGAGGGTCTTCAAAAACACATATGTGTTGCTTTACATACACATATCAGGAGCTCCTACCCAGTAGCTAGTTCCCTTTGACACTTGCATATATACCCAGGGGAAGTGAACTGGCTTCCACCTTTCCTCGCTCTTCATTTTGATTTCTACCATAATCATTTGCTTCTTCATGAGTATGTAGGAGAGCGAGTGAGACACTATAGCTAGTCGGTCCTGGGTTTGTGGTCACTAAGGTGGTGGGAAGGCCCTGGGTTTGTGGTCACTAAGGTGGTGGGAAGGCTTAGTCCCTATACACCAAGTTCCCATATTCCTATGCATAGTTCTGTGTATGTGTAGAATCCCTGCAACATGGCGCCACCAACGTTTGGTCTGGTACTTATATGCGAGACCCCTGAGTAGCGCTTGTGCTTGTCCACAATACCCTCTCACCAGTTTCGGAGACATCCGTGGTGCAAGGGAGTAGCCTCCTATATGTGAAAATTATAGTTTTTTTTTCAAGCTTGAATTTTTAAAAGGTTTTCTTAGTTCTAACACCCAGTTTTGCCCTACCATTTCTTCTATTTGTTTCTAGCATTTCTAAATGGAGCAACAGATTGTTATTGCTGCACCTAACTGTGCTGCGGGTACTGTCCATTTGACTCATCATGGGGTCCCGGTTGAGGGTGCTGATTTTATATTTGTAATTGAGGCGAATGCAGCGTACCAATTCAAAGTCTTTTACTCTTGGGTTAAGTTTTCAGCTGTTGATGGAAATGATAATTTCTTTCATGAATATGAACGTGGTGCAATTCCGCAGGTATATTGTCCATATTGTTTACTTAAAGTTCCGTTGTCGGCTTGGGAGCACACCATATGGTTTAATGGCGCCCTTCCTTACCATATCTCTGTGGTCCGTCTCGGCCCCTTATCGGTCGATGGGGCCACAAGGCCCGTTGTGGTGGGATTTACACTGCATCCAGATTATCTTGGTGTTTCACACGCGGAGCTACGCTTTTTTACACACTTCATTGATACATATACACAGAAGTGTCATTCAATTTTTGGCACGTAATATTCCGGCGGCACTGGTTGGTACCACTCAACACAAGGGCAAGGCGGTTGTTTGGTTATCAGTCCTATCATGATTAATTCAGTGATGGGGAAACGTCTACATAATAGGGATGAATTTCCCTTCTGGTTGCTCGAAAAGTTTGAGCAAATCAAAGCTGTTTTTCCACATACGTCTCCTGTGGATAAACACAGGATCCTCACAATGAGCTTACCAAAAGGCCTTATTCCCAATCTAGCTGATTACACCACTTGGTGGAAGGTGTTTGCAGTGGTCTATTCACTGTGTTTTGGCACCCCCTCCATGACTGTACTTCAGTCGGTTCATAAAAAAGTTCAAGATGAACATGGGGAAGAAGCTGTCCTGGAATTGGGGATGAGACCAGTGGGGGCTTTCCCTATGGTCTCTGACATGATTCTGGCTAACGTCAAGGGGGAAGCAGTTAGGTTACAGGTGAGTCAGTGCCTTGAGGCAGTGGCTGACGTGGAAAAACAATGTTAATTGCCAAAGATTATAGCAAAAGTCTATAAAGTATTGGGGTGCAAAAATCTGGGAATTAGACCCTCTACTCAAACGCAGAATAAGCCCCAGCCTGAAAAGGAGGGGCATCTGCTCTTTCCTAAAAAGGTTTGGAATAGAAATCAGCATCAGCAGCAGCAGAAGCAAGGTTTGTGTGCGGGTTCACTGACACCTGAGGTGTCAGGGACTGTCCGGGACCATGTCGGGAACACAGTCAGGGACTTGGGCAAGGACTGGGAACAGGGTAGAAAACGTACACAGAGAGGAGTACCGCGCTGCCCAGGATCACACAGGAAGTCAGAGGAGAAAAGGGATCCAAAGGGGAAGCCTGTACAAAGGAACAAGATGGCTAAGACTCAGAAAGGAAGGGCACTCACAAGGCAATTTAGCATTCAGACTAACTACACCCAGGACGGACGTGCAAGACATATATATAATACAACATTAACAATAAAGAGAATGTGGGGTAAAGCACTCGGGAGCTCCACACGGTAAGACTGAAGCTCAGTAAGTTCCTCACCCACAATTGCTGTTACAGATACTGACTGAAAATACCCACATATAGGATATGTATGCAAAGGCAGGGTCTGTGGAGCTTATACCTATGGTGATGTTATAACAGTAACTCAAAGACAATACTCACAGTGAACAAGAAACACCCCTAGGTAGTCAGCTGTGCCCACGGATCCTGGCGATCAAACAGGGACACGCAAGGCAGTAACAGCAAAGGGGTAGAACTAAACACAAGCACAAGAAACAAGGAGCAAGGAGGAGTGCTTAACAGGAAATCACAGGGCACACTTGGCAGAAAGCAGGTAACAAACATACAAGGCAACAGAAGCAAGACAGCAGGAATAGAAAGACAGCAAACTAGAACTGGAACTAAATCTAAAAAAAATCTAAATCTAAAAAACTAAGGAAATGGGAAGAAAGGCAGGGACTGGAAAAGGATATACAGAAGAGGAGGCTACAAGGGTATACTAGAATAGTGCAGGTTCAGGAATCAAGAAAACAAAGTAGCATAGAAGGCAGTGCTGGGGCAGGAACAAGAATTGAGCAAAAGCTCAGGAGTCAAAGTAGCACTGCAGGTAGTGCTAGTTCAGGAGAAGGGAAACTGCTGCAGGTCAGGAACAAGGAATGTTAAGGCTCAGGAGTCAAGGTAGCACTGCAGGCAGTGCTAGTTCAGGAACAAGGGAAACTGCTGCAGTTCAGGAACAAGGAATGCTAAGGCTCAGGAGTCAAGGTAGCACTGCAGGCAGTACTGGTTCAGGAACAAGGGAAACTGCTGCAGTTCAGGAACAAGGAATGCTAAGGCTCAGGAGTCAAGGTAGCACTGCAGGCAGTGCTAGTTCAGGAACAAGGGAAACTGCTGCAGTTCAGGAACAAGGAATGCTAAGGCTCAGGAGTCAAGGTAGCACTGCAGGCAGTGCTAGTTCAGGAACAAGGGAAACTGCTGCAGTTCAGGAACAAGGAATGCTAAGGCTCAGGAGTCAAGGTAGCACTGCAGGCAGTGCTAGTTCAGGAACAAGGGAAACTGCTGCAGTTCAGGAACAAGGAATGCTAAGGCTCAGGAGTCAAAGTAGCACTGCGGGTAGTGCTAGTTCAGGAGAAGGGAAACTGCTGCAGGTCAGGAACAAGGAATGCTAAGGCTCAGGAGTCAAGGTAGCACTGCGGGCAGTGCTAGTTCAGGAGAAGGGAAACTGCTGCAGGTCAGGAACAAGGAATGCTAATGCTCAGGAGTCAAGGTAGCACTGCAGGCAGTGCTAGTTCAGGAGAAGGGAAACTGCTGCAGGTCAAGAACAAGGAACGCTAAGGCTCAGGAGTCAAGGTAGCACTGCAGGCAGTGCTAGTTCAGGAGAAGGGAAACTGCTGCAGGTCAGGAACAAGGAACGCTAAGGCTCAGGAGTCAAGGTAGCACTGCAGGCAGTGCTAGTTCAGGAGAAGGGAAACTGCTGCAGGTCAGGAACAAGGAATGCTAAGGCTCAGGAGTCAAGGTAGCACTGCAGGCAGTGCTGGTTCAGGAACAAGGGAAACTGCTGCAGTTCAGGAGCAAGGAATGCGAAGGCTCAGGAGTCAAGGTAGCACTGCAGGCAGTACTGGTTCAAGGAAACAAGAAATATCTACAGCTCAGGAAGCAGTGCAAATCATGAACTAGAAATAGCTGAAGCCCAGGAACAGGAACAAAGAATAACTATAGCTCAGGAACTCAGGAAACAAGGTAGCACTGCAGGCAGTGCTAATTCAGGCACAAGGAATAGCTACAGTTCAGGAACTCAGGAAACAAGGTAGCACTGCAGGCAGTGCTAATTCAGACACAAGGAATAGCTATAGCTCAGGAATCAAGGAACAAGGATTAACTATAGCTCAGGAATCAAGGAATATCAAAAGCTCAGGAAACACTGGAAACAAGGGTGTCAAAAGCTCAGGAAATGTAATGTAATGTAATGTAAGTTGCATTTATATAGCGCAGCTGTCACCCAACGGGCATCCTGGCGCTGGGATTACCTAAGTCACTGTGCAGCTATAAAATTATGAATCACCACGAGCAGGTCTCTCAAGGCTATTCTCTTGGGAAGAGCCTGGTTTTTAGCTTTTTTCTAAACTGCAGTAAGTCGTCAGTCTGTCTGAGTTCACTTGGTAGTTCATTCCATAGCTTTGAATCGCTAGGAAACACTGGAGACAAGGATCGGCCTCACCAGTATACAGCTACAATGACCAACCCTGGGCTGAAGGGAGCTGGGGCTTAAAAGAGCTCACAGTAATCACATGCATCAGGTGTGAGCAGGATAGCAGCAGCCAGCCACAGGTGAACTGAATTCCTCCACCCATCCTTGGCCTGCAGGGGTAGAGACAAAGCAGTGAGCAGGGGATTCTGGGTAATGGAGTTTCAGGCATGAGCAGGATGGCTTCCACAAAACCCGGCATGGATTGGGAATGGATGTCAATTCCCAAATAGTGTCCAAATGGCTGGAAGTCAGTATGTACATGAAGGGGATGGTCTGGAAGAGTGTTATGACACTGGAGAGTCCCACAGTTCAGCCCCCTGGTGGTGGACATGAAAACGCAGGGAGCAAGTCGTGACAGGACACCCCCTCCAAGGACCGTCTTCCGGAATCTGGAACTGCATTCAAAGCCTTTGCTACTAAGAAGTAAGTTAAT
Source organism: Calotriton arnoldi (assembly GCA_963921515.1). Taxonomy (NCBI): domain Eukaryota; kingdom Metazoa; phylum Chordata; class Amphibia; order Caudata; family Salamandridae; genus Calotriton; species Calotriton arnoldi. Next base: position 157,265 of record CAWUFW010009563.1, read on the forward strand.
TTCCATCAGAGATGTAGTGCAAGATACCAGAGGACTGCGGGAAAACTATGATGTTCTGGAGGGTAGGACAATAGGCTGAAAATTAACAGCAGCATCCAAAGCAGAACTTTGAGGAGGGAAGCACTCTGATGCAGGAGGCAGAATAGAATGCAGATCTAAAGAGTCCAAATCCAGTAACAGGGGCTTAGAAGCCTGAAATAAAGGTGTTTGAAGTCTAGATGAAGGCAGGCTAGAGTAGCACTCTGAAAACAAAGGAAGATTGACTGTAGGGTCAAAAGCAGATAATGGATTGGCAGGAGGCACAGAGGTCAAAGGCAAACTGGCTGAAGCCAAAGGAGGTGACAGGAAGCAGACCTGAAGTTCTGGACCTGGAGGAAAACATACAAAAGACTCACATGCAGGAGACTTTGGAAGCAGGTATGCAGGAAACCCAGGCCCTTGAGGCTTACATGTTGAGAGTTTTATCTCTGATGCTGGAGATTCAGTCTCTGAATGTATCCGTACTGAGACCTCTGAAGGCTGGCAAACTAGAAGCACAGGGTCAAAAAGTAGGCAAGATAGAGGCTCAAGGCCAGAAGGCAGGCGGCCTGGAAGCTCTGGTGCTGAAGGCAGGCAGCCTGGAAGCTCTGGTGCTGAAGGCAGGCAACCTGGAAGCTCTGGTGCTGAAGGCAGGCAGCCTGGAAGCTCTGGTGCTGAAGTCAGGCAGCCTGGAAGCTCTGGTGCTGAAGTCAGGCAGCCTGGAAGCTCTGGTGCTGAAGGCAGGCAACCTGGAAGCTCTGGTGCTGAAGGCAGGCAGCCTGGAAGCTCTGGTGCTGAAGTCAGGCAGCCTGGAAGCTCTGGTGCTGAAGGCAGGCAGGCTGGAAGTTCTGGCTCGGAAGTCAGACAGGCTGGACGTTCTGGCTCGGAAGTCAGACAGGCTGGAAGCTCTGGCTGGGAAGTCAGACAGGCTGGAAGCTCTGGCTGGGAAGTCAGACAGGCTGGAAGCTCTGGCTGGGAAGTCAGACAGAAGCTCTGGCTCGGAAGTCAGACAGGCTGGAAGCTCTTGCTCAGAAGTCAGACAGGCTGGAAGCTCTTGCTCGGAAGTCAGACAGGCTAGAAGCTCTGACTTAGTAGGCAGGTGAGCTGTGGGCTTGGGCTCTGAATGCAGGCAGTCTTGAGGCTCCAGTACTAATGGCAGGCAGGCTGCAGGCTCGGGCTCAGATGGCAGGCAAGCTGCAGGCTTGGGCTCAGATGGCAGGCAGGCTGCAGACTGAAGTTCAGAAGGAAGCAGGCCGGCTGAGGACTCTGGAGACTCTGAAAGCAGCAGGCCGGCTGAGGACTCTGGAGACTCTGCAAGAAGACTAGGTGATGGCAGAGAGGCACAAGGATGACAGACTTTAAATTCTGGGAATGGCGATTGCCCATGAACAGTAGATTCCCTGTTGTCAATAGTGAAATCTTCACAGTTCCTTGGCTCATTAAAACACACTGACGTTCTTTCTTCGGGATGGCTCAGAATAGTGCTTTTCTTAGAGTCTCTTATGACCAGACTTCCTTTAACATTTGGCAGTTCACAACTCTTAGTCAGAGGAAATAGGTCAGAGATTACTTGGCCATGGGAGATCTTTTCATTTTCTTCAGCATTACAAGGTGGTACAAATGCATCGGAGCATAGAGCATTATCATTTCCTGACTTTTCAATTTGTGTTGTGCTTGAAGGCAAGGGAGCAAACAAGGGGTCAGGATTTTGTTTCTTCTCAGCAAGGAGGTTGACTTCAGTTGCAGCAGTTAAATCAAGAGCATTGGCTGAGTCACAGGACATTGTCACATCAGGGAATATGTGGGTCAATGGTTCAGGTTTTGTCTGTCAATGGCCTGTCTATGGGTTATCTCTGAGATAGACCAGACCTCACTACCAGGAAAAGAAAGCAAAGAGATGTTTTGTGTCTTGCCTGGAATTTGAGTTCCTCAAAACTGGAGGACAAATCACTGATGTGGCACCTAGATTTAATTTAGCACTAGAAGACAAAACAGAGGAGTTAGAAAATTCAGAATTTTGAGACATGGTACTATGGCTATTCTGAGTGGAATCTGAGTGATCAGCCACAGTATTATTTACGCAATTACTGGACCAGCTCTGAGGGGACCGCAAAATAGCGCGCAAGATTTCATTCTCCATTTCTAAGGAGGCTAACATATAAGCTGAAAAGTAGTCTTGTACCAGGGTTTTAGATTCCCACTTGAACTCTGGGTTATAGTTATTTAACCCTTTCGCTGCTAGGCCTTTCCCCCCCCTGTGCTATGCCTTTTTTTGGCTATTTGGGGTAGTGCGCGCTTAGGCCCCTGTAACTTTTTGACCACATAAGGTATCCACGCCAAATTTGCGTCCTTTTTTTCTAACATCATGGGGATTGTAAAGGTACCCAGGGTTTGTGAAATTAGCCAAAATACAGCTAAATTTTGTTTTTTTTGGGAAAAATGCGAAAAAAGGGCTACAGATGAAAGCGTCTTGCTTTTTCCCTGCAAATGGCATCAAAAAAGGGGTTGTGGTGCTGAAATCACCATCTTCCCAGCTTTCAGGGACAAGCAGACTTTTGTCAGAAAACCAACTTTTTTACACAGTTTTGGCATTTTTCTGGGACATAGCCTATTTTTGCTATTTTTTGTGCTTTCAACCTCCTTCCAGTTAATGGTAGAAATTGGTATGAAACCAATAATGGATCCTGGAAAGCCATACATTTCTGAAAAGTAGACATAATTCTGAATTCAGCAAGGGGTCATTTGTGTAGATCCTTAAAGTTTTCCTTATAGAAACTAACAGTTAAATAAAGGAAAAATTGAAAATTAGTTGAAAAAAACAGCCATTTGTGTCAACGTTTTCACCTGTAACTTCTTCTGATTGTGATAGCTGTTTGAAAGCCATACACCGTTACATCCACTGGACCTTTCTGGTTGTGGGGATATTTAGGACTTGTAGGTTCACCAAGAACCCGACGAACCCAGAGCCAATAACTGAGCAGCATCTTGCAATGGTTTTTTATTATGTGCCGGGTATATAGCAATTATTTTGGGAAAATGTATACATGGAAAAATTGTTATAAAAGACACCTATGTATTTCTGAAATGGGAACAAAATGTAGAGTTTAGAAACAGTAGATATTTGCACATTTCCGAAATTGGGAGTACCCATACTAGCATGAGAATTATAGATCATTTTTCAAAATGACTTATTTTTTACACATTGTCTTTCATTTGGAAGGCAGAAATGCATTAAAAGTCAAAAGGTAATAACAGTTGCTCTACAATTCTGTGTTACCCTAAGTCTCCTGATAAAAATGGTACCTCACTTGTGTGGGTAGGCCTTGTGCCCACAACAGGAAATGGCTCAATATGCAACGTGGACGTACCACATTTTCATCAATGAAAAATTACCCTTTTTGCAAAGTGCCTAGCTGTAGTTTTTCACCCCTAGCTCTGCCGCCACTTAGGGAAACCTAGCAAACCTATACATTTTTGAAAACTAGACACCCAGGGGAATTCAGGATGGGGTGACTTGACTGGCTCTCACCAGGTTCTGTTACCCAGAATCCCTTGCAAACCTAAAAAATTGGCAAAACAAACACATTTTCCTCACTTTTCTGTGGTGGAAAGTTCTGGAATCTGCGTGGATCCACAAAATTCCACCCACCCCGTGTTCCCCAAGGTCTTCCAAAAAAAATGGTACCTCACTTGTGTGGGTAGGCCTAGTGCCCGCGACAGGAAGCAGCGCAAAACGCAACGTGGACACACCACATTTTCACAGTGAAAAATGACCCTTTTTTTGCAAAGTGCCTAGCTGTAGTTTTTGAACCCTAGCTCTGCCGGCACTTAGGGAAACCTAGCAAACCTATACATTTTTGAAAAGTAGACACCCAGGGGAATCCAGGATGGGGTGACTTGATTGGCTCTCACCAGGTTCTGTTACCCAGAATCCCTTGCAAACCTAAAAAATTGGCATAAAAAACACATTTTCCTCACTTTTCTGTGGTGGAAAGTTCTGGAATCTGCGTGGATCCACAAAATTCCACCCACCTCGCGTTCCCCAAGTTCTTCCGAAAAAAATGGTACCTCACTTGTGTGGGTAGGCCTAGTGCCCGCGACAGGAAGCAGAGCAAAACGCAACGTGGATGCACCACATTTTCACAGTGAAAAATGACCCTTTTTTTGCAAAGTGCCTAGCTGTAGTTTTTGAACCCTAGCTCTGCCGCCACTTAGGGAAACCTAGAAAACCTATACATTTTTGAAAACTAGACACCCAGGGGAATTCAGGATGGGGTGACTTTACTGGCTCTCACCAGGTTCTGTTACCCAGAATCCCTTGCAAACCTAAAAATTGGCAAAAAAACCACATTTTCCTCACTTTTCTGTGGTGGAAAGTTCTGGAATCTGCGTGGATCCACAAAATTCCACCCACCCCGCGTTCCCCAAGGTCTTCCCCAAAAAATGGTACCTCACTTGTGTGGGTAGGCCTAGTGCCCGCGACAGGAAGCAGCACAAAACGCAACGTGGACGCACCACATTTTCACAGTGAAAAATGACCCTTTTTTTGCAAAGTGCCTAGCTGTCGTTTTTGAACCCTAGCTCTGCCGGCACCTAGGGAAACCTAGCAAACCTATACATTTTTGAAAAGTAGACACCCAGGGGAATCCAGGATGGGGTGACTTGACTGGCTCTCACCAGGTTCTGTTACCCAGAATCCCTTCCAAACCTAAAAAAGTGGCAAAAAAAACACATTTTCCTCACTTTTCTGTGGTGGAAAGTTCTGGAATCTGCGTGGATCCACAAAATTCCACCCACCCCGCGTTCCCCAAGGTCTTCCGAAAAAAATGGTGCCTCACTCGGGTGGGAGGCCCAAGTACCCGCGACAGGCAAGGGCCCACAACGTATTGAGGCGACCTCAAAATGGCCTATCACAAAACCACCTGGTTTTGCAAGGGGGGTCCCATGACGTTTTGGCCCGGGGCTCGGCGGCCACCTAGGGAAACCTACCAAACCCACACATTTCTGAAAAGTAGACACCCGGGGGATTCCATAGAGGTATGGCTTGTGTGGATCCCCCAACGTTTTCTTACCCAGAATCCCCTGCAAACCTGACATTTGCTGAAAAAAACCCTTTTTTCACATATTTTTGTGTGGTAAAGTTGTGGCATCACGGGGCTGACACAAATTTTCTACCACCCAGCGTTCCCCCAGGTCTCCCGATAAAAATGGTGCCTCACTCGGGTGGGAGGCCTAAGTACCCACGACAGGCAAGGGCCCACAACGTATTGAGGCGACCTCAAAATGGCCTTTCACAAAACAACCTGGTTTTGCAAGGGGGGTCCCTTGACGTTTTGGCCCGGGGCTCGGCGGCCACCTAGGGAAACCTACCAAACGCACACATTTCTGAAAAGTAGACACCTGGGGGATTCCAGGGAGGTATGGCTTGCGTGGATCCCCCAACATTTTCTTACCCAGAATCCCCTGCAAACCTGACATTTTGCTGAAAAAAATCCCTTTTTTCACATATTTTTGTGTGGTAAAGTTGTGGCATCACGGGGATGACACAAATTTCCTACCACCCAGCGTTCCCCCAGGTCTCCCGATAAAAATGGTGCCTCACTCGGGTGGGAGGCCCAAGTACCCGCGACAGACAAGGGCCCACAACGTATTGAGGCGACCCTCAAAATGGCCTATCACAAAACGACCTGGTTTTGCAAGGGGGTCCCATGAAGTTTTGGCCCGGGGCTCGGCGGCCACCTAGGGAAACCTACCAAACCCACACATTTCTGAAAAGTAGACACCCGGGGGATTCCAGGGAGGTATGGCTTGCGTGGATCCCCCAACGTTTTCTTACCCAGAATCCCCTGCAAACCTGACATTTTGCTGAAAAAAATCCCTTTTTTCACATATTTTTGTGTGGTAAAGTTGTGGCATCACGGGGCTGACACAAGTTTCCTACCACCCAGCATTCCCCCAGGTCTCCCGATAAAAATGGTGCCTCACTCAGGTGGGAGGCCCAAGTACCCGCGACAGGCAAGGGCCCACAACGTATTGAGGCGACATCAAAATTGGGGCAGGGCTAGGAACCAAATTCAACAGGTAGGCACAGTCTGAAAAAAAGTCAGTGCCTAGTGGGCTTTCTGCCGCCCTGGGGAGGGGGGAAATCAGGGGCTATTGCCCCGATATGCCCCCAAGGGGGAAGAAAGACTGTGGCTATTCTTTTGGGGGTCGGGGGCATTGGGATGCCCATTCTGGTCAGCCCCCACCCCTGCGTATAAAAAGCCAGCATAATCGCTGGCACATAGTGGGCTTTCTGCCCCCTGGGGGCAGATCAGGGGCTACTGCCCCCATCTGCCTCCTGGGAGGGGCAGAAAGACAGTGGCATCTTTTTGGGGTGGGTGGGGGGCATTGGCATGTCCATTCTTGGCAGCCCCCACCCCGAACTTTGTAAAAAAAAAATCCCTGGTGGCTAGTGGGCTTTCTGCCCCCCCGGTGGGTGCAGATAAGGTGCTCTTGCCCCATCTGCCTCCCAGGGGGTGGCAGAAAGGCTGTAGCATTTTTTTTGGGGTGGGGGCATTGACATGCCCATTCTAGGCAGCCCCCACCCCTACCTATATAAAAAAAAAATCCCTGGCGCTTAGTGGGCTTTCTGCCCCCTCCCCGGGGGGGGGCAGATCAGGGGCTATTGCCCCATCTGCCTTTTGGGGGGGCAGAAAGTCTTTTTTTTCTTTGGGGGGTAGGGTGGGGGCATTTGCATGCCCATTCTGGGCAGCCCCCACCCCGGGCCTATAAAAAAAATAATCCCTGGCATCTAGGTTGTTTCTGAACCTCCTGGGGGCAGATTGGTGGCCACTGCCACCATTTGCCCCCTGGGGGGGCAGAAAGACTGGAATTTCGTGGGGGGAGGGGTGGGGGCATTGGCATGCCCATCTTGGGCAACCCCCACCCCTAAATTTATCGAGGGGAAAAAAAACCTGGTGTCTACTGGGCTTTCTGCCCCCGGGGGGGCAGATTGGGGGCTACTGCCCCCATCTGCCCCCCAGGAGGGGCAGAAAGACTGTACCTTTGTGTCGGGGGTGGGGGCATTGGCATGCCCATATTGGGCAGCCCCTACCCCAAATTATAATTTAAAAAAAATCCCTGGTATCTAGCAGGCTTTCTGCCCCCGGGGGCAGATTGGGGGCTACTGCCCCCATCTGCCTCCCAGGAGAGGAAGAAAGACTGTACCTCTGCGAGGGTGGGTGGGCATTGGCATGCCCATATTGGGCAGCCCCCACCCCTAACTATAATAAAAAAAAAATCCCTGGTATCTAGTGGGCTTTCACCCCCGGGGGTGCAGATTGGGGGCTACTGCCCCATCTGTCCCCCAGGGGGGCAGAAAGGCTAATTTTGTGGCCGGGGGTGGGGGCATCGGCATGCCCATTTTGGGAGCCCCCACCCCTAATAAATATCCTATAAAAATCCCTGGTGTCTAGTGGGCTTTCTACCCCCCCGGGGGGGCAGATTGGGGGCTACTGCCCCCATCTGCCTCCCAGGAGAGGCAGAAAGACTGTACCTTTGTGGCAGGGGGGTTGGGGCATTGGCATGCCCATATTGGGCAGTCCCCACCCCTAACTATAATTTTTAAAAATATCCCTGGTATCTAGTGGGCTTTCTGCCCCCCCGGGGGGGCAGATTGGGGGCTACTGCCCCCATCTGCCTCCCAGGAGAGGCAGAAAGACTGTACCTTTGTGGCAGGGGGGTTGGGGCATTGGCATGCCCATATTGGGCAGTCCCCACCCCTAACTATAATTTTTAAAAATATCCCTGGTATCTAGTGGGCTTTCTGCCCCCCCGGGGGGGCAGATTGGGGGCTACTGCCCCATCTGCCCCCCAGGGGGGGCAGAAAGACTAATTTTGTGGCCGGGGGGTGGGGGCATCGGCATGCCCATTTTCGGCAGCCCCCACCCCTAATAAATATCCTATAAAAAATCCCTGGTGTCTAGTGGGCTTTCTACCCCCCCCGGGGGGGCAGATTGGGGGCAGAAAGACTAATTATGCCAAACATTTTATGGGGGAGCAAAGGCCCTTGCCCAAGGGGCCGCTCCCCCTCCCTGGTGCCTAGTGGGTGGATCCCTGCTTGGGGATCGCCCTCCTGGGGCAATCCCCAAGCAGGGATCCACTAGGGAGGGGTACCATTGGAAAGGGAGATTCTCCCTTTCCAACGATACCTCTCCTGAGTTTCTACATGCTTAGGGGCTGAGATAGCCCCCTGAGCACGTAGAAACTGAAACTGAAATGAGCCTCTTGGCTCATTTCTAGCTTCAGTTTCACTCGAAATGACATCAGCGTGACGTGCGCGCCGATCGTCATTTCAGGGAAACCAGGGGCCTCGGGAGCTGGGAAGCTCTTCCCCAGCTCCCGAGGCTTTAGGGGATGAAAGGGAATCCCTCTGGTGCCCGCACCAGAGGGATTTCCTGTGCAGGGAGTCATGACGAGCTGGACTCGTCATGAGCACACGACCACTATGTGCCATGACGAGTCCAGCTCGTCATGAGCATGGAAGGGGTTAACAGAGTCTGAAACATTTTATTCTCTTGTTGTAATTCCAAAATCTTCGATTCCAATATATCCTGTGAAGATTGTAGATCTTTTTCTACAAGGATAGCGGTAGACTTTGAAACTTCACAATAAGCAACAGAACTAAATCTTGGATTTTGTTTAAACTGGCTATTAGCGGTCTGTGTTCTAGTAGGTCTTTTCTCTCTTTTGTTAATCTGATTGTTTACTTTGAATGTAGCATTAAACATTGTCTCTTTAGTATCAGGGACTGTGATCTTTACTGGGTCACAAGACTGAGGTATTTCGTTTGTTTGGAAAACAGAGGTTATATAATGCATCTGCTCTTTCTTTGTCTGTTGTGTGGTTAAACAACCGTTAACTAGTGTCATTGAACTACTAATTTGGGAGGTGTCGATAAAAACTGTGTCTGGAAATTGTCTTCAAAGAAAACATTGTCTTGACAGGGGGTCTCTGAGTTACAAACTTCAGAAAAATTTCCCCTAATAGTACCACTCTCTAAATTACTAATTTGTCTTTCTGCTGCTAACAAGATTTGCAGAAATTCGTTTTCATCCTGTAGATCACTGGCTGACATCAGGTGAAGATCAGGGTCACAGATGGAATGAAAATCTAACATAGAAGGATCAGCCAACCATAGGGAATAATATTCAGCACGTAAGAGTCTGTTTTGTCCATGAATCGATCTCTAGAGTTTAAGGACTTTCTAATAGGGTGTACAGAACTGCGCTGCCTTGACAATGGATTTCTGCCAACATACGCAGACTTTCTGGTACTGATGCTAAACATCTTGGCAAGAACTGACAGGGTGGGTTTTAATAAAAAGGTAGCTAACTGAACACAAAGAAACCTCACAAGCGATCCTGGAAATGTGGGTTGGTCATTCTGTCAGGGACTGTCCGGGACTATGTCGGGAACACAGTCAGGGACTTGGGCAAGGACTGGGAACAGGGTAGAAAACGTACACAGAGAAGAGTACAGCACTACCCAGGATCACACAGGAAGTCAGAGGAGAAAAGGGATCCAAAGGGGAAGCCTGTACAAAGGAACAAGATGGCTAAGACTCAGAAAGAAAGGGCACTCACAAGGCAATTTAGCATTCAGACTAACTACACCCAGGACGGACGTGCAAGACATATATATAATACAACATTAACAATAAAGGGAATGCGGGGTTAAGCACTCAGGAGCTCCACATGGTAAGACTGAAGCTCAGTAAGTTCCTCACCCACAATTGCTGTTACAGATACTGACTGAAAATACCCACATATAGGATATGTATGCAAAGGCAGGGTCTGTGGAGCTTATACCTATGGTGATGTTATAACAGTAACTCAAAAACAATACTCACAGTGAACAAGAAACACCACCTAGGTAGTCAGCTGTGCCCACGGATCCTGGCGATCAAACAGGAACACGCAAGGCAGTAACAGCAAAGGGGTAGAACTAAACACAAGATAGACAAGGAGCTAGCAAGGAGGAGTGCTTAACAGGAAAGGAAGGAAATCACAGGGCACACTTGGCAGAAAGCAGGTAACAAACATACAAGGCAACAGAAGCAAGACAGCAGAAATAGAAAGACAGCAAACTAGAACTGGAACCAAGGAAATGGGAAGAAAGGCAGGGACTGGAAAAGGATATACAGAAGGGGAGGCTACAAGGGTATACTAGAATAGTGCAGGTTCAGGAATCAAGAAAACAAAGTAGCATAGAAGGCAGTGCTGGGGCAGGAACAAGAATTGAGCTAAGGCTCAGGAGTCAAGGTAGCACTGCAGGCAGTGCTAGTTCAGGAACAGGGAATTACTAAAGCTTCAGGTGTCAAGGTAGCACTGCAGGCAGTGCTAGTTCAGGAACAGGGAATTACTAAAGCTTCAGGAGTCAAGGTAGCACTGCAGGCAGTACTGGTTCAAGAAAACAGGAAATAGCTACAGCTCAGGAAACAAGGAGTCAAGAGAGCACTGCAAGCAGTGCAAATCAGGAACAAGAAATAGCTGAAGCCCAGGAACAGGAACAAAGAATAACTATAGCTCAGGAACTCAGGAAACAAGGTAGCACTGCAGGCAGTGCTAATTCAGGCACAAAGAATAGCTATAGCTCAGGAACTCAGGAAACAAGGTAGCACTGCAGGCAGTGCTAATTCAGGCACAAGGAATAGCTATAGCTCAGGAAACAAGGTAGCACTGCAGGCAGTGCTAATTCAGGCACAAGGAATAGCTATAGCTCAGGAACTCAGGAAACAAGGATTAACTATAGCTCAGGAATCAAGGAATATCAAAAGCTCAGGAAACAAGGATCGGTCTCACCGGAAAACAGCTACAATGACCAACACTGGGCTGAAGGAAGCTGGGGCTTAAAAGAGCTCACAGTATTCATGCGCATCAGGTGTGAGCAGGCTAGCAGCAGCCAGCCACAGGTGAACTGAATTCCTCCACCCATCCTTTGCCTGCAGGGGTGGAGTCAAAGCAGTGAGCAGGGGATTCTGGGTAATGGAGTTTCAGGCATGAGCAGGATGGCTTCCACAAAAATCGGCATGGATTGGGAATGGATGTCAATTCCCAAATAGTGTCCAAATGGCTGGAAGTCAGTATGTACATGAAGGGGATGGTCTGGAAGCTTGTTATGACACTGGAGAGTCCCACAGTTCAGCCCCCTGGTGGTGGACACGAAAACGCAGGGAGCAAGTCAAGACATGAGGCTTCTGAACGTAGATATGATTTGCGTGACCGCTCAAAAATTAAGATACCGCAGAGGTTTCAAGTTCCTGATCCACGCTCTCCTCATTTCTTTCAGGAATCATCGCATCCACAGTGCGGTGGCGTAGAGTGACAGGATCGCAGACAATGCGAGACCACTCAGCAACGATGTGACCCTCTACGCCAGTTCGACGTGAAAGCCAAACAGGAGGGACTGCCTCCTTTTCAAGCCCCATTTCAGAAGAAGAAAGTTGCCACTTTAACAGCGAAATATGCCTCAGACGGTGAGAACCCTGCTCCTTGATTGGAGATGGGCAGTGACACTCCTCGACAGCGCAGTGTAAGTTACCATAGTGCGGGAGGCACTCCATCCTTGTCTGGAGGCGAGAGCAACTGATGCTTTCATTACAGTGGAAACAGTTGATACACGAGTTGCACCCCCTGATAGGCTTTATGAGATAGTCCTCCAGATTGAAGGTGATATAAAAAGGACAATTAATGCAGCCTTTTGGGACAACCTTACCTCCTCTTATGACATTTTATTGGCAGGGCGGATTGGCCTCCTCTATTTGTTTTAGCTTGTTCCCGAGGGAAGGGCGTGATTCTCCCGAGTTTTTCCCGTTACGTTTCAGAAGAAGCGAAGCAAGCTTACGTGTCGGAATGGGCTTTAGCTCTAGCACCGGCTGTTATTGTAACCAAGTGAGCTGGGACAAAGATTCACAGGCACAGGAAATTCCTTTACGTTCTATGCTACAGCCGCAACCACAATATCCGATCAAACGCGAGGCAAAAGCTTCCGAAAGTGAGATTTTGACACAGTTCGAGTACCAGGGTGTCATTGAACTGTGTGTATCATCAATGAATAATCCTCTTTTTCCGATATCGAAACCGGACAGTTCATATCGCATAGTTTTAGATTAAAGACATTTAAACAGTCATGTTCGTACATTTGCAGTACAAAACACACACAGCTCTGCGTTAGAGAATAATATTGTTCGCAAAAAGTATAAAACTACCCTAGATATATCCAATGGTTTTTATAGTCACAATTTGGCTACTGAAAGCTGTAATTGGACAGCATTCACCGCAGTCGGCACTCTCAAAAAAGATTTACGCGTGTGTCTATGGGCTATAAGAATATTCCCCAAGCTTTTGCGGCACATATACTGTCACTTTTGCATGAGATCGACCCTGAGGCTTTCTCCTACATCAATGATATCTATTCGACGGATGATGAATTGATTCCACATCTTATGCACGTGGATCGCATCATACTGAGTTTTGCCAACTTAGGTTACAAATTCAACTTTGCAAAATCCCACATCACTTGCTTAGCAGCACTTTTTCTGGGATACAAATCAAATAATGAAAGTTGGGGTTGGCTCCCCACTTTCTGGAGAAATGTGCACATTTGCAACCTCCATCTACATTGAAAAAATTACAATCCATGCTGGGATTTTTACATTTCGGGAGGACATAGATTCCTGATTATGCCCAGCTTTTCAAACCGATTTATGCGTTGATACAACCAACTTTTTCGTCTTCCAGCTGGCTTCCGGAACATACCATGATTCTTCGGTCTTTGCAGACTGACCTGCTTGTGACCAACTTCTTGTTAACATGTGATAATTCTATGAACTTGGTTATACGAATAGTGCCAGGGACTGTAGGTTTCAGTTATTTGATGTTCAATGAAGGTGACACAGTACCCATAGCTTATAAATCGCATTTGTACACATCAGCGAAAATGCGCTTTTTCACAGTTGAGAAAATATTGACGGCTGTGCAGATGGCAATTCTGAAAGAATCTCTGGCGCAGGGAAAACGCATTCTTATGGTCTCGCCTGTACCTGCTTTAGAAGCAGTGACGAAGGCGAGTGTTCCGAATTCTAAAACTTTGCATCCACGTTGGATACAATGGGCTAGTTCTTTGACATCGTCCAATGTCACTTTTATCTCTGATCCCCTTTTGCAGACACAGGAGTTTTTACAATATGAACATGTTAATCCTCCTCCGCTGTCTTTGCTTCCTCTAAACCAGTACAAATGTATCTTCCATACCGACGGATATGCTCAGCCGGCAGTTGGGTCAAAGCACGCTTATTCGGGGGCTTATGCTATAGTAGCTGGTTCAATTGTAAATGGTGAATGTCTTCCATTGTCCATACACAGGTGCTTGTAGACTGTACAGCTCAATTGGCGGAGCTACGTGCTTTGGCTTTGGCTCTAGAATTTGCTGATCCTGATGTGAGCACTCTTGTTGTGTGCGATTCCTACTACTGTGTACAGGCTTTCAATGATAACTTATTCTGTTGGTCTCAGAATGACTATCGAGACTCTAAAGGTAGTGCAATACAGCATAAAATGCTTTGGGTTTGAGTGGCAGAACTTAAAGAACGTTTGCACTCACACAGGTTATTCATACTCTTGGCCATCAGCGTGTAGGAGCACATGCTGTTGGTAATTTGGCTGATGAAGCAGCCAAATCTGTAGTAGCCACATGTTCAGTAGCAGCAGTTACAAGGTCTATGACTAAAATTGATAATGATATTCTGGTGGTGATAGATGCTACGAAGGGTGGAACGGAGTTCCTGCAAGGTTTCCCTTCTAAGTATTCTTATCATTTGTCAACTGAGCAAGTCCCATTTGCTACAATACCATCCATTGGGGATTGGCTAATTCCCAACAAGGACCGCAGACTTACTTTGATCATAGCCGCACATGAAGGCATGGCTTCTGCACATGCCGGAGTTTCTACGACTGTTTCTATTTTACAGCAATGTTATTGGTGGCGTGGTTTATACAAATAGACCCATAATTATGTACTGTCTTGTGACATTTGTCAACAGATTAAGCCCTCTATGGTTGCATGTCTACCACAGACACAGTTGTACATTTCAAATGAACCATTTGGTTGCATTTATCTTGATCACTGCGGTCCTTTGTCTTCAGACACTGCGTATAAACATATTTTTGTTGCAGTGGATTCGTGCACGAGATTCCTTTGGGTTTGGCCACAATGCAGTGCTGATGCTCAAAATGTCATTAGAGATTTGCGTGTCATTGTCGAGACTTTTGCTGGTGGCACCTTCCATTCAGACCAAGCTCCTGCATTTGCCTCTAAGGTTTACAAGGACGCAATGAGGTCTCTGGAGGTGTTGGTGAAGTTTTTTTCTCCATACAGGCCTGAGGGCAATTTTATAGTGGAGCGAATGAACCGTGACTTAAAGCAATCTTTGACAGCTAGAGTCTTAGGTACTGGCAGGGGTTGGTTAACTCATTTGTATAGGGTTCAACATGCACTAAATAATGTTCCAAGAAGGTGGGTGGACCCCATACGAAATGCTCCCATTAAAATGTTTGTGCCAGACCTTGATGGTCTAGCCGTTGTGGCAGCTGCCCCAATGTTTGATGTAGATAACCATTCTACTATTTTGCAGGAATTACAAAAGACCCATGATACACTGGCTAATGATCATTCGCCATCGTCCACTGAAGCAGCGGTGCTGATTCCCGTTACTGGCTAGTTTCCTAAAGTTGGTGATCTGGTATGAGAGAAGCTAGAGAACAAAAAAGAATTTGGTCCCTCTTATCGTGTACCTGTCCCAGTTCTTGGAATCAAGGGTACTCTACAGTGATCTTGCCACCTTTACCTGGCCGCAAGGAAAACAGGTTTATTTCTATTGACAATGTCTAGCTACACCATATAGCCAATACTGAATAGTATGACTCCAAGTATTCTGAGCCAAGATCATTCTCTGAATCAATTGGCTTCAGCTTCCTCAACTACTACACTCGAAATGGAGGGGTATTTGGACACTTCAATTGATTTCTTTCCTGTCGTGACTTCCACTTCCATTAATGCAGACATCGAGTATGATTCTCTACCAATTGAGGTTGTCATTGATATTCCTGACAGTACTCTACATGGTCCATCTGATGCTGCACAGCCTCCACTGTTTCGCTTGGGAGAGAGTGGTTATTATATGGATCGTGCCAGTTTCACGTTAGACTCATCTTCTTCATCCTCACCTGTGACGACCACTCCGACTCGTACATGTCTTTTCATTGCCTTGTTCAAGAAAACATACCTGGTCCCAACCTGGACATACATCTGGTTGGTGCTCACACTTATATTCCTTTTCAACTGGATTGGGTTTGTGACAGTGTTCTTCTTACCCATCAATGGTCATTACTTGCCTGAACAGTCTGCTGTGAAATTTGTTGATGGAGTTCTGGCTTCCCATACATTGTCTCATATAATGAAAAGGGATCAAGCCCTCGTGATCATTTTGGCCTTCCCTGTTGCAGATGGCATTGTTTGGGATAAAGTTGCATTCAATATCCATGGTCCGACGGAGGTCCTGAACATTCCATACGTGTTCCGCGTTTCACTAGGGGATGTGGTGTCACAGGACATACACTCAGACAACTGGGATGTTCAGGCTGTTCATTCATTGTTTTCTGATTTAAAATATTATGCTGCTTTTGATGCTGAAGATTTATATTTGACTTCGACCAATTATGCAAGATTTATTCTGTTACCAACATTATGGCCATCATTTCTTGCATAAAACGAATACGTTAAGATCAATTTGTATTTTACTCAGTGGGAGCACTGTCCGACTCCTTTACAGGGGAGTTCTAAAACACTACGTAGTAAGTTCACATACTTTTCTGATTACAATACGTCCAATCCAGAGTCCTATTTCTATAAATTAAAATTGCCATCTCAATCTAAGTTCATATTGACCCACACTAAATTGATTTATTCTAATTCCTTTAGAGCTGATTTGGCCTTTCATGGTTACGAGCTTTGGAAAGACACCATTGATTTAAAATCCATTTGGGGTACTAAAAATTGGCAGGTACGAGGCACTGAAGCTCTGCATCGTGCGTGTCTAATTCCGACTCAAATTTTCTTTTTAAATAACACGGTGCAGCAAACTACTTGTTTTGGTTTAGCTACGGCCAAAAATGTAAATGTCCCTTCTATTCCCTCATTAGCTGAGTATGATATGTGGCGTACACATACAAATCTTATCATTGATGTATTGCTTGCCATGTTCCAAAATGATAGTATAAACGTTTCTGCTGTGGACCCCTTGGGTTGGTTGTTGTGGCCGACAAGTTCCAATGCTTGTCAACTGCGTTTTCTTAATGCAACACCTGGGTTCACACAAAGCAGACCTGATCCACGTTTCCTGCATTCAAATTCAGTCACCACATATTCAGTGGGTAAATTGTGTCAGCAATGGTTGGGACACTCCACATTGTCGTCAGTGAAAAAACACCTGTCCCTTCTGTCGGGGGACATCGATTTGGCTGATTTTATTTTAGGTCCCAAATCACCGAGATCAAAACGATTTATTTATGAAGCATATAATGAATTCTGGAAACTATCGCAGATAGAGGCTGCGTTGCACCTACGCCAAATTGACCAAGCTAATTTGGAAAAAGTTCTTGCAGTTGTAGATAAATGTATTAATACATTGTCATCCCGTATGTACACCTTGGACAATATTGTTTCCTCTGTTATTGATATTGTCCAGAATGATGTATCTGTGTTATATCATGGTCAAAATCAATTGCGCTCTGTAATGCAATTTGCTTAGACTTTACAAACGCTCAAAATGGGAAAAGTTCCATGGGATTATTTGACTGCTTCTGCACTGTTTTTACCATTTAATTTGACTGATAAACAGAAATTTATGTCTCTGAAAGACGCCACTTACGCATTGTTACACATTGAACAATTAGAACAGTTACCTTTTTCTGTGGCAGAAACTGATTCCGCTGTGTAGTTAATACATGGCTTTATTTCACTTCCCTTCTCACTATTTCAGTTTACATCAGTCTCCAAAAACAGGAGAACTCCTTCAGCGCCATGGTTTACCGAGGCACTTAGACTGGAGAAACAACATTGCAGGAATAAAGAAAGACGTTGGCGCAAAGAATATAATGACTTGGAGAAAACACGCTATAAAGCGGCCCTGACAAAGTATAAACGTCTTATAATCCTAGAAAAAAGTAACTACTATATCAGAACGATAGAATCAGCCCAAAACTCTACTAAGCAATTGTTTCACGTAGTCTCTAACCTGACAGGGCCATTGGTTAATACCACCAAAGAGGCATCTCAGTCACTCTGTGACTCCTTAGCTAGTTTCTTTCAAGACAAGGTGGGCCAATTTATTCAAATTTCAATATGCCTGTAGGTGACGTGAACCAATCAGATGACAATAATAGGAATAGAGATTCTCCTAGCTTCATGGAATTCAGGCCAGTGCGGGTGGAACAGGTCATTGACCTGGTTAAGACAGTCAAATCAGGATCTCCGTCTGACCCATGTCCCCCTTTAATTCTAAAAATGATTCCTGACTTGATAGGCACTAATTTAACGAGCATTTGTAATGCTATGTTTTGCTCTGGCTCCTATCCCTCTATATGGAAAAAGGCCATCATTCAGCCGTTGTTAAAGAAAAACAATCTCGACCCAGGAGACACTAAAAACTACAGACCTATTGCACGTCTACCGTTTCCAGCAAAAATCTTTGAGAAAGTCATGAATATCCAGCTAGCACAGTTTATTGAAGAGAACAAGCTGTTAGATGACACCCAATTCGGCTTTAGGAAAGGACATGGCACAGAGACTGCACTGATCAAAGCATCAGATGAAATAAGAATGGTGCTAGATAGAGGAGGTGCCGCAGTCTTGCTGCTTTTAGATCTATCAGCAGCTTTTGACACGGTTGATCACGCCACCTTGATCAACCGTGTCTCAGCTATGGGTGTCGGACGAAAGGCCAAGGCCCTTCTGTCCTCCTTTCTTTTCAAACGGACCCAGTCAGTCAGTATGGGTGATTACAATTCATCAGTCTTCTCTCTTCCTGTGGTGTTCCGCAGGGATCATCGCTAAGTCCAACATTGTTTAACATATATGTGGCGGACTTAGCACGAGTAATTAAAAGCTTTGGAATGGGCCTCACGTCTTATGCCGGCGACACGCAACTTGTGCTAGCGGTGCATAAAGACGGGGAGGCAGTGGCGGCTAGCTTTCGAGACGGCATGTTGGCCATTAGTTTATGGATGGCAAATAATTGCCTTAAATTAAATTCAGACAAGACCGAGGTAATGGTCTTTGGTAACCTTACCCCTGGTTGGTCTCCAACATGGTGGCCAGATGAACTGGGATTACTCCCCATCCCTGTCAAGAAGGCAAGAAACCTAGGTGTCATGTTTGATGAGAGCCTCACTTTTAAACAGCGGGTCAACGCAGTGGCCTCTTCTTCCTTTTATGTTTTAAGGATAATAAAAAAATTGCTACCTTTTCTTCCGTTGAGCACTGGAAAAATACTCATCAGTGCCCTAGTTATGTCAAGAGTTGATTATTGTAACGGCCTTTTAATCAACGCTCAAGAAAATGTTTTGAACAGGCTGCAACGGATACAGAATACAGCCGCTAGGATATTGTCTGGTACTCCGAAGTTTAAGTCAATTTCCAAGGTAATGCGCCAATTACATTGGCTGCCCATAAAAAGCAGAACTAAATTTAAAGCGTTATGCATTGCTTATAAAGCAGTTCATGGTTTAGGACCTGAATATTTGAAAAAAGCTTTTCGGGCATATGCGCCCAGCAGAGCCCAATGCTCCGCAGAAGCTAACCTTCTGATCGTTCCCAGAACCAACAAAGTTAACTGGGGCGACAGAAGATTTGTAGTGGCAACGGCTAAACTTTGGAACCTGCTCCCCCTACAAATTAAGACCAGCGCAACGCTTCTATCCTTTAGAAAACAAGTAAAAACCTGGTTATTTGAGCAATAAGAGGCCTCTCCGCTTTCCTTTACAGTCCATAGCGCCGAGACACCTATGGGTATTTGTGCGCTCTAAAAATTGCTAACATAACATAACATAACATCTTGCATGAAACAGTTCCCCGTGGGACGTTTTGAGCCCCTGGGAAGTGCTTTTATTCATGAATTATGGTCATTACCTTTTACCTACAGATGTCAACATGCGGATAAGAAAGTTTTCCTAACGGGAGAATTGCGATTCTACAGTAGGACATTTACTAGTTTGCAAACAAGTTAAATTGCACGGCGCCTGTAACGTGTCAGCGCATAATCTGGCTTGGTTTTTAAAAGGTACGCCAGTCCCAGCTATTATTCTCGCATTAACGTTACTTTCCAATGGCAGTTATCTTATTTTGAATAACCACGACTGCTGTGGCTTACGGGCCGGCATCCCGTATAACTGTTTCACAATGTGTAACTAGTTGTAGCGATGTCCTTTTTCCACCCCCGCATGGAATTGTAGATAATACGCTTTGGCCTTCCCTTCCAACTCTGTAAACAGATTTCAATAAACTAAGCAGACTCAAAGCGTTATTGTTTCAACAAGAAGTGGCTCTCACATCAGCGCGAGAGACCTTCGAATTGCCGGTGGCGAGAACAGCAAGTGAGATACACTCGCTACTGAACACAAATCTCCCACTCCATTTTGGTGAATTAATACACCAAGGGGCAGATTTACAAGAAAGTGACTCAGTGCGGAACGAAAGCCATTTGGCTGCGCCGCACTGAGTCACTTTCAAAGCACAGGGATGCGACATATGGAGGGTTTCCTTTGATCCTCCTACTGGCGTGCGGCGTGCATGTACTTCTGCTCTTGTTACGCAATGGCTGCCCATCTTGTGGTACTGCACAGACCTGGCCAATTGCAACTGTTCCGTGACCGAATGCAACAACTTTTTGGATGCTTCCCATTAGCAACGCTTAGCGTGAGTTATGGACTCACCTAATTCACTTGTGTGCAACCTATGTTCAACCTATGTTCTATTGCCAATGGTGTCCTTTCTGTTGGGCCTTGGATATCTGCCTCTCCAATACATCTGGCGCTGACCTGAATTATGATCTGTTAATGGGTCCATTACTGGCCCATGACCAGGCTTGTTCTGGGGACGACCGTTTGATGCGTGCAGCTGCACTTGGAGTGTTGGCAGGCTGGAATACCTGTGAGGCTGCACAGCGCATCTTGCAACGGAGTTTCATCAAGTATCATGGAAGTTGCCCGGATATGCTCCTGGAGGCCTTGGATTATGGGGAACACTAGTGTTCCTTCTAACTGCTCAATAGGAGGGCATCCCTCTGCTATGAGCGACAGGGATGACCTTTTGAAACAGATTACATTCCACAGTCCACATAATCAGATGAATTTTCTGGACTCACCTTAAAAACGTGTTTTTTTTTTGGCTTTGCAACTTTTACAATTTGGCCTTTTTTACAAGCATTTTGATTCTGCTTACTGATGCATTCTGTTTTTCTATATGCTACATCCTTACCAAGGGGAGGGTGTCACGTGGCCGATAGGGACATTGTTGACATCCCTAAGTTAGCATGAGCCCAGCAGACATGATGATGCTTTACGCACGTTACTAGAAGGCTTTATTTTTGAACAACTCTGTATATGCCTATCACATGAGAACCGTCTGCTTTGTTTGTTCTCTGCCTGTTCCTGGAGTTTAGTCTGAACACTGTGAGCAAGGTCGATAAACAATGCCCCTTGTTATTCTGTTCTGGTCGGTCCCTAGCACCTAAACAAAACATGCTAATACAGCTGCTGCTGGAAACTCGTACTTTGATATTATGGGGATGCATGTTTAGGTAGTACACACTTGGAGAGGGAGCTTTCCAGGGAGAAAAGCAATGCGGTTCCTATGATGTAGATATACCATCTAGGCACTAAGGTATGAGGTCTGCTGACAAAGCCCAGAGATCTTCTATTATATAATAATACTTCTTCTTACCAAGGGGAGGGTGGTTAGGCATTATAGTACTTTCTCCACTGTCTTTATAAGATGACATCTCCCTTCATGATATATGGCCTAGCTGCAATGCTAACTGTTTTAGTTATATGCATATTTCTGCTGGTTGTGGCTCGTATACTGCATTTTAGAGCACAATAGTTAAAATAAACACTTTAAACTATATTCGCGTTTCAGTCAGTTCTTATTGTGGACAGGTACGAGAGTGTGAGCGCAAAGGTGTGTTCTGCGGTGTCTAATCATTTGCTTCTTCATGAGTGTGTAGGAGAGTGAGTGAGACACTATAGCTAGTCGGTCCTGGGTTCGTGGGCACTAAGGTGGTGGCAAGGCTTAGCCCCTATGCACCAAGGTCCCATATTCCTGCACATAGTTCTGTGTATGTGTCAGGGTCTAAATACTTATTGCTGTCTGAACCACACAGGAGCAGAATGACGCTAGGTCCCAATACCCTTCTCAGAACCAACCCTGCTAGGTCTTTTAGTATTCCATTGCAGGTAAGTTCTAAGAGGGGGAAAAGGGGTTGGGGACAGAGAAGAGACTGCTCCAATATTGTGCCTGTTCAGCTACGTCTTCTTCTTCTTACTGGACTGCAACATTAACATGTAAAAACCTTTATTTACTGTGCCTTTTAACTTACTGTTTTTTCTATGGTGTATAAATAACTTATCTTACCAGAATGTTTACTGAAGCTTACTTCTCTTCTACTTCTCATGTATTGTTTGCTAGGTTGTATGAGAAGTCTTCACTCAGATCTCTTTCCTTTTCGTTCTCAGGTACAATCTGCACTTGATCCTCCTATTCCTTAATGTAAGAAAGATAAGGAAACTCACTGTTAAGAGACTGGAGTGGGCCTTGAACTGGGGTTTCTGGAGTAGGATGACTGGTTTTCTGTCTTTAATTAGTTTTTAAACAATGCTTCAGAACTTAAGTTAAATGTTAAAAGGAAGCTTTCGCTTTATTCAGGCCTTTGGTTTTATGTTTGCTGGAAGCACAATTTATTCTGCCATACGTGAGGAGAACATTACTGGAGTTCTTTAACTAGCCTTCACATTATTTATCTTCAAACCTAACACATGGCATGAGAAAGAAATATGCCGGGCTTTTGACCCTGACTTCACCTTTTAATTAATTCTCAGAAGAGTGAACAAGTTTCAGTCTAAGAAGACACTGCGTGTTGAAAGGTCACGCCTGCGTCTGACAGATTCTGGAACAGCTGAAAAAGACAGCTGATTCAAAAAGCTTTTTATTTAATCTTCTCAGCTAAGGAAAGCAATTACTGAAAAATATTTCCAGTTTTCAAACGAAGGAAAATATATTCTGACTTTGTTTCCTTTTTCTCTTTAAATAGAAATTTACCTCTGACACAATAACCTTTTCTCACAGAATGTTTTATATTAGCTACAAGTTTAACACTAACCTGATTAGTGAGGGAATGTAGTTCCGACGAAGCTAACCCCGATTTTATCGCAACTACCCTAACTGACTTCCACGACGCTGGGAAAACAGGTGCTCTTCAAATTATTTCTTCAGTGAAGTGCGCAGTGGAATGTTGAAGCACACTTCACCAGATGTCATGAAACCTAAAAGACTAGACTGCTAACAGTGGTGTGCTGTCGCAGTATGTGCATGTTGGCAGCCATCTTGGAGTTCCATCGGTGCCAACAAGCACTCCAGCTTGAGGGATTATCTGACTTTTGGTAAGTTTGTAGGGGGAAAATGGTAGCCAGCATAGAGTTAGAAGGAGGAAACCTCCCGTGAGTCCTGACAGTACCCCCTCCCAACGGGGTTTCCTCCGGTCGTGGTTTGGCAGGGAAGGCTCTAATTAAACGTGGGGCATGGACATTAGTACTCTTTTCCCAGGAACGTTCATCAGGTCCATAACCTTGCCAATCAATGAGGTAGAAAATTTCATTGCTGATGAGTTTTGAGTCCAAAATTTGTTTAACTTCGTACTCCGCCTCACCATTAACCATCAGAGGATGAGGAGGGGAAACCCTACGCAACCCCGGTTGAATTAGTTTAAGGAGAGAAACATGAAATACTGGATGAATTTTGGTAGAACCAGGAAGAGATAGTTGATAAGTGACTGGATTTATGACCTTCTCAATTGGATAAGGACCCATAAAACGAGGCTGAAATTTACGGGGACCTTTGAGTCTGAGATTTTTTGTACTCAACCAGACTAGGGGGCCGATTCCGATTCGGGCCGGAAAAATCTCCGTCCGAGCCGGACCCGGAGAGATTTCCGACCGAATCGGACTCTGGCAGTCCGACCGAACGAGTACGATGCGCACGCACGCTGTCGGACTCGAGTTGGTCGGACTCCCATTGAAGTCAATGGGAGCCGGGCATACAATGCGTACGCGGGCTCCCATTGAGTCAATGGGTGCGAGGCGAACAAGGGTGCCCCCTACAGGGGGTACGCCTCGAAGCGCATCGTGCCGTACATGCACAGGTAGGGGGGACCCATGGGTCCCCCCTGTGTGCGCCTCGCACGGGTACGCATACAGGGGGGTCCGACGCGGACCCCCAAAGTGCAACTCCGACTGCTCTTTCGAGTCGGACGGCGCGAGTTGGTCGGACTGCTCGCGGTGCGCATCGTACTTACCCGGCCGGAAAACGACTCCATTGCGCGAGGCGATCCGTGTCCGTCCGAGTCGGTCGGAACGTGTTGGACCCGCGTTCGAGTCGGTCGGCGATTTCCCGGGCGCATGCATCGTACTCGCTCGGCCGGACGCGCGTACGATTCGGTCGGGAAACAGGGCTCCGAATCGGATCCGGTTCAACCGAATCCGATTCGGAGCACTACCGGCCGAGATCGGAATCGGCCCCTAGGTCTCCTACATGAAGCTCAGGTTCTTTTTTACGTTTTCGGTCAGCGAAGTGTTTGTAACGATCCTTCGCGATCGACAAATTCTGGGTTACTGAGTGATGAATTTTAGTTAACTGTCGGGCGATATCTTGAACAGCAGGAACATTAATATCATCAAAATTAGCATGAGAATTGGGATGTCTGCCTGAGTTTATAAAGAAAGGGGAGTGGCCAGTGGATACATTTAGAGCATTATTGTGAGCCTACTCCGCAGTCCATAAGTGGTCAGGCCAGTCACCCTCCTCATCTAACAAATAAAGTCTGAGGTGTTGTTCTAGGTCTTGGTTAATGCGTTCAGTCTGACCATCAGTTTCTGGGTGAAAACTGGTGGAATAACGATGGTCAATATTAAGGCCTTTGATGTAAGCCTTCCAAAATCGTGATAGGAACTGAGAGCCCCTGTCTGAAACGAGGACCCTAGGAATCCCATGAGGGCGAATAACATGTTGATTGAAAAGTTGGGACAATTGTTTAGCAGTGGGTGTACCTTTGAAGGGTATATAATGTGCCATCTTACTAAAAGTGTCGACAACTACAAGAATGGTATCATACCCATGGGAAGAAGGTAGATCAACAATCAAATCTAAGGAGACTGTGTGCCAAGGATATGGGGGGTTGGCATGGGTTGTAGGAGACCTTTAGGAGCTTGCCTGTCCGATTTTCCCCGTGCACAAATTTCACAGCCTAACACATATTGACGGACGTCTCGGCACATGTATGGCCACCAGAAACAACGTTTGAGTAATTCTTCGGTTTTCACAACACCTTTGTGGCCAGCCAGAGGGTTGTCGTGACATTCCTGCATTGCCTTCAGCTGAAGCTCCTTGGTGGGTAAATACAGGGTGGTACCTAAATAGGGGAGGCCATTGCGAATGAAACGTTGTGGATCTTCTGTGGCCCAGTTCTCCATTTCAAGGTCGGTCATCAAATTTCGAACGTGATGTTCAAAGGGTTCTAAGGAGATAGTTCCAATGAATTTTCCATCAGGTATGATTTGCTGGTTTTCAATGACTGAAGTTTGATTTTCTGTGTCGAGTCTAGAGAGGACATCAGCCTTTCCATTCTTGGATCCGGGACGAAAAGTGATAACAAAATCAAAGTCCACGAAGTAAAGAGACCAACGCAGCTGACGTGGTGTGAGAGTACGAGCAGATCGCAAAAATTTTAGGTTGCGGTGGTCCTTAAACACCGTTACGGTGTGTTTTGCCCCCATTAAGTAATGCCTCCAATCTTTGAAGGCATCTTTGATTGCCAGGAGTTCTTTTTCTGTAATCGTATAGTTGCATTCCGCAGGGTTGAGTTTGCGGGACCGATATGCCACCGGGTGTAACTGTCCTGTGTCCTTGTGCCTCTGAGAAAGTATCCCTCCGATGGCTAGGTCCGATGCGTCTGTCTCCAAATAAAAAGGCTCAGAGGGATCTGCATGAAGCAACACCGGTGCTGTGGTGAAACTGTCCTTCATCAACTGAAAAGCTTCTTCTGCTTCTTCTGACCATTGGAACGGAACTCCCTTCTTCAGAAGACGAGTCAGCGGAAGTATCTTATTGGAGAATCCATTAATGAATCGTCTGTAAAAATTAGAGAATCTGATAAAGCTTTGAACCTCTTTGATATTGGTAGGAGATTTCCAGTCTGTTATCGCCTTCACTTTTTGCTCATCCATTCGAACTCCTGCAGGTGATAACACAAAACCTAGGAATTCTACTGTATCTGTGTTGAAGAGGCATTTCTCCAATTTAACGTATAGCGAGTTCTCTCGTAGACGTTGTAAAACTGCTCTGACCTGGTCGTGATGTTCTTCAACCGTGTTGGAATAAATCAGGATGTCATCTATGTAGACTATAGCGCATCGGTCAATGAATTCACTTAAAACATCATTGATAAAGTACTGGAAGGCCGCTGGTGCGTTACAGAGACCATATGGCATCACAAGATACTCATAAAGGCCAAATTTGGTCCTGAACGCAGTCTTCCACTCGTCGCCTTCCCGGAGTCTAATCAAGTGGTACGCTACTCGTAGGTCTAGGCGAGTGTATATCTTTGCTTCCTTCACTTGATCAATTAGTACTGAAATGAGAGGCAATGGATAACGATTCTTCACAGTTATCCTGTTAATCGCTCTAAAGTCAATACAAGTCCTGAGATCTCCCCCTTTTTCGGCACGAAAAAAAGTGGGGGAAGAGACAGGGGACTGCGACGGTCGGATAAATCCGTTCTCCAGATTCTTAGCTAGGTATTCCTTCAAATGGATGTTTTCCTTCTCCGTTAATGCGTAAACTCTGCTGCATGGTAGATTAGCCCCTGGTTCTAGATCAATTTTGTAGTCATAGGGCCTGTGGGGGGGTAACGTCTCTGCCTTAATCTCATCAAAGACGTCTGCAAAGTCTTGGTATTCATCTGGTATCATGGTAGTTTGGATCACACATACCGAACCTCCACCTTCACACAATTGGGTGGCAGCGCAGATTACAGAAGAATGTGTCTGGTTGTCGAAACAATTTTTGGTGCAGTAGTCTGAATTTAATTGAATAGTTCGGGCTCCCCAATCAATTAACGGGTTGTGTTCCGTTAGCCATGGTAGACCTAGAATCAGTTGAAATTGGGGGGCGTCTATTAAATTAAATTGCAAGGTCTCTTGGTGTCGTTCGACAGTAGTCATGTGTACCAATTCAGTATGACTGGTTATGGGCCCTGAAGTTAAATCCGTACCATCCACCGCTCTGACCTTCTCACTTTTCTCCTTCTTGATAGCTTGTAAACCGATCAGGCTAGCGAATTTGTGGTCGCAGAAATTACCTGTTGCCCCAGAATCTACCATGACGATGATTCCTGTCAAAACCAGATCTCTAAACCTTAAAGTCACAGTCATAACCAAATGGGGAGAGGAGACTTGTAGTGTGTTTGCCAATTGGTGAGTTGTTGGAGTCGTTTTTCCATTCGCATCCACAGGTCCAACTCCCTTACCTGTGGTGCCTCTAGTTTTCCTTCTCCTTAGCAGGCAACTTTGGTCTTTTTAAGCAATTCTTGACAAAATGTCCACTTCCTCCACAATATAGGCACAGTTTGTTCTGCCTTCTCTTTTCTTTTTCTTCTTTAGAGAGTGGACCTCTGACTACACCGATTTGCATGGGTTCAATTCCCGAAGAACTCTCTACTGTCCGTGTGGATTCTGTTTTGACACGGTCAAAACGAGGAACACTTGGTCTAAGCTCCTTCCACCGTTCTCCTTTCCGCTCACTTTGCCGATAATCAATCTCTAAAGTTAAATCCACTAAGGCAGAGATATCGGTGGGTCGATTAGGGATTTGAGATAGAGCGTCCTTCAGTTCCTCTCGCAATCCTCTATAGAATACTGCTGCTCTTTTATCCTCCGGCCAGTTGGTCTCGACCACTAGTTTATTAAATTGGGCTAGGTAAGACACAAGTTCTCGGTTTCCTTGCTTTAACTCCAACAGTTCGTTGTCTGAAGCTTGAGATGCTGTTCTACCAAAAATTCGGAGAAATTCCTTCTTGAAGTCATCTAAACTGTACAAAATTGGGTCATCCTTGGTTACTAGTGGCATGGACCATGAGGCGGCGTCCCCACTAAGGTAGGACAAGATAAACGCCACTCGGGATTGAGCATCGGGGAAGATCGTTGGACGGCACATAAAATGCAGAGAGCATTGGGTCAAAAAAATTTGCGCTTTCTGCGGGTCTCCATTGAATCGCTCTGGAGGGGCAAGAGGAATTACTGGGGATAATGAGTGGATTACTTGTGTGGGGGCAAAGGATGAAGTGCTAATGTTAGGACTCTGGGTTTCAAAGGATGTGGTGCTTGGCCTAGATCCCAAAGCTGGTGTTCCCGTTTTAAAGGTTATTATCTCCTGTCTTAGTATTTTATTTTCCTCTCTGACTGCCTCTAAGTCCCTTTGTATATTACTCAAAATCTCGCCCACATTTTTTAAATCAAGTCCTTCTGCCATTCTGCTCAGGTGCTTGTACCAACGTGGGCACTTCACTCTGTCAGGGTCTAAATACTTATTGCTGTCTGAACCACACAGGAGCAGAATGACGCTAGGTCCCAATACCCTTCTCAGAACCAACCCTGCTAGGTCTTTTAGTATTCCATTGCAGGTAAGTTCTAAGGGGGAAAAGGGGTTGGGGACAGAGAAGAGACTGCTCCAATATTCTGCCTGTTCAGCTACGTCTTCTTCTTCTTCTTACTGGACTGCAACATTAACATGTAAAAACCTTTATTTACTGTGCCTTTTAACTTACTGTTTTTTCTATGGTGTATAAATAACTTATCTTACCAGAATGTTTACTGAAGCTTACTTCTCTTCTACTTCTCATGTATTGTTTGCTAGGTTGTATGAGAAGTCTTCACTCAGATCTCTTTCCTTTTCGTTCTCAGGTACAATCTGCACTTGATCCTGCTATTCCTTAATGTAAGAAAGATAAGGTAACTCACTGTTAAGAGACTGGAGTGGGCCTTGAACTGGGGTTTCTGGAGTAGGATGACTGGTTTTCTGTCTTTAATTAGTTTTTAAACAATGCTTCAGAACTTAAGTTAAATGTTAAAAGGAAGCTTTCGTTTTATTCAGGCCTTTGGTTTTATGTTTGCTGGAAGCACAATTTATTCTGCCATACGTGAGGAGAACATTACTGGAGTTCTTTAACTAGCCTTCACATTATTTATCTTCAAACTAACACATGGCATGAGAAAGAAATATGCCGGGCTTTTGACCATGACTTCACCTTTTAATTAATTCTCAGAAGAGTGAACAAGTTTCAGTCTAAGAAGACACTGCGTGTTGAAAGGTCACGCCTGCGTCTGACAGATTCTGGAACAGCTGAAAAAGACAGCTGATTCAAAAAGCTTTTTATTTAATCTTCTCAGCTAAGGAAAGCAATTACTGAAAAATATTTCCAGTTTTCAAACGAAGGAAAATATATTCTGACTTTGTTTCCTTTACCTCTGACACGATAACCTTTTCTCACAGAATGTTTTATATTAGCTACATAGTTTAACACTAACCTGATTAGTGAGGGAATGTAGTTCCGACGAAGCTAACCCCGATTTTATCGCAACTACCCTAACTGACTTCCACGACGCTGGGAAAACAGGTGCTCTTCAAATTATTTCTTCAGTGAAGTGCACAGTGGAATGTTGAAGCACACTTCACCAGATGTCATGAAACCTAAAAGACTAGACTGCTAACAGTGGTGTGCTGTCGCAGTATGTGCATGTTGGCAGCCATCTTGGAGTTCCATCGGTGCCAACAAGCACTCCAGCTTGAGGGATTATCTGATTTTTGGTAAGTTTGTAGGGGGAAAATGGTAGCCAGCATAGAGTTAGAAGGAGGAAACCTCCCGGGAGTCCTGACAGTATGTGCAGAATCCCTGCAACAATCATGTGTACTTTGTTTTGCAATAAGTGTACCATCATTTGCTCAACAACAATGTGGTTGTGTGGATAAACCATGGTAGTTCCCATTCATATCACCTAGATGAGCAAGGTTTTAAAAAATGATGTAGATGTAGTGTCATTGTATGTCAGTTCAAGTGCCACACCGCTAACATTTGATTGTAACCTACCTAAAGATGCAGCCCAACATCTTGTAATGGTATCTGTTTGCACTGGCCAGTGTACAGTCCTGTGTGCTTTTCTTTTGTCCACTAATTGTGTATGCCATTTATAGTGTTTGTGATCTGCTACCAGGTGTTCACAGCAAATAAAATATTTTTTTCGATTTGAAGTTTTCATTGTTGAGTGGGATGTCAGCTTATGATGATTGTTCTTAGAAATAATTATCTGTGAAAAGGTACCATGAACTAAAGTTTGTATGATTCACTGTATCTGTATGACTATCTTGTGGTGCCATGTTTGATTGACGTTGTTGCACTTAAGGTACAATTTACATGTACTTGTTGACCTAGGTTGATTACTCTTTCATCAGAGTGCTCACATGATACTCACAACAAATTGAGATAGATGTCAAAGGCACAACATGAGCTGGTATTGATGTGGAAAATGTATTTTATTTACAAAACATGGTGGATAGGTGAAGACACAAATTATGTATCAGTGAAAATGAAACAAAAAGAAAAAATAGAAGTTGACAGTGTTGTTGGGTGAAATCCAAAGAGTCATAGCCACAGTTATCAGAGTCCAAAGACCAACAGTGTACTTCCATCTAATGTGGATGGGTGTGCCTTTTTTTACAGCCTGGGGCTAGTGCGTTGCCATCCCGAATCTTTCCTTGGATGACCCACCCCATGTTTGGGGGGACAACAACTGCAGGCTCCTGGGGTACTAAGAACTTTCCACCAGACTTAGCCTGAGGCTTGTGCAGATGTCGAGGGCACAGATGGAGATGTCACACAAGGAGGGGTACTTATGTGTGCAAAGGCCTGGCAAAGGGTGGTACTGATCCCCTTCAGCTCCCCAATGACCTCATCCATTTGCTCATTGCACCGCTGGAGGCTCTGATCTTGGGACGCCTGCAGTTGTTCAATGTTTTGGAAGCGTTCTGAAACCTGGCCCATTGCTTGCTGGTACCTCTCATAGGCATCAAGTACCCAGGATAGGTTGGTATGGGAATCAGTGGCACCAGCTGTTTGGCAAAAGGGATCTGCACTCCCTCTCCCACCACCCCTACTCTTACAGGCTGGCACAGTTTGTGCCTGCATAGTCAAAGCAGATCCTCCTTCCTCATTGAGTGAGTTTGTGTCCGTCAACTCCAGAGTGGACTGTGCAGCCGTGATGGTGTTGTTGTGCATGGTTGATGGTGCATCTGTTGTGGTAGGGGTCAGCTGGGTGTTGGTAGCTGAGGTGGGAGTTGTCAGCGTGGATTCCGCTGGACGTGCTGGTGCCGTCTGCCGAGGCAAACCTGATGGTAGTTGTGGTCAGTGCAGTGAGTCCTCCTCACAGGCAGCCCAGCCAGCCCACCTGGGCCTATTGCTTCCTACCAGTGAGGGTGAGTGTAGTAGCAAGATGGCTGATAGAGGAGGATGGAGTTTGGAGTGGAAGGCCTGCTGGGATGTGTAGTTAGTGCAGTGGATACTCCTCCCAGACAGACCAGTCAGCCCAGCCAGCCCAGCCAGCCCACCTGGGCCTATTGCTTCCTGCCAGTGAGGGTGAGAGTGGTAGCAAGATGGCTGACTTCCTGATTACAATAGTACCACTGTGCAGGTTTTCATAAAATCCTTTTTTCCACAGTAGCTTGTGCTGCGGCCCAGGAAAAGTGCCACAACACAAGCAGCTGTAGAAAAAGGCACTTTGTGCACATCCATGCATGGTGTGACAGGCACCAGGTGGTGCCTGGTACATGGTGAATGGGTGTGTGGGGGGCACCACATGTGCCCCCAAGCCATTCATCGCTGGCCCAAGGGGGACGGGCACCCAGCTTGGGGTCCTCAAAGTCTGTTTCCATCTGCCTTTACCAGATGATCGGACCACCATTTAAAGGCTGAGGGAAAGGGACATCCTAATTCCTACGGTGGGGCCTGCTCAGGCATCACCCCATTGTAGGGATGGGATTTCAACCACAGCCCTGACGGGATCTTTGATACTGTTGGAGGCAGCGGTCTTTCTCCCCAACCACTGCACTCTGACCACTGGTATTGTAATCCGGCAGTCTAACCGCTGCCCTGGATGTCGGTAGAACTGCCACCCAAAGGCCTGTCAGTGGTGGTCCCACCGACATCGTAATAAGTCCCATAGTTAAAATATATTGTTTTTACTTTTTCAAGAGTATTTTTTTATTCTAAACTTCTGAATAAATAATTTTTATTTAATTTGATATGTTTGAAATAATTACATTTCAAAATGAAATTTAATTATTTATTCAGCAGAATTTTTTGTTTTTGTTTTCATTTAAAATAAAAGTATACCATTAATTTACATTAATATTTAACATAAAAAATGTTATGTTATTTTTCAAGTGTTAGAAACTTTTTCTATTTTCCCTATGGTTTATCTTAAGGAGATATCGACTCTGTGGTAGAGTGCTCCTTATAATAAAGTATGGGACACTTTAAAAAGTGTGTTAAACTTTAAAAAAATAGCAAAACTATTTTAATGCAAAGCATAAATAAAAAAAATTTGAATAAAATTGAATGTCATATTTAAATTAAAATAATTTTTTCTCGTGTCTAAAATGAAAAACTTACACCTAAAGTAAAAAACTATAATTTTGATAGTGTATTAATAATTATTAAAACTGACATAGAAACTAATTAAACATTCTTTAATTACCCTTTCATAAAAATGAATGTTAAATTATTTTTTTAATTTGAAAAAGGCTATTAAAATATGTTAAAATAAAATTAAACAATATGGCTTACATTTATATAGGTGTTTGACATTAAATTGAAATTATTTATATTTCAACTACTTGAAGCAATTTAATTTCATTTAACATTATTTGCTATGAGGTTATATTTTAAGTTCCTACTTCCATTATTTTCTATGGAAAGGTGTCCATGAGTGGCTATGTGCTGCACTTGCTCCATCTCTGACCTGGATTATACCTACACCTTTTTTAGTTCTTTTACGGCTGTAGTAACATTAGAAGTGCATTTTGTTTATAGGAATAGGTTAAATCTTTTATAGGTGGATGTGATTCCCTTACTGCCTGCATCTGCTGGGGACTGCCTGTCTGTCCCAGAATACAGCGTTTCCAGTGCTCCCCCCAGGAGGGAGGAGCTTGCCTGCATCAAAGCGCTAAAAAGCGTGACTCTCCATCGCGGCGCGGGACGCCCTTACTGCCTGCATCTGCTGGGGACTGCCTGTCTGTCCCAGAATCCAGCGTTTCCAGTGCTCCCCCCAGGAGGGAGGAGCTTGCCTGCATCAAAGCGCTAAAAAGCGCGACTCTCCATCGCGGCGCGGGACGCGCGCGGGCGAAGCCCGGGCCAAGGGCGGGCCCATCCTTGCCCGTCATCGCCCGGAAGAGGCTGGGCTGGGCCAGGGCTCTTGGTTTTGCCTCTTGCTGCCTCTTGCTGTGACTGCCGGGAGATTGTGAACAGTCAAGTTGCAACAGTAGTTCTGCTGCCTGGGTGAGTCGTTTGACCAATCCCGCTCTGTAACTGTATCTGTGCTGAAATATTCTTCTCTGGTAGCCGTACTGAAGGATGTCCTACTTAGCAGTCATCTAACTGACCCAGAAACTATCTGCTAAGACTATATTCTATACTGGGACAGAGACCAAGAAGGAGTATAATTACAGTAGTACGGGACTCCGAGGACACCCACCTCAAAAGATTGAGCATGGGGAAAAGGAAATCAATGGATGGGAATAGCGGAGCCCCAGGAGGGGGGGATAGCGGCAGAGAACATAAGGGGAAAAGGGTGAGGAAATCGTTGAGGCTGAAAATACCAGGTAATAATTGTACCATAGATAGAATAGATACGCTGATCAGCGAATGTGAGGACATCTTAGCTAGTGATACATCCATTCAAGCCTCTAGCATTGAATCAGCTACCGGCTCTTCCCATCTGGATAAACTCATCGTAGGTCAACATATAACAATTCCTGCAATGTTTCATAAAACAAAGAGGGGAGATACCATAGAACCCCAAACGGAGGGATCTGCAGCTAAAAGTGCAGTTCTAGGGGAGGGAAAGTCTGGCACCCCCGAGGTTGGGGAAATATTGGTTGCTTGTACCAATAGGTTTGCCCCCCTCATAGATCTACAAGAGAAAGAGAGGGTGGATGACTACCTGAATAATCCCCCGTTGCCGCCCTGTAGCCTGCCTCCTACATCTAATTCACATAACATCATTGATTTCCAGGGATTACCTTCTCTTATTAGTGAATTAAAAGCAGAGGTGGCACTTATTCGAACAAAGTTGGTAGAACTGACTTCGATGGTTGATTTTCTGACACAAAGGATCCCTGTTCACCCAGAAACTCCCAATCATAGGGTAAAGCAGCCTGAACAATCCAAGCAGACAAACAGTCAGGAATGTTGCCCGGCCATTACATCAAAGATCGCTCGGAGTAAGGTTAACACTCCACTTTGTCACAACATGGGGGAGAAAATAGATCTAACACAGAGCCTATACCACTGGGGCGTTCCGCTCATGTACCTAACCTAAAATCTGATTCATTTCAAATGCTAACTAGGCGACCTGCCACATTAGGTTTAGGGAATACTTTAAATAACTATAGGCAACAGAGCATTCCATCGTTAGGCACAAACTTGTCCCAGGCGCCAAAGATTTATATGGTCAACGTCCCTAAACATGATAGCAGGAATAGTAGAGAAAACGTAGATTCCCTCACTAATAAGGCAATCCATTGGATTCGCCACATCAGGGGATGTTGCTCGGTTATCAGAGAAGATATTCTTAGAGCCCATAGACTCTCTTCCCGGATAAACCCTCTAGATTGCATTGAGCTAATATTAAAAGATCATGAATTAGTTGAAAACTTGCTAGCCCTGGAGTTTCGTACGTCCTCTCCAGACCATTATTTAATTCAGTTTAGACGTTTCCCTTTTGTAACTGGACAGTGTTGCTCTACAGGACTAGGTAGCCTCCAATCAGATGGATCTTCAAATCTAGACTCTAATGACTGACTGTTGAATGCATCTCAGAAGGCCATAGGTACCAATGATCTCATTTCTTCAAGTAATGAATCTAGTAATTCTCTCCACCACTCCATTGAGGTGGAATGTATAAGGAGTACCATACCCCCTGACAATAACATATTGATAACTAAGGGAGCCATAGAGTTAGCTAACCATCAAGGTAATTTGCCGAACAATGTGACACCTTCGTGTCCAGGCAAAAATCTAGTGGCAGGTTTATCCGTGATGTCATGGAACGTAGCTGGACTAAAAACCAAGATTATATCTCCAGACTGGCAGTCATTCGTTGTACAACATGATGTCTGCCTTTTTCAGGAAACCTGGGAGGCGGATCCAACTTACTGTATAGGTTTGTCATGTGGTTTGTGGCCTCATGGCCTGCTCTGTTATGTTGACTGCGGCCCGGCGGCCATGATGCTTCTTCTGCACACGTTACTTTGTTTTTCAAGCCTTGAGTTGGGCCCGGCTATATTAGGCCTGTCTGCATTTCTGCCTTTCACCTTTTCTCTTGTTCCTTGTGGGTTTCTTCTGCACAACATGTACAAGGTTGAAAAACAACGTCCCTTGTTCTTACTGATTTGGCCTGTCCCTCGCACCTAGACATTACACAATGTGCAGCTGCACTGGAGAAAATCGTGTGCTTTTAATATGTATATTGCACTGTTAGCGGCACTTGGAGAATAACCTTTCCAGAGAGAAGAGCTGTTTTTGTCTGCTGATGTAAAACCTGCATCTAGAGATTGAGGTATGAGGGTCCGCCTGCCAAAGCCCAGAGGTTTTCTGTTTATATAATAAACTAGCTACTAGCACGGGGAGGGTGGTATAGTAATTCAGCCATATATCCACTGCTTTATGAAATGCTTTCCCCGTTTGTATTCTATGGAATTGTAACTATGCTGATTATATTAGTCTTATGCATTATGCTGATAGTACTGACACGTGTACTGTATCGTAGAGCACGTTAGTTGAAATAAACATTTTAAACTATACAGTGTCTCTTCTTACGCGGGTTGTGGACAGGTATGAATGAGTGATGAAAGGGTGTTCTTGCTCCTGCGAGTCCTGAGAGAGAGAGATACCGTGTTCTGGGTTGTCTAAACATTGGTAGTATGTTTTGCTAATGAGACGCTACAGCTAGTCGGGTTGGGGTTTTAGGTGCTAAGGTTTATGGTTGGCTCACCACTATATTCCGAGGTCCTATTATCCTGTGCATAGCTCTGTGTATGTGCAGAATCCCTACAACATGGCGCGACCAACGAGTGGGCTGCTTATCTGCGAGACGCTTGAGTAGTGTTTGTGCTTGTCCACAACTCCCTTCGCAGACGCTTCCGGAAGCGTGTGTGACGGTGATACCTCCTATATTGATGTTTTTATAGGTTCATTCAAGCTTGAAGTTATTAAAATAATTTTTAGAAATAACCCTCTATTGTGCTGCCTCACATTGGGTTGTCGAACTATTTTTAGCCTTAAATGGCTGTACTAATTGCGGCACATAGCCGCGCAGCGCTCCGGGCTCACTTAACAGTGTATGGAGTGCCTGACGCGGGTGTCGATCTGATCTTTGTGGTACAAGCGGATCCCGCTTACCACTTTGAGGTGTTTTACTCTTGGATCACCTTTCCGGCGGTGGATGGAGCTGATCAACTGTTCCATGAATATACAGCCACCGCAGTTCCTGTACTTTATAGACTGTATAGGAACCTTGAAGTACCTCTCACGGCTTGGCAACACCGTGTTTGGTTTGATGGCGCCCTCCCCCAACCGGTTACCGCGGTTCGTTTAGGCCCCTTATCGATTGACGGGGCCACTTGACCTGTCTTGGCCGGGTATACCCCACATCCACGTTATATGACGGTAACACTCGCGGAACTGCGTAATATGTATGCATCTTTGGTACGGGTGCATAGATCCTTAGTGCAATATGTTACCGGCAACATCCAGGGAGCCCCGCCTGGAGTTGCAGGCCATCCTGCTGGAGCAGGCGATGTAACCATAAGTCCTGTCATGGTGAATTCGGTGATGGGCAAGCGCCCCCAAAATAAGGTTGATTTTCCTTATTGGCTTGCAGAGAAATTTGACCAGCTGGAGGCAGTTTTTCCAAATACTTCTCCTGTGGACAAACACAGGATCCTGACGATTAGTTTGCCAAAAGACTTAGTCCCCGAGTTGACAGAATGCAACAACTGGGGTAGGGTATTCGCAGCAGTATATTCGAAGTGTTTCGGCAGTCCTTCCATGACGGTTCTCCCCTCTGTAATTAAACGTGTACAGGATGAGCATGGCCCTGATGCGGCTGTGGAATTAGGGATGAGACTGGTGGGAGTGTTCAACGTAGTAGCTGATTGATCCTTGCGAATGTCAAGGGCGATGCAGTGAACTTTCAAGTAGCTAATGCTTTGGCTTTGGCTTTGGTCCCAGAACTGGACAAGCCGCGCGAATTACCAAAAATTATAGCTCAGGCCTACAAAACGATTGGACGTAATAGCCTGGGAGTCAAGCCTTTTACAAAAACGCAAACTCTGTCACAACCTCAACCTCAATCAGAGAAGGAAGAGAAGCCGTTCTTTACTAAAAAGAATTGGAGACAGAAAAAACAGGGTAAGCAACAAAAGAAGCCCGTGTCGGGAGGCGCTTCCCCAGCTTCAGTCTCTTCTGAACGCACATATGATTTGCACGATAGGGCGAGAATTAAATCTCCAGAGAGATTTCAAGTCCCTGATGCGCGTTCTCCTCGTTCTTCACAGGCTCCAACAACTTCCCAGGC
This sequence comes from Calotriton arnoldi, assembly GCA_963921515.1. NCBI lineage: Eukaryota > Metazoa > Chordata > Amphibia > Caudata > Salamandridae > Calotriton > Calotriton arnoldi. The sequence goes on from CAWUFW010009563.1 coordinate 194,554, forward strand.
CGGTGGAGGACATAGCCAAGATAGAGGAAGGGGTCGCGAGACTCCACAGGGACGAGACCAACCTCGACCACAGGTCAGAGGGAAGCCGGACGACTTTCCACGTTCTCGCCCACAGTTTCAAAAGAAAAAAGTTGCCGCTGTTACAGCGAGATATGCCACAGACAGTGAGAACGAGACTCCTGAATTGGACGTGGGCAGTGACACTCCTAGACAGCGCAGCGGAAGTTACCATAGTGCAGGAGGCGCTACGTCCTCATGTGGAGGCGACAGCAACTGATACATTCATTACTGTTGAGACAGTGGCACCCCCTGATCGACTATATAATATTGTCTTTCAAATTGAAGGTGACATACAGCGTGTGATAAAAGGGATTTTTTGGGAAAATCTGACCTCTTCGTACGACATTCTGTTGGCAGAGGTGGATTGGCCACCCCCATTCGTATTAGCTGTGCATAGAGGGGAGGAGGTAATCCTTCCGAGCTTTTCTCGCCATGTCCCCAAGGACAAAGCGGAGGCTCTCGCAGCCGAGTGGGGCTCCGGCGCTATACCGCAACCACGTGGGCTGGGATGAAGACTCTCCCCCCCATGATATTCCTTTGCGGTCCCTGCCTCTGCCACAGCCCCAATATCCCATTAAACGGGAAGCAAAAGGTCCCGTCTCCGACATACTAACACAGTTAGAATATCAAGGAGTAATCGAAACATGCGTATCACCTATGAATAATCCCCTTTTCGCGGTTTCTAAACCCGATGGATCGTACCGCTTAGTATTGGATTACCGACATTTGAACTCTCATTGTCGGACCTTTGCGGTACAAAATACACATAGTTCTGCGTTGGTAGACAGTCTGGTCCGTAAAAAATATAAAACGGCACTGGACTTATCCAATGGATTTTACACGCATAACTTAGCCCCGGAGAGTGGCCAATGGAGCTCTTTTACTTCCGGTGGTAAACAATTCAATTTCCGGCGTTTACCTATGGGCTACAAGAACAGTCCAGGAGTATTCGCTGCCCGTGTCGTCTCTTTGTTAGAAGGCATAGACCCAGATGCATGTTCGTACGTCGATGATATCTATCTGACTGACGACGAATTGTACCAGCATCTATCCCGAGTGGACCGCATTATACTTGAATTTGCGGTCCAGGGATACAAATTCAACTTTTCCAAATCCCACATTGCTGAATTTACCGTTTTGTTTTTGGGCTATGAGCTCAACAATGAAGGTAAGGGCTTAGCCCCCCATTTCTTGGAGAAGTGCGCACTCTTGTGCCCTCCAACTACGCTGAAGAAACTACAGTCTTTACTGGGTTTTCTAAACTTCGGGCGTACGTATATTCCCGAATACGCCCAGCGTATCAAGCCACTGTATGCCTTGATACAACTTAACTTTTCGAAGTCATGCTGGCTTCCGGAGCATTCCTCCATTCTACAGTCTTTGCAGACTGATCTACTTGAATCTAAATTCTTGTTGACTCGTGACAACCACACAAACCTGGTGATTAGAATAATTCCACGGGCAGTGGGTTTCACGTACTTAACCTTTAACGAAGGTGACACAGTACCGATTGCATACAAGTCACACCTGTACACTTCCGCAGAAATGCGCTTTTCCTCTGTGGAGAAAGTTTTAACTGCAGTGCAAATGGCGATTCTGAAAGAACGTGCACTGGCACAGGGAAAACGCATTCTGGTGGTAACACCATATCCTGCCTTAGAGGCAGTGACGAAAGCAAGTGTACCGAACTCAAAAGCTTTGCACCCCCGTTGGATACAATGGGCTACATCTTTGACGTCCCCGGATGTCACTTTTATCTTTGATTCATCTCTACAGACACAGGAGTTTTTACAGTATGAATTCGTTCATCCTCCTCCTCTGTCTTTGCTTCCGCTTGAGGAATACGACAGTATTATCTATACCGATGGTTCGGCACAACCAGCCACGGGTTCCAAGCATGCTTATTCGGCAGCTTGTGCTATTGTTGCAGGTTCCATGGTGAACGGAAAGTTCAAATCTACTGTCGTGCACACACAAGCACTAGGAGACAGTACTGCACAATTGGCCGAGCTGCGCGCATTGGTGCTAGCGCTTGAGTTCGCTAATCCGGATGTGACAACTCTTATTGTGTGCGATTCTTACTACTGTGTTCAGTCATTCAATGACAATCTTTTCTTTTGGTCACAAAATGACTATAGAGATTCAAAAGGCAGCACAATCAAGCATAAGATGCTTTGGGGTCGAGTGGCAGATCTTAAACAACGTTTGCCGCTCACACAGGTGATTCACACCCTTGGCCACCAGCGTGTGGGCGCACACGCTGTCGGTAATGGTTTGGCAGATGAAGCTGCCAAATCAGCAGTAGCCACGTGCTCAGTCGCAGCAGTTACCAGATCCATGTCTAAAGTAGATACTGATATCTTAGCAGCAATAGCTGCAACAAAGGAAGGAACTAAATACCCCTGGGGTTTCCCTTCCAAATATACTTATCAATTAGGTCCCGAACAGACACCTTTTGTAAGTATTCCAGACGTTGGGGATCGGTTGATTCCCAACGCGGACCGCAGACTTTCCTTGATAACTGCCGCACACGAAGGCATGGCTTCGGCACATGTGGGCGTGTCTGCGACAGTTTCCATCTTGCAACAGCGGTACTGGTGGCGTGGTTTATACAAACAGACCCGTACTTATGTGCTTTCTTGTGACGTTTGTCAACAGATTAAGCCTTCCACGGTTACACGACCACCCCAAACACCGCTCTGCATTTCCAACAGACCTTTTGCGTGTGTTTACCTGGATCACTGCGGTCCCTTCTCTTCAGACACTGCATATAAATACATCTTAGTTGCAGTGGACTCGTGCACATGGTTCCTCTGGGTATGGCCACAACGGAGTGCTGACGCACGAAATGTCATAAGGGATTTGCGTGTCTTTGTGGGAGTTTTCGCATGTGGCACCTTCCATTCGGACCAAGGTCCAGCGTTTGCCTCTAAGGCTTACAAGGACGCAATGGGTTCCTTGGGGGTGCGGGTGAAATTTTCGTCTCCATATCGGCCTGAGGGCAATTCGATTGTTGAACGAATGAACCGTGACTTAAAGCAATCCTTGACAGCTAGAGTCTTAGGTACTGGCAGGAACTGGCTGGCCCACTTGTATACCGTACAACGTGCACTTAATAATCTCCCTAGAAAACCTCTGGGTGGGCGGACCCCATATGAAATGCTCTTTGGCATAAGAATGTTTGTGCCCGACCTTGATGGTCTAGACATGGCGGCACAATCCGCCAAGTTTGATGTAGATAACCACTCTACTATGTTACAGGGCTTGCAAGAAGACCGAGATAAACTTGCAAATGAACATTTACCTTCAGCCATAGACGCTGCGCTGCAGATTCCGGTTGCCGGCTGGCTTCCGAAGATTTGAGATCTGGTTCGAGAGAAAGTGTTGAATAAAAAAGAATTTGGCCGATCTTATCATGCACCGGTTCCAGTCCTTGGCTTGAAGGGTACTCGTACAGTCATTTTACCACCGCTTCCTGGTCGAAAGGACAACAGATTCATCTCAGTGGACAATGTCAAGCTACAACATCTGGCCTATCCTGAATAGTGTAACACCAGCGGTCTCTTGTCCAGTCATTTCCCGGACATATGTTCGTGGCCCTTCTGCCCGAACGGTCACAGATGTTGCCATTGAGATGGTGGATTTGCCTGATCACTTACTCGACATCCCGAACTCCCCTTGCGAAGAGGAGACTGAGTATACATACCCAGCCAACTAGTCGGTGGCTCACGCACCAACTACGCCCCTGAACCCAACACATTATTCCTTTGACTAGGATTCCACCTCATCATTAATCCCGTCCAAATTCAGTTTGTTCGTATCCTGGTTCAGAGACAATTTTTTGATTCCTCCCTGGACTTACATTTGGTTGTTTTTTTTCGAGATTTTTTTGTTCATGACTATTGGCTTTGTCACAGTGTTTTTTTCTGCTCATCAATGGTCACTATTTGCCAGAACGCTCTGCTGTGAACTGTATCACTGGAACTTTGGCTCCACATCCTTCATCCCACATCATGAAGCGTGACCACACATTTGTGAACATTTCAGCTTTCCCAGTCGCTGATGGCATCGTATGGGATGCAGTAAATTTCCAAATTCATGGACCAACCGAGATTATTAATGTTCCAAATGTCCTCCGTGTTTCAATGGGTGATGTTGTTAAAAGTAATATTCATTCTGACGATTGGGATGTACATGCCGTTGAAGCATTGTTTACTGATTTGAAATATTATGCTGCTTTTAATGTTGAAGATTTATACATGAATTCTGCAAATTATGCTGATTTATATTGTTATCAGCATTGGGGTAATCATTTCCTCCATAAACCAAGTACCCTTAGGAGTCCTGTTAATTATACCCAGTGGGAACATTGTCCCGCCCCTTTGCCAGGGAGCTCCCACACTCTTAGAAACAAGTTTACTTATTTTACCAACTTTGATAGATCGAACCCTGGGTCCTATTATTTCAAATTAAACAGCTCTTCTACACAGATCATGTTGACCCACACCAAGTTGTTGTATTCGGGTTCCTTTTTGGCAGCTTTGGCTGTTGGTGGTTATGAACACTGGGCGGACACCATTGACTTGAAATCTATTTGGGGCTCCAAATCCTGGCAGGTACAGGGCACAGAAGCTCTACACCGTGCATGCCTTATCCCAACCCAAATTCTATTTTTAAATCATTCTGTCTATCAAACCACGTGTTGGGGTTTGGCTACTTCCAAACAATTAAACGCCCCTTCCATTCCTGTGTTGTCTTCCATTAATGAAAGTTTGCATTTTAATATTTCGCTTACTGATTTGCAAGCTTTATTTCAGAACAATTCATTTAATATTTCCAAGTTTGTTCAGTCGCCTTGGCTGGCTTGGCCTACAGCAGCAGATGCCTGCCAACTGCGTTTTCATGACTGAGCTCCTGGTTACAAACAGGTTAGGCCAGACCCCAGGTTTTCTGTCTCCCGTACTGTTACAACTTATTCTGTGGGAAAATTGTGTAAACAGTGGTTGCAACACTCCTCCTTAGATTCTGTGAAACAACACTTAGCCCTCCTTTCAGGCAACATTGATCTGTCCGATTTTGTTTTGGGGCCTCGTGGCCCTCGACCGAAGAGATTCATTTATGAAACATACAATGAGCTCTGGAAGCTTTCGCAAATTGAGGCTGCCTCCCGCCTTAGAGAGATTGATCAAGCAAATTTAGAAAAGGTGCTTGCTGTTGATGACAATAGTATTAATACCCTGTCTTCCCGCATTTACACATTAGAGAATATTGTTTCCTCTGTTGTCGATATTGTACAAGATGATGTTTCTGTGTTGTATCATGGTCAAAATCAATTGTGTTCTGTGATGCAGTTTGCATGGACTTTGCAAACTCTTAAATTGGGTAAAGTTCCTTGGCATTTCCTTAACACCACTGCCTTGTTTTTGCCTTTCAATTTGTCTGACAAACAGCAGTTCATGTCCATGAAGGACGCTACTTACACTCTGTTACATATCGAGAAAATAGAGCCCTTACCATTCTCTGTGGCGGAATTAGATTCTGCGGTGTGGCTAGTACACTGGGTTATCGCTTTACCTTTTTCTTTATTTGAATTCAGTTCATGCATGAAACATTATCCCGTTGGCCGTTTCCAGCCTTTGGGCAGTGCCTTCTTGCATGAACTATGGTCCCTACCTTTCATGTATAGGTGTCTTAGGGACGGAAAAGAAGTCTTTCTCACGGGCGAGTCCTGTGATTCTAATGTGGGTCATTCCCTTATTTGTAAACACATTAAGTTGCACGGCGCTTGTAACGTTTCAGCTCCGAATCTTGCTTGTGTTTTAAAGGGTATTCCTGCTCCTGCTATCTCTCCTACTTTCACTGTGCTTGCTAATGGTAGCTATCTGCTTCTGAATAATCAGGACTGCTGTGGCATGCTGGCCGTTATCCCCTATATTGTTACCGTTTCCCACAGAGTTGTCTGCTGCAAAAATGTGCTGTTTCCTCCTCCGCACGACATCCTAGATAGTTCCATTTGGCCTTCCATTCCTACTTTGAAGGCGGATTTCAATAAATTGAGCAGAATAAAGGCACTATTATTGAATCAGGAAGTCATGCTCACGTCCGCCCGGGAGACATTCATTCTCCAGGTGGCAAGTACCCACAGTGAAATACAGGCCCTGTTAAACACTAACCTCCCACAACATTTCGGTGAACTGATTCACCACGTTTTTAATGCATCGCGCACTGAAGGTCTAGTCTAGTCTAGTCTAGTGTACTTTTTTAAAGTTGTGGGCTCTGGCCTTGTGTCCTCCTTTCAAACTATTTTTGGTGTAATACCGGCTTTTATTCATTCCATTTTTTCCAGCGTCTTCGGCGGCTTTCCGTTGATCCTCGCTTTGGTGGCCGGTATTTTGCTTTTGGTCTGTTTAATGCGCAATGGCTGCACTTCATTGGGCCCTTCTCGACCCCGGTCAACTTCAGATGCTCCGTGAACGCATGCTTGCTGCCTTCGGCTCCCTGCCGTTGGCTTCCCTCAGTGTGTCCTACAGTCTTTCATTTCGCTTTGCGTATTTCACTTGCGTGCAACCTGTGATGACTTGCATCTGCTGCCCTTTCTCCTGGTCATTGGATTATTGCCTTTCCAATGCGTCTCTGTCTCGCCCGGATTTTGTCCCCTTGATGGGTCCCTTAGAGGCTCATGAGCGGGATTGTTCCGGGGATGGCTATATGGGGCGTGCGGCTGCACTTGGAATATTGGCACAATGGCATGTCTGTGCGGCTGCTCAGACTCTCCTACAACAAAGCTATATCGAGTATCACGCAAGTTGTCCCGCATTGCTCTTCACTGACCCCTCTTATGAGGCACATGACTGCAGTTTTGATTTAGTAGACTGGATGGCGGATCTATTCTGTGATGGTTCCAACGATGTCCTCTTGGAAAGTGTGGCGTTTTTCTGCACCTACACCTTGATGGATTGAACTGTGGCTCCGCTTTCCAGCTTCACACTGGAGTTTTTTGAACGGACTTTCGTTTTTACTTTTTCATCTACCGTTCATTATCCCTCGTGGATTCTTTTTCGCAGACTGTCGTGTCTATTCTGCTCAATGACTTTTAACTCCGTCTAGGTCCATGGACTGTCCAGGGGAGGGTGTCATGTGGTTTGTGGCCTCATGGCCTGCTCTGTTATGTTGACTGCGGCCCGGCGGCCTTGATGCTTCTTCTGCACACGTTACTTTGTTTTTCAAGCCTTGACTTGGGCCCGGCTATATTAGGCCTGTCTGCATTTCTGCCTTTCATCTTTTCTCTTGTTCCTTGTGGGTTTCTTCTGCACAACATGTACAAGGTCAAAAAACAACGTCCCTTGTTCTTACTGATTTGGCCTGTCCCTCGCACCTAGACATAACACAATGTGCAGCTGCACTGGAGAAAATCGTGTGCTTTTAATATGTATATTGCACTGTTAGCGGCCCTTGGAGAATAACCTTTCCAGAGAGAAGAGCTGTTTTTGTCTGCTGATGTAAAACCTGCATCTAGAGATTGAGGTATGAGGGTCCGCCTGCCAAAGCCCAGAGGTTTTCTGTTTATATAATAAACTAGCTACTAGCACGGGGAGGGTGGTATAGTCATTCAGCCATATATCCACTGCTTTATGAAATGCTTTCCCCGTTTGTATTCTATGGAATTGTAACTATGCTGATTATATTAGTCTTGTGCATTATGCTGATAGTACTGACACGTGTACTGTATCGTAGAGCACGTTAGTTGAAATAAACATTTTAAACTATACAGTGTCTCTTCTTACGCGCGCTGTGGACAGGTATGAATGAGTGATGAAAGGGTGTTCTTGCTCCTGCGAGTCCTGAGAGAGAGATACCGTGTTCTGGGTTGTCTAAACATTGATAGTATTTTTGCTAATGAGACGCTACAGCTAGTCGGGTTGGGGTTTTAGGTGCTAAGGTTTATGGTTGGCTCACCACTATATTCCGAGGTCCTATTATCCTGTGCATAGCTCTGTGTATGTGCAGAATCCCTACAACAGGTTATTTAAATTATTATGTCCCAGCAATCGCTGGTGGAAAAGGTCGAGCCTCAGGAGGGTTAACAATTTGGGTTCGCCAAGAAATTGGCTTCGTGGTGAAGGTTTTTGAGTCCCACAATAAGGATATATTAGCGCTTAGGTTGATGTGGGGAGTGGGCGAAAAGCTTGATGTCTATAACATCTGTACAAGGGGGACTAAGGGTAGGAAATCCGAGGTGTTAGTAGCTTTGGAAACACTTCTTGACCAACATTCCAGGGGCACAGATGTAATAATAGCGGGTGATTTTAACATGACTTTTGAACCCCTTTTAAACGGGAACTCTAATTTTATTGATGAGGAAGATGATCTTTGGAGAATCCCCAAACTAGATTTAATCCCAGTAAAAAAATGGACTGATGTGGTAGTCCAGATGAATTCCCTCTGTATGGAGAAAGGACTAAGGGCTGTAAATGGTAGAACACACTCAGATAGAGATGGTGTATGTACTTTTAACAATGGTTTCAGTCATAGCCGCATTGATTACTTACTGATTAATTGTCAGTTTTAGCATGTATTAAAGGACATGAAGGTAATTGAGCGGATAGAGAGTGACCATAATCCATTATCTGCAGTTTTTGAGATAGTGGTAGAGAAAGATGCCATTTATTCTAGCAGGGAATTGATTACTCTAGATTCAGTTCCTACAAATGACATGAGGCGTTTGAAATGGGAAAATTTAATAGCGAAACCGGAAGTCCTAGATAGGATCTCATTAGATGTTGATAATGCAACAATAGATCTGGAAGATCTCCTGGCTATCATGGCACCACCTGAGATAATTATCAGATTTCATGCTGAGTTTTTTAAACAGCTTTGTACCTATTTCTATAAAAACAGTAAAAATAAAGGTACTCATCATAAAAAGGGAAGTAAATTGTTCAATACGGACTGTAAGGAGGCTCGTAGTTCCCTGGGGAAAGCAATTAAGGAAGGCGATATGATTAAGGTTCGGTCTGCTAGGCAGAAATATAAGAAAGCCCAGGAGACGGCTAAGAAACTTTGGGACGATAATAGATGGCAGGATCTCAAATGTGCATGTGAAAGCAAAAACCATAAACAATTTTGGGATGTAGTCAAATGGGGCAGAGATGGCCGACCTTTAGAGCCGACAAATCATGTAAGCCAAGATCAATGGGTAATGCATTTTCAATCCCAGTACGCTTGCAGTACAGATGATAGGGAAATGTTTGAGCTCTCATATACTTACTATGATGGTTCGGCTTTTAACAAAGCTGATGTTGATATTGCTCTGGGTACTGTGATGGGAGGTAAAGCACTAGGCCCGATGGAATCCCAGCCGATATATTCCTTTCCAATAAATCCAAATGGAACCGATATATCCTGATTTTAATGAATGAAATTGCTAAAGGTATGCCGGTACCAGACTCATGGAAAGGAGCAGAGATAATCCCAATATTTAAAAAGGGGGATAAGTCTTTGCCTGGGAATTATAGACCCATAAGTTTAATCGATTCATTACAAAAGATCATGGGACGCCTTGTGTTAAACAAAATTCAGGGTTGGATTAGTGAGCAGGATATATTATCACCTTTCCAGGCAGGTTTTCGGTCATGTACAAGCACCATTGACCAAACCTTTTGCTTCACTTTACTCTACTGGAAAACGGTGGTTTTGGAAAAAGGCAGCTTGTACGCTGCCTTTGTGGATTTAAAGTCAGCTTTTGACCTTGTTTCCCGTAATAGACTGTGGAGAGTAATGCAAGACCTGAAGATGCCACAAGAATTATTAACTCTTATAGCTAGACTTCATGAGGACAATCATGCAAAAATCAGGTGGGGTAGCCAGGGCCAGGTCACCCCCCCCCCCTTCCGAGTGGAAAGGGGGGTAAGACAAGGTTGTGTGATGGCCCCAACGTTGTTTTCCATTTTTATTAATGGGATTGTAAAATGTTTGGAAGCGAATCCAACGGACGCTCCTATACTGATGGGTGTGAAAACTCCCATCCTCATTTCGCCGACGATACGCTGTTAATCGCTAAAACACCGAGCGGCTTACAGCGAGCCCTAACGCTCTTTGAGGAATTTTGCCATCTGCAGGGTTTGGAGATAAATGTATCCAAAACAAAGTTTATGATATTTAACCCCCATTAGGCCCCATAGATCCTTTAGAGGAGCGATGGTACTGAATAAGCGTCCACTAGAGCAGGTAAAAGATTTTACATATCTTGGGGTCATTATGCAGGGTGACATGAGGTGGGGTAAGCAACTGGACATGGCCACACTGAAACATCGCCAGTTGGCAGGTACCCTACTGGCTGAGTTTAATGCATCATTCACAAAACCAGTTAACCCTGTCTTGACCATTTATAATATGAAGGTTGTTAGTGCAGTATTATATGGGGCAGAGCTCTGGGGATTTAAAAACCTTTCAAAACTGACTGTAGCTGAAAATAGCTTCCTACGGAAAATCACTAACCTACCACAAAGCACACCAGCACAGCCATTACTTTGTGATTTAGGTAGGACGGCTTTGGCTGACAGTGCCAGATTACGCCCCCTGCTGTACTGGCGGAGAATTTGGTCAACTCCTGAATTGACTCCTTATGTTGAGGGCCTAAAAGATCTAATAAGAGCGGATCGTTACAAGAAAATCCAATGGTTACAGAATGTTAGATCTACACTAGTAAACATCGGCATGGTTGCCCTTTGGGAGAATCCTGAAAACACTCCGTTTCCCTCCAAAGCACAACTGAAGGAAAGATACTGGGGATGGGTGGATGCCAACCTCTTCAGGAATAGTGATCCCTCGACATTAACGGGCCAATTCCTAGTTGCTAAACCAACACAAAAGTTAGAATCATACTGGGACACCATTATGAAGCCTCATGATAGAAAGCTCTTTTTTCAACTGAGAGTGGGCACATTACCTGTCAAGTCTTTCACTGCAAGATGGGACAGAACAGATGACACTTCTTGCCCCATTTGCCATGCAAACTTGGAGTCTCTGGCCCATTTGTTATTTGTGTGTCCTGCTTACACAGTTCCGCGGCGTATATGGTTGGCCCCAATCTGTAGAGTTTTGGGTACTCGAAAATGTGAGGTAGCACTTAGATTAATCCGTACCGAAACATGGTTACCACTTGTCATATCCCTAGCTAAATATCTAGGATGGGCATGGATTATAAGATCAAAAGCGATTGCGGCGTTATAACTAATGTATATTGTATGCCGCACTCCTTTTTTTTTTCCCTTGGCTGCTAAAATGTGGTTGGGTTTGAGTTTTCCTCACGTTTTAATGTTTTAATGTTTTAATGTTTTTATGTAAAAAGTCCTCTTTGTATACATGTACATATTCTTGAGAGGAGCATATGAATCTATATTGTTGCTTTCTATATTTATATGGATTTTTTTATATTTGTGGGAAATTTCCCTTTTAAAAACTTAGTATACTTTGGTCATAAATTTTGTACTGGATTCAGCTTTCATGACTATTTGTCGAATAAAGCTTATGACTGACTGACTGATTCCCTTCCTGAAGCCCTTTCGACTGAACCTTACACCCTCCTCCTTAGTACTAGGTATTCCCAATTTTCCAATCAAACCGTATCCCTCCCACAATTACTACTAAAATGCATTCTTATGTATGTGGAGACTCCACAGTCAGGGTGGAGATCTCTGAACATAATAAAAGGAGAGGCAGAGGCGGAACATCTGCATTTAGGTTTGTGAATAGCATTTTACAGTCATTAGTAGTACTAACATTCAAATATATTATTTTATACTATATTATATCACTACAAAATGTACTCGAAAAGCCAGCCTGTGAAAAAGCTTAGTATGTGGAAAGTTACTCACATGTGAATTTACCTTTGTGCATCGGTCTCTGTAATTGTGTCTCAGAACTAGCGTGAGAAAGTGTCCTTATGATTTGTGATATATTGTGAGAAGAATCTAGAGGTTATTCTTACTTATACATCTCCCGATAGGAAACAATTGAACATGAGATAAAATGCTACACATCATTAGAATATGCAAATTAAAAGCATAATATTACATGATAGAAAACATGAATTACATTTTGCTATACAGTAATAAACATAAATGTACTAAAAGCAAATAGCATTTTAAATATGTAATTGTGAGCCCCTTATGCCAAAAAAGATTGGTGGGCACAAGCATAATATGGTGGGCATCAATGAAAATAATATCTCAACACACAGCGCCCTCAAAACTATTTATAGAAACTACAACATGTTAAATTGTGTACTTTCAGCTTTATTTTATTATCTGAACAATTTGTCAACATTTTTTGAAACATTTATTGGCAGAAGATCCTTTGAGGTTTTCCTGGAAAGGCCTAGGTGCTTCACTATGCACAGTTGCTCAGCTATGCTGCATTTTGACTGTCTTTGATAATTGAGTGGTGTCATCAAAGGCCAGCAACGCCACTCATCAAATTTCTCCAGCACCACTGCCTGAAAGTGACTATGTGGGACCAGTCCTACAGCGTCAACCCATTGCCGATGCCCTTGGAGGTCATAGCACCCCTAGTGGAATGGAACTAAAAACAGAAACTGGTGGAGATCATGACTTCTCAAGCCCAGTGGGCCATAATCGGAGAAGGGGGTGGTGGTGTGCTGATCATGCCCCTGTTGTGAATCATTGCATTGTGTCTTTGTAGCCAATTGAGCATCATAGAATACATCATGGGGCCTCATTTACAAGCCCATTGTGCCGCTGGTACATCACTTTTTTTTATGCACCAGCGGTGCCATGGGCTCACCCATATTTACAAAGCCACGTAAATTCACCCTGTGTGACTTTTCATGGCCTTGTAAATGTGTGCCCCTTTCCCTCATTACTCTACATGAAATTGGCATTCCATGAGTGTTGCTGTGGGTGTTCCCACAACATGCATGGAACCTGACACATTCCCAGATTTACAAAGTGTCATAAACCAGGGAATGCGTCAGAAGGGGAGGCGTACCAGGGAACGCGTCAGAAGGGAGGCGTACCAGGGAACGCGTCAGAAGGGGAGGCGTACCAGGGAACGCGTCAGAAGGGAGGCGTACCAGGGAACGCGTCAGAAGGGGAGGCGTACCAGGGAACGCGTCAGAAGGGAGGCGTACCAGGGAATGCGTCAGAAAGGGAGGCGTACCAGGGAACGCGTCAGAAGGGAGGCGTACCAGGGAATGCGTCAGAAAGGGAGGCGTACCAGGGAACGCGTCAGAAGGGGAGGCGTACCAGGGAACGCGTCAGAAGGGGAGGCGTACCAGGGAACGCGTCAGAAGGGAGGCGTACCAGGGAACGCGTCAGAAAGGGAGGCGTACCAGGGAACGCGTCAGAAGGGGAGGCGTACCAGGGAACGCGTCAGAAAGGGAGGCGTAGGAGCGGCGCAACGAGGAGAAATACTTTTATTTCTCCTTGGTTTTTCCTCTTTCTTAGTGTGTTGCATTCTGCAGCATTCCTTCACAAAAACAATCATCCCCACAATGCAGGCACCCTTCCAACACGATGCAAGTGTGCCTGCACTGGTACATGGCAGCCAATTGTGTACCAGTGCAGAGGAAAAAACACAGATGTGTCATATCGCTGTTAATACAATGCATCCCTGTGCTTTTAAAATGACGCAGCTCAGCACAGCAATATGGCTTGCAGTTCTGCACTGATCATTTTATAGTTAATGAGGCCCATGGTATGCATGTTCATGATCCTCAATTTGCTCAGGACTGGTTTTTCTGATTGTCATGGTGACTCAGGTCCCTATCTGTGACTCTGAGTACATCAAAGTGCCTTTGCATCCATTTGAGTGACACTGAGTAAGTGATAGTTTGCAAGTTCACGTCCTGAGTGAGCCCATGAGTGTGTGTCTGATGAACTGATGGTGTGAAGACAAGTGCCTAGGTCTGACTCTGGCTTCGTCACAGGGACATTCCAACCATTGATCTGGCAGCGAGTCAGTGACGCTGTGCATGTTCAATGTCCCTGAGTGCACCTCTGAGTGTGAGTATGGGTGAGTGGTAGTGTACAGACAAATGTCTCTGGTTTGATATGAATGTTCTGGGTGCTTAGGGGGCACCTAAGTGTGAGTCTATGATACAAATAAGTGTGCTGAATTTGTGTTTGGGTAAATGTTAGGAGTGACTCTGGCTATGTCATTGTGCCTTTGTTTTTCTATTGGAATTTCACCAACTTTAGTGACAATATGATATTCTGGTCCCTGAGTGTGCACCTGAGAGTGTTTCTGATAGAGCTGCAGAGTGCTGACACATCACTGGGTGTCTCACCCAACATCATTGTGCTTATGCACCTATTGAAGTAGCACTGTCAGTGAAGGTGTGTATGTCCTTGACCTGAGTGAGGCTCTGAATGTGTCTGAATGAGTGGTGGTCTGCTGATGCATGTCCCGGGGTGTGACTCTGAGTTAGTTACTGTGCTTTAGCATCCAGTAGAGGACACCATTAAATATGCAAGTTCAGGTCCCTGAGTGTGCCAGCGAGTGTGTGTCTGGGGTTGGCAGAGTATGGACTGACAATTTCAAAGTGCCTTTGCATCTATTGGTGTCTCAGCGAGTCAATGAAGCTGTGCATGATCAGTCTTACTGATTCTGCATATGAATGGCTGGAAAAATAGAGGGAAATATCTGAGAGTGGAACTCCAAGTACATCACTGTGCTGTTGCCTCCACAAGAGTGACACTGAGTCAGTGACCATGTGTGTGATCTGGTCCGTGAGTGTGCCCTGAGTGTGTGTCTGAGTGAGTGGAGGTGTGCTAACACATGTCCCTGGGTGTGGCCTTCACTACATCATAGTGAATTTGCACGTATAGTAGCAACAGAGGGTCAGTGACATGTGCCTTTATGGCACCTTAGAGTGCTCCTGAGTGTTTGTGTAGAAGAATCTGGTCCCTGAGTGTGCCCCTGAATATGTGTGTATAGGTGAAGAAGCAGTGTGATGATACAGACACAAGTTGTAACTTTGATTACATTGTTGTGCCTTTGCATCCATTTAAATTTCAAAGAGTAAGCAATGATGTGAATGTTAAGGTCAATGACTGTGCCCCTGATTGTGTTTCTGGGGCGTGGTAGGGATGAAGCACTAAAAAGTGTCCCGGGCTGTGACTCAGAGTACATCATGTTGTCTTTGCAAAAAGTGACACAGAGTCAGTAAGGATGTGTTAGAGAGTCCTGAAGTGCATAGGTAAGTGGCAAAACGAGAACAAAAATCCAAGAGTGTTAGTCAGACCCAACCAATGTGCTTTGCTATCATTGTTTTGCTGCTGAATTAGTGACGGTGTGCATGGTCTGGTCCCTTAGTGTGCCCCTGAGGATATGTGTTGTGTGCTGAGACATGTCCCTGGTTGTGGTGACTATGACAACATAATTGTACATTTGAATGCTTTTGACTGTTTTTTTATGGATCCTGCTATGATAGTAGGACTGCGTATTGGGAAGACAGGATGTCAGATTGCAGGGGCTGGGGCCTCTTGCACCATTAGTGCCTGTCTGGGCTTTTCCTGGCTAACTCACAGTGCCTCACACAAACTCCTAACCTATACAGAGTAAAAAGTATTATTGGCATCCTCGAACATGACACTTTGACTCTCCAGGCAATTGAGGAAACAGGTCTCACCCTTTTTCATTCATAACCCATGCATGGCTTTGGTAAACACATGAAAGACACCAGAAAAGTTTACAATATATTTATTGAAACTACCACGGTCTAACATGTAACATGTGAGCTGCTATTACTAGGTCATATAAAGCAGAATAAAATGATCAGCATTACAAACATTGTAAAAACAATATAAATGGTAATCATAATGTAAGCCTTTTCCTATCTGCTGCTGATCCTACAATGAGAGCCTGATAGTAATAATAGTATTATTATTTGTATGATCTCTGAGAGTGGCAGTGGTACCCCATACCTGAATATGTGAGTCCCTCTCTGTATGACATAAGCTCAGCTTGTTCAGATCTGCATGTTGAATTCTCCAAGCATCCCTGGCTCTCAGTCAACACAGTTGAAATGCTTCTCTGACTTCTAAAAACAAGAAGTATAGTGAAAGCCACTCTTGTTGAAGGAGCACAGCTGTGTGGCTCTATTGTGTCTACATGTTAGAAACTGGTCTGAGCAAACAATAGAAAAACAAATTATGCTGTTATGTATTCTCTTGTAGTCTTGGATAAAACGTGCAGACCAAGTTATGGCAATAGCAAGCACTGTTTACAGTGTATTCATAAAACAATGTCTAGAAAAGCAAAGCATGTAATAAGTGACTATGCTGCGCAAAGACTGCAGAGACAACACAAAAAGCATCCAAAGTAGAAAATTAAGGGTGAACCAAAGTAGACCTAAGAGGGAATTCACTAGGCCTGGGCGGTAAATTCCGTTCCGCTCGCGGAATTTGCGGAATTTGGGTAATTTCGCGTTCCGCAAAGAACGCGAAATTGCCAAAAATTCAGCGATCCGCGGCTTCGCGGAGTTTTTTGCTTGTTCGCGCTTTCAAAATGCGTGTTCGCGAGATATTTCTCCCCGAGCACGCAAACAACGTTCGCGAACAGGAAAAAAGCATCGCGAACGGGCGGAACAAGCAAGTCCGCGTGTTCGCGGAACTTTTGCGAGCTCGCAGAATTTTTTTACCGTTTCGCGGAGCTTTGCGTAGCGCGACTACGCAAATTCCGCCCACCCCTAGAATTCACCACACCCTCCCCTTGTTCGTGGGGGACTCAGGTTCAACATAAAAAAAATCATTCTAGCCAAGCAATAAAGCATTCTATAGTGAAATAATAACATAATGTAACTGTTGTGTTGTTACAAGACACACTATGGAAATTTCCATTTCCAAGCAGATATAACTCCTCTTGAAGCAACTGGCTGTAGGAACAGTCAATTTCTTTGCAAGACAGATGTCAAGTGCCCACTTGAACGGGCACCACGGGCACTGAAACACAGGCTGCATGCAGGTAAACCATGCTGGTCTTAATGACATTGACCAGTCTGTATTCAGTTCCTGGAACCAGTACACTCCAAATTATTGTATTATGCGTTCATTCACAACTGAACTGGTTGGAACTCCATAGCAGGTGGCTTCCACACAGAACATCTATTGCGGATCATCAAAAACAGAATCACAATTCCGGCAATGAGGAATAATACAGAGGGAAACCTTCAAAAGCACAGGAAAATAGAGAATGAATAAATAGTGGTACAACTCCGAAAACAGGAGGGCGTGGCTTACGCGCGGTCAAGATGGCCACAAGTTTTTGAGCTCCGATGCGGCGCTGTGAGGCCGGTCGGATTACAAGGAGTCGGAGTCCCTGAATGCCGGTTCCCTGCCAGGAAATCGGCAGCGGAATGTGTTGAGCGACCGGAGGAGGAGTGGCGACGCATTTTTAGCGTTCCTGGGCGGAGTTCTTTCCGTGTGTGTCAGCTCCTCAGACGCTGCGTCTAAAATGGCGGCGACGCGAGGAACATGGAGGGAGTAACGCCGGAACCTCTCTACTTCTTACGGTGAGAGAGGGGGGTGTATTTCGCAACATACTTTCTGGAACTTTTGCTCATTCGCATGGAGAGTGCTTTCCCTGAGGAGGATTCCACTTCATGCGGAAGCGTTTGGATTGGAGTTATATGCTGGCTTGTCTGTTTTTCATTGCCAGAATGATACAAGTGCTGTGTTATTGAGGAGATATTCATGGTCCTCATGTTTCCTGGCCATGAGAAGAAGAATGTCTTATAAGTGTGGGGGCCATACTTATGATGATTTATGACTTGCACCATTTTCCGCGCAGGAGTTATACCTGGCAGTTTGTGTTCCAGACCGGCATGAACTATATTTAAGTTTCTTGGTCGCTGTTCTTTACCATTTTTGATATACCAGCTCTGTCATTGTGGCGGTTCCATGTGGGTACCAGTCTGCAATTCTGTGATGGCTGTTACATGGGTTGCTGGTGTCGCTCATCTATGACTACTTAAGAGTCTGTTCAATGTTGATTCTCCTTTGCTGGGGTCTGGTCTGGGTTCTTTTTTGAAGAGTGGTCCGCGAGGCTAGTGAAGTCAATTTACGGTGAGGAAGCTTACCTATTACTTATTCCTCATTATCCCAATGGCAGACAGCATGGGTCTCTCTTCAAAGGACAAAGAAGCCAAAGGTAATCTTAAGAGATCCAAACAAGTGTCTCCTACGCCGGATGCAACATCAAAGGAGTCCACTACTACTCTTGATATGATTCTCTTGCATTTGAATACTGTCCATGATATTGCGCAGAGCACTAAAACAAATACAGACTTACTTCAGGTTGAAGTTGCGGGAATCAGGAATGATTTTAAAAGTTTGTCGCTGCGGGTCTCTAATGCAGAATCTTGTATTAGTGATGTTGAGGATACCACGCATCAACATGCTAAACATGTGCAAAGTCTGGAGCGCTCCATGGCTTCTTTACGGAGGGATCTTACGGAGCAGGAAGACCGGAACCGTAGAAGCAACTTACGTATCTTTGGTCTACCAGAGGACTCAGAGAAGGCCACTCCATCGATGCTTGATTTCTTGCTGGAATGGATTCCGGCGGTTCTGAACATTTCTTTTCAGACAGACTTTGAAATTGAACGTGCTCATAGGGTTCCCTCGTTTCGTCCAAAATCTTCGCCACATCCCAGACCGGTGGTTTTCAAACCCCTACGTCATCAACATTCGGAGCTAATTCTGGCTCAGATGAGGAAAATCAGAGCGATTACTTGGGAGGGACACAGCATTGCTATCTCTCAAGACTTTGCTAGAGATACTGTCATCAGGTGTCTTGAATCTTAGAAGACGACTGTTGGAAATGAACATTCCTTTTTCCTTTGCTGGACCTTCACGGTTCAGAATAACTTTCAATGGTCGCTCGCAGATTTTTTATGAACCGTCCGAGTTGGCTACCTTTTTGGACAATCAGTCTGAGTCAAGGATGGATTCAGAATCTCCTTCAGGCTCTTCTACTTCTTGTATGTGATATCTTTTTCCCTTTTTAAGGGGTTGGGATCTTCTATGTCACCTTTCTCTTCACAGGTTCTCAGATTGTTGTTCCGGTGGGGCATTGGGGTCCCTCTTCCTTAACCTTTATATATGATTGGTTGATGCTACTCTTATATTTCCTTGTGTAATAATTTTTTCCTTACAGGTTGTATCTCTGGATCTACGGTTTATAGTGACTTCTTTCTTTAGAGGGTGGATCAGGGGGTGGTTAAACCTTTCTCCCTTTTTTCTCCTATTTATATATCTACTAATTGGAATAGTGCGGGTACTACCGCCTTCTTATGGGGTAGGATTAGGTAAAGGATGCATCTTCCTGTGTGTCACACTATGGATTTTTCTGTTTCCAACTGTTTTTTATCGGATTAGGATGTGTTTTCCCTCTTCTTTTTTCTTGTTTTTCCATCTTTTCTGATATATATAGTGTCTAGGGTCTCTTTCCTGTCCTGTCCTGAATGGTGTTCCTGACATTGGTTCTGGTGCTGGTTATATATCTGTGTATCGGTGTAGCTGTTAACATATTGGGGTTATTTACGGCGGTGTGGGTCTCTTATTAACTTTTTTCTCCACAGGTATGAATTGGAGCAGTTAAATGTATTTCTTTTTACTATCCCATTGGTTTTTGAGTATCACTTTTTAACATGTTGTTCTATGTTTAAGATTTTCTACGCAGGAGTAAGATTGTTATTGGTTTTGATTATCTTCTTTTTATATCCGTAATCTCCTAATTACATATATTTGCTGGACTCTTCACTTCATATGTACTATGACACTGTTGAAATGTAGCTGGGATTTGGTTTTTCTTTCTGTTGAAGGGATGTTGAAGATATTAGATGTTTGCTTAATAGATGTTTGCTTTTCAGATGGTATAGACATTTGTGGCGGTGGGTGGTTTTCATTAACTTTTTTCTCCACAGGTATTAGATAGAAAGGAGATATTTCCTTTATGTTTTCTAATATCATTTATTTGGCTGTAGGCTGTTACGTGTTGATTCTACACTCAATGATAATAGTATTATATGTATTTATAAATTTCTCTATGTTCTACACTTTCTTATTTGTGTACATTTGCTCATTTCTCATATCGCTTATTACATGAATTTGTTATTTTATTGATGTTATTTTACATGATTGATGACTTTAGTATTTTTATTATCGGATTACCGGTATTTACTCAAGTATTGTTGGAATTTATATTTATCTGATATTTTAATGCAATGTTATATATATGTATGTGTTGCTTTTCTTCTCTCCGGTTTCTTCCCATTATCTTATAATATTAAGGGCCGGTGGTAAGAATGGCCTCTTTGGTTGCTCTTCCATGTTTCCCTCTTGCATGTTTTTGGTCTCTTATGGACTCCCCCGGGTGGGGCTTCTATTCTCGTCTGTCCAGTTTTTGGTTTTTGTCTCACTTTTGGTTTCTCTCTTCTTTCTACTCTTATCTTATTTCTTCTGGATTCCTTTCTGTCTAGGGATTCCAGCCTTGATGTCTTGTGCCTATCTATTTGGGTCTCCTCCTTTTTCTGATCCTCTCACACAACGAATATACTTTGCTCTCTCTCTTTCACTGAATACTCTTCTTTCTGTTAATTTTTCCTGTCTATGGCTGGCTTAAATGTTTTGTCACTTAATGTACGTGGCTTGAATCACCCGGTCAAGAGGTCAAAATTTTGGGATTATTGTAAAAGTCTTGCTACTGATATTGTATTACTGCAAGAAACCAAGGTGGCTTATAAGGAGGCCTTATTGTTGCAAAAGGAGTGGGTTCTTGATGTGGCATGTTCAGAGGCCTCTGGTAGGAGAAATAGGGTGGTGACATTAATTTCTAAAACCTCGGGTCTGTCTATTGTTTCTGCGGAACATGACATTGATGGTAGATGGTTACTTACACGTTTATCTAATGGGCTGTCTGACATCTATATTATGAACATTTATGCACCCAATTGTGATGATCCGTCCTTTTGGCGTACAATAACCAAAAAACTCTCTGAAGTTTCTTTGAGAGATAAGCTGGTTGTTGGCGGTGACTTTAATCTTCCAATAGATCCTATCCTGGACAGGCATTCTGCATTTAAATTCTGTCCACCCAGAGCTCATAAACAGATGCTTAATATGTGTTCTTCCCAACGGCTTACTGATGATAGGAGAATGCATAATCCCACTGGTAGTGATTTTACCTTTTTTTCTTCTCCTCACTCTAGTTTTTCTCACATCGATTACCTCCTGATTCGCGATAACTTGTTAAAACATACTGCGAATACGATCATTCACCCTATAGTTGTCTCTGATCATGCAGCAGTTTCTTTCACTCTTCTTAATTTCATGGACAGTTGTGGGCCACGTACCTGGCGTTTAATTACGGAAATCTTGCATGATGATAAATAGGTTGAGACACTTAGGGGCCGATTCCGATCTCGGCCGGTAGGGCTCCGAATCGGATTCGGCTTTACCGGATCCGATTCGGAGCCCTATTTCCCGACCGATTCGTACGCGCGTCCGGGCGAGCGAGTACGATGCGTATTCGCCGACCGACTCGTCCGGACGTCCCGACCGCTCCGACCGACTCAATCCCGGGTCGAACCGCACCGACCGACTCGCTCGGACCCGACTCGCACCGCGCAATGGAGACGTTCCCCGGCCGGGTAAGTACGATGCGCGCCGCGAGCAGTCCGACCGAGCCGCGCTGTCGGAGCCGTACTTTGGGGGTCCGTGTCGGACCCCCCTGTACGCGTAGCCGCGCGAGTCGCACACAGGGGGGACCCATGGGTCCCCCCTACCTGTGCGTGTACGGCGCGAATCGCTTCGCCGCGTACACGCTGTAGGGGGCGCACTTGTCCGACTCGCACCCATTGAGGCAATGGGAGCCCGCGTACGCGTTGTACGACAGGCTCCCATTGACTTCAATGGGAGTCCGACCGACTCGAGTCCGGTGGCATACGTGCGCATCGTACTCGTTCGGTCGGACTGCACGGGTCCGATTCGGTCGGAAATCTCTCCGGGTCCGGCTCGGTCGGAGAAATTTCCGTCCCGAATCGGAATCGGCCCCTAAATGTAGCTACTCACACTTTTTTTTCGAGAGAATGCGGCCTCTGTGACATTCCCGGTGGTTTTATGGGATTCTTTCAAATGCACGCTTAGAGGTAACATTATTCAAATAATGGCAAGAAGAAATGCAGCCATTAAAAAGGAGCTCTTTTCTTTGGCAGATAGTATTAAACATAAGGAGTCCTTATACAGAAGTTCTAAGGAAAGAGTACTACTGCAGGATATCAAAAACCTTAAATATTCTTATAACTCTATTTTAACCAGGAGGGCACACATTGGTGTACAAGCACAACAATCTAAACGTCTTTTATTGAAAAATAGAGCAGGTAAGGTTTTGGCGGCAACCTTAAAGTTTCAGGATTCCAACATTAGATCTGCGCAGATTTCTTGTATTAAAGATAGCTCGGGTGCTAGGAAACTTCAGACTAAAGATATTTTGGAAGTATTTCATGATTTTTATTGTAAACTCTACACCCCTGTCCACCACTCTTCTCTGGCTCAGTGTCAGCAGTTCCTGGCTTCTATTCCTACTCACACGCTTGCTGACTCTGACATAGAATCCCTGAGTAAACCAATTGACTCTGATGAAATCATTCAAGCCATTAAGGCTACTAGGTCAGGGAAGGCTCCAGGACCTGATGGCTTTTCTATTGATTTTTATAAGAAATTCCTATCGTCCTTAACCACACATCTCAAAGATGTTTTTGATCACTTTGTTTCCTCAGGGAGGGTATTGGGGTTGGCTACTGAGGCTACTATAGTGGTTATCCCTAAGGAAGGGAAGGACCATTTAGATCCTAAGAATTTTCGTCCAATTTCTCTGTTGAATATGGAAGCGAAGATTTTCGCGAAAATTCTGGCCAAACGTTTGGAGCGCCACATTCCGTCACTTATTCATCCCTCCCAGACTGGGTTTGTCAAGGGTAGGTTGGCTAGGGATAATATCCGGACTTTCTGTCATATTCTAGAGAAAGCAAAGTTGACTAGTTCTCCGTCAGCAGCCATCGCCCTTGATGCTGAGAAAGCTTTCGACAAGGTATCCTGGCCTTTCCTCCAAGCAGTACTTCAGTCTCATAACTTCGGGGATGTGTTTATTGGTATGGTAATGTCTCTCTATGCACAACCTAAAGCTAACATTAGAATTAATGGAGCTACATCAGCTTTTTTTTATCTTGGCCAGGGCACCCGGCAGGGTTGCCCATTATCTCCGCTTCTGTTGTAGTTATCTATTGATCCGCTTCTTCGTTTACTTAATTTAAATAAAGACATTCGGGGCTTTCAATTTGGTATACAAACCATTAAAACGTCCGCGTATGCGGATGATGTGCTTATCTTCTCTGAGGACATAGAAAGGGCAATTCCTGCTATTTCTCATATTATTAAAGATTTTTCTCTTGTTTCAGGGTATACTCTGAATAAAGATAAAACCAAAATGTTCCCTCTTAATCGGCTATGTTTTTCTTCTCATATGGGAGAGGCTGGTTTTAAGTGGCAAGCTGAGAGGATTAAATATCTAGGGATTCGGTTCTGTCCTGACCTATTAGATACTGTTTCATATAATGAGGCTCAGGTGATTGCTAAAGTTAAACAATTGTTGGAGACTTGGTCGCCTAAATTAATTTCATGGTGGGGACGTCTTCAAACATTGAAAATGATGATAACTCCTATTGTCAACTTTGTGTCCTCTATGCTCCCTATCAAATTATCTTCATCTTTTTTTCACGAGCTAGATGTGATCTCTTCAAAGTTTTTATGGAGTGATAAGCATGCTAGGATTGCGTATAAACAATTACGGAAGTCCTATGATATGGGTGGGTGTAATTTCCCGGATTGGAATCTATATCAACTGGCGTTCTTAGCTTCTCAGGGTGCGCTATGGTTTTCTTCTGATTCTAGACATATTCCACCGTGGTTATATATTGAGCAACATCTGGCTTCCCCCTTATCTACCTCTGCTCTGATGATTGCTTCTACTTTGCCTTTACCTTTTTCTGGACGTATCATTTCCGATACCATTTCTGCATTGAAAGTGATTGATAGGAGGGTTTCCTTGCGTATTCATAAATCTAGATGGTCTTCTTTGTGGTTTAATCCCAAAATTAAGGTTGGGGTTGACGCAGAGACAAGGTCACATTGGGCTAGTAAAGGTTTCACATTGGTCAAACATCTTTATGATGATCATCATGAGCCTTTACCTTTTTCATCGTTGGTTACATCACACAATCTTAATAATATTGATTTCTATTCATTTCTTAAAATAAAAGTAGCTGTGTCCAAAGGGAGTTATCATCCGGATTCACATACTATTTCTCTTCTACAATTGTGGCATAAGGCAGGGCATGTGGCTTCTAGTATATATACATTTTTGTTCACCACCCGCCTTCACAATCAACGGTTACGCAGCACAAGGGGATACATCATTTAGATTCTGACGTATTCCAACATATTACACCGGAAACCTGGAAAATCATTGGGAAATTTTCCCTACGCAATAAAATTGCTCCTTCTCTTATTCAATCTAAGTTTTTTACCATCAACCTTCTTCATTGGACCCTGGCCCGTTTGTATTCACTCAACCTTAAGGATGATGATCTATGCTGGAGCTGCAAGAGTGCTGCTGGCACATATCAACACATGTTTTTCGAATGCTCCCTTCTTCAACCGTTTTGGGAGTTGGTCCATAAGCATTTATCGTTAATCTTTGATGTCCAATTTGAGCTTTCCTTTCCTTTAGTTGTATTGGGACCTTGGGCTGCTCCAGTTCCACTTCCCTTAGACGAGTTAGATTTACAACTCCTAGACTTGCTATTATCAATAGCTGTTAAGATTATTTTGACGGAATGGAAATCCTTTTATGCTCTATCCTATCACACATGGTGGGCATGGGTATCGTTTCTACGAGGAGCTCACACTTCAGTGGAGGAAAGACAATATACTCCTTATATTTCTTCTGGTGTTTGGAGATCACTTGATAGGTATATGCAGTTAGCTTCTCAGGGCCGGGTGGCTCAATATCCTTTTACAATCTCTGACTGATTCTCCTCTTTCATTAAGGTTGGAGTCCTGCTCTCTCTTTTCTCTCTTTTTCTTTCTTTTCTCTTATCTATTTTTCTTCTTTCTCTTCTTTACCTCTCTTTCCTTCTTTCTTGCTTCTTTCTTCTGTTGTTCCTTTTGTATATCTTTTTATGTTGATCCATCTCTTCTCCAATGTAATACAATTGAAATATTTGGATTTCTATGTTATTCTTTTTAGTAAAGTAGGTTATTGGTATATATCCATTATTTATGACATTGCTTCTATTTATTCTTTTTATTAACTATTTATTGTTCAAATCTCTATTTAAATGTATTGCATGGTGTAATATCTTAATTATTTATATTTTCTCTCTTAAATTAATAAAATTTATTGAACAAATAAAACAACTCCGAAAACAGTCTGGAAGGCACTAACTAAGCCGGACCCAACATGTTGTGGGAGATTAGAATATAATAAAGACTGAATTTCTGCAGAAGACTTTGCAACTTGCAGTTGAAAGGTTTCCTGTGCAGATGTTAGTGCCACGTCCTTCTGAAACAATAGGGGTTTTAATTGTCTTTGCTTGTTGAAATTAACCTTCAAAGTCAGAATGTAAGGCCAAAGACTGGTTTCTGAAATAACACTAGTAACGTGCATTGGGCGGTAAAGCACGTTATTGGAACATGTCACAATCTGGGAAACAGAAAGTTCATTCAGGATGCCTTTCTTCATCCTGCAGCAATGTTGGTCATTCAATATCACATAACTACAGTTTGAAAGAAGGTAATCAATGGACGGATAGTAGCAGCTGATACTCCCTTGAAAAAACAAGCCAAGTTAGCCACCAATGCATTACAAGCTCAGTGAACTGTAACTTGTTTACAAACAAGTGAGCTGCTGATATGAGAGTAGCATTCACTTCCAATAAGCAATACATCTTTATCAATATTCACATACTTGTGCTGGAAAGGTAGTGACCACAATTCATTTATAAAACTCACTCCCAAAGACTCATGTCTGTCTACCGGGAAGTGTTGTAAACAAGATGCAAACTGGAATGTTGAAACTGGCAAATATATCACTCCATGCATTAACCACACTGCTGATGGTCTTTCTGCTTCTGCAAAAGGCAGCTGTTCTAACTTCTCAATGAGTAACATTCCGTAAATGGCATCTTTCTTGGTCATTAAGCGCTGTATACGTGTCAAATTAAAAGGCAAAAATAATGTTCTGCTATTTATGTAGCGCCAAGGTACACTGTAAGACTTAATTACCTGTAATGTCCAGCTAAATTGCATTGATTGATCTAAGCTGACTTTGTCCATGATGTGGTGTAGACACAACCATTTGCATAATATCAATCACAGATGACACAATATTATTCAAACGGTAAATACGAGATGACAATGTACTAATTCTATTATCAATGACAGCAAGCAGCTTTTCAAAATATCTTAATCAATTTGTCTTAAATGTATAGAAGCTTCAGTGTGTGATAACTTCCAAATTTTATTGTGGGTAGCATAAAAGAATCTTTTTGAATGTGGAGACTTAGGATCTAACAAACAAACTTGTATGTCTATGTCATCCTACAGAAGAGAAAGCTGTTGTTTTACTTGCAGACAGTGAAGAATATTCCAACCATTGCTGATACAATTTTCCTACTGAATAAGTTGTAACCACCCCTGTGTGTTGAGACTGGACATAACGAGGGTCAGGTCTGCTTGTTTTAAAACCCTGGATATGATTTTCAAAACGTCCACTGGCCACAATAACCACCTGTCAGGACCTGAAAGTATGGAAATAAATGTAGTCTTCTGTATTATTCCATTGAGCTGATCCTCAGTTTAGTTTGTTAACTGTTGCCAAGTCTGAAATAGGGCAATGGAGGGAATACTAAGTTAATTAATTTCTTTAATTTTGGCAATTCCCTTTTGGCAACTCCCAGACATGTAGTCTGTTGAACTGTATCATTTAAAAAGATTATTTGAGTTTGAATGAAACAAACTCTAAATAAAGTGTCAGATCCTCGCACCAGTCAGTCTTCATTACCCCAAACCAATTTTAAGTTAATTGTTTCTTTCCATTAATCGTAGCCTTTTAAGCCCAACTGGGAAATAAACAAATCTGTATATATATATATATATATATATATATATATATATATATATATATATATATATATTATCTACTGGCGGTCGCCAGTAGATAGTTATAGTTACAACCTATTATCCATAGGAAATCCGCGACATTCTATTTGAAATAACTCTCTTGCCGGTTGACGTATCTTCGCAAAATTTTCAAACTTTGTGGCCCGCTCCGGTCCGCTCCTACCCTGAAAGTCTCGGGGGATTCGTCAAGCGGGGGCCGAGAAAAAGGGGGTCCCAAAACGCGTTTTCCCCATGCAATTTTCCATAGGAAACTTTAGACACGGCTACAGCCCGAACTGCTGAACGGAATTACACCAAATTTGGCAAAGAGGTAGTTCTTGGTTCAGAAAGAACCCTTTTGTTAAATGGTGTAAATCCGTTCAGTAGTTGCTGAGAAAATGAAAAGTAAAAAGATAGATATATCTAGGGCCGCGGATCCTCCCGAGCACGAGCTTTATGTTAATTGGCTGTCAACACTCCAAATCAGGAAGTGTTGGCAGCCATTTTGTCCCTCGGTAGAACCGAGGGACAGAAACAAGTGCGCAAAGCGCACAAAGGGGGCAGGGTAGAAACACCCTGACCCCTAGGTCTGCTCAGGGGGTCCCACAAGGACCCCTGGGCAAAAAAATGTTTTATTTTTTTTAAATCGGCAGGATGCGCTCAGGGAGCGCGAACCCTGCCGAAAAGAAAATCGAAGCGCGGTCTCCCGCGCTTCGATGTGCATTGGCCCCCGGGTGGGCCAAGTCCCGGGGGCATGCTGGGGGGGTTAATTTTATGTGTGGGGGGCCTCTAAGGGCCCCCAAGCCCCGGGGACCACCACCCCCGGGGCTTTATGTAGAATGGTGCGGGAGGGCTCTGAGCCCTCCCGCAACCCCGGGGACCACCACCTCCCCGGGGCTTCTTTTTTTAATTAAAAACCTGTGTGGGGGCTCCAGCCCCTCCACACGCCCGAGACCACCACCTCCCGGGGCACTAAGAAAATTACAATGGGGGTCCGTTTTGGACCCCAGAGCCCCGGGGACCACCACCTCCCCGGGGCTGTGCACTGAATGGGAGGGGGCCGCGCGGCCCCCTCCTGGAGCCCTTGATGGCCCTGGGGACCACCACCTCCCGGGGCTTTCAAAATGTAGGGAGGGGGGCCGCGCGGCCCCCTCCTGGAGCCCTTGATGGCCCTGGGGACCGCCACCCCCAGGGCCGGCTCCTGCAGTGTCCCGGGTGCCTACCCCCGGGACACTGCTGTTTGCAATGACAGGACGGGAGCCTCGCGGCTCCCGTCCTGTCATTGCAAACTGCTTTGGATATTGGAAGAGAGAGCAGGAAACCTGCTCTCTCTTCCAATATCCAAAGCCGATGCTTTCCACATGGGGAGCAGCATGTTAGCTGCTCCCCATGTGTAAGCAATGCCGGCTCCCGTAGGACACGGGGAGCCGGCGGGACTGTGGGGGATTGGGGACCCCCACAGTCCCCAACGAGAGGCCAGGCCCCGGGGATGGGGTCCCCGGGGCCATAAGTGGCCACGGAGGGGGGCCACGCAGCCCCCCTCCCCAAAGTAAAAAAAAAAAAAACGATCGGGCCCGCAGGCCTTGCCCCCTTCCTTCACCACGCTGCAAACGCGCCCCCTGGCACGTTTGCAGAGGGGGAACGAATTCCCCTTGAATGCTGGGGGTCCCTGGGGCCAACTAGCCCACCAGGAACCTCCAGTATGCGCCAGGGGCTGCCTTGCAGAGAGGTGTACAGAGGCCATGCCCTTTTTACACCTCTCTGCAACGCAGCTCTATGGCGCTTTTTGGAGGTATATGGTGGGCTAGTTGCACCCCAGGGACCCTCAGGATTCAAGGGAGTTAATCCCCGACTTAAAACGCGCCACGGGCGCGTTTGCACAGTGGTGAAGGGAGGGGCGGGGCTTCAGGTGACATGTGTGCAAACAGGCTCCGTGGCGCGTTTTAAGATGGGGAATTAAATCCTCTTCAATCCTGAGGGTCCCTGGGGGCCAACTAGTCCAACAGGTACGTCCAGAAAGCGCCACAGAGCTGCGTTGCAGAGAGGTGTAAAAAGGGGTGTGGCCTCTGTACATGTCTCTGCAACGCAGCCCCACTGGAGGTTCCTGGTGGGCTAGTTGGCCCGTAGGGACCCTCATGATTCAAGGGGACTTAATCCCCCAACTTAAAACGCACCACGGGCGCGTTTGCACAGATGTCACCTCAGGCCCCGCCCCTCCCTTCACCATTGTGCAAATATTCCTCTAAAATCAGCCGAAATCCGAATTCCGATTTACTCACCTGTTATCAGGAGAGACCTCAGTGCTGCATCTTTCAGCCCAGTACTGATCCTCAAAAGTAATTTTAACCGTACTTACCGGTAACTTGAATTTCCTTCATAGGCTAACATTGACTGGTTTCACTTGGAAATTCTTCTAAGTGTGGAGTTTTGGAACTTTAAAATATTCCTCTAAAATCAGCCGAAATACGAATTCCGATTTACTCACCTGTTATCAGGAGAGACCTCAGTGCTGCATCTTTCAGCCCAGTACTGATCCTCAAAAGTAATTTTAACCGTACTTACCGGTAACTTGAATTTCCTTCATAGGCTAACATTGACTGGTTTCACTTGGAAATTCTTCTAAGTGTGGAGTTTTGGAACTTTAAAATATTCTTCTAAAATCAGCCGAAATACGAATTCCGATTTACTCACCTGTTATCAGGAGAGACCTCAGTGCTGCATCTTTCAGCCCAGTACTGATCCTCAAAAGTAATTTTAACCGTACTTACCGGTAACTTGAATTTCCTTCATAGGCTAACATTGACTGGTTTCACTTGGAAATTCTTCTGTGTGTGGAGTTTTGGAACTTTAAAATATTCCTCTAAAATCAGCCGAAATACGAATTCCGATTTACTCACCTGTTATCAGGAGAGACCTCCGTGCTGCATCTTTCAGCCCAGTACTGATCCTCAAAAGTAATTTTAACGTAACTTACCGGTAACTTGAATTTCCTTCATAGGCTAACATTGACTGGTTTCACTTGGAAATTCTTCTAAGTGTGGAGTTTTGGAACTTTAAAATATTCTTCTAAAATCAGCCGAAATCCGAATTCTGATTTACTCACCTGTTATCAGGAGAGACCTCAGTGCTGCATCTTTCAGCCCAGTACTGGTCCTGAAAAGTAATTTTAACCGTACTTACCAGTAACTTGAATTTCCTTCATAGGCTAACATTGACTGGTTTCACTTGGAAATTCTTCTAAGTGTGGAGTTTTGGAACTTTAAAATATTCCTCTAAAATCAGCCGAAATACGAATTCCGATTTACTCATCTGTTATCAGGAGAGACCTCAGTGCTGCATCTTTCAGCCCAGTACTGATCCTCAAAAGTAATTTTAACCGTACTTACCAGTAACTTGAATTTCCTTCCATAGGATATCATTGCCTGCTTTTTGCTGAAAAAGTTTCTAAGTGTTGATTTTTGAAACATACAAATATTCCTCTAAAATCAGCCGAAATACGAATTCCGATTTACTCACCTGTTATCAGGAGAGACCTCAGTGCTGTATCTTTCAGCCCAGTACTAGTCCTGAAAAGTAATTTTAACCGTACTTACCAGTAACTTGAATTTCCTTCCATAGGCTAACATTGACTGGTTTCACTTGGAAATTCTTCTAAGTGTGGAGTTTTGGAACTTTAAAATATTCCTCTAAAATCAGCCGAAATACGAATTCCGATTTACTCACCTGTTATCAGGAGAGACCTCAGTGCTGCATCTTTCAGCCCAGTACTGATCCTCAAAAGTAATTTTAACCGTACTTACCAGTAACTTGAATTTCCTTCCATAGGAATCCATTGTCTGGTTTTCAGCAGAAAAGTTTCAAAGTGTCGATTTTCACAAACTACAAATATTCCTAAAAAATCGCCTGTATGACTTAAACGCATTCTTTCAACTGTTTACAGGAGATGCACCAGTGCTGGATCCAGGATCCAACACTGAGTAAGAAGAAGTAACGATAACAGTTTTTAACTTCTAAGTGAATTTCCTTCCATAGGATAACATTGGTGATTCTATGAGAAAAAGTTTCTAAGTGTGAACTTTTAAAGTACAATAATATTCCTTAAAAATCACGACTGTAACCAAAACGCTTTTACTCAACTGTTTACAGGAGATGTCCCAGGACTGAATCTAGGATCCAGTAATGTGGTTAGAAAAGTAATCCATAAAGTAACTAATTGCATTTAACTAGAAATTCACATTGAGCTGAATGTTGCATTGTGTTTGAAAATGTGTTGCCCATTGCAACAACTGTAACTACTGTACTTAAAAGTCTATTGCCTATGTGCAAAGTAATTAAACTAAAGTAATTCATTCTGAGAAAGTATTTTTTGTAATGTAATGTATAATGTAATTACAATGTAATTTAAAAAATAAAATATGTAAAAAAAATTGTTTCTAAAAAATTTGGAAATCAGTATGAAAAAAATTTATATAACAATTAATACATTTAAAAATTGTCATTTACAAAACCTTTGAAATTCACTGAAAAAACTGTAGGTTTCAGACATGTTATAGTTACAAATTAGCATTTAAAAAATCTTTGAAATTCACTGAAAAAACCATAGGTTTCAGGGACGTTATAGTTACAAATTAGCATTTAAAAAACCTTTGAAATTCACTGAAAAAACCATAGGTTTTAGGGACAGTTATAGTTAGTTGGACATTGCACTCGTACAAAACCCGTGAAATTCCCCCGTTATAGTTAGTCCAGCTAACTATAACTCGCGCCCCGCAATGCACTGCTGATGACGTCACATATTACATCACTCATGACATGGTCAGTGACATCACTGATGACATCACTGATGACATCTCAAATGACATCACTGATGACATCATCCACGTGATAATCTGATGCACCTCCTCACACCCTAATATAACCTTTGATACACCCACTCTAAATTACAGACTGCCATTCGCAAAACCATAGACACTCCAACACCAATAACTACATACCCACTCACTGATTCTTAGGTCTACGCACACATCCACTCACTCACCCGTACAGTCACTCATACTTACGGTCACTCAGTACAGGACTATCATATGCACTCATACTCCTATATAGACACTCAAACACCGCCACTCATCCATAGAGGTACTCACACACCTAGTCAGTCATGCAAATAATTAAACACACTACCATTTACTCACCTATACAGTTATACACACACCAGCTCACTTACTCATACAAATAGTAGCACATTCTTACGCTCTTATACAATCACTGATACAAGCACACACTCATCCATACAGCCACTATCACAATCACTCACTCTCGCTTATAGCTATTTATATACTCCAACACACATATATACTGCCTTTCACATATGTAGTTACTCACACATGTACCACTGGGACATACATTCACTCACTAACACACTCTTACACACACTTACCCACCCATACAGTCTATCACAGTTGCACTCTTGAAACCATCCACCCAGTGAATCACCGACTCACACATCTATGCACAGAGTTGCACACACCCCTCCCACACAAACACTCAGGCACCCATACAGATACTCAGACAAGCATTCAATAACTCATATAGACACTCATGTAGCTATTCACAAACACATGCAGCCACTTACACAGCAACAGACAGACGGATACAGACATTCACCCAGTTTAGTCACTAACCCATGCATTCAGTAAGATACGTTAAATCACTCACTTATAGAGTCAGTCACGCACCTACTAAATCATCCATACAGACACTTACACACCCACTCATTCTTCAATACGTCTTTTCCTATATATATTAAAAATATATAAACTTTACAGAAACACACAGTCACTGGATGATGTCATCAGTGATGTCATCAGTGATGTCATTTGAGATGTCATCAGTGATGTCATCAGTGATGTCACTGACCATGTCATGAGTGATGTAATATGTGACGTCATCAGCAGTGCATTGCGGAGCGCGAGTTATAGTTAGCTGGACTAACTATAACGGGGAATTTCACGGGTTTTGTACGAGTGCAATGTCCAACTGACTATAACTGTCCCTAAAACCTATGCTTTTTTCAGTGAATATATATATATATATATATATTGTAAATTTGTATTTTATACCAAAATTACATAAAAAACCCCAACAACCTCCAGGAAGGCCTATTATCTCAGCCCGCAAAAGTCTACTCGAAAAAACATCTATGTAGACTTTTACCTACAAGAACATGTGCAACAGCTAACCTCCTATATTAGAGATACGGGTGACTTTGTATCACAAATGTTGAACTTTGATTGGCAGGATGACTATCTCTTATCACCTTAGAGGTGACATCTTTATATACGTCCATAATTCATCTGGATGGACTAAGGGCATTGCATTCCTATCTAGCGCGAAGAGGAGTAGACTGTATAAAACATAACACTGTGCTGATAAATATGGTTGAGTTTTGCTTATGTAACAATATCTTCATGTTTCAAAACGCTCTTTACCAACAGCTAAGGGGCATGGCAAAGGGGGCCAGCTTCTCCTCTAGTTATGCCTGCCTCCATATGGGGTGGTGGGAGGAGCTGGTCCTACTCAAAGAGTACACAACATATGTCAAAAATAACACCAAAGTATGGTGGAGGTTTATAGATCACCTTTTTCTTGTCTGGCAGGGAACAAGAGCAGATGCAGAGAAATTCATTGAAGGGCTCAATGTCAATCAACTTAACTTGCACTTCACAGCGTCAATAAGCGCGGAGGGCATAAACTTTCTAGATGTACAGATTTACATTAGGGATGGCAAATTGGAAACTAAACTCCATAGAAAACCAACTGCTGGCAATGCGGTGCTGCATGCCGGGAGTTCACATCCCCGCCACCTAATCCAGAGCATTCCCTATGGGGAGATGTTCCATTTGAGACGAATCTGTAGCTGTGAGGAGGATTTAAGGGCAGCCCAAACAAGTAGCAAGATCAGATTCATGGAAAGGGGCTACACGAAAAGATGCATAGATGCAGCCATCAGGAAAAGCAATATAGTCCCTAGGGAGACTCTCCTAAAAAACACACAGAGGTAGAGAAATCAAAGGTACAGGATGCAGAAGCCTTCAGGTTTATATTAAGATACAATAAACAAGAAAAGGCTATCAGAAATATCATAAAGAGAAACTGGCCCCTAGTCTTAGGTGACCCAGTCATAGACAATCTACTCCCCAATAGACCACCTATAACTTATAGCAGGGTACCTTCTATGAAGGACGCCGTGGTCCAAAATGATCCCGATGGCTAACCTAGGGGCACATGGCTTAGCCAAAGAAAGGGGTTCCATAGACGCAAGGTGTGCAAGGCTTGCCAATATGGGGCCAGCAGAACCTCTTACAAAACGCCCTTTAGTGAACAAGATAGGCCCATTAATAAGGCATTAACATGCAAATCGGACTATGTGGTCTATGTGCTGGAGTGCCCTTGTGGCCTGCGATATGTGGGCAGTACAATACTGCAGGGGCACAAGAGGGTACTCCAGCACATAAGGGCGATCAAGAATAGAGACCAGTCTTATCCGGTGGCACGACATTTCGGCGAAGTACATGATGGAGATCCCAAAGATCTGAAGTACTTCCTGATAGACTCCATCCCTCCCAACAAAAGAGGGGGTGATAGGGAAAAAGCCCTTAGACAACTGGAAATGCATTATATTCTAGACCTAGACACAAAGCATCCAGGAGGTCTGAACGTTACAGAGGAGTTATATACATGTCTGTAGTGCCGGACAGGAAGAAGATAAACAAACAGGAGCAAATAAATTAACAAAAACTGTACATCATCAAACACTAAGATATTAGAAACATTGGGGTTTCCAACTGTAGCCGCCACAAAATCCCGCTTTTTAGAATACACACG
Source organism: Calotriton arnoldi (assembly GCA_963921515.1). Classification (NCBI taxonomy): domain Eukaryota; kingdom Metazoa; phylum Chordata; class Amphibia; order Caudata; family Salamandridae; genus Calotriton; species Calotriton arnoldi. The sequence continues at coordinate 229,740 of CAWUFW010009563.1, forward strand.
GGTTAGAGAGGTTTTAACACATTTTTTGAGTAGTTAAGAAGGTAGCACATAACACTTTATAGTTATAATTTGCACTATCACAAGTTACTTTTAGTCGTAAGGTGTACAATTCTGAGGTTTACATCATAAGTACTGTATAAGCACTAGCACTTTTTTATTGCTACAAGTCAATGACACTTAAATCATGAACTGTTGAGGGTATTTAAACCTGGATGATCTGAACAAACAGCGATAAATAGAACATCTTTATTAATACAAATTAGATTTTATTTGCTTTTCATATTCAACACAGTACTGTATTGGTTTTATGGTTTTAAAATTATTGGGGTATAGGTTTAATTTTAATACATTATTCTGGTATTTATACCCACATTGTTTTATGTATTTTTAAACCTGAAGCCAACTCCTAGGCAAACCATGAAATCTGTTGTCTATGTCTATTGTTAAACCTTACTGCTTGATGGCACATGTCACTTTAAAAACAAGAAAAACATTTTTTAAAAATGGTTTAAAAGGAACCTACCTACTGTGATGCACGTCATGTGATCAAGACCCTTGCTGGGTCGAAACGCGTCATGGCTGCTAAGGTCTTCACAAGCTAATATAAAGCCTTTGGAATCTGCAACGAATTGTGGTCCGTGCTCCATTTTCTGGGTGAAACGGCGAGGCAAAGGTGGAGTGCAGCTAACATATATATATATATATATATATATATATTCACTGAAAAAACCATAGGTTTCAGGGACGTTATAGTTAGCTGGACATTTCACTCATACAAAACCAGAGAAATTCTGCCGTTATAGTTAGTTCAGCTAACTATAACTCACGCCCCCGCAATGCACTGCTGATGACGTCACATATTACATCATTCATGACATGGTCAGTGACATCATTAACCCTGGGCGTAGTTCGCGTAGTAGCGCTACGCAAAGTGCACTTCATACTACGCGAGCTACGCGTAGCACTACGCGAACTGCGTAGTGCAGTAGGAAATGCTGTTCACGATGATTGCACAGTGCCGGATGCTTGTCCGCACTGTGCAATCATTGCAAACGGCATCTTGCACAGTGCAAGCGGTCGTTTTCTGCCGCTCGAGTAGATTTGTACTCGAGCGGCAGCTTCCTCAACGCGGACTGGTAGTTTCTCATCGCGAGCGGTCGCGAGCATACGCGACCACTCGCAATGAGAAACCTGACCTCCCCGTGTTGAGAATCTCGCGGGGAGGTTTATTTTCCATGCTCGCGATCGGCAACTTGATGTTGCTGATCGCGAACGAGGAAAAAGTCTCGCCGGGATGTCATTTTGCTCGCTCGCGGTCGACAACGGGACGTTGAGGACCGCGCGCAAGCAAAAAATGACTGCTACGCTACGCTACGCGTGTTTGCGCTGTGCTACGTGCAATTTGCGTAGCGCGAAGTAGCGCAAACTTCGCAAACTATGCGAGCGTAGCGTAGTACTTCACCCAGGGTTAGACATCATCCAGTGACTGTGTGTTTCTGTAAAGTTTAAATATGTATTATATATATGCCAAGGTGTATTGAAGAATGAGTGGGTGTATAAGTGTCTGGATGGAGGATTTAGTAGGTGCGTGACTGACTGTATAAGTGAGTGATTAAATGTGTCTTACTGAATGCATGGGTTAGTGACTAAACTGTGTGAATGTCTGTATCAGTCTGTCTGTTGTTGTGTAAGCTGCTGCATGGGTTGCTCAGTAGCTACATGAGTGTCTATATGGGTTATTGATTGGTTGCCTGAGTATTTGTATGGAAGACTGAGTGTGTGTGTATGTGTGACTCTGTGCATAAATGTGTGAGTGGTTGATTCACTGGGTGTATGGGTTCAAGAGTGCATGTGGAAACAGCTGTATGGGTGGGTGAGTGTGTGTATGGGTGTGTTGGTGAATAAATGGATGTCTCAGTGGTACATGTCTGTTAGAAATGGGATCTCTAGTTGGCAAGGGCTTGCACCTTTGTCCAAGTAGGGACCCTTCTTCCTAGTCAGGGTAAGGGTGTTACACTCGTAAAGTAACCCCTGCTCACCCTCGTGGTAGCTTGGCACGAGCAGTCAGGCTTAATTCAGAGGCAGTGTGTAAAGCATTTGCACATAACCAACAGTAATACAGTGTAAGCACTACAAACGGACACCACACCAGTTTAGAAAAATAACCAATATTTTATATACTCAAGACAAGACCAATTACGACAAAAATCCACAATACTATACTTTACGAATGAATACTTGATACGGTAACTTCTTCTTTGCAGGAATAGCACAAAAGCAAAGTTCGTACGAGTCGGTAGCTCCGTCCGAGCCTACCGCGATGCTGAAAACCACAGAGTCTAACAGTTCCAGCCGACCGCGTCGATACGGGCCAGCAGAGTCATGAACAGACTCGGTTACAGTACCTTTCTCGTTGTGGCTGGTACGGAGTGTACGAGCCGGTCGGCGTTCGTCGCGGTTGCGGTGCAAGACGGAGCGATGCAAGGTGCGGTGTCCCTCGATGCGGTGCAGGCAGCGGCTCGATGAGCGTCGTGCAGACGGAGTCGGTGAGTCCAAGGCGTGCGATGCAGGGTGAGACGATGCTCGATGCGGTGCTGACAGGTTGCGATGCAGGCGACCAAGCCGGAGTGCGGGAGCTGGCGTCGGACAGCGGTGCGAGTCGGAGCGGTGCGTCGCAGACGTGCGAGCGGTGCCCCAAATGCGGTGGGGTCACGACTCTTGAGCCAGCTGCAGCGACCTCGGTCGGTCGGGTCCGGTTGGTTCAGTGAAGCGATGCGATGCGAAGCGATGCGATGCGAACTGCGGTGCCCACAGGTCACGGTGCAAGCAGCGGCTCGATGTTGGCGGCGTCGGACGTCGCCCACGGTGAGACCAGGGTTGCGATGCGAAGCGGGGCGATGCGGTCTGCGGTGCAAACAGGTCACCGGCCAGGGATGGATTCAGTTGACGGAGTCAGTTGCAGTTCCCTTCCTCTGTGGCGACTGAAACAGGGTTCCAGAAGCGGTACCCAGAGGCTTGTGAAGTCTTTGTAGTCCCTGAGACTTCTTAACAGGAGGCCAGCTCGGTTCCAGGCCCTTGGAGATACTCAGCACAAGTTTGTAGAAAGTTCAGTCCAGTCCTTTCACTGCCCAAGGCAGAAGCAGCAGCTGCAGGCCAACCCAACAAAGCAACAACACAGCAAAGGGGCAGTACTCCTCCTGGCAGCTCTTCCAGCTCTTCGTCTTGGCAGGTTCCTTGATTCCAGCGAGATCTAAATTCATGGGGTCAGGGCCCCAATATTTATATCCCAAATTCCTTTGTTCTCTGAAGGCAGAGAGGCCTTTGCCTAGTCCAAACCAGTTCTGGAGCACTTTGTTGACAAGTCTCCGTCCCTTCTTTCAGTGAGTAGGCCAGGGACATCAGATGCACCACAGGAGGTGGAGCCAGCATTGTGGAGGGAAGGCACTGTCCTATTCAGGGCCCAGGTGCGACCCCTCCCACCCATCTACATGTAGATCTTGCTATTCAGCCCGGTGCTGACTCACCCTGTCTCCTGGCATCCCCCAGCCCCTGCCACTCACACTCCAGACAAGGAATACACAACCTCGCAGAGGCAGGCTTGGATGGTTAGACAAGAAAATACCCACTTTCTAAAAGTGGTATTTTCAAACACAGAATGTTAAAACCAACTTCACTAAAAGATGCATTTTATCATTCTGAGTCCAGGCATACTAAACTCGAATTTCTACCATGTTCCCGGGTCAGTTAGGATTATAAGCTGTAATAATCAAAACTGCCCGTTCTGGCCTAGGGGAACAGGTAGCCTTGCAATAGTGAAAACGAACTAGGCTGTAATTCACTATCAGGACATGCCACACACACCAGGGCATGTCCTACCTTTCGCATACAACGCACCCTGCCCACAGGGGTACCTTGGGCCTACCTTAGGGGTGGCTAACATGTAGCAAAGGGAAGGTTTAGGGACTTGCAAGTGTGTGCACTTGCCAAGTCGACATGGCAGCCCCAGGCTGCGCACAGGCTCTGCGATGGCAGGCCCGAGTTACACTTTACGGGCTGTTTGCGTGGGTGGCACAATCCAGTGCTGCAGCCCACCAACAGCATTTGGTCTATAGGCCCTGGCACTCGCAGTGCACTTTACAAGGGACTGACACATAAACCAAATAGGCCAATCATGGAAACACCAATCCATAACACATTTTATACAGGAGCACTTGCACTTTCCCACTGGACCGCAGTGAGGAAAGTGCGCAGAATCATTACACCAGCAAAAACAGAGTCAAAACCGGGAGGTCAGAAAGCAAAAAGTCAGGGGAAACACGCCAAAAGATGCCAAGTCTAACAATGTCCAACTAACTACATATGTAAAAGGCAGTGTATGTGAGAGTTGGAGTATATAAATGACTATACATGAGAGTCAGTGATTGTGAGAGTGGCTGTATGGATGAGTGTGTACTTGTATTAGTGATTATATAAGACAGTAAGTATGCGTTAGTATCTGTATGAATAAGTGAGGTGGTGTGTGTATAACTGTATAGGTGAGTAAATGGGAATGTGATTGATTCTTTGCATGACTGACTAGTTGTGTGAGTAACTCCATGGATGAGTGGCGGTGTGTGAGTGTCTGTATAGGTGTATGAGTGCATATGATAGTATTGTATTGATGAGTGACTGCATGTATGAGTGATTGTATGGGTGAATGAGTGGATGTGTGTGTAGACCTAGGAATCAGTAAGTGCATATGTAGTAATGGGTATTGGTGTGTCGATGGTTTCAAAAATAGTAGTCTGTATTTTACAGTGGGTGTATCAAAGGTTATATTAGAGTGTGAGGAGGTGCATCATATTTTCAATTGGATGATGTCATCAGTGATGTCATTTGAGATGTCATCAGTGATGTCACTGACCATGTCATGAATGATGTAATATGTGACGTCATGAGCAGTGCATTGCGAGGGAGCAAGTTATAGTTAGCTGAATTAACTATAACGGCCGAATTTCTCTGATTTTGTATGAGTGAAATGTCCAACTAACTATAACGTCCCTGAAACCAATGGTTTTTTCAGTGAATTTCTAAGGTTTTTTACATTTTAATTTCTAACTATAATGTGCCTGAAACCTATGGTTTTTTCAGTGAATTTCAATGGTGTTTTAAATGCTAATTTCTAACTATAACGTCCCTGAAACCTATTGTTTTTTCAGTGAATTTCAATCCATAGAAGAGCGTTCTGCAAGGTAATGCCCATTTGTAGGCAAACAGTAAACTGTCACAAATCCAATTCAAAGAAACAGAAAACACAAAAAAATGTGACCCAAAATTACCTCCAAAGAGTGACAAGATAAGTGCTTTTCAACCAAGTGTAAAATATAGAAACGCATTAAAGAGAAATCATCAAAGACCACAAAATATCCAGCAGCAGTTTGTCGAAGAACAGGGGCTTCTGTGGGCATTCAAATCCTGTAAGACAGCACTGTGTGCATCTTTAATGTCCCTGCGTGTTCCTCTATGTGTGTGTCTGATTAATTGGGTGGCACAAGCACAGGTCCTAGGGTGTTAGTCAGACCCCATTACTGTGCATCTTTACCACTGGACTGCCAGCTAGTATTTGATTGGGAGCATGCTCTGGTCCCTGAGTGTGCCTCTTAGTGTTTGACAGGGGAGCAACAGTCTGCTGACACATGTCCTTGTTTGTGACGGAGTCAGAGACAGTATAGAGTGCACCCCTGGGTCTGTGTCTGAGACTATAGAGGTGCACTGACAAACCTTTTGGTTGTAGATCTGATTAATTTACACTATCTTTGCATTTATTTGAGTGTCACTAAGTAAGTAATGGCATGAATGTTCAGGTCCCTGCGTGTGTCCCTTAGCGTGTTTCTAAAGGAGTTGTGCCTGGGTATGACCTGACTAAATCATACTGACTTTATATCCATTGTAGTGACACTGAGTCACTGACGGTGAGCTCCTGAGTTTGCCTGGGTAAAGGTGGTGTGCTGACATATCTCCTAGGATGTTAGTCAGACTCCATTATTGTACCTTTGACACCGTTGGAGTATCACTCAGTCAAAGATGGTGTGCAGGCTCTGTGTCCATGAGTGTGCCCCACTAGTGTGAGTCTGGGGGAGTATCAGGGTGCTGTCATATGTCCCTGGTTGTGACCCAGCATCCAAGTAATTGGCTTTTACAGGTCAAAATGTCAACGCATAACCATATTCATGCCTAAATGTGATGTTTTGTAATCTGACACAACTTGGGAGCTGCTTCAGTTTGTCAATTATACTACTGAAGTGCCACTAGGCTGTTGCATATTCAAACTTGTTTGTATTTAATGTTCATTTACTCCTCAAGAGCACTGCGCCGATGCACAAAGTTCTGAATTTTGGAACACTTTGTTCTCAACATTGCTTATCATTGATGTAAAACATACTCCATTTCTAGGACCATCTCATTTGCGGTGAGATGTATTTGCATTCATTGCATATGGAGAGTACCTTTTCTGGCCTTTTTTTAAACTTCAAACATGTCCTTTAAAGTTTAATCCAACAGAATCAGTTAGTATTTATATTAGGGTTATAATTCCAAGCATGTCACCATGCCTTGGCATCCATTTGAGTGTTAATTAATAAGTGACAGTGTGCATTTAAAATTCACAGGAGATTCAGAAACATCCTTATCTCTTTTCCCACTACCAGGAACCAACCAAATCATCCACAACATCCCTTCAGCTTCCCATCGCATTGAACTGGGACTGTATTTCTCAACCTTGAACAGTTCTCGGTCCTGTTACATAATGAACAGAAGGCCTCGTTCAACCATTAATCCTCCATATCCACTGCCGAGTTCTCCCCTCCAGGCCTCACTATCAGCAGTATAATGCAAACAAAAAGCCTTTCTCTAACTAATGAGAATCATGATAATACACCTGCAAAGAAAGAGAAGAAATGCTGGCAAAGCAAAATCCGTTTCAAGTGAGGCCTGTGTCAGACTAAGTTTAGCTAAACATTTAATATGCATTTCGAGCACATGGTTATACATACACACGTGTAACTTGAGTAAAGGAGTACATGATTAAATATACAAATATAACTTGAAGTGCAAGTGTAAAATGTAAATAAAGAGCACATGCTTACTTGTTTCAACTAACATTACTGCAGAAGTGCATAAATCACTAGTCTCTGTAATGATTATATCTCATTAATACGTTTCAATAATTCAAGCATGTTAATGAAATTAAGGAAAACAGTGAATATAATGTCAGTTATGAGTATATAATTGCATAATTGTGATGTGTAAGGGTGGAGCCTAATTTGTGCTGCTCCAATCTCCCCTCTGATGGCAACATTAGCCATCACAATCAACACATAAATCTTATTAGATGAGATCAAATCAAAACCCTGATGTCTTCAACATTTTACATTTTGAATTTTCCAAGTATTTACTCTTATCATAAAATCTGCACTGAGTCTCCTCTAGTTCCACATGCTTTCTCTTTCTTCTTATTTTCTTCCTTTTCTGCTTCTTTCCTTTTGCTTTCATATACTTGCACCCCGTAAAGAGTACAAATAGACAGATTGTACAAAGGGCAATTATTATAAGAGGTCTCAAAATTGAGCTCAATATTCCACTTCCAAGACTTGCAAACCATTTGCCTACTGCATAAAATCCATTTCCAATTGCTTCCCAAGCACATGTAGTCTCCAACTCCATCAAATATCCCTTTAAATCTGCAATATGCTTGATCTATCTCTTACCTTTCTCACTATTGTCAGAAATTAGGTACAACATTGCTGAAAAGTCAACATCTTGCAGACTCCGCCCATCCTTCGCAAGAACGATGGCTTACTCAATGCGATTCTGCATTACCATAGACCTTATAGTTATCATTTCAGTGTCCACAGCTAACAACAGATTTGTGGTACTAGTAGTTAACTTATCAGCTGTATTGGACGACTTTCTAATTTTGCGATCATTCAAAACTACTCATACAGAAGGAATCAATGCACCAAATATATCTCCAACTATTTTAGAAATGCTGCAGCTTCTTTTTGTTCTAACTTGTGTTAATATTGAGAGAGTCGATGTCAATATGAATAACAATACATTTATGTATAAAAACAAAATCACATCTCTATTAACGAATTCACCCCTTATGAACTCCCCGTCAACCCAGACTCAGAAATACATAGTTAGGCAAACTCTGAGACCTAGGCCTGAGGTTACTAATTGACAGGTCACAGGTGGGGTGTAGCTGCCAGACAAACCAGCAAACAGGAAACCCTAGATCAATCCCACAAATGAGTGCAATGACATCACAGTGGTCCAGGAAGATTATCCCAATAAAGCACACATGCTGAAGGGGTACGCACGCTCCTAAAATACCATAAAGTAAGATTCTACATAAAGTTAGGAAAACATAACCAATCAGGACACAGAACACACAGTATACGCAGTGATCACACACCCGCCATGCCGGACATCTGGACACATTACCCAATGAACGCATTGTGTCCATGCAAGTTTGAGGCTCACCAGGATTCCTCATCGAATACATTAATTTATGGCTTCAAAGTCAGAGGTTCACATTCCTTACCAAAAATGGATCACCGGAACTGTTTATGGCATTCAATGTATTGTATATAAATTCCTCTCAGATTGATTGTAAATTGAGGCAATCCTCCGATCTTGGATTTTGTGTCTGTAACTGTTCTTCCGGCCACCCCGTTTAATTAACCAAAATGTTCCAGTTTTACCAAATGCCTCTTGTCTCTTGTTTTTTCAAAGTAATTCATGTTCAAGCAACATTTTGGTGAGCCAGCCAGGAGCTGATTGGTACCTCAAACCCGACTGCAGCCAAAGGAAGGAGACCCCACGTGGACAGATTCACATTTGCGCATCAAGGAAGGTAAGCAGAGACTGCAATCAATTGAAAGTTCTGGTGAATCCTCGGGCCGGGGTTCATCCTAAAGCAGTCATCACAGAGCAAAAAAAGAATACAATACAACCTTAGCTTTAGCATTTGGCGTATGGCAATCTAGGAAGAAGCATAAAAATATAACTTGAGTGCCCTGTCACTGCTAGAAATCTGGCACATCACCTATTTTATATATACTAACTCACAAGTCGGCCTTGGAGGCAATCCCGCAAAAGTCACCTTTTATCTATAGTCATCACACTAAGAAAGGTGAATATTGATTGTTAAGCTCTTTATGGCTCCCAGGATGCTATTTCCATTTTAAAACTATCCTGATTTGATGTGGTTGCCACCACAATCTATTTTGTTTTGTCTTAAAGGGTTTCTTAGTGCCACTGGCTTCTTAAAACTGTTTGTATCTGAAAGAGGTTGCTTGGGATGTCGGGCATGACAAAGATGGTACGCTTGGCCCTTGGTCTGATACAGGGTGCAATTTGGACATTTAGGGAAAAAAGATTTGGACCTGGGAGGTTAGGTGTAACTTGCGTATGGCCAAGAGGAGACTGTGGCTCTCGAGTTTTGTCGGCACACTATTCAGGTTCACTTAGTCCGGTGTACCCTGCAGAGCTTCCCCTGGTTACAGGATAGCATGCACTAGGAGTGGGCTAAGAGATTTTTGACAAAGTCACCATTTTTTCTCTGTCAGTTTTTTGTTGCGATTGATGTAAGGTATTTGTGATGTAATGATGTTAATTACTGCAAACTGTATTTTGCCGTAGGTAATGTGTTTTTTGTCGGTGACTCAATTTTTCATTTAAGGGTGTTGCTATTTCTCCCAAACTAAAATTTGATGACAAAATTCAATATCATTCGGATACTGTCTTATTGACTATTGCACGTTTTCCTATGTTGCAACATTTCACACAGGTAACAAACCACAAGTACATTGTTCCTTGTTGGATTAAATGTTCATGCTGAATTGTTAATCCATCAGTAGATAGCATTGAGCTCAAAGTAACATAATTTCAAGAAGTAACCCACATATATTATTCCCCACGATTAGATCAAAACCAAATATTCCCCAAAACAAAGAAGCTAAAGTGCACTTTGTCCTCTAGAACTACCAACCTTATCATGGAGTCACTATTAAAGCACACAACTTTAAAAGAATGGTGCACAGACACAAAGACACACAGATTTCCCTGGCCAAAGGAGGAACTTGTGACACCAACGCAATTGAACATATGAGAATACACAGACAAACCAAATGCACAGTTCAAAAGAAAGACAGGATAGATACATTACTAGAACTATGGGCCATCTTCGAGGAAGTCTAGATTGACAGTCCTACACTACAGATAGCAAGCAAGGTGTTTGCACCTCCCCCACCATATGCAGGTATGGAGGTGCTTACACCAGCTCTCCCCGCTTTAGGACATTCCAAACTGCCAATAGAGGAAGTCCGCAGGTTGCATACTGAATGACGAATGGTTAGGCCCAAGCATGAGAGACTAACAGGCCAGCATGCATAGACATTTCTAGTGCAACCCAAGTCCTGTGCGAAGGTTCCCAGGAGTACGACCCCTCATCAGCCACGTCAACACATAGAAACCCGTCTGGCACAGAGAACTTGCACTCCCACTAGTTCAGGTGAACACACACATGTGACAGGGAGTTTTGTGGCAGTTCTAGGCAGTGATACAGCTAGTGTGACTGAGGAAGGGAACCCCAGGCTCCTGGGAACCAAAGATGAGGGTGAAGCTACAGGATTTGCACTGGTATCCGAGAAAACAACAGAGAGCAAATTTGAGGGCCAATCCTGACCGAAGAGAATAGTGCATTTCTCAGAGCAAAGGAGGCAACCTAGATGGGATGTGGAAGAAAGGCGCGAGTTAAGGATTGAAAGAGAAAGAGTTAGCACCCAGAAAGCACAGCAATAGAACAGAGCAGCATTCACCCCCACATGAGGACAGTGCGGGTAGGTACAGGGCACTGATCAGGGAAGAACCAGAGGTAGAATTAGATGAGAGGCTTCTGGCAGGGATCCGAGCCTCACCAAATTTTCAACATAGGAGAGGGTCTGACTGGGAAATAAGTGACCAAGGCAGCCTGGTGCTGACCCAACCAGGACACATGAAAAACAAGATGGCACCTTTGTGGGGGCATGAGTAATGTAATGTAATGAATGAAATGAAATGAAAAAGGCACTTGTATAGCGCATGGCTACCCGGGGGCCTCCCAGCACTGGGAGCAGTAGGGAGTAGAGCAGCTATTAGGACGTAAGCTGCTTCACCCCAATAGATGGGTAAGATAGACTGAACTCCAAAGGACATAGTGGGCAGAGAGGAAGGCTAGATCTTTGCGCAGCCATTCTGCCACTTACTAGCTACTGGACCAAGGGAAAACTCCAGTATGATAGACCTTGGCTGGAGGAAGGTTGCTTCAAACCAGAGGACATGGCTATAGCTGGAGGAGGCAATCCCAAATGGAAGTTCCCCTACATAAAGGAATGCCTGAAAAGATGGGAATGCCATGTTAGGCAGAAACCAGTAGAGCTACCCAAAATAAGAATGTGCCTGCTGCTGCAGAAGGGCATGTCAAGGATCATCTATGTGCCGTGGGATCAGATGGATAAAGAAGGGCTAAGGACAAAGTTAGCGCTATTGCTGGATGGAGCGGGGAAATGGATCTCATGTTTTGAGAAGAACACTGCAGGACTAAACCTAGCGATAGGTAGGGGTGGGTGGAGCTTGCAGAGTTGCACTACGTGGAATTCCGTGGAGTTTCATAAAAGCTCAGTGGAATTACTCAGAGTTCCACGAGCAGGCAGAGTTGCTCCACTCTCCCACCCCTAAATAAAACATAATGGCCCACCTGTTCCTTGTGAATTCGAAACCAATTGAAGGACCTGGGAACAAATGGCATTTGACTTCTGGGTGACAGTGGCACATCCCCTCCCAAGGAATACAACAACTGTCACAACACGGCTGGCACCATGGGCACCACGGCAGGCGGAAGCCTGTATATAGTATGCAGACTTCACTCCAATTGCCGGAACCAGGTGAATTTTTACTGCAAATTGCTGTTAACAAGAGTTGAAAAACATGAAACCAGATAACTTTCTGATCAGTGCACACTTACGAGTCTGCAATCCCCTCATGTGTCAGTCAGTGTGCTGAGATAAAACATCAATTTTTCCTGTGTCTACACTAACATTTGACTAATCTTACTAAGCAGCAGCCAGGCAGACTCCCGTGCCTGTGCAGCCTTGCCTGTCTATCTCATTAAACAGAGCAGAACAGATCACATCACCCCATTGGGCGCAGCCCGTCTTCTATTTCTACATGATACTAGGCAACCTCCTCCTGTTTGACAGGGTGTCTATTGTCCCTCCCCCTTGAAAAAACAGGTATGGTACCAGACATGCAGGTAGGCAAGCTAGGTGCATTTATCAACCAATGAGTGTAGCAGATGAGGTGACAAGCTCACTCCACATCCAATGTAAGTATCGGGCGTCTGACCATTATTCAGTAAAACCAATGATGACACCGTGTAAGCGGAGCCTAATCATCGTTCAATCAACGAGAAGACAGGATGATGAAGTGTAGCCAGACTAGCCAATAATAGGACTCACAGTTTAATAGGATTCACAGCGCGCCTTTAGGTTTCATGAAAGCATCCGGATGCAGGAGGTTTGCCTCAATACAATTAACACTATAAATAATCCTGTAATTTGTATTTTTTATACTTTAGGTAATATGATTCATTCATTTGATTCTTTAAAAAATGAAGTAGCAAAATATATATTTGTAAAACTAACAGTAGATTTCATATTTACGGGGGATTCTGCTCTTAGTATTCAATCAAATCAATCAAAATATGCTTTAATCGATTAAAGATATTAAATCATAAAAGCACAATACATTAAAGATATGCATCATACCATATGTGTGTTTTAACAGACCATTTAAAATAACATCAATTAAGATAAAAAAGCTTCAGAATAATTTCATACACATCCATTAACATACAAGAATTTATAAATAGAGTCAAATTCAAATTCAAAATTTTATTTGATTTAGTTCTCCACTGAGAACAACAAATAGAATATTTAAAAATATAATAAAATTACATCTATAAATAGAAAAACTTTTGTAATCATTCATCTTAATACAAATTTATAAAAAGTTTTAAAAATTTAAACAGGTTATAGCAAACAAATTCATTAGGAGGTGATTTTAAAAGAGAAATCAAACTCTGTACATTTGCACAATTACATTTTGTTTGAATTGGCTTTAGAAACCTCTTTCTGGCAGCGACTACTGTGGGATTGGGACAAAGGAACAGTGCATGCGTCAAGTCTTGGACTCCTCCTTGACAGAGGTCACATATGCTACTGGCATTTTTGTTCTTTGTCCAGTTGCAGATTAGGGATTTAAAGGGGAGAGTCCCAAGCCGTAATAAAAACATGCATCGCCGGACGCCATGTCTTAGGGTGAAAGTAAGATATTGTTGCCTTTGCTTAAATTACACTGAGTCAGCATATGCCTTGTAAAGTGCCAATTTTGAACAATGCAAAGTATCAAGATCATAACTTTTCCTTAAAACTGAATGTTTTAAAAAAAGTTTCAAGTGTGCCGGGGTCCAGGATTTCAACAGGTCAATAAATAGAGTCATTTCGCAATAAAAAGGAGGAGACATTACATTGTTTTCCTAAATCTAACCATCCCTTTCATATATTTAGCTAAACAGTCAATAAAAATGTCATCATCTAATGGCCATATGTATCAACACATCTCCCCATAGACACAGAATGGGCAAAACCCTTTGATACATCTGGCCCTGGGGACAACATTGTCTCAAACCTAACCCTTTTAAGGTAGGCAAAATACATATTTTCCTTAATAGTGTATAAAATGTACAGAAAAAACATAATATGAATGGTAGTCTGGGTAGATATATCGTCGCATGGACAGAGGCCTAAAGAGCGTGACCAATAATTCATATTTGGGAATGTGAGCATATTATGAAAGTTGCCTAGACGCAGGCGTGTCAATAACATCCTGTTGAAACTCCCCTTTACATTTAGTAGGTATGGTTGTATCCCCAGTTGTATCAAAAGCATTTGGTTCTCTCTAACAGACAGTTTGCTATTGTTATTGGAAAATCTGGTCGTCTCCAAGAAATTCATACATTCAATCTTTAGTTCTTTCCTTGGGATGGTGGTGATGCTAACAGGGTTGGAGAAATATTAAGGGCATCCCAAATCGGCCACAAAGTTTTTAACGTAATTGAGCCATGGCATGCAATTGCATGGTACGGCTCATTTTGATGCCTCTCCTATAATACACTACTGCAAGATGGCAACCAATTTGATCTGAAGTTGACGGCTGCCTCAGGGAATACTCAATAGTCCTTCCTCAATCAATCAATCAATCAGGGAATTGTAAGCATGCTACTTACCCGTGAGGGTTTCAAGGCGCTGAGGGGGGGGTCCGCAGACCTGTTTAGCCGAAGAGCCAGGTTTTGAGGGTGTTCCTGAAGGTATTCAGGGAGGGGGCACATCTGATGTCTGCCGGTAGCTCGTTCCAGGTCTTGGCTGCAATGTGAGAAAAGGATCTTCCACCTGCTCTGGCTCTGTGGATGCGTGGGGTTTCGGCCAGTGCGAGGTTGGAAGATCGGAGGTTTCTTTTGGGTACGTGGAAGTTGATTCTGTTGTTGAGGTATTTGGGTCCGTTGTTGTGTAGGCATTTGTAGGCGTGAGTGAGGAGTTTGAAAGTGACTCTTTTCTCCATGGGGAGCCAGTGGAGACTTCGCAGGTGTTGGCTGATTTGTTTGTGTCGGGGGATGCCAAGGACGAGTCTGGCGGCAGTGTTCTGTATTGTCTGGAGTTTTCGGAGTAGGGACTTGTTGATGCCGGCGTAGAGTGCGTTTCCATAGTCCTGTCTGCTAGTGATGAGTGCGTGGGTGACTGTCTTCCTTGACTCGGGGGGGATCCACTTGAAGGTCTTGCGGAGGATGCGGAGGGTGTTGAAGCAGCTGGAGGTGACAGCGTTGACCTGTCGGTTCATGGTGAGTGATGAGTCGAGTACGATGCCGAGGTTCTTGGTGTGGTCTGAGGGGGTAGGTGGCCTTCGAGGGCGGTCGGCCACCAGGTGCTGTCCCATGCAGAAAGTGTGGTACTGGGGACGAGGACTTCTATCTTCTCGGTGTTGAGCTTCACGCAGCTGTTGGTCATCCAGACTGCAACATCTTGCATTCCTTTCTGGAAGTTGAGTTTGGCATTGGTGGCATCTTTGGTGAGGGAGAGGATGAACTGGGTGTCGTTGGCGTAGGATATGATGTAGAGACCGTGTTGTTGGACGATGGCTGGGAGGGGGGCCATGTAGATGTTGAAGAGGGTGGGGCTCAGTGATGAACCCTGTGGGACTCTGCAAGTGATTTTTGTGGGGTCGGAGATGAAGGGTGGGAGTCTGATCCTTTGGCTTCTTCTGGTGAGGAATGATTGGATCCATTCCAGGGCTGTTCCTTGTATTCCTGAGTTGTGTAGTCTGGCGACTACTGTACGGTGGGAGACGGTGTTGAAGTCCGCTGATAGGTCAAGTAGGATGAGGGCTGTGGAGGGGCCTTGGTCCAGGAGGTTGCGGATGAGCGTCTGTGGTGGCGAGTAGGGCGGTCTCTGTGCTGTGGTTGCTTCGGAATCTGGATTGGGACGGGTTGAGGACGGCGTTCTCTTCAATGAATCATGTAAGTTTCCTGTTGAATGTTTTCTCTGCAGCTTTGGCTGTGAAGGGGAGGAGCGAGATGGGCCAATAGTTCTTGAGGTCGGTGGTGTCAGTTGTGGGCTTTTTGAGCAGGGGTCTGACTTCTGCGTGCTTCCAGTCGTCTGGGAAGGTGCCTGTTTTGAAGGTGGTGTTGATGGTGTGTTGTAGTTCAGGTGCGATGGCGGCCGCAGCTCTGTGGTAGATGTGAGGGGGGCAGGGGTCAGTGGGGGCCCTCGAGTGGATGCTTTTCATGGTCGAGGCGGTGTCTTTGGCCATGATCGGTGTCCAGTTGGAGATGGTGGGCTGGCTGGTGTTTCTGGGGGGGGGGCGTCTCTGGCACCTGGTGGATGGTCGATGAGTTGTCGTAGAGGTTTTTTATCTTGAGGTGAAAATAGGTTCCAAGCTTGTCACAGAGGTCTTGGGATGGGGTGATATCTGTGGCTTCGCTGCGTGGGTTGGTGAATTCTTGAATGACACTGAAAAGTTCCTTGAAGTTGGTGGAGTTGGCCAGGATTTTGTTGTGGATGAAATTCCTCTTGTTGGCTCTGATCTGGTTGTGGTAGTCCGTCATGGCGTCCTTGTAGGTGGTGTGGTTTTCGGTTGTCTCTGTGGTTCTCCAGTTCTTCTCCAGGCGTCTGCAGGTGCGTCTGGTTTCTTGGAGAGTGGTGGTGAACCAGGCGGCTTTCCTGGGGCGTTGTCTGTCAGGGTTCGTAGTGGGGTGAGCTTGTCTGCGCAGTTGGAGATCCAGGTGTGGAGTTCTCTGGCTGCATCGTTTGTGTCGGGTGCCCAGGTGTGGTTGTCTCGGGTGAGGGTGGAGTTAAGTTGCTCGTTGGTAACCTTGCTCCAGTTCCTTCGTGGTGGGTGTGGGGCTGGTTTGGGTGCCTTGGGTTTGTTGATGGCGAAGTTTACGCAGTGGTGGTCGGCCATGGCGGCTGCATTGTGTGGCTGAATTGGACGATGTTTCCTGCCACGAAGATGGGGGTCAAGGGTGTGTCCTGCTCCGTGGGACAGTGTGTTGATGAGTTGTTTAAGTCCAAAGCTGGTGACGTTGTCACAAAGGATAGTGGAGATGGGGTCGCTGGGGTTGTCGAGGTGGAAGTTCAGGTCTCCAATGAGTATGTAGTTTGTTGAGGCGATGGCGTGGGGTGTGATGAAGTCGATGATGGTGTTGGCGAAGGGTGTTCAGGGGACGGGGGGTCTGTAGATGAGGGTTCCTCGGGGTGTGGCTTTGGGAGTGGTCTGGATCTGGAAGTGCAGGTGTTCGGCGGAGGTGGTGAGGCAGAGGGTGCTCTTGTGGGCAATGGCGAGGCACCCTCCTGGGTGGTTGGGGTGGTCTTTCCTCTGGATCTTGTATCCGTCTGGGATGGCGGTGCTGATGTCTGGGGCGGAGGATGCGTTGGTCCAGGTCTCTGTGAAGAAAGTGATGTTGGGTGAGAGAGAGTTGAGTAGGTTTCAGATTTCCATGGCGTGTTTGTGTACAGAGCGTACGTTCAGGAGGATGCATTTTAGGGTGTTGCCGGTGCTGGGGTCAGTGGTGTTGTAAGCTGGGGTGGCGTTGAGGGTCTGGCGGCAGTGGAGGCAGGAGAACTGGCCATGGGTCATGTTCGGCAAGGGCTGTTGGCATTCTCTAAGTCTTCCAGGGTTGAGTGCGAGGAGGGTGGTGGTGTTGTAGCGATGGGTAGTGGGAGGTCCAGGGTTCCTGGTGCTGGCCGCGGTCGGGTCACGGATGTGTACAGACGGGCTTTCCACCTTTGGTGCACCAGCGGCGCGCTAGCAGTGTGACCACACAGTGGCTGACATTAAGTACGGGAGAAGGGAGGGAGGAGAGGCTGGGAGGTGGGAACGGGGGAATTCTGAGGGGGAGGGGCCACAGGGGCAGCAGCGGTGAAAGGCGAAAGGAACAGGCAGGCACGAGAAAATAAAAACAGTGGTGGAATTAAAGCAAGACACAGATGGGCACAATAATAGTGGCACAACAGGGAAAAATTAAGAAAGAAAATGGCTGAGAAAGGTTACGGTGGTTGCAGGCAGTCTGGTCCTAGTTGGAGCGTGCAGCAGGCGCAGGAGCTGGCAGTAGCCTCGAACCTCCCAAGGAGGAGGTCTGGGTCTGGAGGCAAGAGACGGCACAGCGGAGCTGCGGGGAGAGAGTGGACCTAGACCGAGGGTCGGAAGTCTTACTTCCTCTTGCTGTTGGTCCAGTAATTCCACAAAGGGTTTTGAAGGAGCTGTGGAATCTAGTAGTTCATCCGGGTCATAACGGAAGAGGGTCTATACTTCTCCAAGATGGCAGCAAAAGTGGAAGATCCAGCAGTTAGTAGTAGTGGGTACCGGTAAACTCCTCTATGCAATGATGGTGGAGTTTTTACCAATCTCTTCCCTCCAAGAGAAGTGTGGAGTGACAAAAAGTCTGTGAACTCTGCTGCCGGTGGAGTGGAGTTTACCACCCACCCCTAGCAATAGGCATTATCAAAAGTCTGCTAAGTAGTCTCATCGGAGAGCAGACTAACACAGTGTTCTGTTCACCCAAACTTGCATCCCACCAATTACACTGACAGACACCAAGCATAACAGGGCTGCATTCAGTTCAAAGCAAACAGAAGGAGATGATGGACGGAGTGCTGAAACTTTTCATACACTCACCCCCAGTCACAGATCTGGGTTGAATCCATCAACGTTCTTTAGCTCACTTTGCCACTCCAGTTCAGACACAGCTATATGCAAATCAGTCATGACCCTGTGCCTCATGGGAACAGTCCATTCAGTGCATTCAGTTCATATAGGCACTGAATATGGATGGCCCTGAGAAAGATGTTCCTTGACATAAGAGGATTAATGGCGGACACTTTGAAGCCGGATTAGACTATAACCGATTTTCTGGATAGAATGAGGGAATGATGAGGACAAGAGAGATGTCAGCCATGGACTGATGTGGTCCCACAAGGTGCATTATTTTACTGAATTCTCATAAAGGGGCTACCCGACAAGCTACAAAGAGGATTGGAAAGCGTGGTTGGGTTAGACACCAAACCCTGGTGGGAGATACAAGCCCATATAGTACATTACCACAAAAAGAAGCAATGGAAGGATGGAGAAAAACAGGAGGAAGCCCAGAGAGACACTGCTAAATTGGTCCAGCACAAATTGAAAGACCTCCCTCAAGGGGGCAGCTTTGGCCGCAAGCATGCAACTGCCACCAGTCTTAAAGGGAGCTCCACCGCAGAACCCCAGAGGGTTTCTTTTCATTCTATCTATAGTGGCACAGGCCAATGAGGTTAGCAGCAACCAGACCCTAGGGAATGCTAGTATTTCCACAGGATGGGCCACCTGGCAGACTAATGCCAGTTAAAAGCATACCATGAGCAGAGATCAATAGGCCAGCCACCACAAAACCTTACAAATGTTCAGCCACAAACCCTAGCACAGGGGAACCAGAATGCACCCCACATTCATCTGCAGGGAATTATACCAGCTGCTGAACTACCACAGCAAGGATCAGGTTGTTGGATAAACATGTGTCATCAGTCCCTACAGGCAGGGAACTCAGCCCAACAGGGACCGGGGTCAAAACCTCAGCAGGGAGGGGGTGACTGTCTTGGGAGGTAGTGCCTTCACACAATCACAGAATTCAAATGTGCACTAATATAAAATTCCATAACAAATAGCACCCCTTCACCCTCTTTACCAAAAATTGCACCAAATGGAAAAAAGGACCATTGAGACAGTGTTGGGAATTCAAACTTTTAACTGAGTTCAGCAATTCAGGGCTGCTGTATGTTTTCTGTCAACTGGGTATCCTCATTAGAGCCCACCATCAAGGGCACCTGAGGGAGCCAAGGCCCCACTGTGCTGCAGATCTCCCAGGGTGGGGTTTACTGGCCACACCCCAGATGGAGGGCAGTCCGAGGAGGGGTCGGGGTGGCTCCCATACAAAGTACTTAAAAGCAGTCACCTAGGTTCCTGAATCCAAAGTCAATAGGAATGGGTTCCAAACACAAAGTCAAAAGGTCCCCATTTTTGGGCATCCAGCCCAGAACCAAGGTTCCTTCATATGTGTAGCCCCAACAGCACCCTCAAAGATAGAAGCCTCCATTCAATGGAGGCCCCCTTTCAGTTCTAAAACAAAGCTCTCCTCAATTGACGGGAGCCAGGATTCCCTTATGCCTGGGATAGTAAAGATCCCACAACCTCCACAGTACATGTACAAGAACCAACAAGTTGTGAAGAATACGCATGGCATCGAGTCAGTCTGGAGGTTTGCTAGAATAGCTAGGTGTCCCAGAGTTGCTGAGGCAGTCCCAGTTAATCACCACCACAAGGCAAACTTCTGCAAGTGCTCCTGGCCTTAGCCCCAGACTGTCTGCATTCTCAAGATCCCAGCAATGTTTTCTTTTTCCCTTGAAGTTCTTTGTATCTCCACGGTCTGGCCACCTTGACGTACCCCTCCAAAATAGCAACAGAAGCATGCCCTCTTGTTATAAGTCCCTAGCCACAAACCAGGAACAACAGATCTAAATGCACTGAAAGGACATGGTCCGAGGGAGAGAGGGGTGCCTGGGAGGCGGGAATCCGCAAAGTCCATCACAGCACCAGGCGAGAGTAGAATACAGAATACATGCACCCCTATCAGGCCTAACCAATCTACCAAGACATACATGCACCATCTGGAGTAAGCAGTAGTCCTGATTTTGGACACCACAAGATGACATGATCAGGGGTACATGGGCGCCATGAAATAACTTTCTGCCACCCTCCACCTCATGATAAGTGAGGTAGCGAATGATGCAAGATCTAGTGAAGCAGCCAAAGAGGTCTACAATGAAACCTCCAAGTGCACCACCTTGTCTGCTGCCACATCAACACCCCAAAGGGGATCTAAAGTGTGAGAATCAAGATGACAAACTGCACTGTGAAATTTTTGTTTGAACTGTTCAAAGAGAAACCCCCAATCACCAGAGAACCACAGCCACCTCACCTGGATTCATACCAAGACCTACAATGTTCAATAACAAGTTATGTATTATTGCATCTCTCTGAACACTCTATTCACTGTCAAGGAACTGCCTGGCCAAATGGAGTCCATTCACAAATTGTCACAGTCCTTCCCATGTCACCTATAATTTCACCAAACCTAACACGAGCATCCCACATGCCCTACACAGCACACTCTTATACAACATGTGGAATCAGCACATGACCATCGTGGGATCTGAGACATCAGCCAGGTCATGTTACCTCTGTTCACTGATACCACATTCAGTAGGGGCAGACAGATTTTACTTGTCCCAAGAGGTAGCCCCTGAAAAAGCAAAATGCCTTTTCCACTTATACCTATGCAGAATTAAGGCCACAATCCAACCCAAAAACGTGGACCCCCACAGTGTAGTGGTGAACTTGACCTGATAAGAGACCAATCCAACGGCTGGGCAGCAGCTCTGCTTTCCTGCAAGTGGCACTGGCATCAGTAGTTATGTGTCCTTGTGAGTGGTAGCCATAGACGTTAGGTTCCCCCAATTCCCTATGAGAAGAGTCAACAGCAGGTATGCTTCCCCCAGAATCCCTCAGCCGACATGCTGGTTTCACAGGTGTTCCATAACTCATCCTTACCCATTGTTTCTGTGGATACCATAGGAAGAGCTGCTCTATGGCAAATGGCTAGGCTGAGCGTAAGCCAGGTGCCTTTTCAGCGCCGCTCACTCTCCCTCCGTCTCCGCAGCCACTAGAGCATTACAGCTATAGCACCAGGAAACAACAGCACCACTGACATAGAGAGCAGACTGCAATTCCCCACAGACCCCTTCCAAAACACACTGCTGTGATTTTTACAAAAGAAGAATGTCTTTAGGAGGTTATACATAGCATGAGTTTAATATATAAAGCATAAATTGATAAACGCTCACTTTGTGTTGGGTACATTCACTCAAATGCCTCAAAACATAAAGTGACGAATGTCAAAACACTGGCCGTGACCTATTGGATGGCGAAAATGACAGCAACACATAGCTTCACTTATGATTGGCAGGAGATCACAAGGTTCGCAGGACAGACACAAGTGATTGGTGAAATAAATTGATAGCGGAAGCTGTCATTGTTAGAGAGTGGTAACTTCCTGTTTATGTATTGAGTAGAGTGGGTCCCTGCTTTGGACTGGTGAGTGCACGTTGCCCCAGGGGAGGCTGGTGAGTGTCATTGCGATCGGAGTGTTGGCTTCCCACAAGGCACATAGAACTGAGATCAGGAGGTCTCAACTTATACAAGCACAGCGTGCTGAGTCCACGGCACTCAGGCAGCGCTGTAGCTTCAAAGCAAGGGTATAGATCTTATAGTGACAGCGGGGGTGTTGACACGCTTAAAATAAGGTCCACCAACGTGACTGAAAATATCACTTGGGCCACAGGACACTGATAAGAAAAACACACGAGGAACAACAGGAAATAGTATGCTACAGTCAATAGAAGTAGAGGAAAAGTAAGTAGCAAGCACATGAACCAATGAAAAGTAAGGGTGGGATGTAAGCCCATTTTAAGATTTATATTAAGTACAATAGATTTCACAAATGTGATCACAATCATTCTTTCCCAAAAATTTAGTCAGAACTAGAGATTTGATTCTACGCATGCATATTTCCCTTTTTGCTTACAATCTAAGGTTAGTGCAAGCAAAACTCCCAACTCTTGAAGTTTTAATTCATCTTTAGCCCACAATCTCCTATATCTTAGGATAGCATCCTGTTTTTTAATGAACATCCATTGCTCTTCTCCTGTCTTCTACCAAATCTAAAAATGTCTTTTCAACATCAATTAAGGAACACGTTAAATTGTGCCTATGAGCATAAGCCATACCTAATGTTATAATAAGTTTTAAGGAACAATCAGCTGTTTCTATCTCTTTAGCCTTGGGGTCATGATTGAAATGTTTAAGGGACTTCAGAAAGCACTAAATCACAATTGCGAAAATAATACTTACAATTACCTTTTCCATATAGGAGACTCATTAAAAGGCTACAAGTAATACCACATGTAAGAGGAATATGATGCTAGGTAATCCCTTCTCCAGCCTACACTGGTAACTGTGTACAGACATAGCAGTCCTTGGCATCCACAGTGTCAATATATTCATAAAGCAACTTAAAATAAAAGTTTGAAGAGAAGTCTCCTCTCTGTAAATCTATGGGTAATGTCTTAAAATCAAATGTATGCTAACTACTGTCAGTAGGAGTCAGGATTTTATGGGTAGTCTTATATCTATGATCAACTGAATTGGGAAGTGTGGGTGAGTATAACCCTAGAAGCAAAATATTTAGGGTTACGTTTATGGGTTTTGTGATGCAGGGCAGTGCAACAAGTCACTTTATGGTTCTGCCCTGCATCCCAGGGAAAAGGCAGGAATGGACTTTATTTATCTAATACGGCACATTCCTGTCCATTTCACTTGCACTGGCACTATTTTGGAAGCCTAGCGCCAATGCAGGCACCCTTGCACCATGGTACAAGGGTGCCTGCATAGTAGGCATAGGTAATCCTGAGAGGCATTTTCCTCTTTCTATGTGTGCTGCAGAGTAAAGATATTGCTCCTTGTTATGCCTCTCCTGGGGAGGCATATCTTTTAGGCACATTCCCAGTTTTACAAGGTCTTGTATATCTGGGAATGTATCAAAAATGGATCAAAAATGATGGAAGTTGTGTGGGAAAATGCGTCTGCATCGCAATATCCTCCTGTCACCATAGTGAATCAGTGATATCAGTGAGTTAGTGTTCTGTGTGACTTTCTTTATGTAGCTTGTATAGTTACAAGCTATTTCACAGTGATGTGTCTGCATCTCTGCATTGCAAAAAAGGGGGACTGAGTTGGTTTATCAACGGGGTTGAGAAATGAGAATAGAATCAAAGATCATTCATTGCAAAGCATTAGTTCCAAATGTAGGATTTGTTAAGGAACTTTGGAATAGGGATTTTAGTATTAGTATGGCCAACTCAACGATAGACTTAAATCTAGTACTATGGGCGATCTGTTTTAGATAAGTACAATTTGACTGCGTTTGCCTGACATAATTTTGTGGAAATTAACTTTACCACTAATCTATTTTTTTGTTCTCTTCTTTATTTCTTACATCAGCAAGAAGAGGGGTGTTGAGGAGGTGGGTCTGGAAGGAGTTGGTCAGGAGGCGCTGACCACTAGTGCCGCTGGCGAGTGCTCTGCTAACCCCAGTAAGTCCTTTTATTGATTATTATAATTCTCCAAATGTTGGGTTTTATGATTGTTGTGGGCTTACGGTAGGATCTTGGGGTATTGAAATGTTGGTGCTGGTTCCAAGACAAGAGTTGCTGCTTGGAATCTGGTGTTGCTGGCCAGAAATAAAGTTGCTCTGTCACCTTAACCTGCCATCTTCCTTTCATGCGGCGACAAGGATGTGATATGAACCCACGCATGCTAAGCACAATGAATTAGCTCTTTTTCCTCTGCCCACTATGCTACTTTTACGTTTTGCTTAGTTTATTGTTTTATACTCTCTCCTTTATTTTCCAACTCCCCTATCCAAATTGTGTTTAATTCTTGTTATCTCTGCATAATCCTTTGTTTTCCATATTTCATGTTTTTTTTGTAGTTGACTTTCTCCTGTCTATACTAGTCTATAGTTTTCTTCTGCTTTGTTAGTAATCTTTCCCCCTTTTCTGTATATCTTGTGGTACTGTATGACTAAGAACAGATTTGTGGTACTCTACTGTCTTCTGTGAAGTTTGCAGACCAAAGTAAGCTAGTAAGTATTATTAATAATATTCACCATGCATATTGTTGATAAGGTTTTCTTTTTCTTGCTCGTGCTCTAACAGTTAAGTAGAGAGCAGCCATGGTCATGGACCCCCCCAATGTTGTGCTGTAATTCATTTATACATTATATACTAGCAGTTTCAGTGCAGCATGGCTGGAAGCTAGTATGAGGTCCCATTGCATTTGTCAACCAGCACCATATGTCCTTCATTGACCACTGTTCCATTTCATCAGAGGCTATAGCTCTGCCCCTCCATTACAAAATGTTTTTGGTTGGCTTGACTACCTGGCTTTTTTAACATTGTCAACCAAAAGTATGCCCAAAGTGATATTTTTGATTGAAGATACTGCTAACCGAACTGTAGTAATGTATTTCAGTTGTAGGTATTGATTAAAAACAAATAAGGAGAGGCATATCTGGCATCTAAAAAGTGTGTAATGTTTTTACTAGCCACTCAGACCACCAGTGGCCAGTTCTGCTGTGGAGGCTGCCGCAGTTGGAGTGGAAGACACAGTGGCGGCAGGGGCGTGTGGTGGTAAGTCATATTGGATGGATGTGTGAAAGGATGGTTGAATGGGTGGATACCGAATAGATGGACATATGGATTAGAAATTTTGGTGAGGGACTGGATGAGAGAAAGTAAAGCTTAAATCATTGTGGCTATCAATGGATGAATATAGAAGAATGAAAGAATGAATGAGTAATTGTTTGGATGAAGAAACAATGGAGCTTTTCTGGAGAGAGGCATGCTCACCTACTTCCCTTACTTGGTTTTGTACAAGCTATGGCTCAAACTGTGGGGTATTTTAATTTTTGGTCTACCTGTAGGAGAGTAGGATCTGCTTCACATGGGTACCCCCACTTTTTGCTGATGCTTCACTGTTTTTCGACATTAGTCTGGCTGGGGCCCTGCTAATCAGAACCCCAGCCTAGCTGCTTCATCTCTAAAATGGTTTCCATGTGCCTTAGGCACATCACTGATTGGGATCTGGAGTGCCCTTATAAGTCCCTAGTATATGGTATACTATGTACCAAGGGCATAGGTACCTCAGAGGCCTGCCAGGGGCTGCAGAATGTATTATGCCACCCCTGGAAGGCCATCCAAACTGACACCACAGGTCTGCTACTACAGCCTGGGTAAGGTGGTGCATGCACCCCTTACTGTGATGTAGGTTACCTATATCACTAAATACATACACACATATAAACCTATAAGTCACTCCTAAGGCAGGCCTTATCAATCCTAAAGGCAGAGTGCATGGTTCCTATGTGAGAGGGTGCCCCTGCATGAGCAGGGCCCCTCTGAAGCGTTCAGAGACCATCTCTGATGCTGTTTGTAGTGCAGCCTGACCATATACTCTTAAGCGCATTATATCCTCGCGGTAAAATGCTAACTTTGGAATGGCTGCACCTAAACATGTCGTGTTTGGTGTCAAACATCTTGGAATACTACCCCCCCGCCAATTCTGGTGGCAGGGGTAGCATTCCACCCTTCTAGAGGGAAAGACATGTTAACTCTGACTAGTCCGGTAACTTCTTTCCAGAGCCCTGGCATCACAAAATGGATGCTGCTGCCACAGACACGAGTCTGGCCTCCTGCTGCTGGACGAAACTCCGGCAGGGGAGGCCTGGACAATAGGTTTCCTGTCCCAGGGAGGTGTGACCACCTCCCCAGACAGGATAATGTGTATTGGGGCTGGGTGGGAGCACTTTCGGGTGCTTTGAAGTCCTGCACTGGGGGCACATTTGGTGTCCCTGTGCATACCCCAGTTCAAACCGGATCAGGGGCTTGCAGCCCCTGCTTTGGCGCGAACTGGACAAAGGGAAAGGGGTGTAGCCACCCCTCTGCCCTGACCCACCCATAGGTGGGGCCACAGAGTAGTCCAACCCCTATCTTTAGTATAAAGATAGGAACCCAGTCCTTAGGACTTTAGATTATCCCTGGACGAAACTCTGAAACTGAATCCTGGACCTTCGATGCTCTACTCACGATTAGAGGACAGAAGAATCTCCCTTGGGGTCAAGGAGTGACTCCCCTGCTTGGCAGGCACCAAAGAAGCATCTGTCCAGTTCGCATTTCTGAAGCTCCCGTCGGACGCCGAAGTCATTGCATCACCAGTGGTGGATTCTCAGACTTTCCCGAGGCTACCCTGAGTCCCCAGCAAAGCTGAGGCCCGTGGCTATCGTGGGTGACTTGAGACCGTGACCCCTGGACACCGAGCACATTTGCAAGTGCATCCTCTTCTGGGTCTCCCAAGAAGTCGTGCTTTGGGCACTGAGTAGCCCTAGCCTCCAGCACCACCTGTACCGAAGATCACTGGCTCCCACTCCACGAGTGTCCTGTGAGCCAGATCCACGTGTGGCGTCACAAGGCTCCTTTGCAGTCGCTAGCCCATTGGCTAGTAGCCCTTAACGAAGGCCAATCTTTTCCTAACTTGGCATCCTGGTTGCTCCAGGCCTGCCCTTACTTACCCTCGCTGGGTGAGTTCCCCAGACCTTGCTGGTCTGCACCATCGACGATCTACATCTTCACCGAGACTTGCCGTTGCCAAGGCTTGTTGGGTCCAATCCGGTCGCCGATACCTCAGCACTCGACAGACATCATGTACCAGCCCGAATCCTGCTCCTAGTCACTGACAACGCCTCTTGGACCTCGTGGCTGAAGAGACAAGACGACCGTCAATGCACCTGAAGCACTCGACATCGGTGGGCATCTGTCCATTGCCTTCCTGGTCACTGGCTAGTGACCCAGACTCTGTCCCCTCTGCTTTCAGGTTCTTCAGAACTCCGATCCACTCTTGGATCCACCCGGACACTTTTCTCTTGGTCGCCAGCAGCACTTTGCAGCAGATCGCCATTCGAATCGACGACGAAACCCGACCCCGAAAGGCACCTATGCACCCGGCTTTCCTGGGTGAGGTAACACGAGTACTCCGGTGCTCCCGTGGGTAGAGACTCCTCAAAGTCCTAGATCTCAAAGGGTTTGGTCCAAGTCCTCTTTTAAGTGTCCCTTTTCTCTAATTTCCCGATCACGACTTTCTCCATAGAAGTCAACGGCGTATCGCGGTTGTGTATTTACACTGCACGCGTCTCCCGTGGGTCCCCTGTGTCACTACCTTGGGTGGTTCCTTGTGGTCCAAGCACTTCTAGAGGCTCTAGGCCTAGTGTCTAGTTCAGTCGTGGTTCTTATACCACTTTATTGGTATATGGTTTGGTACGCCCCTAGGGCCCAAACGTGTATTTGTGCTATTACTGTGTTTAAATAACTTCTAACTTATGTACTTCGAACTCTAGCCTCATAAAGAGACTAGAGGGGTGTGTTTAGCAATAAATACATATATTTTGAATATATACCTGGTGTGGTGCTCTTTCATTTGATCACTCAAGAGATTATAGACTGGTAAAACAAGCTGCTTTACATTCCTTCAAGACTTAGCCTGAAGGTTGCTCTCCATAGCTACCACTAGGATAGCTTTCAATAAGGTTGTCTTTAACCTATCTCCAATAAGGGGTTGTTTGGACTGGTGCAAGGTGCCCACTATAATTAGTGGACAGCATATGCCAGGCCAACTTCTCACATTGGTGTGCAGCGTGTGGGATTCCAGCTTGCTATTGTTTTACCAGATAATCTCAATTGAATTGATCAACTGAAAACCACTAAAGGTACCTAAGGTACATATAATAAGCTTAGAATACAGTAAGTTCTACTGAACTTAGAGTTGTGTGTTAAGGGATAGCACAACCCTTTCTACAACTCAAGAGAGTTTAGTAGGCCACACTAGAGTAGGTAGTGCATACACCACACCACACTAGTAATGTCTTTAAGGGTAGGATCTAAAGAATCCTTGCAGGAAGCCACTGAGCTTCCACCCTCCAAGTATGATACACTCCCATTCTTGGAATTGAGAGCTTTGTGCAACTTGAGAAAACTAAGGACAGGCCAAAGCCCCACCACCCAACACCTCAAGGAGTTGTTGGTGGCTTATGACCTTAGTAAGCCCTTGGGGACTGAAGGGGTAGGAGCTGAGGGTGGGGCAGATGATGAGGAAGAGGCCAGGGGTACCAATACCCCCAGCCCCCCTCTGAAACTGGCCAGGAGGGTGACAATGACCCTGACCTGGATAACCCAATCCCTCCTGTGGAAGATGATGAGGATGATCAGGATGATCCCCACTTTGTCCCCCAGGAAGGATTAAGAGTGTGCCCAGAAAGGCTAGATCTCCTTCTCAGGAGTCTAACCACTCTGGCACCTCCATAGGGAGCTCTATCTCCTCTCACAAGAGGGAATCCTCTCATGAGAGAAGAGACAGCCTGGTCCAGTATGAGGAAACTCAGCTGAAAATTAGAAAAAAGCAATTGGCTTTAGATAGGGAATCCCTAGATCTCCTTAGAGAGAGAAGAAAGTTGGGACTAGAGTCCCATGGTGGCAGCCATGTCCCTAGAGACAGGGAAAGGTCCTATGACCATAGGAACCTGAGCAAGATTGTCCCTCCCTACCAGAGTGGGGATGACATCCACAAATGGATAACTGCATTAGAGAGGGCCTGTAAGGTACAGAAGGTCCCTCAGGAGCAGTGGGCAGCAATCTTGTGACTCTCCTTTGCTGACAAAGGTAGAGATAAGCTCCTCACTGTTAGAGAGGAGGATGCTGATAATTACAAGGTCTTGAAGAGTGCTCTTATTGATGGGTTTGGCCTAACCACTGAACAGTACAGGTTGAAGTTCAGAGATACCCAAAAAGCACAGACTCAAGACTGGGTAGACTATGTGGATTGTTCTGCCAAGGCTCTGGAAGGCTGGTTGATGGGCAGTAAGGTGTGTGACTTCTCAGGATTGTACAATCTGATAATGAGGGAGCAGATTCTTAATAACTGTCAAAATCAGCTGTTGCATCAATACCTGGTAGACTCTGATCTGACCTCTCCCCAAGAATTGGGAAAGAAGGCAGACAAATGGGTCAGAACCAGGGTGAAGCAGAAGGTACAGAACCAAGGTGGGGAAACCAAGAAGCAAGATGCTAAGAACTCTGACAAGGGTGGGGAGAAGGGTAAAGATCAAAAGTCTTCATCAGGCCCCCAAAAATCTTCTTCTGGTGGGGATTCACAGTCTACCAAAGGGAAAGGCCAAAGAAAACCATGGTGCAAGGTCTGTAAGCAAAAGACCCACTGGACCAGTGATTGCACCAAGTCCAAAGACTCCAGTCCAGCACCCACCAATGCCCCTAAGGCACCTGTTCCCCCTAGTACAGTTGGTGGGAGTGCTCCAGCCAAGGGTTTAGTAGGGTTCACCCTGGGTACTGAGTTGGGCTCTGACCTAGTCAGAGAACTGACTCAGGCTGTGTTAGTCTGTGATGGAGGCATGGATGTGACCTCCACTGTGAGTCCCAGTAATCTGGGCAAGTACAGACAACAGCCTTTAATCAATGGACGAGAGGCTTTGGCATTTAGGGACACAGGGGCAAGTGTCACAATGGTGACACAAGACCTTGTGCATCCTGGGCAAGTTATGCTTGGTGAGATGTACCAAGTGACCAATGCTAGCAATGTCAGAACAGACCATACCCTGGCAGTTGTTAACTTCTCCTGGGGAGGGGTAACTGGCCTTAAGAAGGTTGTGGTGAGTGCAAACCTACCAGTCGAATGCTTGCTTGGCAATGACTTAGAGACTTCTGCTTGGGCAGAAGTGGAGCTCAGGACCCATGCAGAAATGCTGGGGATCCCTGCAGATGTGTTTGCTGTGACCAGGTCACAAGCCAAAATGTCTAAAACTGAACAGGCCTTGGATCCTGGAATAATGGACCAAGTGCCTTCCAAGAGGAGGAGTAGTAGGGTCAAGGCAGTGCCTTCCCCCTTGGCTCAGGAGGTAGATCAGTCCCTTGAGGGGGATGATCTCAGCCCTGAAGAAGGAACTGTCCCAGAGGAACTTGAACCTGACCAGGTTGAGTTCTTGGGGACAGGGGGACCTTCTAGGGCAGATCTGAGCCAGGAGCAGCAGAGCTGCCCCTCCCTTGAACCCCTCAGACAGCAAGCTGCTGCTGAGGCTGCTGGGAAAGCTAGTGGTCCCCATACAGTGTATTGGGATGATGGACTCCTGTACTCAGAGAGTAGAGACCCCAAGCCTGGTGCTACCAGGAGGTTGGTTATACCTCTGAAGTTCAGGGGCTTCCTATTGACCCTAGCCCATGATATTCCCTTAGCAGGTCACCTATGCCAGAACAAGACTTGGGACAGAATTGTCCCTCACTTTCACTGGCCCCACATGTCTGAAGACAGTAAGGAGTTTTGTCGCTCCTGTGTAACCTGCCAAGCCAGTGGCAAGGCAGGTGGCACTACAAAGGCCCCCCTGATACCACTACCTGTGGTGGGGGTGCCCTTTGAGAGGGTAGATGATTGACATTGTTGGTCCCATGGATCCCCAAACAGCATCTGGGCACAGATTTATCCTGGTGGTAGTGGATCATGCCACCAGGTACCCAGAAGCTATTCCCCTTAGGACCACTACAGCACCTGTGGTGGCAAGGGCCCTCCTGGGAATTTTCTCAAGAGTGGGCTTTCCTAAGGAGGTAGTATCAGACAGGGGTGCTAACTTCATGTCTGGGCACTTAAAAGCAATGTGGAAGGAGTGTGGAGTGACTTATAAGTTCACCACACCCTATCACCCACAATGCAATGGTTTAGTTGAGAGATTCAACAAAACCTTGAAGGGCATGATTAAAGGGCTCCCAGAAAAGCTTAGGCGTAGATGGGACATACTCTTGCCCTGCCTTTTATTCGCATATAGGGAGGTGCCTCAGAAGGGGTTGGTTACAGCCCTTTTGAACTTCTGTTTGGCCACCCTGTGAGGGGTCCACTGTGCTTGGTGAAGGAAGGATGGGAGTTACCTCTCAAGCCCCCAAAGCAAGATATAGTGGACTATGTACTTGGTCTCCGCTCCAGGATGGCTGAGTACATGAAAAAGGCAACCAAAAACCTTGAGGCTAGCCAGGAACTTCAAAAGGCCTGGCATGACCAAAAGGCTGTTCTGACTGTTTACCAGCCAGGACAGAAGGTGTGGGTGTTGGAGCAAGTGGCCCCAGCAGCTCTCCAAGACAAATGGAGTGGACCCCACACTATTGTTGAGCAGAAGGGTGAGGTCACTTACTTAGTGGACCTGGGAACACCCAGGAGTCCCCACTGGGTTCTCCATGTCAACAGACTAAAACCATATGTGGACAGGGCAGACATGGGCTTGCTCATGGCTACTGATGAAGGGCAGGAGGAAGAGAGTGACCCACTCCCTGACCTGCTCTCACAGAACCCTGACGATGGGTCAGTTGATGGTGCAGCCTTGGCAGGCAGCCTCACTACCCAGCAACAAACTGATTGCAGGCAAGTTCTCAATCAGTTTAGACATATGTTTTCACTGACACCCAGTCAGACCACCTGGTGCACTCATGAAGTGGACACTGGGGACAGTCTGCCTATTAAAAATAAGAGTTATAGGCAACCTGACCATGTCAGGGACTGTATCAGGACTGAAGTCCAGAAAATGTTGGATTTGGGAGTTATTGAACCCTCAGTTAGCCCTTGGGCTAGTCCAGTGGTCCTTGTACCAAAACCTCACACCAGTGGTGGAAAAAGAGAGATGAGGTTTTGTGTGGACTACAGGGGTCTCAATGCAGTCACTAGGACTGATGCCCATCCAATACCAAGGGCAGATGAGCTCATAGATACTTTGGCCTCAGCCAAATATCTCAGCACATTTGACTTGACAGCTGGCTACTGGCAGATCAGACTAGCTGATGATGCAAAGCCAAAAACAGCATTCTCAACCCCTAGTGGGCATTATCAATTTTTGGTGATGCCCTTTGGTCTGAAGAATGCACCTGCCACTTTCCAGAGGTTGGTGAATACAGTTCTCACAGGTCTGGAAGCCTATAGTGCAGCTTATCTAGATGATATTGCTGTCTTTAGCTCCACCTGGGAGGATCACCTGGTCCACCTCAGGAATGTTTTACAGGCCTTGCAAAAGGCAGGCCTGACTATCAAGGCCACTAAGTGCCAGATAGGGCAGAGTCAGGTTGTGTACCTGGGCCACCTTGTGGGTGGAGGCCAGGTTCAACCTTTGCAGAGCAAGATCCAGACCATCATGGACTGGACTGCTCCCACTACCCAGACTCAGGTGAGAGCCTTCTTAGGCCTGACTGGGTACTATAGGAGATTTGTCAAGGGGTATGGATCAATAGTGACACCCCTGAATGACTTAACTTCTAAGAAAATGCCCAAAAAGGTTCAGTGGACAGTTAGCTGTCAAAAGGCATTTGATGACGTGAAGCAGGCCATGTGCACTGCTCCCATTCTACAGAGTCCTGATTACTCCAAGAAGTTCATTGTTCAAACTGATGCATCTGAATTGGGGGTAGGGGCTGTACTGTCACAATTGAATGAAGAAGGTCAGGATCAGCCAGTAGCTTTTATTAGCAGAAGGCTGACCCCTAGAGAGAAACGTTGGTCAGCCATAGAGAGGGAGGCCTTTGCTGTGGTCTGGGCTCTGAAGAAGTTGAGGCCATACTTGTTTGGGACACACTTCCTGGTTCAGACAGACCATAAGCCCCTCTTATGGCTAAAACAAATGAAGGGTGAAAACCCCAAACTGCTTAGGTGGTCCATTTCCCTACAGGGGATGGACTTTACAGTGGAACATAGACCTGGGAGTAACCATGCCAATGCAGATGGACTCTCTAGGTACTTCCACTTAGAACATGAAGACTTAACTGGGCAAGGTTAGTTTAATGTCCCTACATTTGGGGGGGTTGTGTAGGAGAGTAGGATCTGCTTCACATGGGTACCCCCACTTTTTGCTGATGCTTCACTGTTTTTCGACATTAGTCTGGCTGGGGCCCTGCTAATCAGAACCCCAGCCTAGCTGCTTCCTCTCTAAAATGGTTTCCATGTGCCTTAGGCACATCTCTGATTGGAATCTGGAGTGCCCTTATAAGTCCCTAGTATATGGTATACTATGTACCAAGGGCATAGGTACCTCAGAGGCCTGCCAGGGGCTGCAGCATGTATTATGCCACCCCTGGAAGGCCATCCAAACTGACACCACAGGTCTGCTACTGCAGCCTGGGTAAGGTGGTGCATGCACCCCTTACTGTGATGTAGGTTACCTATATCACTAAATACATACACACATATAAACCTATAAGTCACTCCTAAGGCAGGCCTTATCAATCCTAAAGGCAGAGTGCATGGTTCCTATGTGAGAGGGTGCCTCTGCATGAGCAGGGCCCCTCTGAAGCGTTCAGAGACCATCTCTGATGCTGTTTGTAGTGCAGCCTGACCATATACTCTTAAGCGCATTATATCCTCGCGGTAAAATGCTAACTTTGGAATGGCTGCACCTAAACATGTCGTGTTTGGTGTCAAACATCTTGGAATACTACCCCCCCGCCAATCCTGGCGGCGGGGGTAGCATTCCACCCTTCTAGAGGGAAAGACATGTTAACTCTGACTAGTCCGGTAACTTCTTTCCAGAGCCCTGGCATTACAAAATGGATGCTGCTGCCACAGACACGAGTCTGGCCTCCTGCTGCTGGACGAAACTCCGGCAGGGGAGGCCTGGACAATAGGTTTCCTGTCCCAGGGAGGTGTGACCACCTCCCCAGACAGGATAATGTGTATTGGGGCTGGGCGGGAGCACTTTCGGGTGCTTTGAAGTCCTGCACTGGGGGCACATTTGGTGTCCCTAGTGCATACCCCAGTTCAAACCGGATCAGGGGCTTGCAGCCCCTGCTTTGGCGCGAACTGGACAAAGGAAAGGGGTGTAGCCACCCTCTGCCCTGACCCACCCATAGGTGGGGCCACAGAGTAGTCCAACCCCTATCTTTAGTATAAAGATAGGAACCCAGTCCTTAGGACTTTAGATTATCCCTGGATGAAACTCTGAAACTGAATCCTGGACCTTCGACGCTCTACTCACGATTAGAGGACAGAAGAATCTCCCTTGGGGTCAAGGAGTGACTCCCCTGCTTGGCAGGCACCAAAGAAGCATCTGTCCGGTTCGCATTTCTGAAGCTCCCGTCGGACGCCGAAGTCATCGCATCACCAGAGGTGGATTCTCAGACTTCCCCGAGGCTACCCTGAGTCTCCAGCAAAGCTGAGGCCCGTGGCTATCGTGGGTGACTTGAGACCGTGACCCCTGGACACCGAGCACATTTGCAAGTGCATCCTCTTCTGGGTCTCCCAAGAAGTCGTGCTTTGGGCTCCCAGTAGCCCTAGCCTCCAGCACCACCTGTACCGAAGATCACTGGCTCCCACTCCACGAGTGTCCTGTGAGCCAGATCCACGTACGGCATCACGAGGCTCCTTTGCGGTCGCTAGCCCGTTGGCTAGTAGCCCTTAACGAAGGCCAATCTTTTCCTAACTTGGCATCCTGGTTGCTCCAGGCCTGCCCTCACTTACCCTTGCTGGGTGAGTTCCCCAGACCTTGCTGGTCTGCACCATCGACGATCTACATCTTCACCGAGACTTGCCGTTGCCAAGGCTTGTTGGGTCCAATCCGGTCGCCGACACCTCAGCACTTGACAGACATCGTGTACCAGCCCGAATCCTGCTCCTGGTCACCGACAACGCCTCCTGGACCTCGTGGCTGAAGAGACAAGACTACTGTCAACACACCTGAAGCACTCGACATCGGTGGGCATCTGTCCATCGCCTTCCTGGTCACTGGCGAGTGACCCAGACTCTGTCCCCTCTGCTTTCAGGTTCTTCAGAACTCCGATCCACTCTTGGATCCACCCGGACACTTTTCTCTTGGTCGCCAGCAGCACTTTGCAGCAGATCGCCATTCGAATCGACGACGAAACCCGACCCCGAAAGGCACCTATGCACCCGGCTTCCCTGGGTGAGGTAACACGAGTACTCCGGTGCTCCCGTGGGTAGAGGCTCCTCAAAGTCCTAGACCTCAAAGGGTTTGGTCCAAGTCCTCTTTTAAGTGTCCCTTTTCTCTAATTTCCCGATCACGACTTTCTCCATAGAAGTCAACGGCGTATCGCGGTTGTGTATTTACACTGCACGCGTCTCCCGTGGGTCCCCTGTGTCACTACCTTGGGTGGTTCCTTGTGGTCCAAGCACTTCTAGAGGCTCTAGGCCTAGTGTCTAGTTCAGTCGTGGTTCTTATACCACTTTATTGGTATATGGTTTGGTACGCCCCTAGGGCCCAAACGTGTATTTGTGCTATTACTGTGTTTAAATAACTTCTAACTTATGTATTTCGAACTCTAGCCTCATAAAGAGACTAGAGGAGTGTGTTTAGCAATAAATACATATATTTTGAATATATACCTGGTGTGGTGCTCTTTCATTTGATCACTCAAGAGATTATAGACTGGTAAATCAAGCTGCTTTACATTCCTTCAAGACTTAGCCTGAAGGCTGCTCTCCATAGCTACCACTAGGATAGCTTTCAATAAGGTTGTCTTTAACCTATCTCCAATAAGGGGTTGTTTGGACTGGTGCAAGGTGCCCACTATAATTAGTGGACAGCATATGCCAGGCCAACTTCTCACACTACCCCCTTGACTTACTGTATTTGTTAAGCAATGCAGATATGTATCCCACCCTGTGTAGACAACCTAAAGGTAGGTAGCCAATTGTCTAGTCCTTGTCTCCCCTTGTAACACCCCTAAATTCAGTATTTATGTGGCTCCCCAAGACCTGACCATCAGATTTGATGGACTAAATAAGACCAGGACAGAAGAAGACTCACTGCTCGAGAACTGAAGCCCTGCTGCAGAAGATAAAGGCATGAAACCCTGCCTGCTGCTCCTAGGACTCGACAATTACTGCTGCTGTGTCGTCCTGAAATCTGAAAAGACTCCAAGACCCCTGGAGTACATCCAGACTGCATGAAATTGCCAAGAAGCTCCCTTTGGAGTGAAGGTATGACTCCCCTACACACTGCAGGCACTAATCCAGTGAAGTCTGGTTTGTCACCCGGCTGCTATCTGATGTCCTCAAAGCAACACCAAGGCAAGAAAATGTAAAACAGCTCCAAAGGGACAGATCTGCCTCTTCACTAAGTTTGGAGGTTCCAGGACCTGCCGGAACCACGACGTACCAATACCCGGAGTACCTGACCGCCAATGTCAAACACCAAGAAGAAGAGTTCCCTCCAGACTCCCAAAGCATCAGAAGTAAACACCCATCAAGCAATGTCGATACACCCAAGACTCACTTCCTGAGTGGCCCAGCTGTCCCAAGTTCACCTCTCCAAGTTGGCGGCTCCTGACCGCGAGGACGTTAAGAAGTATGATGCTCGGCTGGCCTGTTTACTCTGTACCCAGCCCCACTGGCCCCAGCACCGACCAAACAGCTGTGCTCCCATGGTCCCTAGGACCTTGTGACCTCCACCCTCCAAGGATACCCAGTGGACTTACCTGTAGTCCACCTGTGCAGTGTTTATACATGGCCCCTTTGTCTTT
The DNA here is from genome assembly GCA_963921515.1 of Calotriton arnoldi. Classification (NCBI taxonomy): domain Eukaryota; kingdom Metazoa; phylum Chordata; class Amphibia; order Caudata; family Salamandridae; genus Calotriton; species Calotriton arnoldi. The sequence goes on from CAWUFW010009563.1 coordinate 266,639, forward strand.
TCGCACCAGCTTCAAGACCCTCAATAGCCTGCTCCTGCCCAAACTGGGATGCTCCTGAACTTCTCCTGCTGGAACTTTGAACCTGGTCTCCACATCGACCTAAAGCGAGAAGGTAAACTTTGCGAAAGCATTGCCTAATTTTACATGCATTTCTCTACTTTTCTCCCATTGATTCCTATGGTGCATAGTTGCACACAACAGTGATATATTTTCTGAACTTTATAAAATCATAACTCCGAAGTATTTATCCTATAACTGTGTTCATGGTCTTAAAAATGACATAAAAATCTATACTATTTTTATAAATTGTTCTCAGATTATTATTGAGCATCTGCCTCATGTCTTGCCTTTGAGTGTAATAACAAATTCTTAGCATGACCCTCTGATAAGCCTAACTTCTCACCCACACTACCACGGAAATAGAGTGTTAGTACTATCTCTTTTACCTCTGAGCACTTTTTGGGGATTTCTGGACTCTCTACATAGTGTACTTCATTTTAGTGCACTGTACAGAGAGCAAGCTTCCTACAAAAGGCATTTGGAGAAGAAGAGCAGGCCCATTGGAATTAAAGTATGATAATTGTCCATTACAGCTGCACCAGGTGCAGACTGCAGAGGGTTGCAAAATGCTTGACGCACTGGCCAGCATGCCTCCATTAATTTACTACAACAACTTGTACTCCACAGTGCATAATGCCCTACTCATTAATGAGAGGTAATATATTTTTGTGTCCACACAAAGGGCCTGTTTACTTTTTTGCTAGGAAAGTCTTTAAAAGAAAAAAAGAAAATCACTCCATTTTTTTATTGGATGTTATCCTGCCTTAATTCTTTTCAGCCAGATAGTCAGTGCTTTTATGTGAACCATGGGGTAAAAAAATGCCTTGTGCCTCTCCTAATCCCATCAAATTACAATGGCCCTAGGGGACCAGCAACGTACTGCTACTGTGCCACTATTTAATTTTAAACAAGTGTTTGCACAGAACATTGTTTACAATGTGTCGTTTTCTTTTTTTCTTGATATAGTTGCATCTGCTGGTCCACCACCTGCTCCTACAAGGCAGGAGATAGCGGCCCGACTGTGGAGGCAGTGGCTGGACACTATACAGGCAGAATTCCACCAGCTGATGTCCCAGCAGGAGGAGGCTGAAGCATCTGCCCCGGGCTCTAGCTCACACAGCCAGCCACAGCTGACAACCTCCCGGCCAATACATCGCTGGCAGCTGGCAGGGGTCTGAATCGCCACTGCTGACCTCCCTTCTACTCGCAGACTCCTGCAGTGTCTGGACCAATTTGAAAGCAGGATAGCCTGAATGGAGCAGAGCCTTGATAGACTCTGGACCGGCATAGATGAAGTCATTTTTTAGCCCTTTTTTATGTTTTACTTTGGTGAGAGGGATGTTTGTTGTGGGTAGAGAGGGTGAGAATTGGGAAGGAAGTTGGGACCGGGAGTTTGGACTTTGACACTTTTCTTTGGACTTTGGTTGAATATGGGGCGATTTGCTTGTGGAGAGGGGTGAGCCTGTTGTGGGTAGAGAGGGTGGGTTTTTTGTAAACAAATTAAGGGGGGCATTTTATTTCTTCATAATTCATGCTTTATTTGTGTTTTACTTTTATTTTATGCTGCTGCCTTTTATGCATCCTGTTTTTTTCTAATCTCCTTCTAAAAGTGCATACCGGTAAGTTATAGTTATTTATATACATTTGTAACTATCTTGACCATTAGGGGGATGCTGCCATGACCTATATTGCCTACAACCACCTAGATAATCGATTTCTTATTCAGTAGCAGTTACTTGCTTACTTACTAACTTAAATAGTTCACTTCACTCCTTAGTTCTCTTACCTGCATAAAGATGAACCAATAACAGGGAAGGCATCACAACTTCACAAGCGAGGTCCCACTCCCACCCAGATGAGCTCCAACTGCAGTATTAATTGTAAGGAGTATCCATTGCCGGCAACTAAATGGAAATGAAAACACTGAGTTAGTGGGTTATAAATTATATCATAGCTTTACAAAGAAATGAGACCAGACTACTACATGACACAACAGAGAATAACTAATGGTGATGTGCTTCATTGGCCAGTGCAATTGAAGTACTTGTTGTTGGGGAGCTCCTGCCTCTCTTGCTCAGATGACAAATTGCAATGCTGGGAATAATTTAATCATCCTGTTTGCAACTGGGAGTGAACACGGTCAAATTTAAGTGCTCCGTTTATCATCGGTACAATTGCTCTCTGACATCTGGGGCTTATGCTGGGTGAGCCGCCGCCACTGTGCTGCTGCTAGGGACTCTAAGTCCCATAATCCCACAGGACCCTATAATCCTGATCGACACTATAAAAACGCATCGCTGCCCCGATGCGAGTTGGGGCTGTGCTTCATTGTCCAGTGCAATTGAAGTTGTTGTTGCTGAGGACATCCTACCTCTCTTGGTTGGATGACAAATTGCTGTGCTGGGAACATTGTCATCATCCTGCTTGCACCTGGGGGAAAACACAGACAAATTGTACTCCTCCGTTCATCATCAGTACAATTGCTCCATGACATTTGTGGCTTATACTGGGTGAGTCGTTGCCTTTGCCCTGCCGCTGGGGACTTTGAGTTCCATAATCCCACAGGGCCATATACACCTTACAGATGCTATAAAAATGTGTTGCTCCCCCAATATTATCTCAGCAGGCCACTGTGATTCCAAATCTCTCACCTGTCACCACTACTGCCCAAGTCCACAATACTGTCGGCCATTCTCTGGTCCATTTGCAGTCCCCACCGATTAGCTCCCCTATTCCACCAAGCGTTGATCATCTTGATCTACCACACCCTTCTCCTCAGACCAAAGTAGAGACCGAGTTTGCTGAGAAGGTCCCTAGTGCAGCAGCTCATAGGACTGAGGACACCGGAGCTAGGCTTAAATTAGTTAGGGTCCCACCCAAGCCCAACCAACATCAGGTTGGAGAAAACGGCGATGGCAGGAAAAGGAATAAACATCCACTGGAAGGAGGAAACCCTTTGCTTGCCAGCTCATTGGGGGAGCCTGAAAGCCGAGAGGAGGAAGCTGTGTCAATTACAGTCACCGCTGGAGAGGATTACAATTCCCGAACTCCTCTGCTGTCTACCACGCATAAAAGCACGTTGTGTCCCCACGGCAATTATAGCCACTTGCCAGCTCACTGGGGGAGCCTGGAAGCCAAGAGGAGAAAGCTGTGTCAATTACAGTCACCGCTGGGGAGGACTACAATTCCCGAACTCTGCTGTCTACCGCGCATAAAAGAGCTTTGATTCCCCGTGGCAGTTGTAGCCACTTGCCAGCTCATTGGGGGAGCCTGAAAGCAGAGAGGAGAAAGTTGTGTCATTTACAGTCACCGCTGGGGAGGACTACAATTCCCAAACTCCTCTGCTGTCTATCGCACATAAAATCGCGTTGTGGCGTGGGACGTGCCCAGGCTGTGCCCAGGTGAAGCCAGGGGCAAGGATAGGCCCATCCACGCCCATCAGAGCCCGGAAGAGGCTGGGCTGGGCCACCCCCCTTAACCTTTGCTACTTGGTGATATCCTCAGCAAGGACTTTAAACCGCCACAAGAAACTGTTGGAACAGTGGACATCAAATGATGGGTAAGCACAAAGCCGCAGCGCAAACGACGGGGGCGAAATGGTCAACACCCTTGACTCTTTCTTGGTTAGGGCTGCAAATGTGCTATCTCAAGAAATTGACCTTATGGAGCGCCATCTCTCCTTGGATGAGGGAAGGAGGAATGGCCCCCCGTTACAGCTAATTTTACCCTCTCAGACTCCACTGAGAGGAGAGGATGCTGAAATCAGAGTTACTTCTAAATGTCCTTTGACTGTGATCCCGACTGTTTCACCCCAACCGGACTCTCCTGTTCCTAATGAGTCTTCAATCAGCCCATTGGTCAAGAGGAAGCATCATGCAGGAAAACAGAACTCCAAAACCCCGAGGGCGACGAGAGCGAATAAAACTCCCCAAGAGCTTTAGGCTCTGGCCACCCTGCCTTCGGAAGGAGCCTTTGTGGCGGGGATATGCGAGGACATGATTGTAAAATTGGAACAGATGGTTCTTTCCCTATTTGAGCAACAACATTTTAGATTGGGGAAGATTGAGGAGAAAATAGAGCTCCTTGTAAATGGGCGCTCCACTTGTACATGTGGCACCTCCCCGAGTTTGTCTCAGCCTCCTGCTCTAGACGTGCCCCCGGGCCTTTGGGGGATATAGTTGGGGGGACAAGAATTTAAGACAGGCAAACCAGGTTAAACCTCCAGATCCTGTGATATTACTTACTACTCTTCAGCACATCTCCTCCCACCGATCCTACCATTGACCGCCACAACCAACACCTTTCAGGGGCAAAATGAAACATCTATTCGGACCACTCAACCCAAATTACAAATAGCAGGAGGAAGAGAAGGGCTGGGGCGGGAGGTAGTTTTGACACTAGAGTTTCCTCAGATACACACATTAGATTTCTCCCAAGCTGCAATTCCTTATGTCCAGGTCCTGGTTAATGTACCCTCACTAAGCACGGCCAAAGGGAATCGACGGACCAGTTAATGGTTAAAGCCTTACACTGGTTTAATACCCATCTCAAAGGCTGCGGTTTGTGGGGCAGCAGTTTGGACAAATATAATATTATGGCTAGGAGGGTTGGGTGGGTGGTACCAGTTTTTGCAGTTTAAGAGGTAGTTTGTTTGTAATTTGTTGCATCTTTTATATTGTCTATTTAATTGGTGGAGGAATTTTATTTGTTATTGTAGTTTGTAGTTTCATTTTATTTCGTTGTTATAGGGTCTGTTCAATTGTTTTGTCAGTTATGTCCTTATATGGAAAACACTAATTAATTTTGTTTAAAGGTATATGTGGTTTTAAATGTGTATCTATTAAAATATAACTATTTATTTCATGTGTAATATAATTTAGTTAATGAAATTTTTTTATTTTTATTTAGTTTGTGATGTTTATATGTGCTTTTTATTTTTGGGTGGGTAATGTAATTGTTTAAAATGTGATGTGAGATTCTAGATTTGGGAAAATATGGTTTATATAAACATAACATATTTATTTATATGTATGATATTTTGTAAAAAAAATCATATTATAAATGTGATATTTATCATTTTTTAGAGATTATTAGTTTGTGTTTGCACAATATTTAAGTAGTCGATATTCATAGTTTCAATATTTTTGTTATGTGCTATGTTTATTTAATGTTGACGATATTTTTGTAAATTATATTTGTGTGTTAGATATTAGTGATATTGATGTTTTTATGACAATAATTTATGCTGGATATTTGTGTATTTGTTAAATTAAGTGTAGGTTGTCGATATTTTGGTTATCGATATTAGTGTGATGATAACTTTGTAGGTCGATGTTAGTACTTAGTAGTGCCAATGTTATGTCAGTGAACCCTCAATTAGTGGATGCATTGCTAAAAGAACAGCTTTTACACATAGAATAAGAATACAGGTTAATGAAATAGTTTGACAACATACGACTGGATTGCACACGCTTACCATCTTCCTAATGGAGATCACTATGGCAAAGGTGGTCTCATAAGACGGCGGCCGCTGTCAAAGAAAGAAGTTACCCTTCTAGCGGTCTACGCGGCTGCAGGCGCTCAAGGACCGCAGAGAAGAGTGAAGCGTGCAGCTTCATCAGCGGCGCACTTCACTGACAAGCTTCCCTGAGGAGCAGTTTTTTCTGGCGCATGCACTGTAGTTTAAGAAAAGTGTCTTACAGACAGATTTCGTTGTGCATGTCGGTCTAGCAGTATTAGGAAGCAGTTTTGGGTGTCGGTCTTATTACAGGAGACAGCATTTGTAAGCCTTAGAAGATATTACATTGAGACAAAGCATTTTCCTCACAGGAATCCTTTGTCAGAGTCATTGAGCCGCCTTCACGAGCAAGTTTAGGCTGCAAGAAAACTACCACGGAAGAGAGAAAGACACTTACCTGAATTCCAAAACTCTTCACGAGAGTTCAGTCTCATCTTCTAAAATGGTCTTGCAAGTATTTCTAGAAGATGCAAAACAAAAGAGATTAAAGTCAAAAAACATAATGCTCTTGAGAGTGTAATGAATGGTGACATTAATGAACAGTGAATAACTAGTAATACATATAGAATAAGAATACAGGTTAATGAAATAGTTTGACAACCTACAGCTGGATTGCACATACATATAAAAGACAGAGGAGAAGCAAAGGTATTGATCTAAATGGGTATGAAAATGTTTGTTTTGAGAATAAACTCTCATTTTGAATGAAATAGTCAGAGATAGTGGGTGTGAGAAGTGGATTGATTGTTTGCTTTTTTTACAGCTTCCCATCACCAAAAAGACAGTGCCATGAAGAAGACAGGCAAGGTGATTAGCAGAGGGCCTAAGACAATGACGATGCAGTTTCTTCTTTGTTTTCCCCATTCTCTTTCCCCTCTGGAGACCTCCTTAATTTCTCTTGACTATACTGGAGATTGGAGGGGCTTTAAAGGCACATTGGGTTCAAGCACCATTTTGCTCCTGTGAAGACTGGGAACTAGAAGGTACAGATTGTGAGAGAGTGAAGTGACCATGTCTAATTTACTCACCTGAGCACCATGGAAGAAGGGTTACATTTGAAGAACCTGGGAGGGGACTTCGAAGCCATACAAAAATAATTAATGGCAGTGAGGGAAGAAAATAAGAATATAAGATTGGATTTGGTGGCATCCAAGAAAGAAAGCACAGAACGAGCATCTAGAATGGATGATTATTTAACTGGAGTGAGCTTTGCAGCTTCGTCCCCTGAAACTCAGGCTTTTAGTTCCTCTCCCAGTCACAATCCTAGAAACACCACTCAAGTAATTCAATCAATGTCTCCGGTAATTCCTTTGGCCCAAATATTTTTAACTCAATGTTCACTTCATTTAATGTGCCGCCCAGCGGTTTTCCCTGATGCATTCCTGAGTTGCCTTCGTATTGTCTTATCTAAGCGGTGATGCAGCGGCCTCGTCCGTACCATTGGTATGGAAGGATGCTCCAATCCTGTACCGTTCTGAAGATTTCAAGAAGAACTTCCTTAGAATTTTTGATAGAAGGAGAGTAGCACAAGCGACTGATAACAAATTGTTAAAATTGAAACAGGTTAATAAGAAACTGGTCACCTACCTCACTCAATTCAGGTTGAAGGTACAGTTTGTGACAATTAGAGATATGTAAGTAAGTACAAAATAGCTCAGAATAGTATGAAGCATCATTAATACCATCACACATACAACCCCCTAAGGTGAAGCAAGCTTCTGTTATGTGCAATATTGAACCTATATCATACACTTCATTGGTAACCAAGCTCATGGAGACAATCGAACCACACATAGATGAATAACCCCTATTGCAAACAGTGTTCAGTCTGTATATCTATGTACTGAGATAACCAACTTTCTCAAGACATTCAGCCCTGTTACATAAGTAATACCCTACTATGGACAGCCTTTTGCCTGTATCAACCCCTTCACAGTTAGCAAACCTCTTGTGAGAAATGAGGTGGGCATGAGTAGGAAAGTGGGTAGTATAAACAGTGTGCACCCCATGCACAGAAGGTGGTCAACCCCCACCATGCGCAGCAGGTGGCTGGCCGCAAAGCCTGACCCTGTGGCCAAAACCCAGCAGGCAACTAAGCTAACCCAACAGCGCACATAGCTTTCAGTGGTGCACTGAGTGGCTTTGACCACAGGGCCTGGCATGTGGCCAGGCCCTGCATCCAACTGATTAGAGCTGAACCCTCTTCCGGCCCTGGGACCCAATCCCATAAGGCCTTTTTTAAAGGGGAGGGGGCATGCACCCCCTGCCCAAACCTTTATGGGCTCCTGGGCTAAAGGATATTTGTAAAAGGGAGGGAGCGCATGGCTCCCCTCCCTGAGCCACAAGAGGTTCCGGGGACCCCAATGCCGGGGGCCTTTCATTGTGTGAGTGGTGCATGCTCTCCCTCCCTGAGCCAATTTTGGTCCAAAGGACACCATCCTCTGGTGCAATTATTCAAATATAGGAGAAAGGGGCATGCATTCCCCTTCCAGATTCTTAATAGTCTCTGTGGACCCCATCGCCCATGTCCAAATTCTTTTCAAAAGGATTTGGGTCGCATGGCACTCTCTCTCTAAGCCTTAATAGGCCCCATGTACCCAATCCCCCGGGCTGAATTCCAATAAATAGTGCATGATCCTCTTCCTGAACCTTAATAGGATCTGAGACCCAATCATCCAGGGCTAAATGCCAAAAAATGGGAAGGAGGTCCCCTCCCAGAATCTTAGTCTACATGACGCCGCTAGCAGACATTGCCAGAGCCCACAACATCAACATAATTTCCTACGCCGGTGACAACCAGCTCGTCCTCTCACTCTCAGCGGAACCCACCACCACTAAATCCAACTTCCATAACTGTATGAAAAACATTGCCTCCTGAATAAAGGACAACAGCTTGAAGCTCAACACACAAAAACGGAAGAGCTGATCTTCAACAGCCACACCTCACCATGGAACGACACCTGGTGGCCCTAGGGAACAGACTCCCCCACACCAAAAGTCCACGCCCAGAACCTCAGCATCATCCTGAACAACAAACTCTCCATGAAACAATAGGTCAAGGCCGTCTCCTCAGTCTGTTTTCGCATTCTCTACATGCTCTGCAGAATATTCAAATGCCTCCCCATCAGCACCAGAAAAACAGTGATGCAGGCACTTATCACCAGCCGGCTTGACTAGGGCAACACACTCTATGCAGACACCACCAGCAAACTCATGAGAAGATTCCAGATGATACAGAATGCAGCAGCCAGAATGATCCTCAACCTGCTGAAAATGACCCACATCACCCAGCACCCGAGAGACCTCCACTGGCTCACCATCCGGAAGAGATGCCAGTTCAAGCTACTGACCCATGCCTACAAAGCATTCCAATACCACTGAACCACACACATGAACCGCCGCCTGAACTTCCGCCAACCATCATCCAGAAACCTCTGCTCTGCCCACCTTGTCCTTCCACAGACCCCACCAATCCCCTGCCGCCACTCAAGCAGACGCTCCTTCTCTCACCTTGCAGCCAAGCCCTGGAACGCCCTCCCCATCCACCTCCAAACATCACTCAGTCTGACAGACTTCAGAAAGAAACTCGAGACCTGGCTTTTCAACTGAATCCTGCAGCCTAGCACCTGTATGCCCTCATGGTTGATAAGCTGCACTATACAAGAACCTGATTGACTAATAGTCCCTGTGGATCTGTCCCCCAGGGCCCTTATTTCTTTTAGATGGGTGCTCTTGTGCCCACCCTGGGCCCCCACTAAACAGCAAGTTGATACCCATGAGGGAGGCCCCAGAGTCCCGCTGCCTGAGCCCACTCTCTGCATGCAGAGGTAGCTGGCATTGCTTCCACCTGGTGGTAATACCTGTTTTTTGTTTGCTCCCTCCAGGCAGGAGCAATACATGTTTCCCTGGCTGGAGGTGCGCCACAGGGAAACAGAAGTCTGCTCCCACCTGGTAAGATCATTTTTAAAGTTCCCCTAGAATGAGAGTAGATGTCTTTCCTGCATGTGCTCCTGTAGGCAGTGAGGCAAACCTGCTCCCACATGAGGGGAGTTTAAAAATGCTCACACCAGGAAGGAAAAAACATGTTTTCTGCAAGCGCTGATGCAGGCTGGAAAACTATTGTGTCCTGAGGGAGGGGTACCCGGGGCACAGTTTGTGAACCAGCCCTGGGGAATGGTATCCAAGAGGCATTAAGAGGCTCAGGTAAGGGGGCTGACTTGCCCCCCTCCCATTTAAGTTGAGTTTTGCCCCCTTTTTGTGGAATTTGGTCCTGGGGGATAGGGTCCTGGAACCTAATAAAACTCAGGAGGGGGAGCAAGCACCTGCCTCCCCTCATTTACACATCGGCCTCTGGGGATGGGTTGCGCGAGACCTCATACAGGTTCAGAGAGGGGGCCATGCCCTCCTCTCCTCATAAGAAATATTTTTCACAGCCCCCCCTGGACCCTGGCCCACACTGGGCTATATTTTTAAGAGTATTGTGGGAGGCCAAACTTTTTTTGCCCCGGATTTGTGATCCTTCATGAATTTGCTGCAAATTAAAAAAAAATGTTCTGGGGCTCAAGCCGGGTCCTTCTGGGACCCCACCAGCAGGTATAGAGGGTCAGAATATCCCTACCCTGTCCCCTTATGTCTATTTTTTAATCTTTTTCTTTTCAAGGACTCAGGAATGAGTCCCGAGTCCTGATATGGATGCCAACACATCCTGTTTCATATGGTAGTTGCCAATCAGATCTCAGCTTAAGATCTGTCAGGTCCACTGATCCTCTATTGTGTGATATATACAAAGTTTTTGACCACTAATTGCTCAAAAAATATTGAACGGATTTACATCAAATCACATAAAGGACTCTTTTTGGCCCAATATCTAGCTTTCTGCCAAATATGGTGTAAATCAGTTCAGATGTTTGGGCTGTCACTGTTTCTAAAATTCAGAAAATGAAGTGGGCCCCCACTATTTCTTGGCCCTGCTTGCCAAGTCACCCCATAACTAGCCAATAAGTAGCCCTTTTTTGCAAAGTTGGGTGAAAATTTGTCAAATGGCACCAAAGTTATTGGCAACACAAAAAATGCATCTCCTTTGTAAATGTGGCTAGGTGTGCTTTTACATAGATGGAGCATTTATTAACTTTGGCCCCATTTGATGAATCTTAAAGAAACTTTCAAAGAAAAAGTTCATCCACCTCAGCTCCTTCCTTGTTAGTTGTCGGGTGATCCGTTAAGTGGAGGTTGAGATAAAAGGGGAGTCCCAAAACCTAAAATCCCCATGCATTTTCCATAGACTTCTTTAGAAACAGCAACAGCAAAATCTGCTGAACAGAATTACACCAAATTCAATAGGAAGCTTGATCTTGGTCCACAGATGTGCTATTTGTGATTTGGTGTAAATCCGTTCAGTAGTTTTTGAGAAATTAAGGATCAATATTAATGATATATTTGGACGGTTGGGCTCGCAAGAGTCCTGAGGAGGTCCAGCAGAAGGACAAATTTAAAATGGAAGCCTGTGATTGTTCGATAGACCCGTTTTCCCATAAGCCTTTACATTCTTGCGGGTGACTCTCACAAGAGTGAGTGCTCTAATTGGCCGGCTGTTGGAATGTTAGAAATTAAATGATGGCCATTACTGTTTACTGTAAAAAATACAAGGTGTTGTTCAAATTAAATTAAATATCTATATAGGGGAAAGGGACAAGGCATGCTGTACCTCTAGATTCAAAGGGAGGTTTCTAAGGAATAACTACTGTGAAGAAAATAAATGTATATTGTTTTTAACTAATTTTTACAATCTTGTGGGACTTTCACAAGCTTGTGAATAATAAAAAAGGGGTAGATGAGTTCTGAATACACTCCATTAGTAAGAATGCATATTGTGGTCACTTTTTTTTTAGAGGAAGTGTGTAAAAGATAAGTAATGTGATGAGTAGATGGTTAATTCCTATTTTTTTTAATAAAAGTTATGATCTCACAGGACACTTGCAGGATCGTGAACATTAGATAGGAGTAGGTGATCTTTGAATAGACTTTAGTATGAACACTTGCTAATGTGGGAAGGAATGTTACTGGAAATGGTGTTTGTCAGAGTGTACTATTTTATGCCCTTTGGCTTTGTAAGAGTTGTGAGTAGGGTATAGTAGGACATGGCTTTTTTAGGGCATTTCCATAAAATGTTTTGATTTTTCTCCTAGTCTTTGGCGCCTCTCTTTGCATGGCCTTATGACTCTGGTCTCTTTTCCACTGTAGTAGGAAAGTGAGTGTGTCCTTTCTACAACTGACCAAAAGTATCACATACCTGGCAGGTTTGGGTGCTGTATCCCAGAGAGCCCTGTGAAGAGGTACATCATATACCTTGGACAGGTACCTCATTGGCTAAAGGTGGGGAACAGCAAAGAATATGCCACCCCCAAAATAGCTAGTGCATCCATCCGCAGGCCTGCTAGTAGCTGACCTGCAGGAGCACTGTTGCACTCGGGCCTCAGGGTGGTTTTACCATGTAAGGGAGCCTCCTAAGCGCCCCTTCCACTACCAGTAAGAGCACCCCAAGGGAAGCCCTAAGAAACAGGGTGAGTGGTAGGTGGAAGTTGGGGCAGGTACGTGAAAGCACCTCCCACCCTGGTAGGGGTGAACCCCCATGAAGAGTTCCCCTGCCAAGGTGAAGTCTTCCAGGAACAACCCCTGGTGGGTGAGGGGGGGCTGACATGCTTGAATATGCCAGGGGATTTGGGTTCTTTCTTGCTGTCAACACAGTGTGAAAGTGCACGCACCCTTTCTACATAAATGAGGAAGTGGTGGGTGCGGGCGATCTTATGCTCTGATGTTGGTGCTATTGCATTAACCCCCTACCTGCCCCAGCAGGTTTATGCATGCACCCATATGTCCCTATGGTGGTGTTCCCTACAGCACCCCCAACCTGCCAGTGCAGGTGTATGCATGCATCACTGTGCACCCATGGGGGTGCTTATGCATGCACCATTGTGCACCCATGGTAGCACTGCCTTATGCACCATTAACCTGCCACTACAGGTTGTTGCGTGCGCCGTTATGCACCTATGGTGGTGTTGTTTCACGCACCCCCACTCTGCCATCTCAGGTATGCATGCCCCATTGTGCATCCAGGGTGGTGTTGTCCTATGCATCACCAACCTGCAACTGCCTGATATCCCCCTTTTGTGCTTCACAAATGCAGGTTGGTGGCAGAAGGCACTGGCACCTTATTGAGTAAAGTTTGATTGCCCTCAACTTCATCTGCTGCTCATTCTGTGGGTGAACTCCCTGGAATTGGCCAAATCCCACCATTTGCCAACTGCCTCCTAGTTTAATCCTGCTACACCCCACCCCCTTCTTTCCCAAGGACATCAACAAAGGCTGACTTTGGGACCATAGCAGCCTAGTATCCAGGAGGGGGCAGGTAATTACCATTCAAGGGTGGGACAGTTGGTGTGAGTCACAGGGCGGAGGAAGGCTTGGGCGACAGGGAAGGCAGAACTGATACCTCTTTGACCTGTTGGATATCAGTGCACTGTGTTAAAGTGTAGGGTGCGTGTGAGAGCGTGTTCATCTCGCACGAGTCTACCTGATACCTGTGACACCGCGAGTCGGTGCTGAGCGAATGTGTGTGTGTCCATGAATGCGTGTGTGCTTGCAAGCTTGCCGATTACCTGCAATTGATGACACTGCACCAATTAGCAAAGTCAGAGAGGAAGGCAAAAAGTTGTAATCAGAGAAAAACCCAGTAGGCAAATGCTGCAACAATGAAGGAATCTTTCTTTTCTAAATAAAGACATCCATATGAACCAATCGCTATCCTTTTTTGGGATGTCTTTCCTCTCCTGGGTGTCTTGCGGGTGTCTCGTGAGAGGGCCACGAGAACATAAAATACAGAGATCTTTCTTAATATCTAATAAGCAAAAATACATCAACTGTTTTTGTACTTTAAACAACACATCTCACATCTTACTTTCTTCAAAATTGCAAACAAATATTGTTATGAACGTAATCCGAAATGCACGATCTTGCGAGTGGATTGCGAGAGCCGGACTGTAAGTACAGCCACCTTGTAGTGCATGCAGGGGTTTGGCAGTGTATTTGGCTACTGCGATCGTCTTGCGAGAGCCGTAAGTTTGTAAACAGAATAATTAATACAATATAATACTATACTGATCTCATTATTAAACATTAGCAAGCAATAATAACTGACCAGGTGAAAAAAACCTCTGTGCAACAGGTTAGAACAACATTTATAATACTGCAATCTTGCGAGCCTCTTGCGAGAGTGACCACACACCTTAAAAATAGATGTACATAGTGAAAACACACAGGGGTTTATTTATGAGAGTCTTGCATCACTTATGCACCATGTAAAGTGATTCATGTGTGACGCAGGGCTCTGAATCAGATTTATGAAGTCACACAAAGCCACCCTATGTGGCTTTGAGTGGAATCCTAAATGTTGAGTAAAGCAACACAGCGCAAATCTCTGCAACCGCCTTATTATAAGCTCTGGAGGCGTTCCATGGGCATTGCAGTGGGTGTTTCCATGCAGCACCCATGGATTTTGATGCTCCCCCAGATTTACAGAATCATGTATACCTGGAGAAGGACCAAATCCTTAGGCCTCCCGAGGTGAGATGTAACAAGAAGAAATATCTTTATGTCTCCTCATTATTTCTTCTTTCTATGTGTGCTGCATTCTGCAGTACACATAGCTAGAGGAAAATGCCCGCTATGATTATTTCTGTGCAGGAAGGTGCTCCTGCATGCAACGGAGATGCAAGGGTGCCTGCGTTGGCGCTAGGCTGCCGAAACGGCACCAGCACAGGGAGAAAAGACAGGAATGCACCGTATTGCATAAACATGGTGCATTCCTGTCCTTTCACTTTGTCATAGGGCAGCACAGCAATGTGACTTGCTGCACTGCCGTTCACCAAAAACCCGTAAATGAGCCCCATAGTTTACAGCATAGAAAAACTCCAGTGTCTTTTTGAAATATAGATACGAAGAGTGAAAGTTGAACGCTTAATGTCTATGTATTTTGAAATACATTTTTATTTTAAAAAGTTCTCACATTTCAAAGAAAAAATACAGGTTAAAGTAATGTTATAGTTAGGTGTAATAAAAATATGAGTTTTAAAGTAAAAAAGCCTTTGCAAATTCACTGAAAAAAGCAAAGTAGCTTTATAGTCAGGTGAATTTCTCAGAGGCAACATTAACGTTTCAAACAAACAAAATACAAAAATTCACCAATTTTAGTTAGCAGCACAAACTATAACTTGCGCTCCAACAGGCACTGCTTATGACCTCACATATGACATCACTCATGAAATGTTTTATGACATCATTTATGGCATTACTGATGGCATTTTAAGTGATATTATTGATGACATCACTGATAGGATCCTCCAAGCTTCGTTTTCCCGCATATTCAATCTGTATATAGCTGTTCATAGGAATACAAAATAGTGAATGCCAATTCCAAAACTAATGCCCTACTGTGGACAGTGTTCTGATATGTCAATGGTATGTGTGTTATATCCTCTAGCTCTGAAGCGTTGCTTCATGTTATCCTTACATATAATGAAGTCATTATTTTTACTGCAGTTTCTCCTGGCCCTCACTAATTCACCAAATGGTACGGATTCTATATGGTGTATAGGATGTGAACTGCTAGCATGCACTACAGCATTGCAAGAAGTAGGTTTGCGGTAGAGTTTGCTTTGAATCTGGTTGTCCTCTATAAATAAAGTCACATCCAGAAATTCTATCTCTGTGGTGCTCAGGTTATACGTGAGGCGGATACCCATGTCACTAGAGTTCAGATGTTCACAGAACCTAGTCAGATTCTCCATGGAGCCTGACCATATCATAATGCAATCGTCGATGTAACGCCCCCAGTATATGATGGATTCATTCCATGGGGTTCCCCTTGGGCCCCAGATTCAAGAGTGGATACTCTTAAAGACAGACCGTACAAGAACAAGACCTCCCCTACAGTTAGATTGGTAACTAACTACAATGAGGTATCAATAGGCCTCAGGAATAGTATGAAAAATCACTGGCGGGTACTAAGTACAGATACATCATTGAAGGAGTATATTGCTGATCAACCTCTTATCACATACAGACGAGGAAGGAACATCAGAACATGGATAAGTCTAAGCTACCCTAAACAGACTACGCAATCCAACTGGTTAACACAAAGATGTACCGGTTTTCACAAATGTGGCAGCTGTAAAATCTGCCCCCTAGCAATGAATAACACAAAATCCTTCCAGAGTCATCAGGGGAAACAGTATGAGATTAGACAAATGATCAACTGTAACAGCCGATATGTGGTATACATGCTCAAATGCAAATGCAGCTGTTTTTACATTGGCAGCACAATTAGGCCACTCAAAGAGAGAATCAATGAGCACCTGAGGGCCATCAAGCACCACGACCCCAGATACTCGACAGCAACCCACATTAACGAATGCACCGCACAAGGGACACACAAGACACTATCTTTTTGTGGGATTGATCTGATTGATTTGGACCCTAGGGGTGGCAACAAAGAATTGCATCTTAGACGCAGGGAGGCACTATGGATCATGAAGCTTCAGGCGGTAGAACACGGAATGAACACAGACCATGAACTACATTACTTCCTGGGTGACTGAACATTTGACCATAAGTCAGGACTCATGAACTTCATGCTGACGGTATAATATTGACATCTGATATGTACTCTTCTATTACGATCTTAGAATAGACTGTATTGAAAGGTATTAGAGCGTCCCTACGTCTCCTCGTATCGAATTGTAATGTAGTGACTGTACTAATTGTTTTGATATATTAATATGATACTATGAAACAAATGATAGGTGTTGATATGCCATCATATAATTGTAACTACTGTACAGACATGGGATTGGAACATCTATGTGACATTGAACGTCCAAGATATATGATTAGAAGTGATATTTACTATATTGGATTTTCCAAAAATGAAGCACCAGAAAAATACATAACCTCCACCCCGCGGGTTATGCATTATGCATGAGAAATCGCAATAATGTTGACACATGACCTGATAATGTGCCACGTGAAGCTTAATAATATTCCCATCATCACATGCTAAACCATGTGAGATGCGTCCCCCTTCCATTTCCATAGCAACCCCTCCTCCTCTTCTTGAATATCACCACCATCCCGTCTTACATATTGATACTCTCCGTGGGTTACTTCTCGCGTTCTTACTATGAATACCACGGGCCCAGGCTAGTGTATTATATTTATGATAACGCCTGACTGTTTTAAGGTAGATTAGTGAACTAACCAATATTCTAGTGACAACCATGGTACACTTTCCTGAAACGTACCCATTATGTTATCGATAGGAGACACCTTTCCATAAACATCCATTAGAATATAGGCGGAGCCACTCACCCAACATGGCGGTGAATATCTCCCAGCCCTCCAACATAATACATTCACCAAAGTTTGTGTGCTAGTTGTTTGGGCTACTTAAAGGTTATCTCTTCCGGTTTTTGACACCCACAATGGCCATACTGAGGTGCCGAGGTCGGATGCCACTACCACGCTGCCAACCACAGGTATTTAGAATCACGGACTTAGCATTTGGACTACGAACCTTTTAGTTCACTGCTGATATTCACAAAAGATTACTCTTATTATTTGCAGCGCATTTCGGGCTGCAAAAATACGCTGTCTAAAAGGATGTACAGACGCAATACTGAATCATGTGCGTCGGGTAAGTGTCATAGGTCCGTAATGCACTTGCCGGCATTGTTTCATCACCGCATAATAATACCATAGCTCACCTCTAATTGTTCCACTCGGTGGCATCCCCGTGCACATTCACGACCGCTTAATAAAATTGTCTCATTGATGGGAAACACCATACGGTAGCTCCCCCGCCTCCACCTCAAGCAACCAGCCACTTATAGATTGCCATAGTGCACTTCCAATTGCTCCACCCGGTGACATCCCCGGATTAACCCACTACCGCGTTAATACTGTCTTTCTGACGGGATACACCTAACGATAATTTTCACTCCTCCGCCCGAAATATTTATGCACTTTACTCAGTGCCCCTTATTTAATCGTCACCGAACGTGGATAACCAGAGTCACTATATCGATGTTGCTTTAGCACCTAGTATAAGCACCTGAGAGAGGTTTCTGAAGATATATAGCCTATAATTTACGCCACTTCACGTATTAACGTGGGTGCTCACCCCTTAGGGGTGCGTGCATCTGCCTGTAGATTATGGTCTAATTTTACTATTATCCCGAATTCAATTCACAGAAACATTTAGGACAGAAGCAACTACTCTCCTTGGAATTTCCCAGCCACATTGAGCCTGGGACAGAATTATAACCAGCCAGAAGGTATGTCCCTTACCTAATGTATGGCACTATTGGCTTTCTTTCTTTAAGATATTTACAGGATACTTGTACAGGACCTTATATATCCGTTACATATATTCTAGGCTCAAAAGATTTTCCTGTATGCATAAAGGTAGGCCTGGGCCTGCACCCAGTATTCACGCCCTACAAGACCACACCATTAACATACTTTCTATGCGCACGTGTCCTTTCTGTCTTTAAACAATCTTTTATGTCCCCCCACCACATCCACAAAAACTTTTTCCACTCCGTCCATTTTTCTTTCTGATGCGAATGTGGATTTGCTCCCCACGTCAAACATTATTAAACATCATGGATCTATGTACTAGACATTGTAAGGCTTTGTTACACAAATAGGCACTTATGCGGAGAACTTATTGGTTCACATATATAGATCTGTTTCTGATGTTTATTGATATTAACGTGCACAGTTGGGACCACCTTTACATCACATATTAAGAATGCATCAATTATGCCCATGTGTATGGGCTTATACTGTGTTTTTATGTATGTTTTCCAGCCCTGAGGAAGTCACGGGTCTCTTGTCCCGATCGACGAAACACGTGTTGGCTGGAGCGACAACAAGAGAACATTAAATCTATCTATATATGCCGTGCTTGTTTCCTTGCTATAAGTTATTAACTTAAAACACTATTTGTATGTGTGCCAGGGCTTGATATGAACAATTGCAGAATGAACACGGTGCAGCACTTTCCCATGACTTAGGGATTAAAATGATTCAATATTTTTACACAGTATCTGCAATAATGTTGAGTAACATTAAAGGGAAGCAGCAGCGTTAGCTACATGCCAGAGCCTAAGGGATTTAACTCCTCCCAGCAGGAGCGTAAATTGCTTAAAATTATCGAAGAAACGTATGCTACGCTGGGTTGAGATAATTTGGGACCCAGACCAGGAAAACCACAGGTTAAGAGTAATTTTGAAAAGGATAACTCTAAGTAGGCAGCCAACTCTTCCACAAGAAAGAAATGAAACAACAAGAAAAACAAGGAAAAAACTAGATCAAAGGGTGCGTCTCCTGCACAGGAATCTATCAAAAAATGTTACAATATACGTAACTGTAATAATGTTAAACTGCCTGATAGGTATCAGGGTACTGATACACGTTCCTCCTGTTCCTTTAAACATACATCCAACAGACAATCAGAGAGAAGAGGATGGTCAGAATGAATATCGGAGGACCACGTGAAACCTAGGAAGCAGTCACAATGCTCGTCTGACTACATAATTAAACAGGACAACAAACCTAAAATATCAGACCTCTATTCAAAACAAAGAAGGTAGCCAAATTAAAAGTCAGGCATGTCAACATTTTCAGGATACTACTTCTGAACGGGAAGTGGGCATTGATGATGCTGGACAGCGTGGCAGAAGTCACCTAATGGATTGTCTGGTGGGATTATCGCTGAGTGAGTATATCATGGTGGAAACACCTGATACTAGGGTAAGCATCCCACTTCGATTGCTTGAGGTCCAACTATGGTTAGAGGGGACATTCCTATGTTTATAAATGTCCTCTTTTGGAATAAACTGACTCAAGGTTATGACATTTTACTGACCAAAAAGGATTGGCCACCAGGGAAACAGCAATTTTACTGGCTTTCTCTGACCTCGTTCCAGAATCAATTAAACAGTCACATGCCAGGAAGTGGGCTTTAGCACTTGTTCCTGCATTATACTGCATCCGTGTGGGATGGGATGACGGTTTACCTTATCATGATAATCCATTAAGAACAACCCCACAGCCTCAAGACAATGCCCAATAAAAACTGAAGCTAAACAACTTAGAGAAATATTGGAACAACTTGAATATCAAGGTGTAATTGAAATATGCACCTCTTCCGTGAATAAGCCTCTGTTTCCCGTAATGAACCCAGATCAATCATATCATCTAGTACTAGATTACAGACATTTGAACACAGCTATTCAAACATTTGCAGTACAAAATGCACATAGTGCCGCACTAATAAATAACATTATGCGGAAGGCATTCAAAACAACATTAGATATCTTTAACGGATTCTTCTGCCAAAATATAGCACCTGGAAGCCGATATTTGACAGCCTTCATGGCGCTAGGTTAACAGAACAATTCTGCTGATTACCTCAGGGGTATATGAATAGACCCAGGCTGTTTTCAGTCAGAGTCACAGAATTACTGGAGAACTTTGATGATCAGGCATTGTCAAATATCGATGTGATACAATTAACAGATGATGACCTGATGGTGCACTTGACCAGAGTGGACCGCATAATTTTCAGATTTGCTCATATGGCTACTGATTCAATTTAAAAAAATCTAAAATTGCCCACCTCGGTGTCTTATATTTGCATAAAGCAGTCAAGTCAAGGCAAGAGCCCAGCGACCAATTTTTAGAGAAATTTGCATTGCTTAAACCTCCAATGACTCTGAAAAGATAGCAATCCAACCTTCAACGACGCTGAAAAGATTGCAATCCATATTAGGATTTCTACATTTTGGCAGAAAATACATTCCTGATTACACAGAATGGGTAAAAACCATTCTACAATTTAATTCATCCAGATTTTGTAAGCAAACATTGGATAGAAAAACACATGGAAACCTTACGTTCCGTGCAACCTGACTTGATAGCTTCCAAACACTTACACATAGGTGTAAACACTACGAATCTGGTAATCCGTGTAATCACGGGCACATCAGGATATAGATATGTCACATTTAATGAGGGTGATACAGTAGCAATTGCATATAAATCACACCTCTATACAAATGCTGAAATGTGCCTTGCACTGACTGAAAAGATACTGACAGCAGTTCAGACTGCCGTAGTGAGAGAGGGTGCCCTGGCACAATGGAAATGAGTTATTGTCGTGACCCCAGTACCGACTTTGGAGGCGGTTACCAGAGCTAATGTTCCTAATGCTAAGGCTCTACATTCAAGATGGATACAATGGGTAAACTCCCTCACAGCAACAAATGTCGACTACAGATTTGACTCTACACTACAAATATAAGCATTTCTACAATACAAGCAAGAATATCCTCTGCCTAATCAAATTATGCCTCTAGATTGCTATGATTGCATCATTTGACTGATGGTTCAGCGCAACCTGCCATAGGGACAACATAGCAATATTCAGCCGCAAACACAGCCATAAAAGGCTGTATGCATGATGGAACATTCCATCCTAAAAAAACACACGCAGAAGAGTGGTGATTTCCTGGCACAGTTGGCAGAACTCAAGTATCTAGTGCTGGCACTACAAAATACGGATGCTGGATTCTTCCCACTCATTGTCTGTGATTCGTACAGTCATAATATGAGTATCTTTATTATTGGAGCAAGAATGGATTCAGGGATTCAAAGGCTGCACAGTGAAGTGCAAGTTGTTTTGGGAACAAGTCGTGATGCTGACTGAATGCTTTCCATGGGCTCATATTATACACACAGAGGGAATTGCAGGGAATTCATTGGCTGACAAAGCCAAAAATGCAACGGCTCGCACTGCTGCAGTTGTTGCAATAACTCATTTGAGTACCAGAATAGACAGAGACATCATGGTGGCCATCAATGCTGTGCAATGACACTCACTTGCCGAAAGGCTTTCTACTCAAGTACTCCTACAAGCTATATGCACAAAACATACTGTATGCTCAGATTCCAGGGGTGGGGCATAAAGTAATACCAAACAGTGATAGCAGACTAGGATTAATACTGGCTGCACATGAGGGTTTGGCCTCTGCACATGCAGGGGTGGGGGCTACAATGTCCTTATTGCAGCAATGCTACTGGTGGCCTGGTCTTTACATACAGACCAAGGACTTTGTCCTGTAATGTGACATTTGTCAACAGATGAAGGGATCCACCATGGCATGTCCATCAAAGACACCTCTTTTGATTTCCAACAAGCCACTGTATATTTGGACCACAGCAGCCCACTATAATCTGACGGGTTTTGCAAGTACATCTTGGTGGCAGTGGATTCCTGCTCTTGATTCCTGTGGGTATGGCCACAGTGGTCAGTTGGTGCCTGAACAGTTATAAGGGACCTACTAGTCTTTATTGGGACGTATGCAGTTGCCACATTACATTCGGACCGGTGCCCGCCGTTTAGCTCTCGGGCTTACAGAGAGGCCACCAAATGTTTGGGTATGACCCTGCCTTTCTCATCTCCATACCATCCAGAGGGAAACGTGGTCATGAAGAAGGAAAACCGTTACTTAAAGCAGTCCTTAATAGCAAGGGTACTAGGCTCTGGTCACAGTTGGGTCCATCACCTATATGGGGTTCAGAGGGCTTTGAATAACATGCCAAGAAGTCCGTGGGTAGTCGTACTCCTTATGAGATCCTGTTTAGGGTTAAGATGTGGGTCCCAGACCTCAATAGTACCAGCACAGGGGTGGCAGAAACTGCATTTGACATCGATGAACATTTGGCTGTTTTGTAGGAACTTCATGATTTCAAGGACGGACAAAGTAACGTCCAAATAAAACGCACCTCCACTGGAGAAGTGGAGGTTGTTCCGTCAAGAACTGGCTGGCTCTCAAAGATAAGGGATCTGGTCAGAGAAAAGATTGTGACAAAAAAGAGTTTGGGCCATCTTACAGAGTGCCTGTCCTGGATGTTGAGGGTACACAAACTGTACTTCTTCTTCACGTTGGCGGATGCCGTGACATAAGATTTGCCTCTATTGATCTGATCAAACCATACTATGTGGCTGATTCTCTACAGTAAGCCATGTGTACTCCTGGGTAGCTACCAATCTCCTCTCGCTGCCCTATAGGAGTTTCTGATGGAAGCTTTAATTGCAAATGAAGCCTGTTCTCTACAACATAACAATACAGTGAACAACAATAAAGTATGCCTTCTACCTGTTTCAAAGACAGCTACAACTCTGCAATCTACTAGCAAAAAAACTCAGATTTCTATTCAGCATCCTGAAAAGAACAAGATCAAGTTGAATACACCACAGAGCAAATTTGTATCAAGTTCAACACAAGTAGCTGAGCTGCCAAAGATTGACAGGACAGCGCCTATATACTTCATCAACTTTGATGACTTCTTCGATGCATCGGAAGTTCCACCGCCCTTGCCTTTCGAACTGAAGGGGCGTGTTTTCTATCGTTGGGTGAAAAGAACATATTATGTTACTTCATGGCTACACTTTTGGGTTACAATTGCATTAGTTTTCCTAGTTCTTTGGATTGGTTTTGTGCCTGTGTTCTTCCTTCTCTTAAATGGACATTTTGTCCCAGAATACTGCAGTACATACTATGAACTTGGTTCTAAAATCTCACCTATCATCAAACCTTGAGCAAAGAGGCTTGTGCCTGATGAACATTTCAGCTGTCACAGTGCTGGATAGGATTGTATGGAATAAGGTATAATTTGATGTGTATGGTCCCACTGAACTTTTACAATTCTTCATTTGTTTAAAAGTTCGTTGAATAACATTATCACTCCCAGTACTGTTTCTGATGATTAGGATGATTAGGCCCAACAGCCTCAGAGTCAGTCTCAATGAAATCCAGGATAGAGGCTGAAACATCAGAATCATAGCCTGATTATCCTGGACTCACCGCTCTGGAGGGTCGGCCCAATACCGCACTGTGTCCAGGACAGCTCTGATAAAAGGGAATGTCTGAGAGGTAGTCAGGTGTGACTTTGACATGTTTATAGTGACCCCCAGTAAATGCAGGAGGTTCACTTTATTCTGAAGGTGGGAGTCAACTACCTGTGGTGAGCCCACCTTCAACAGCCAATCATGGAGATAAGGGTTCCCGACCTCTGCATATGAGCTGCAACCACCACTATCACTTTTGTGAACACCTGAGGGGTGCTGTTAAGGCCAAATGGTAGCTCAGCAAATTGAAAGTGATCTTGGCCCACCGTGAACCACAGATAATGTCTGAGGGCAGACAGGACAGGAAGGTGAAAATATGCATCCTGCAAGTCCATCACTGCCATTTAGTCTCCGTGATCGAGGGCAGACTGAACTTTGGTGAGCGTAAGCTTTTGAACTTCTCATTCTTCATAGAGAGGTTAGGAAGGCATAGATCTAGGATAGGACAAAGTCCTCCATCTTTCTTTGGCACCAGAAAGTAGCAGGAATAACAACCACAACCTACTTCTGAAGTAGGGACCCTCTCTATGGCTTCCTTGGCCAAGAGAGCCTGTACTTCCTGATGGAGCAAGGAGAGATGGTCCTCCGTCAGCTGATTGTAAGTGGGTGGCATGGGACATGGACCCATAGGAGATGAAGGACAGGAAGTTAGAAAGGAAGCTCAAGCTGCAATTGGCCAAAATGAGCCTAGAGGAAGAGGAGAAGACGGCTTAGAAAGCCTTGCCAGAAAAAAGCATGCTGCTGGAGCATGAGAGGAGCCTGAAAGAACTTGAGTTCAGGGCAAGACAAGGCTGAGAATACAGCTGTGGTAGCAGCTTATCTATAGTGTCTGAAGGTGACGAGAGGTCCACATCCCAAAGACCCGGTGCCCAACTATGTGGTGGGGGATGACACTGACAGGTGGCTTTCTGCATATGAGGTAGCCCTGGGGGTACCCAAGATACCAGAGGAGCCCTCGGGATGGCTTGTGGAAGCATATGCTTACAGTGGAGAGGGATACATTACTCCAACTAACAGTAGATGGCCAGACCAAGAGTGCACCCATAAAGGCCATCCTGATCGCAAAGTTTGGGCTGACCCCTGAGAAATACCATCAGAGGTTCAGGGATAGCCACAAACTTCCTAACCAGTCTTGGCTAGACTTCTTAGATTACTCTAGTAAAACACTAAATGTTTGGCTAAGAGTCAGTAAAGTGAATGATTATGATGGGCTGTACAACCTAATTCTGAGAGAGCAGATGCTCAATATTTGTTTTACAAAGCTGTGCCAGCATCTGGTGGATAGAAGTTGACTGACCCCAGGAAGCTTGCTGGAGAGGCCGACATCTGGGTCAGCACCTGGGTGTCCAAAAAGGCATCTGGGGGCGGTAAACCCAAAAGGGTGGTCAGGGTTTCCACAGAAGGAGTGTTGAGATAAAAACAAAAGGG
Source organism: Calotriton arnoldi (assembly GCA_963921515.1). NCBI lineage: Eukaryota > Metazoa > Chordata > Amphibia > Caudata > Salamandridae > Calotriton > Calotriton arnoldi. The sequence goes on from CAWUFW010009563.1 coordinate 291,676, forward strand.
AATACTCACGAGGCCCCTAAAATAGTTCACAGGGGAGAGGGACTAAATCCCAATCTGGACACCAAAGAAAGGTTTTGTTAACAAAGACACTGGTAAGTTTGTCCCTAAGTGTTGTGAGTGCTACCAGTATGGGCATGTCAAGTGTGATACTACGTGCTCCAAGAGGGAAGAGCACCCCAGTGGTGGGCAGTCCCAGGTGTTGGCCAGTGTAGCGCCTGGGGAGGAAATGGTTCCTGTCAGTGAGGGGTGACAACTGAGGTTATCTTAGTGTCCCTGTGTGATGGAGAGATAGTACCTAAGGCCCACATGCCTGTCAATATTTCCAAGTGTAGGCAGTGGGTCACCATCAATGGGCAAAGAGTGGAGGCTCTGAGCGGCACAAGTGCCAATATGATGACTGTCAGGTGTCATCTGGTACATTCAGAGCAGATGATACCTGATACACATTACACCGGGTTGTGTTAGCAGACAACCGCGAGAGCCACTACCCAGTGGCTCTGGTTCCCTTCATATGGAGGGGTGTTAGGTTCTATTAAGGTAGCTGTAAGCCCTGTTATGCCTGCTGATTGTTTGCTAGGGTATGAATTGGAGTACACTGTTTGGAAGGACGTGGAGCTCAAGTCCCACATGGAAATGTTGGATTGCCTGAGTGGGTCTAAGTGACCAATTGGTCCATGGCTACCCGAGAGGAGAGTCAAGAAACCCTGAAGCCTGGAAGAATGCCCAGGTAACTGCAAAGTAAGGTAAGGGTGAGAGGAGTTCCTGTGGTGCCAGTGGATGGGGTGCTTAAAGAAGTGGCCCCGGAGTCGACTTGGGAGGACATTGTCTTTCTATGTGAGCTGGCTGGGATTGCTGAATTGAACATAAGGTGCCTCTTACTTCGGGGTGGTCCCACAATGTTACAGGGTCTTCCTACAGGGTCTGGCTCATGAGATACTTTTGGCAGGACATCTGGGACAGGACAAGACACATCTGGGACAGGACAAGACCTTTGACAGGATTGTCACTCACTTTTATTGGCCCCAGCTGAGGAAGCCTCAGATGCTTTCTATAGGACTTGCCTCATCTGCCAATTGAGTGAGAAGATAGAGAAGAAGCTTAAGGCTCCCTGACTCCCATGCTTGTCGGTTGCCACCCCCTTTGAGAGGGTGGGCATTGCCATTTTGGGCCCGTGTACCCCAAAACTGCCTTAGTCAATAGGTATATCCTGTTTCTGATTAACCATGCTACCAGGTACCCAAAGGCCATCCCTCTGAGGACCATAACTGCACCTGCAGTGGCTAGGGCCTTGATGGAAATTTTTACCCCAGTGGGATTCCCCAAGGAAGTGGTGTCAGACAGGGACACCAGCTTCATTTCAGCCTACATGAAGGCCATGTGAAAGGAATGTGGGGTAATCTCCAAGTTCTCCACTCCTTACCAACTTTACCCCAATGGACTTGTTGAGAGGTTCAACAAGACTCTTAAAGGCATGATCACATGTCTGTCAGAGCCCTTGAGGTAGAAGTGGGATGTCCTCTTGCCCTGTCTACTTTTTTGTTACAGGGTGGTACCACAGAAAGAGTAGGGTTTAGCCCAATGTGATATTCTCTATTGTAACCCTGTCAGGGGACCACTCAGTTTGGTGAAGGATGGGTGGGAGCAAACTCCCAAGAAACCCCTTCAGGACATTGTCAGCTGCATGTTAGCATTCAGCAACCAAATGCAGAAGCTCTGGAAGAAGGCGTCCAAGAACTTAGAAGCTAGCAAAGAGGGGATGAAGAAATGGCATGACAAGAAGGCCATTCTTTTCAAGGTTCAGTATGGCCAAAAGGTTTGGATGATGGAGGCTCCTGAGCCCAGGGCCCTCCAAGACCATTGGATAGGGCACTAGGTGATGATTGAGTGGAAGCGGGTAGCCACCTACTTGGTGGACCTGAAACCACACTACAAGATGTATGAGATCATTATGTTTTTTGTCCTGGATGATGGCGTAGAAGAGGAGAGTTAACCTCTCCCTGATCTCCTGTCATCCAAGGAGAAAGTTGAGTTTGTAGAGGGTGTCAACCTCTCCCCTACTCTGACCACAGAGTGGCAGAGGGACTTTCACCAGCTATTGGGGCAGTTTGTCTCTCTGTTCTCCCTCACCCAATGGCTCACACGCTTGTGTACCCATGATGTTGACACTTCTGACAGTTCTCCTGTCAGGAACAAAATTTACAGCCTGTCTGACAATATGAGGGCCAGAATCAATGCAGAGGTCTCCATGATGCTGGAGGTAAGAGTAATTGTGCACTCCAGTAGTCTCTGGTTCAACCCAGTGGTGCAGTTTCCAAAGGCTGCCCCACCTGACACCAATGTGTGGTCTACCGGGGGCTCAACTCAGTCACAAAGACTGACACTCACCCCATTCCATGAGCTGATGAGCTCATTGATCAGTTGGGGACTACCAAGTTCCAGATTATGTTTGACTTGACTTCAGTGTACTGGCAGGTTGCCTTAACTGAGGGGTCTAAAGTGAGAACAGAATTTTCCTTTCCAGAGAGCCACTTCCAATTCTGTTTGGCCTGAACAATGCTCATCCCACCTTCCAGAGGCTGGTGAACCTGGTTTTGGCTGGATTGGGGGCCTTCAGCATTGCATACTTGGATGACATAGATATCTTCAGTAGCAGCAGGGAAGACCACCAATTTCACGTCCAGGAAGTGCTTCAGGCTGTACAACAGGCAGGCCTGACCATCAAGGCCAGTAAGTGCCAGATAGAGCAGAGATCAGTGGTGCACCTGGGACAACTTGTGGGTGAGGGTAGGGTGCAGGCCCTCCAGGCAAAGAAATAAACCATCATGGCCTGGGAGCCCCCCAAATCGCAGACAGAAAGGAGGGCCTTCCTGGGCCTCAGTAGGAGGTTTTCAAGGGGTACAGCACCATGGTTACCCCCTTGAACTGAGTTGCCTTGAAAGAAGAAGTCAAGGAAGGTGATCAGGACCGAGGCCTTTCAGAAAGCCTTTGACTCCCTCAAACAGACCAGAAGTACAGCCCCTGTGCTCAAGGCTCCTGACTATTCCAAGGAATTTACTGTGGAACCTGACTACTCAGAGCATTGTATAGGGGCAGCATTGTCACAGTTAAAGGAGGAGGGCCTGCACTAGCCTGTAGCCTTCATCAAAAGGAGGATACTTCCTTGGGAACAGACGATGAGTGCTAATGAGAGAGAAGCAATTGCTGTGGTCTGGACTTACTTCTGGGGTCAGACAGACGTTAGGCATCTTAGATGGTTGATGCAGATGAGGGTTGAGAATCTCAAATTGTTGAGGTGGTCCATCTCCCTACAAAAAACTGACTTTACGGTAGAAAGCCGCCCTAGCTCACACCACGCCAATGCTGATGGTCTCTTTGGGGTTTTCTGCCTTAGTGATTAGAACCTCCAGGAGGTTTGGTAGTTCTCCCCACTTACATTTGGGAAAGTAACTTGTTAGACGTGTCAGCCTTAGGGTGGTCTTCCTCCAAACGGTTTGCCTTTCTCCCCTTATATTTGCTGATCTCTTTTTTGTGAGCCTTAGGATTCTGAACACTTTACCGCTGCTAGCCAGTGCTAAAGTGAATCTGCTCACTCCTTAAAACATGATAACATTGGCTTAGCCCCAATTGGCATTTTAATCTACCTGAAAGCTCTTAGTAAATTGATACTACATGTGCCCAGGGCCTGTAGCACTGATTTTGCTACCCACTTAAGTAGTCTCTTAAACATGTCTCAGGTCTTCCATGGCAGCCGGTGTGTGTGCAGTTTTAAACTGCCATTTCGACCTGGCAAACTAAACCTTTAGCAAGGCCCATACCTTCCTCTTTAATACATATAAGTCACCCCTAGGATCAACTCAGAGGATAGGGTGCAGTGTATTTTAAAAGTAGGACTTTCACATTTAAGGTTTACCTGTCCTAATAATGAAAAATTCTTAAATTCATTTTTCACTATTGGAAGGCCCATTTCCTATAGGATAACATTGGAGTTACCTTATTGCATTTAATACACTGTAGTTTCCAAATGTGAACAGGTAACTAGTTCATATTTGGGGTCTTTGGAACTACAATGAGAATTCCTCTCTTGGGATAAAGTTGGATTTTAAATTACAATTTTGAAAATGCCACATTTAGAAAGTTTACTTTTTCCTGCCTTAGTCATTTAGTGTCTGTAGCCTGCCAGTAGATCACATGACTGGGTGTAGCTGACAGTTGGGCTTTGTGTATTCCTCCTAGATGTCCGCTCACAATAGAGATCTTAGGTGTACCTGGATGGGCCCTCACTGGAAGAATTGAAGGTCAAAGCTGGGCACAGCCCTGCTTACACTTGAATAGGATGTGTCCTGCCTCCACACAAAGGGCTGCATACCCCCTGTAATCTGGAGCCAGGGAAGGCAAGGCAAAAAGCCTGTGCATTTCAAAGAGAATTTCTAGAAGCTTCTCCCACCCTTCTGGAGGAAGGGCACCAGGTATAAATATTGACTTCAGATACCACCTCTTCAGTACACTTCTGGATCTGTGGATACTATGGCAGGAAGAAGGAGTGCTGTGCTGCTAAAAGACTTCCACTCTGCTGGACTAATGTTCTGAAGGAACTGCTGCTATGCTGTGTCGACCTGCTGCCTGCTGCCCTCCTGTCTGGGTGAGAATGACTGGACCTGCATCTGTTGAATCCAGGACTCCAAAATGACTCCAAGAACTGGTTGGCTCTCCTCCTGACTAGAGCCTAAGGGACAGAAGGATCCAAAACCCTTGAACCTAGCACCTGGACTTTGCCAGCCATGATTTCTACCTTGCCAAGTGGTACCACCCCAGTCCTGGACCCCTGCAAGTAGGCCTGTAGGTGCTGTGCAAGCCTATCTGTGTACCCAGCAGAACTGGGGCATCTCCTCTGCTGCGTGGCGCAATCCAAAGCATAACCGATGCATCAACTCTGCATCAAGGGTTCTCCGGATGTAAAGGGCTCCACATTGACCTCACAGCCTGCATCGGAACCACCACCTGTGTGAAGCTTTCCAAACGCAGGCCCTCGCATCTCTCATCAACGGCAGTATCGACAATGATGCAGGTTCTTGCATTGCAGCCTCACATCTCCTCGGACCCAACACATCGCCATGACTGCGTGACTCATCCTCTATGCCAGACTTCACATCGCAAGCCCTCATCGACGGGATCCTTGATGACAATGCAGGACCTCGCATCACAGCTTCACAACACCTCAGAACCAACGCATCACTTTGGTGTGTAACTTCGCAATGCTCCCCAACCAGGACATAAGGTACTTTGTTCAGTGGGCCTAACTGGATCCATCTAGCCGGCCCTCAATCCAACACAGTTGGCCTGAACTTGTGACTTTGTCCTGGTCCGGTGTGACCAGATATCCACAGTTGTTGCTTTATGTTTTTTAGTGCTAGTTTCACTGAAACTTTTAAATCTGCATATTTCCGGTTTTACTGGTTGGATTTTTGTTGCTTTGGTCTTTTTTTATTGATTCGAAATTAACCTATGTTTCTAAACTGGTGTGGAACATTTTGAGGTGTATTTTCACAGTGTTTCTGTTTGAAATATTGCACAAATAGTATATACATTGCCTCTAACTTAAGCATGACTGCTCTGTGCCAAGGGACCAGAAGCTTAAGCGCAGGTTAATTTAGGGTTTTCTTGTGACTTCACCCTGACATTGATTGTGGGTACAACTTAAGTAGGGTTTTACACCCCTCAACCAGCAACAGAAGTTCCTACAGTAACTCTCTAAAAGTTATATTTTCTAAATAGTTATTAAAACCTGCCTTCACCAATGTATTTATTTGAAAAGTTTTATAAAGCGCAAACATGACCCGACAGGGTATCAGAGTACTGTACATGTAAGCAAACCATAAAAGAAGTTAATGGTTAGATCCCGGCTGTAAAACATGAGATAAAAGTTAGTTTGGTGACTTCAAGTCTATAGATGCAGGCAGCTTTTCAGGAACAAACTTTGACTTCTTTTTTGAATGAGGCGGCAGAAGGGTTAGCTCTGATTTTGGGAGAAAGAGCATTCCATATTCTTGGAGCGAGGCCGGAGAAGGCGCGGTTGTACGTTTTCTTCTTCTTGAAGTTTTGTGGTTTCAGTAGTAGAGCTTCTTAAGGTCCGGTTCAGACCAGATAGTTTGAGGTTTTTTTGCCAGGTAAATTGGAGTGTTATAATGAAGCACTTTGTGCGTCAGGCTGGCTATCTTGAAATGGATCGTTGCTTCGAGAGTGAGACAATTAAGTTGAGTTAGATCTGCTTTGATGTGATCTCATTTTCGTGGCCACGTGAGGAGGGAAAGGACTTTAAATAAGCATTAAAATAGTGGTTGATTTATCTCTGCAACTCATCCCAAACCGAAGGTAGCAGAATGTATATTTTTTGTAAAATTTAGTTTTTCTCAAATGACAGCTACAACCCTCCAGATTGAAAGTAGCTCGTTGTGGCTCGTCACTGTAGGTATATGCCAACACTAAGGGTCATATTTAGAGTTGGGCAGATGGTATACTCCATTACAAATGTGAAGGATACCCTGTCCACCTCATTACAAGGGCCAAAGGATGTAATGCGCTTGTAATACAGTGGACGGGATATCCGTCCTGTTTGTGACCTAGTAGGTATATGCCAACACTAAGGGTCTGATTTAGAGTTGGGCAGATGGTATACTCCATTACAAATGTGAAGGATACCCTGTCCACCTCATTACAAGGGCCATAGGATTTAATGGGCTTGTTATACAGTGGATGGGATATCCATCATGTGTGTGACGGTGTAGGTATATGTTTAGGAAAGTAGGTTCTGCTTCTTATGGTTACCCCCACTTTTTCTGAATGCACCACTGTTTTTGACTAGTCCTGTTTGTGACGGTGCAACCCTAAATCAGGCCCTAAGTGTTTGCATGTGCCACTTTAAACTTGTTGTCTGCAAAGCTTATGTAGAGATGGATATTCAATATTTAAAAGTAGGTTTCTGGAAAGTAAAATATGTCAATTAGGAGTTAGCAAATTGTACCATGTTTTAGTGGCCAGAGCACATACGCTGGGGACTGGAAAGCAGTAACTGGATGATATCCATGGTATCTCTTACAAATGACTTTTAGCTTATTTTCCCTTTGATAACTTGTACATAATCTATTCTCATATGATACGCACTGCACCACTGTCACTGGGCACTCATTGTCACTATATTATATGTCACTCCAATATTGCATTGAATATTAACAGCCTTGTAAATACATATGATGATTGCTCTATTTAACAAAAAGTAAAACTTTTGTTTGCAAACACTTACTTGCTGGTGTTTTCGTGTTCCAACTGCATTGAATAAGACATGCAACTCTATGATTTATTTATTATTTGTGAAGCAATTGCTCTTTCCCGACAGAACCATTGTAGCTTTTCATGTACGTACCCAGGTTCTGAGGGACACAAGGTTACTCGTAAAATAAAAAAAAAAAATGTAAATCCGTATTTGTAAAGCACAAACTACTCATCCTTACGGGTCTCAAGGCACTGGGGGCCGTTGTGGAAATTAAGTGAGCTATTGCCCAGAGTCACATGGTGCTGAGCTGCCACCGGAGCCGGGGATCGAACCGTGAACCTTGTGCTCTGAAGTCAGCTGCCCTGGCCGCTGCACCATAGCTCCATTGTTATTACAAGTTAAAACAACCAGCTGCATCAGTCCACAAACAAATTGGGTGACCACTTAAAAAGAGACACTTTCTCATACACAGTGACCTTAACCCATGGATCACCAGGATCCTGCAAATGTCTCTTTTACCAATGCCAACTTTAACATACTTTACTATCTGCACACCTTCAGCTAGAACACATTTCCAACTGCGCATTGCAACATGCTCACCTCAAGCAACTCACCCGAGTCATTGAAGTGCTGTCTCAATGATACAAGAGATTGCTAAATTACCCGAGCGATAGAGAGCATCCAGCATGTAGAAATAAAAACCTTCTTAGGGGTTCACTGATACATCTGGTCCTTAAGACCAACAAAGAAGAGATTGGCACAGAAGCTGTAATATAAAAAAACATGTTTTATTAACCTCAGATGAGGGAGATTGCATCTTACGGTACCCGCAGGCCACTGTAGGAGGCATTCTAATGAGTGCAGAGAACAGGGTCCTTATATATGTATTTGTTACATAGTCAGCATAAAATCAAGGGGAGGTCCTAGCACATACAAGCATGCTTATTGACTAATATGGGTATACAAAATTTGCTTGCTCCACAAAGTGGGAGGGAGACTAAACTGCTTACATGAGTAAGAATAGCCTGACAGTTCTATACTAGGAGCAGGTGCATTCTACCAGCTAGGCCTCTCTGAGCATGTGCAAGACTCTGGAAGAGGGAGAAAGCACATGGCGAGCACATGGCTAACTAAAATGGCTGCCAAGTACAAAATGGCTTTCAGCTCATGCTAACAGCGATTCCTGCAATCTTTAACAGATGATCCTTTTAGCATGAGCTAAAGACATTCCCATGATCTAGTAGAGACATAGAAAATATTTTGCACATTTTCTTCTCATAAATTCATCAATATCCTATGCTAGGTGGGCATTTACATTCTAAACATTTCATTAAGCAGGTATATACAAGGTATAAGCAGGAGTACAAAGTGAACAGAGCATTGGGTCATACAGGTAGCAAGAGAGAATAATGACTATTATCTCAAACAGAAATCTCAATATTTTCCAATCCTAAGCAGAAAGCAAATACCAAAACCATCTAGTCTAATTTTAAGTTTCAGGGCTCTGATGTATTTCAGTGACTTTTATGTCAATTTCAAAATAGCCAACAGCACATACCTAATAAAAACATTTTCAATAGACTTTCTCAGTATTTTTTATGAGGGCTAAATTATCAATTAATATACTTAAGGAAAGAGTAAAGTAACATGCTCAGATGAACTTTTCTCGTGCAGAATAAACATTACTCTTAAAAAATATTAAAGCAATCAGACATATTATTACAAAAACAATCCTGGCTCCGGGGGACCAGGAGGACCACACAGGGCCATAGGAATTAGGACAAGGAGCCGCAAAGGGCTGCTCCTCCAAAAAAATGGGACGACCAAAGGGGTACATTACTAACAAAAAAAAAGAGTCCTTGGGAATTTCTAGAACCACCAGCCAGAGGGGAGTCTTCTCCCTGTGTCCGTTTGAGCCTCACAGGCAGGCTCTTGTTGTTCCCACGGTGGAGCTGCACAACTCGCAACTCAAGAATCACGGAGAAGGAAAAGTCTTTCTTTCAGGATAGGGCAATCACACCCCCAGGGCAAATACCCTCAATGATCCTGTCCAGTGTCTCAGGCAGTGCACCAGTTTTCTTCACTTTAATCTAACAGGCACCAAGGGCACAGCACCTGTACCCTAAACTCAAGTCCTTCCCTAACTCCTGTATTGCACCTCTGGCGCACTGCTCTTTTGTTAGGGCCACAAATTGTACCCAGTGTGCTCGGGCATCTCTTGATCAACAAACAAAGGCGTAGACTTGCATTCACTTGGGACCAGGACTCAAAGGCCTGAAGCAACCCTTGTTTCAAAGGGGGTCACCTCAAGCAAAAGCCTCCTTGCCGTCCTTGTCGTTCTGTGACTCTCTCAGCTGGGCATCAAAAACTGGATCCACACAAAGATTTCTCCATCCTGATTTGTAAGCCCGTCTTTCGCCCAAGACAGTGGCAGGGGTACACACTTCACGTCCCAGTGCTTCCGCCTTCACTGAGGTCCTAGTTGCCAGCAACGCCTATGCTGGTTCCTTTCACTTTGGCTGTAGGCTGGACTGGTGCTGACTCCCAGGCTGGATCTGATGTCCGGGCCCCTCTGGCAATGGTTGTAAGGCAGCAAATATCTATTGGTGGACAGAACAAGAGGTCTTTAGACAAGGCACAGAAATAATCTATCAACAGAGAGGATAGTCTCAGAATACTTTCTTAGTCCTGGGGCACCCCATACATTAGCAAGGCACCCAAGAGCCACTTCATCTATCTGAGAGTAGAAAACCCTGGACCTATTGGCAAGTATAAAAGGAACGTTTTGGTGAACTGACAAGAGTAATACATCACCCAATCCCAAACAGCCAAGGAAGTCTGTGTTCATTTACTAAATTCTGAGGAAAAGAGAAAACAATACAGACATACTCCAAATACTTACATTGGTGTATTCCTATATTACCAATCTGAAGAACCCTCAAGAAAAAGGAAATGTTCTACACTTTTACTCATAGATTTTACATTACTTGTACAGGACTGCAGACACTTGTAAAATAATTTCTCTTACATGTTATGCTTAGGACCATGCTCTCATGTTATAGGTGCAGCAGGAAAATCTAAAACTGCTAATTTAACAGGGATTCTTATTGCAAAAAGAACTAAACTTCAACATAGTGAGTACATTTTCTCCAGCAGAACATGTTATGACAAACAAACTCCTATAAAACAATATTTTCCTTCAAAATGTTTGCTAAGGATCACATGAGCGTCTTTCCTGCATTGTACTTTTCACGATCTGGACTATGCAACATCATTTTCAAAAGGAAAAAAACCCTATCTCCAGCTCTAATAAGGGCTGTCAGCTTATTGACAGAGACTAGCTAATAAAAAACTAGCAATGCCCTTGCAAAACTGTATAGAACATGAGAATAACATAAACAATAATAGTGTTGCCACCTGAGATTTTTGAACAGAAACCGCCACTATACAGTTCTCCTTAAAGATCAAATAAGGGAACATCAATCTGTTCTACTCATTCTTTCATACAGGATGGGCAGTAACATAGCTTATGTGTTTCATCTGTTTATTAATTCTAACAATTTTAAAACAGTATTACAGAATAACCAATAACTATCACATGGCCATTTCCTAGACAGCTTAGACAGACTAAAAAAAAAAGTGAGAAAAAGAAGAGAGAAAACATAATTTTGCCTACCCTTAATTTGTAGAGGAGCTAGCCTCCTTCCCCTATTTTGACAGTAGGAAAACCTGAAACAGGTTTTACTTCTGTCAACACTTTCAACCCCTATTTGTGGCAACTGGGCACAAACAAACTTGTAGGAGATATCTTAGAAAGTGGCTATTCTCTGATTCAAGCACATCGAGTACTGTAGAAAGCGTCAGCAACAAATGTATCAATTCCTTGAGCAATTGTACTTGATTAACATGAGGGCGCATGAATGCAAACTAAAATCCATTTCCTCCTTATCGTAGCCCCTACACAGTATTCTTTAAACTAAAACCATTATTTTGATATACATGGCAGATCAATGCTCAACTGAGGGTTGTCTTCCTTTGTTTCATATGACTGTGCAAAACGTGTGTTTGGCAAAAATAGGAAGCAAAGCTTCTCTTCCTCTCTTTGCGCTATCATCTCGTCTTTCAAAAACTTTTCGAAGGTCGAAGTGTCCCAGCAAACATTACCCTTCACCCTGCTAAGTTGCTAAATGCAGAACTCCGACCTTTGACCCGTTCAGCAGCTGCTCATTTTGTTTGTGCAAGGCTTGCCATGCGGTTTTCGTAATGCAAAGCAACTCTGGAGAATCACAGCTAAAAGGCAGTCCTGTCCGATCCGTTTGCCAGTAATTTAAAGGTAGGATAATAACGTCTGCTGGTTTCTGTATACTTATTTTCATTTATGTATAGTGTGTGGTGTGTAGTCTAGTAATACAGAGGTCAGCTGTTTGTTTTATACTTGCATATACTTTATGGAAGCCTGAGAGCACGTTAAAACTGCCTTGAGTGGTAGAACTGCTTGTAAAATTGTGAATTTAGCTCAATTTCGACTTTGGTGGTAGGGGCACTTAAAAATGAATATCCTACAATATTTTTGCATAATAGGAACCCCCAGAGTGTTCTCTAGATAGCCCAGGAATGGGAAATCAGAAATGTATAAGATATACCCGTATAAAAATGAGTTTTGTACGGCTGGGTAAAGTGACATTTCACATTTAAGTTCCCTTCTTATTGCGGTACAGCACTGCTTAAATTCAACTTTGATACTAGGAATTCGCAGTATGATGATTAGGCTTTATAAAGATGAAAAAACGAATTTAAAGCATTTATGTTTAACAATATATTTTTTTCATATAATTATTTTATTTATTTTTTTAATCAAAACCAACCATTTTGATGATTCCACATTTGAAAAGCAAGCTTCATTCGTAGCCTATCATATTTAAACACATTCATTCATAACCCTAAGCACAGAAGCCTTACTTGAAACATGAAAAGTCTGCGCCACTTTTTAAAAGGACAGTTATCATTTAACATCAGAACCACAGATGTACTTATGAAAAAAAGGCATTAAGAAAGGAAATCCCTACTTTCAATTTTGTTCTCTGTTATCCAAAATAATGAAACTGGTTTTTTGAAACTTTTTAAAATAATGCAGGCCCTTATACCAGTTTTACACTGACTTAAAATTTCGCTGACTCAGCATTCCTGTCTGTGGCCGTGATCAGGAATAGCCTATGCTATTTATGCAGCTGTTGTTTGTCAGCAGGCGTCGAATTTTCACGCCTTTCTCAGGAAAAAACCCCTTTATTATTTGAAATACCCTGACCGAGTTAAATCCCCATTTGCTGTGTCAAACAGTTTCTTTTCAGTTAGTCAGTTTAAACACAGCTGTTGGAAAGCTTTTTTCTCGGGTGTTGAAAGAAAAGCATGTCACAGTCTATTTAAAAACTGAGGCATTTCAATGCAGTCAAATCTATCTTTCTATAATGTGTATTTAGTTCAGCAACGACCAAATTCACTCATATGATGTGCATGCCTTTTAATGTCTAATACAATGTATTTAAGGAAAATGCTGTAACATGTATTTTAGTCTATTGATTACAAAACACACAATTTCGTTTTTTTCCTCTGTATGAGGCCTATTTTAATCCTATTGAATACGAATTCAAATTTTATCTTTAGCATTGTGGCAATTTGCACACATGTACAGTGTCGTACTCTGTCAATTTAATAGTAACATGCAGCTGTTTAGCGTATGTTATATAATTCATTTCTGGATTTTTATTTAATATGTAAGTAACTAAATGACATTTTGCATAACAGAATGATGACAGCAAAAAACATAAACAAACTCATTGAGCTCATTCAGACAGTTACAGAAGGACACAACACAGCGCGCTTAAAGCCAGCCATTCGTACACAGAGTACTCACACAAGTATTACCAATGTCAAACCACAAACCCCACATAGACATTGAAACACATATTTAACCCACAAATCAACACGTAGGACTGCTTACAAAGTGTACGCAAGACCAACCTATTTGTAAATACTAATTGTATGTCATATTTACAAGAAGAGCTCTCAAAAGTAGCCCAAAAAACTGTTCCATGGTCAAGAAGCCAAAATACACCAAATTCGCCAGTTTTGGCTGGTAGAACACTCAAAAAGCGCTCTGCATATCACCACTTATGAATGTTACTAAGTGCGCAGATCCGGATCCGTTTTATGTACATATTTAGTTCCATGGGGTACTTAGTCACCAAGGAAGAAATATCTTTTTACTATACCTAAACCTATTTAGGTATCCCCTCTGAGGGGAGTCAGCTGAGTACTTCCTAAATCCATATCGGTACCTCCAAGACAGCAACACTTTCTACGAAGTGTGCTAGAAGCAGGCATGTCAAGAATATTATAGCATATATAATATTATACTCCAAGTGACACTTAACACAATGTGTGCCGTTCAAGTTTTCAAAGTTAGAGAAAAATCTCCTCAATACCTGCCTATATGAATTGCAATGCATATATAATTACAAAACAAATTCCAAAATTGGCCAATCATACAAACAAAGCCACAGTAAGTGTTACTAAAACTACCTTACCAATCAAAGGCATCAAACCAACAGCAAGTGCCGCAAAACGGCTCTTACCAATCAAATGGTGTCCAGATTCCAACTGCCAAGTTCTGAGTGACCTAACGGTCGTTTTAAAATACTCACGCCAAAGAAGTTCTCAGTCAGGAGCGGCAAACACTTGGAGGATCAGATCAGGAAGACCAGAAATATACTGGGCTGGAAGACAAACAATCTCTGTGCGCAGGGTACCTCCTCAGTAGATTCCTGTCCTGTACTCCTCAGTAGATTCCTGTCTCCCTTCAAGACCACTCCCTTGGATAGCCGCTGAACCGATGAGGTCCACTTTCGGGCGCCATTTGTAGAAATAAAAACCTTCTTAGGGGTTCACTGATACATCTGGTCCTTAAGACCAACAAAGAAGAGATTGGCACAGAAGCTGTAATATAAAAAAAACATGTTTTATTAACCTCAGATGAGGGAGATTGCATCTTACGGTACCCGCAGGCCACTGTAGGAGGCATTCTAATGAGTGCAGAGAACAGGGTCCTTATATATGTATTTGTTACATAGTCAGCATAAAATCAAGGGGAGGTCCTAGCACATACAAGCATGCTTATTGACTAATATGGGTATACAAAATTTGCTTGCTCCACAAAGTGGGAGGGAGACTAAACTGCTTACATGAGTAAGAATAGCCTGACAGTTCTATACTAGGAGCAGGTGCATTCTACCAGCTAGGCCTCTCTGAGCATGTGCAAGACTCTGGAAGAGGGAGAAAGCACATGGCGAGCACATGGCTAACTAAAATGGCTGCCAAGTACAAAATGGCTTTCAGCTCATGCTAACAGCGATTCCTGCAATCTTTAACAAGCATGGGGTGGGTTATTACATTCATTTCGTCAGTGAACAGAGGGGAGCACAGAGCCCAAGTATGTTATGTTGGTGGGACCCATGGATTTGTAGTGATGTCTCTTGCTCGTCCTTCTCCAATGCCTTCTGATTTTTGGGAAATCCTGGCAATAGCTGAAAGTCTTGTAACTCTCTTTAATGCCTGTAGGGATGGCATTGTCAGTTAATCTGGGAATAATGCCATTTTGATTTGTGTATCCCCTAGCTGGATCCCTTTGAGATTGGGATTGATTTTGCAGGCAGATTCCATGCTTAAGGCAAATAATGAGGCTGTTTTGGGCAAGGGTTTTTTCAAGTGAGTCCCAGCTCACCCTGTCAAATGCCTTCTCCACATCTAGTCTGAGTTGTTCTTTGGAGGCTTTCTCAGTGGTGTGAGTGGATAGGTGTGTTGTTTCCAGTTTGTCTGTCCTTGATAAATCAACCCTGCAAAGGCAAGGTCTATAATACAATATGCAAGCATTTTTGTAAAAATCTTAATATCACTTTTTAAGAGTGCGATCTGCCAATAAGAGCCACATAAGTTTTAATATTTATTAGGCTTAAGTATTAATAAAAGAGTGCATTCCATCATAGATAGGTTGACTGTGCCTGTTTCAAAAAATGAATTGTAAACCTTAATTAGCGGCGGTACAAGAGTTTCTCTAAATATCTTCTAAAATTAAATGGGGAGTCTGGCCCGCTGCTTTGTTGTTAGGGAGAGCTTTAATGGTTTCTCTAAGTTGCTTCTTATATATGAGTGTATCTAGCTCTTTCCGCATGTCCAATGAGATATCTAGAAAGTGTATGTCATTTAAGTATACCTCTTAAAGTGAGAAGTTAGTTGATTCCTGTCTGTCAAGGTTCTGGTAAAATTGTACAAAGGTGTTCAGAAATGTAGTTCCTAATTCTGGCCTGTCAGATTTTATAAGCTAGCCGATTAACCTCCTTGTTACATTTTTCATAATGAAGTTGCTTAAGTTCTGAAACTTATAGCTTCTAAAATTTTCCGTGAAGAGTGACTCAAACTTGCTTTTACAAAGAAGACAATACTTTTGTCTGGATGCCGTGGTTTTCTGTTCTTGTTATAGTTTGAAGATTTCCATCTCTAAATCATGAAGTCTAGCTTTCCTCAGCCGCAAAAAAAGTGGTGACTTGTGTAATCAATTCGCCCCACATGACAGACTTGGCTGAGCCTGAGTCCTATATTTTCTAGGGACAATAACTGCAGGTTTGAGTAGGTGAGAAGTCAAGCGACACTGTAGCTAGGATGTGGTCAGTTAATATTTGTGCTTCTATTCTGGAGAGGGTAACTTTGGTATTAGAGGCTCTAAAATGAAAAGAAATAAACTATACAGGAATTTAGTTTCTGCACATTAGAGAAAAAAACTATAGTCCTGTCCTTGTGGTAATCATGGTACCATACGTTGATAAAGTTTAAGTCTTGGATGTCCTGAATCAGGGATCCAGGGATCTCTGTTGGGCTCCAAGAGGTGACCTACCAAGATAAGGGTCAGGTATGGCATTACATTTACCTCCCAATTTTAGGACCTGACAGCCTTAGGGTAATCTTCCTCAAATGTTTTTCTTGCTTACCTCCTCTTTTTGCTGATTCTTTTTGTTGGCCTTAGAACTCTGAGCACTTTACCACTGCTGACCGGTGCTAAAGTGCATGTGCTTCTCCCTTAAACATGGGATCATTGGTTTATTCACAATTACAATATTTAATTTATCTATAAGTCCCTAGTAGAGTGCTCTACCTGGGCCCATGGCCTATAAACTAAATGCTTTTACTGTGCCTGCAGCAATGATTGTGCCACCCACACAAGTAGCCCTTTAAACATCTCAGGCCTGCCACTGCAGAGGCTGTGTTTGCAGTTTTACTGCCACATCGACATGGCATTTAAAATCTCTTGCCAAGCATTAAACTCCACTTTTATTACACATACATCAGCCGTAAGGCAGGCCCTAGGGAGCCCATAGGGCAGGGTGTGGTGTATGTAGAAGGTAGGACATGCACTTATAAGCTCTGCATGCCCTGGTAGTGAAAAACACCTAAAATCATTTTTCACTACTGTGAGGCCTACTCTTCTCATAGGTTAACATTGGGAATTTCTTATTTCACTTTTAATAGGTAAATCCTGATAGAAGAGGAGTAGCTCTATCATGTTTTATATCATTGCAATGGTATTGATAAATTCTCTTTACTGGTAAAGTCGGATTTAACATTACTATTTTAGAAATGTCATGTTTAGAAAGCTGGCATTTTTCTGATCTGAAAGCTCTATATGCGTCCAGCCGGTCTTCAATACACATCTGGGGGGCATGACAGCTTCACTTTGTGCTTTCCCTCTAGATAGCCACACACAAAGAAAGGTTAGGTGTGTCTGAGTGCCCATTTGCATCCTGATGGCTCATCCTGGGCAGGATGGGAGGGAGGAGCTGACACGTACACCTGAATAGGCAGTGTCCTGCACCCACACAAAGAGTTAATTACTCCGCTGTAGTTAGTATTGGCTGTTTCTTGTTAAGGGCGTCGTGGCTCCGCCCCTTTACTTTATATGGCACTGCCAATATAAAGGCAAAGTGTTTTATCTTAAACAATGCACACAGACTAAACTTGGACCATTAGTTTATTTTTTCAGGCTGATGCACACTGCCTGCCACTCACTGTGCGATGACAATGCAGTCTGCAGTGACGCTGAGTGAGCAAAGTCTACAGTATTTGCTGAGCTGACAATCTCACAGCCCTGAGGCCTGTGAGGTCATCAGCTCGGCAAAGACAGTCTCTACCCCTAATGCTGTGGGGATAAAATTAGCCCGAGCATTTTATACTGAAGCCCCGTAGTGTCAGGGCTTCACGTCAATCAGGGAATGGAGAATATGGTCACCCCGCCCTTTCCTAACTCGTCACTCTGATGAGTTGGGAAAGGGCGGGGTACAGGCTGTAAACTGACAGGAAACCGAGAAATCGAGGCTGCGCAGACTTGAGGTGGCTGCTTCCTGCGCTGCACTTTGTGAGTGATGCTTTTGAGCTCCTGCGCATCACCCATGTTTGTTACAGAGCAGCCAGAAACCAACTCATGGACCTACCCTTGTCTCATGGCTGTCATGAGCAGCAGAATTTTCGCATGTTGTTTCAGGCTATAGGTTAGTGCTATTTATTTAAAAAAAGAAGTTTCTTTCATGATTGCACCTTTAAAAAAATATATTGTGGACTCTTATCTCCCTTCCCACACTCTCTTCTTCCTCCAGCGGTCCGAAGATTGCGACTCCCCTCCCTACCTCCCCCTCGCTGTTCACTCGCTCTGTTCCTCTCACACTGGCCCTGCTACATAAGCTGATAGCCAGATCCGTGATTGTGCAGTAAAGAGAGAGGCTGTGTGGATGCAAGCCAGCCCAGCCCAGCTGGACAGCAGTTGTGAGCTCAGGCAGTGTGTGGGAGAGAATGGGGGGCCCTTCAAATGGTAGCTACCTCTGCAAAATCACACCCAAAATTGGAGCCCCTCAGCTGGCTTTTCTCCCCAGAACTAATGGGCTAACTTTATCATTACAACATGAAGTTGACACTTGTGGCAGGGCAGGCAGCACAGGGCATTGCAAGCAGGTTTCCAAATCAGGGTGAAACCGTCGCTGTGCGGGCTGGAGGACAGGGACCTGTGTTGTGGGTGACTGTATGACCCCCAATGGATAATTCTCTTCCTTATATTTACTTGAAGGGGTCATGATTCTGTTTAAAGTTTGGCATGAACTGAAAATCTGACTCTTCAATCTCCCTTCTTATGTCTGCATCACCTCTTCTCTCTTGTTTACATTGGCTCCCAGCACAAGCCTTCAGAGCACTCTGCATTCCATTAATACACGATAATGAAGGAAAAGAGTTTTGGTGAGATAAAATATTTGCCTAAATTCACACAATTTAAGTGGGGAAGCCCTGGTTTATCTACGTTTCTGGTTTCACTTTGTACAAATCAGCTAGTACTTGGGTATCGATTTGTTTTTCCTTATGCTAAGGGTTTGTTTTTACCTATTGTGTAATTTTCTGCAGTTTTTATATAGGGACTAAGAGAACTCGACCCAAAGGTACTGATACTGTTGCTCTATAATAATCTGGGTGATGTACAGGGTTTACATGACATCTGTATTGCCTCTAATTTCACTAATCATGTTTAAAACCTATCACTGCATCACTTATCCCATTTTTAAAAAAAATGCATTTGCAATGGAAATGGCAGCTGGCCTCCCAAAAAATGCTGTGCTATCCCCTCCTTCTCCCCCCCCCACCCAAAGGCCAAGCACAGCGCCACCACTCTCAAACTTCACTGGCCGCCACTAGCTAGGAAAAAAGAACACTAGTGCACTTCAAAGACCCTTCTTTGAAGTCACCCCCACTTCAAAGGCACAACTAGGTAGAAGTACTGGGTGTCTGACCCCAGCGACTCAGACCCTACTTGACCTGTAAAGAAACTCTGCTAGGAAGAAGGACTGCTGTGCTGCTACAAGGACTGTCACTCTAATGGACTGCTGCTCTGGAAGAACTGCTTCTCTGCTGTGCTGCTCTTCTGCCTTCAACCTGCTGCCCCTGCTGAGGAAGAACTGGACGTACATTAAAATTAAGTCTCCCTGTTTTCCGTTTTTACTGATTTTTACAGATACATACAGACAGAAAAACATTTATTTTCTTGTCTGTATTTATTTTTAAATGTGGATAAAAACAGAAATTGGGAGCATTTGAAGTGATTCTAAATACACTTTGCCATGACTGCCAGGCCAATAACTGTGTTAATTGATAGGTAAGGGGGTTAAAAAAGAAAGGAATTTTAGTAAAGAGGCTTAAACAGTAGTAGATATGCACAAAGCTGATACTGAAATGTGCATATTTTCATATAAGTGCATTGATTTGTCTTGTGTGGGTGTTCATATCACTGAAACCTGGCAGGCATTCAAGCATGACTGCATATTTATTGGTTAAATAAATGTGGAAATATACCAGTTTCAGCTTTTTTTCTCACAAAACCCTTAATAAATATGAATAAATGCAGATAAAGTTGACAAAAAATAAACATGGATAAATACAGACAGAAATGTCAATAAAATAAATACCATAAAACAGGGAGCCCTAATCAAAATCCAGAATGGTTTCCAAGGGCTTGCTTGCTTAACTCCCATTTTCTTTAGACTCGGGTATGTTAAACTTTCACCTTCTGCTCCTGTGTGTGGCCCATTGGAAGTGGATCCAGGACTCCAGGTGCTTGCTCCAGTGGAACCGACGCAATCTCTGCTTGTGTGAAGCAGAACTAATACATCACCACTGTTGCTGGAACAGAACTGGTGCATCGCACTTGGAAGCAGTGCATCACCTAAAGACACCGACACATTGGAACTGCTATATTGCCACTACTGCATTATGGGAATATTGAAGCATCTCTTCAACTGCATGGAGAAAACCTGCGCATAACACTTGGAACCAACGCACCATGGCTTCACTGATTGTCTTTGGAACTGGAACATTATCATCATTGGGTGGAGAAAATTGATGCATCACATGGACTGCAGGGACTAACACCAACACCTTGTTCGTCTGCGCCCCGCATCTCGCTGTTGTGACAAGGATCAAGATATTTAATTTAGTGGGCCTTGCATGGCTCCTGTACCTGGTCTGCGCTCTATCACAGTTGGCCTGAACTCTTGAATTTACCACAGTCCAGCGTATGACCAGATTACCCCTGATAGGCGAATATTGCTTCAAAGCACTATTGACACTTTTTATCTTTAAAAAATCATATCTTGACTTCTTCTTATTGGATTTGTTTTGTTTTGGTCTTGATTTATTTATTAAAAGTATCATCTATTTTTCTAAACTAGTGTGGAGTCTATTTGTGGTGTTTTCATTGTGTTACTGTTTGAGGTATTGCTCAAATACTTTATACTTTGCCTCTCAAGTTTAGCCTGACTTCTCTGTGCGAAGCTACCAGAGGGTGATCGCAAGTAACTTTTAGTGTACATCTGATTTTCCCTGACTAGGATTGTGGTTCCTGCTCGGACAGGGTGCATACCTCTGCCAACCAGAAACTCAATTTCCTACAACAATATTATGTAATCAAAAGCAAAGTCTGCTATTGTTGGAAAGAGGTGTGCGAAAAAGGGCTCTTTATGGTAATTTGGGCCATTTAGTGGGATTCTACAGTATCATTCCCCATAAAGAGTACCAGTTAGTCTCAACATTTACCCCTCTTTGCCTTTGTAGGTAGAGTCTGGGGTTAGCTAGATGCCTTCTTTTCCTCGGACTGCTGGATTGCAACCCCTCTCATTTTAGTAGGTGCCATAGAGTACCATCGGTGGAGATAAAAGAAGGAGAGCAATCTGCGAAGATCTTCTTCAAGGAGATGTGGCTCCTGTATGAGCACAATATCAGCTCCCTTAGTGGAAAGCTATTCATGAGCACCTTTATCTTACACCAGGAGTTCAGACCCTGTGTGTTGATGGACCAGAGAGTGAGTGTATGATTAGTATACGTCGGCCAGAGATGAAAGGGGGAAGGACCATCTGGTTAACCCTCCACCAGCTCTCTCATTAATGAAAAAACGTGTGGTTATCATCATGGGTTCTTAGTTAACATGACAACAAATAACAAAACAGTACTAAAATCAAAAAAACATTACAGCCACTTCTACTTGGAATAGTATAGTTATAGTAAAATGGAAATATACAGACTTGAAAACTAGGACAGTTCTTCTCCAGTGGGCTGTAATGTACAAACTCACTGAAACGAGGGAGAAGAAGAATGAGAGCGAGACCCATGAGTGTCGGGAGACACCGCTTGTCCCTTAAAAGAACTTACAACATCTTGTACCCGCTGTTTGTCTATAAGGGTATCATTGACAGTGGGATGTGGTAGAGCTAAAAGGCCAAGTGAAATGGATGCTAAAAACAATTGGGGAAAAAAGTAAGTTATGGAGCTGTAAAATCTAAATCTAAATCCGTATTTGTAAAGCGCAAACTACTCACCCTTACGGGTCTCAAGGCGCTGGGGGCCGTCGTGGAAATTAAGTGAGCTATTGCCCAGAGTCACATGGTGCTGAGCTGAGCT
This sequence comes from Calotriton arnoldi, assembly GCA_963921515.1. NCBI lineage: Eukaryota > Metazoa > Chordata > Amphibia > Caudata > Salamandridae > Calotriton > Calotriton arnoldi. Next base: position 313,475 of record CAWUFW010009563.1, read on the forward strand.
GCCACCGGAGCCGGGGATCGAACCGTGAACCCTGTACTCCAAAGTCAGCTGCCCTGGCCGCTGCACCACTGTGCATCAAAGGGTAATGTCTCTGTCTTCTTGTTGCATCTTGTGGCTGTCTACAGCTTAACTCTAATACATCCAAAATATTAGATTTTGGGACCTCCGCAACTTTTGATACAAAGAGAATATGGCCTACAGAGCTGGCAGTTGCAAAAAATCTATGGGTGAAAATAGATACATAAACCAGAATGGTTTGGTACAGGTAGATGTGTGTATAGAGTAATACATATGTTCACTCAGGACAGGAGAAAGTAATCCTCCTTTCGGAAAGAGACCCTCACACACCCAATCAGCTAGGTGTCTTGCTTCATCATTGGGTCTGCTCCTCGTCGGGTCGGCACTGCAATACCCTATCGGCACCCATAATGAGGCCTTTTAGCGGAGATCTTTTTTCCTCGCCGTTGGGTGCAGTGCGTGTGAGGGCCCTAGTGAGTGTAGATGTGAAAATGTGAGACTAAAACAGGAAATAGTGGTCCACTCAGAAAAACTTTAATGAACGTGGCCACTATCCTGATTAAAAAAGTTGTAAGCGTGCCCCTGTTCTAAGGTTACGGGGTATTACGCTGTAGAATCAGGCCAACATGTTTCTTGCCAAAAGTCAAATGGACGGCAATTCTTCAGGACCAATATAAGATCTATCTACACTTTTTGGTGGTGGTCCAAAGATTGTGAAAATTAGTGACCACCCTTACAGCACCCTAAAAAGTGGTACCTGTAGACTTTGAACATCACCCAATTAGGGTCAAAACTGTATGGAACGTGTACCGGCAGGTGCTGACACTGAATAGTGCAGTATCGTGCAAAGCTCTGTTGCTGTGACTGTCGACCTGCCCCTCACTCTGCCGGTCCCGGGAGGGAAAATAGATACAGCCTTATCATTGAAATCTCCTGTACAGGCCTTTGCAGGATCTTGTGTTTCTCAACTTAAATCACTGAGCAAGACCTTACAATATCTCTAAGAGGTCACTTGGAAAGACATTTTACATGTGCTGATTACATCAAGATTGGACTATGCTACTGTCCCCTTTCTGGTGGCAATTCTGGAGTTGACTAATAAGTTGCTACATGTGCAGAATATTGCAGCTCGACTTGTTCTGAACATTTCTAAACAGGAATCCATTCAGCAGGGTCTGAAATCACTACATTGGATGCTTATCAAGAAGAGAATACAATTTGAAGCTCTCATGATTACTCATAAGGCTGTACATAAAAAGGGTCCATCCTGTATCCAGGTCAAAATAAAAAAAAATGCACACCCCCAAGGGACCTCCGCACTGCGAGTCTAAATCTTTTATGCATTCCTAGGGTGTATAAAGCGAGAGCAGAGTGAAGATTTTTCTCATTTTTGGCTCTGAGCATGTGGAATTCCCTTCTGGAACATGTTTGTTAAATATCTTCAGAAACCGTTTTTGAGGCCTACCTGAAGTCTTTTCTGTTCAGAGAAGTGTAATCGGACCCTGCTTCCCTATCTTAGCACAGCACCAGGACACTCCTGTAAGAGCATCTTTTTGCTTTTTAGTGGTTGCTTTAATCTTCTGGGCAATAGATCTCCACCTTCTTGTAGGAATGTTGTTGCTTCCATTCAGATTGTGAGGCCAGCTGGAGCCCAGTGAGGGCCTTTTAGTTGGGCTGGTAGATTGAGAAGTTTCATAGTGTCTTCTTCGGAGGAAATGGAGATTTGTTAGTCCTGAAAGTGAAAGAGGAACTTAAAAGGATATCCCCATCTATATGGGATCTACTTCAAGTGAAGGGTTATACGTTTGACCGCTTTATATTTTGCCAATGTCAGAGCTAAGATATCTTGATAGATCTATAAAGTGGCGCCTTTGAAGACAATGGGCTCAGTTCATTTGGCTGGTCTTAGAATATCCTCCTTGACTGGATAAAATAAATCAATGCCAGCATGTTTTTAATTTGAAAGACCATGAGAACTCCATGCACTCTGTGCAACTCCATGAGATGGTCCTCTTCAAGTGATAGGAGAGAGCGGAACAGTCCTGGAGGAAGCCCTCCAGCTCATCATCAGGGATCATATCTGGGATTCCTTGGATTTTCCACAACTGTTTTCACCATTGTTGATGTATCTTGAGGGAGCTGGCAATGTCGTTCAAGTCTGTGCTCTCCTAAGTCTAACTCGTTCATGGCCAGGGCCTCCATTTCAGAAGGCAATGGTTGACTGGGGAGCTGATATCCGCCTTATGACAATGTTGGAAGAATCAGATTTGTCCAGGTCTTTAGCAATACAGCCTTCGATCACCAGGGGTTTCCTTGCCGACATCTGGATGTTCTCAACCAACAAAGAAGTGACAGTGCAGACTCGGCTTTCTGTGTCTGACAAAAAGCAATGGAAGCACAGTCTACGGTATCAGAAAAGGAGGTCAAACAAGTAAGAAAAAGTGGCACACTGGCAGTCAAAACATGTCCACTAGAATGTCTGCAAGTGATGTAAGTAATTGAAACAGGCAGTATTGTTCTACGTGTATGCCTGGTTGCTACCACCTTATTTAAACATGGGTATTATAGCAACAAGGCAGAAATCATTAGATGGTGCCGGGAGCAGGAGCTACCTGAGCCACAGCCATAATGGTGGGATCCCAGGTGTGATGGTCTGTCATCTCTGGGGTCAATTAGATTCACTAACAAAATATCAGAAACAAAAATATTGTGTTGACAGAATATTGTGTCAAAAATATTGAGGACCAAAATAATAAGAGGGAAACAAATAGATGTGCTGGACCACCCAAAGCCTCCAGTGCTCAGCAGGACAGTTTATTATCCATGGAGCCCGAAATAGAACTAAAATTAATACCAATCGGGAAAACAAAAATAAAACAATATGCATTCATTCCATTCTATGTGTTGAGCACCAGACTGAATTAAGAAAGCATGCGGCTGCAGAGCTCCTGAGGAATTTCACCATGTTGGTGAAAATATGTGTTTAAGCTGCTGAAAAGTGGTAAAAAAATAGAAAAATTATAACTATTTTATAGCTTTGTATCAAGGCCATGTTACTTTTTGACAGTGTTAATCATGTTATAAGTAATGGGGTATTTCTAAGCAGCAAATCACAGCATAAGTTCAGGGGTGACAAACCTCCAGGAAGACATGTCTGTCTGGTGGAAGATGCAGTCTCTTCCGCTGAATCTAGTAACATAACAGGGGATGAAATGCATCACTTTTCACAAAACAACAAAGGTCAACTTCCAATAGAGCAGCAGCATCAAACGTTGACTGACAATGAGTTATCATTCATTCCATAATTAGTCATGAAAAAAAGGCACAACGTGTTGTGTGGTAAGACTACTTAAGCACAGAAGACCCTGGAAAGCAACAATTCAGAAGATGTCCAGTCCATCGCATCTCTTAAACTGAGAGGATGCAGTTAACAGACTCAGCTCTGAAAACATTTGAAACTCGAGAACATGCACAAAAAGTGCTCCAAGACAAAGCCACCATTTGGGATTGGGGCATTAAGGTGACACCATATTTCACCCACCATTATCACCCATTTTTTAAACTGCCCCACATGAAAAAACAAGGCATGATCTGTTGGGGTACACAAGGCATCAGTTGCACCCATTGCGGAGGGCTGACCCTGCATACAGTGGAAAATACAGAGATGCAGAGGGCTGACCCTGCATGCAGTGAAAGATACAAAAATGTGGAGGCCTGACAGCATACAGTGGGAAAATACAGAGATGCGGAGGGCTGACCCTGCATACAGTGGGAAAATACAGAGATGCGGAGGGCTGACCCTGCATACAGTGGGAAAATACAGAGATGCAGAGGGCTGACCCAGCATAAAAATACAGAGATGAGGAGGGCTGACCCTGCATACGGTGGGAAAATACAGAGATGCAGAGGGCTAACCCTGCATGCAGCGGAAAATACAGAGATGCGGAGGGCTGTCCCTGCATGCAGTGGAAAATACAGAGATGCGGAGGGCTGACCCTGCATACAGTGGGAAAATACAGAGATGCGGACGGCTGACCCTGCATGCAGTGGAAAATACAGAGATGCAGAGGGCTGACCCAGCATAAAAATACAGAGATGAGGAGGGCTGACCCTGCATACGGTGGGAAAATACAGAGATGCAGAGGGCTAACCCTGCATGCAGCGGAAAATACAGAGATGCGGAGGGCTGTCCCTGCATGCAGTGGAAAATACAGAGATGCGGAGGGCTGACCCTGCATACAGTGGGAAAATACAGAGATGCGGACGGCTGACCCTGCATGCAGTGGAAAATACAGAGATGCGGAGGGCTGACCCTGCATACAGTGGGAAAATACAGAGATGCGGAGGGCTAACCGTGCATACAGTGGGAAAATACAGAGATGCGGACGGCTGACCCTGCATGCAGTGGAAAATACAGAGATGCAGAGGGCTGACCCTGCATACAGTGGGAAAGTACAGACATGCGGAGGGCTAACCCTGCATGCAGCGGAAAATACAGAGATGCGGAGGGCTGACTCTGCATACAGTGGGAAAATACATAGATGCAGAGGGCTAACCATGCATACAGTGGGAAAATACTGAGATTCGGAGAGCTGCCCCTGCAGGCAGTGGGAAAATACAGAGATGCAGATGGCTGACCCTGCATACAATGGGAACAATACAGAGAAGCGGAAGGCTGACACTGCGTTCAGTAGGAAAATACAGAGATGCGCAGGGCTGACCCTGCATACAGTGGGAAAAATATTGACATGCGGAGGGGTGACTCTGCATACAGTGGCAGAAATACAGAGATGCGGTGGGCTGACTCTGCATACTGTGGAAAATACAGAGATGCGGACGGCTGACCCTGCATGCAGTGGAAAATACAGAGATGCGGAGGGCTGACCCTGCATACAGTGGGAAAGTACAGACATGCGGAGGGCTAACCCTGCATGCAGCGGAAAATACAGAGATGTGGAGGGCTGACTCTGCATACAGTGGGAAAATACATAGATGCAGAGGGCTAACCATGCATACAGTGGGAAAATACTGAGATTCGGAGGGCTGTCCCTGCATACAGTGGAAAATGCTGAGATGAGGAGAGCTGCCCCTGCATGCAGTGGGAAAATACAGAGATGCAGAGGGCTGACCCTTCATACAATGGGAACAATACAGAGAAGCGGAAGGCTGACACTGCGTTCAGTAGGAAAATACAGAGATGCGCAGGGCTGACCCTGCATACAGTGGGAAAAATACTGACATGCGGAGGGGTGACTCTGCATACAGTGGCAGAAATACAGAGATGCGGTGGGCTGACTCTGCATACAGTGGGAAAATACAGAGATGCAGAGGGCTGACCCTGCATACAGTGGGAAAATACAGAGATGCAGAGGGCTGACCCAGCATAAAAATACAGAGATGAGGAGGGCTGACCCTGCATACGGTGGGAAAATACAGAGATGCAGAGGGCTAACCCTGCATGCAGCGGAAAATACAGAGATGCGGAGGGCTGTCCCTGCATGCAGTGGAAAATACAGAGATGCGGAGGGCTGACCCTGCATACAGTGGGAAAATACAGAGATGCGGACGGCTGACCCTGCATGCAGTGGAAAATACAGAGATGCGGAGGGCTGACCCTGCATACAGTGGGAAAATACAGAGATGCAGAGGGCTGACCCTGCATGCATTGAAAGATACAAAAATGTGGAGGCCTGACAGCATACAGTGGGAAAATACAGAGATGCGGAGGGCTGACCCTGCATACAGTGGGAAAATACAGAGATGCAGAGGGCTGACCCAGCATAAAAATACAGAGATGAGGAGGGCTGACCCTGCATACGGTGGGAAAATACAGAGATGCGGACGGCTGACCCTGCATACAGTGGGAAAATACAGAGATGCGGAGGGCTGACCCTGCATACAGTGGGAAAATACAGAGATGCGGACGGCTGACCCTGCATGCAGTGGAAAATACAGAGATGCGGAGGGCTGACCCTGCATACAGTGGGAAAATACAGAGATGCGGAGGGCTAACCGTGCATACAGTGGGAAAATACAGAGATGCGGACGGCTGACCCTGCATGCAGTGGAAAATACAGAGATGCAGAGGGCTGACCCTGCATACAGTGGGAAAGTACAGACATGCGGCGGGCTAACCCTGCATACAGTGGGAAAATACTGAGATTTGGAGGGCTGTCCCTGCATACAGTGGAAAATGCTGAGATGAGGAGAGCTGCCCCTGCATGCAGTGGGAAAATACAGAGATGCAGAGGGCGGACCCTGCATACAATGGGAACAATACAGAGAAGCGGAAGGCTGACACTGCGTTCAGTAGGAAAATACAGAGATGCACAGGGCTGACCCTGCATACAGTGGGAAAAATACTGACATGCGGAGGGGTGACTCTGCATACAGTGGCAGAAATACAGAGATGCGGTGGGCTGACTCTGCATACTGTGGAAAATACAGAGATGCGGACGGCTGACCCTGCATGCAGTGGAAAATACAGAGATGCTGTGGGCTGACCCTGCATACAGTGGGAAAGTACAGAGATGCGGACGGCTAACCCTGCATGCAGCGGAAAATACAGAGATGCGGTGGGCTGACTCTGCATACTGTGGAAAATACAGAGATGCGGACGGCTAACCCTGCATGCAGCGGAAAATACAGAGATTCGGAGGGCTGACTCTGCATACAGTGGGAAAATACATAGATGCAGAGGGCTAACCATGCATACAGTGGGAAAATACTGAGATTCGGAGGGCTGTCCCTGCATACAGTGGAAAATGCTGAGATGAGGAGAGCTGCCCCTGCATGCAGTGGGAAAATACAGAGATGCAGAGGGCTGACCCTTCATACAATGGGAACAATACAGAGAAGCGGAAGGCTGACACTGCGTTCAGTAGGAAAATACAGAGATGCGCAGGGCTGACCCTGCATACAGTGGGAAAAATACTGACATGCGGAGGGGTGACTCTGCATACAGTGGCAGAAATACAGAGATGCGGTGGGCTGACTCTGCATACTGTGGAAAATACAGACATGTGGACCTATAATTTTTTTTTTTTAAAACAGCACCTTTTAAACATCCTTTTATCTTACACACAACAGACTAAATTAGAAGTGAACCTTGCTAAAACTAAAGTAGTAAAATTCATGAAGAAATTTCGATCTCCAGGGGCCTGATTCATCAGCGGATCTCACGCAAAAGTGGCTCTAAACGTCTATCTAAAGAATGCAATGCAATCTTTCCATAAAAAAAAACATATGGTACGTGCAAATCTTCCCTAAAGAATTTAAGAGACATATCCATTCTAACACCAAGGCACTCCTTCCAGGAGGACAAAGCCACTATGGCCATGAAACAAGTTATTAACTCCTACAAAGTTTTAAAACCTCAGTTTTACTTCAACCAGGGATACCCATTTCATCTGAAGTTAGCATGCATGCGACTGTGTTTGGTGACCAGTCCTCCCGGGATCAGACCCCTGCCTCTTCTAGGACAGACAATGGGAACAAATGCTGGCTGTGGGAGCGTGTAAAAAGTTGATGGACTTTTTGCCCGGAGTTACTTTCCGAAAGGAAAGCAAGCATTTTCAATGCAATAGGTCTCACATTTTTTAGAGTTAGAGCTGTTGACGTTGTAAATGGTAGTGTTTTATACGTATGTGTTTTGTTTTTAGGTCAAGCCTAGCATTGCAGCACATGCGCTGCTCGCTTTGCCAGGCATGCAGTATTTAGTATAGTGTGGAAGCTTTGTGGAAGCTCCGCCCACTATCCGCCCATCTTGTTTGTTGGCTTAGGTCCTAAATGCTGCCTTCCGATTGGTTTTAGGCTTGTTAGTCGCTCCTCATGACAGCCATGTCCTCATTTGTACCCTTCCATGGCTACTGGCCCCTTTACTCTGAACACTATTTTCTTCCCTATCTGCCTCCCCGCCCCCTCCCGCAGACCGTATCAGAGCGCTTTACATAGCATCAGTTGCATTACATGAGGACACATTTTAATCCTAAAGCTGTCACAAGAGCCATGTTAAATCACTTACATTTCGAGGAATGGTCATTTCCATTGTTTCTAAGAAAGATTATCGTCACTATTGATGAAGCCCCAGTGAAACATCCATTTTCATCGTACATCTGTATTAGATGCTTCTGAATAAAAGATCCGCTTTTTGCACGGCTCAACCCATTGTATGTAAGATGTTTCCACTCAATTGCCTTTATAAACGTTCTTATGTATCGTGCAAATCAATGTAGCCGCTTTATTTATAAGCATAATGCGTAACAATGTCGCGAGCCAATGTGAAACATAAGACGCCTGCAGCTCATTTACGGAAATAGACGGGGAGAAGGTGGTGTAAGTGAACCTCGTATAAGGTTAACTGGCAACAGCGCACTAAAAACGTACACAGCAAAAATGACTTTCTTACACTTCTTAGCTATATATAATGCCTGGTATTTGTTTTGACGAAAGAGAACAAAACCAATGCAATAAAGTGGTGTATTGTATCAATACCCAGGTTGAACGATTAGCACAAAGCTACGCTGTAAAGGGCATGCAACTATGATTAAAAATATTATATATGCGACACACTTTCAACACAGCCAAAACTTCCTGCCAGCACAATCAAAATTGCATGTTCCAATATGGCTGATATTTTAACATTGCGGCAGGCATTCAGTCAGTCACCGCCCTTAAGGTACTTAAACCAGCTGGCCTATTGTCAACAGACATCTTCTCACTTCCTATCAGTGTGACGTGACATGACGGGAGTGGGCGGGGACTCATTGCCAGTGAATCGGAGGGTTTGAGAGAAGCTTTGTTTCCTGTGAGGCGACTGAAGGTTGGGACTAGGGGGTTAAGGTCTCGTGAGAGTGCTCATTGTGGAGGGGATATGCACAATGAGGTGAGTGCAGAGGGTATGCATCATGTGCAAGGATAGTGTTTGAGAGCGGAGTATGTGCAGGGCTAGTTACTTCCTCTTCTCCCCAGCGACAGGTCGAGGGCAGCTTTCCTTCTCTTCCCTGGGGATTTCCCAAGTTGGTATCGGCCTCCATTCGCCGTGTGCTTCAAGGCAGGTGTTTTAACCCTGCTTCTGCAATCTACGGGGGGTTTCATGTATTGAAGTTTATTTGGACGTGTTGAAGCAGGAGCCGTTTCATGGTTCAATGTTCCATGCCAGATAATCACTGCATGTGCTGCTCTGGGTACCGACAGAAGCCCCGCCCACTCCACTTCACTTAACATTTAATTCACGAGTTGTCCGACCTGCACACCAGACATGGGGCGCCTCGTTCTACTTCACAGGCGTGAAGCCATGGTACTTGTCTACAGTTCATCTAACATGTAAAGTCCTCTCCGCAGTGACACCCGGTTTCCACGCGCGGCTCATGCACCCTCTTACTACTTGAACCCACCAGTTCCCCCATCCGTGGTCATGGCATCCAGGATTGGCAGAAATACAATGGGTGCAGGGTTTTCCCATTTGACTTCGACATCACTAGAGCCAGTATGAGAAGTTGAAGTTCTTGCTATGCAAATGTGTGCAGGAAAGAGCATCTTTTGATGAAAAGCAAATGCTTTCCCATATGTTAGAAAGGTAAATAACTTGATAAAACAGAAGAATATCAGTAAAAAACCAAAGACATTGACACATATTAACATGAGTATTAACCTAAATTAGTTTTTCTTAAGCAAAGATTTCATCTGTGTCATGGTACCATCATTTCTACATGGAAATGTGAGCAATGCTGCAAAGAATGGCCCTAGCATTTTTTTTCTCTGTGAAAGAAAATGCACACTTACTGATGTTCCTATTTGAGGAATACATTCATAATCAGTGTACCCACTATTTGAAAACCATAAATGTCACTCTCTACTCAATGGGTTCCTTTAATGTTCCCGTCACTTTAGCAAAACGTACTGTATAAGGGGGACAGTGCTGATGAACTGGTCTCCAATGAACATTGGCACTGGCAACAGTGGGACCCAGTAACCCCAATTCAAGCTGCCTACTGCTTTAGTTCCTTTTTCACTAAGACTTGCCTCATCAACTTCACAATAATAAGGGGCATACGATTTAGACATGTTAATTATTTATGCGTTTGTAACACATGTACTTTCGCTCAATGTTGAGTAAGTAAAGACCGTATCATCATTTCATGTCAGAAGTCAACTAAGTAGGGACTGATGTAAACATTCCCTGATTGGTTAGACTCTATCCATCTAAATTTGACATCCTGGATTTATTTCAGGACTAAACTGAACCTGGATTTTGACAGTTCAGGGCAGCATGGGAGGAGAGCCCTCTGCATCCAAATGCTAAGGAGACTGCCTTACCTGCCCTTGAAATACTCTGACACCCTCCCACAAAAGATTGGGGAATCAACCATGTGCTCGCTGTATTGTGGGCCTTGTAGTTTGGACTTTTAACAGTTTCATCATTGGCTCAAAAAGAAATGTGTCTTTCTTACGTTTCTTAGCACCCAGGATATTATGCTGCATAGCCAAAAACCTATAAGGTCCCAAAGGCGAGATCGATTGCATTTCAAATGCTTGTTTAGTGTACTGTCTGTATGTGTTGTGTAGTGGAAATGTGCTTATTTTTTTATTTATTAGTAGTGTATTTGTGTGTGGTGTGGACTGTATTAGTGTATTGTAATTATGTGGTAGGTTGTTTATTGTTAAAGGATTATAGTATTAAAGATAGTGGTAGTTAAAGAAAGTATGAGTGGCTAAAGTAAAGTGAGAGTGGACTTAAGGAATATGTAGCTAGATCTATCAAGTTTGTGAAAGAGTGGCGTTGCGTGGAGTTGCATGCAGTGGCGTGGAGTGCAGCGTTGCGTGGAGTGGTGTTGTGTGGACCGGAGTGGTGTTGTGTAGAGTGGGGTTGTGTGGAGCAGAGTGTTGCTGTGTGGAGTGCCGTTGCATGGAGTGCTGTTGCTTGGAGTGGTGTTGCGTGGAGTGTCTGTGCTTGGAGTGGGGTTGCGCTGAGTAGCACTGTTTAGAGTGGCGCTGCATGTAGTTGTGTGTGGAGTGCAGCAGCACGGAGTGGCATTGTGTGGAGTGGCCGTGTGTGGAGCGGAGTGGCGCAGCATAGAGTGGCCTTGCGTGGAGCAGAGTGGCATTGTGTGGATTGGTACTGCATAGAGTGGCATTGCCTTGTGTGACACTGCTTGGAGTGGCATTGCATGGAGTGGCACTGTGTAGAGTGGCATTGTATGGAGTGGCATGCGGCATGCAGTTGTGTGGAGTGCAGCGGCGTTGCTTGGAGTGGGGTTGCATGGAGTGGCATTGCACAGCTTACACTGGTGACGCGTGGTGTTGCTTGCAGCGGATCGGTACTGCATAGATTGGCATTGCATGGAGTGGAATGGCGTTGCGAGGAGTGGGGTTGTGTGGAGAAGAGTTTTGTTGCATAGGGTGGCGTTACCTTGAGTGTCGCTGCTTGGAGGGGAGCTGCATAGGGTGGAGTGGGCTGGGTAGAGTGAAGTGCACTTGTATGGAGTACAGTTGCGCAGAGTGAATTAGGTTTGCGTGGAGTGGCACTGCATAAAATGGAGTGGCATTGTGTATAGCAGGGTGGCATTGCATAGAGCGGGGTGGTGTGGCATTGTCTGGAGTGATATTGTACTGAGTGGCATTGCTTGGAGTGTCATTTCTTGGAGTGTCGCTGTGTGGAGAGTCACTGCGTGGAGTGTGGCTGTGTAGAGTGTCACTGTGTAGAGTGTCAGTGCGTAGAGTGTTGGTGCCTAGAGTGTCGGTGCGTAGAGTGTCACTGCATAGAGTGTTGCTGCCATGAGTGGCACTGCCTTGAGTTTTAGTGCTTAAAGTGGTGCTGCATGGAGTGGTGCTGTGTAGAGTGGCATTGCATGGAGTGGCATGCAGCGTGCAGTTGTGTGGAGTGCAGCAGAGTGGAGTGGCATTGCGTGGACTGGCATTGACTTTAGTGGCATTGCGTGGAGTTGCGTGGAGTGGCATTGCATAAAGTGGTGTTGCATGGAGCGGCATTGCATGGAGTGGCATTGTGTGAAGTGGTGCTGCATGGAGTGGCGTTGCATGGAGTGGTGTTGCCCTGAGTGTTGGTGCTGCATGGAGTGGTGTTGCCCTGAGTGTCACTGCTTGGAGTGGCATTGCATAGAGTGGAGTGGGTTGGGTAGGGTGAAGTACAGGTATATGGAGTACAGTTGCATAGAGTGAATGTGCATTGCATGGAGTTGCGTAAAATGGAGTGGCGTTGCATAGAGCGGGGTGGCGTGGTGGTGTATGGAGTGACATTCTACTGAGTGACGTTGCCTTGAGTGTTATTGCTTGGGTGGCGTTGCGTGGAGTGGCATTGCGTGGAATGGCATTGCGTGGAGTGGCAGTGCTTGGAGTGGGGTTGCGTTGAATAGGGCTGCATGGAGTGGCGCTGTGTAGAGAGGCATTACGTGAAATGGCATGCAGTTGTGTAGAGTGGAGTGGCACTGCATAGGGTGGCACTGCATGGAGCGGAGTTGTGTGCCATGAGTGCCAGGGCGTTGCATGGAGTGGTGCTGTATAGAGTGGCATTGTGTGAAGTGATGTGCATCGTGCAGTTGTGTGGAGTGGAGTGGAGTGGCACTGCATAGGGTTGCGCTGCGCAGAGGGGTGTTGCGTGGAGCGGCATTGCGTGGAGTGGCATTGTGTGAAGTGGTGTTGTGTGAAGCGGGGTTGTGAGAAGCAGCATTGCGTAGAGTGGTATTGCCCTGAGTGTCACTACTTGGAGTGGCATTGCATAGAGTGGAGTTGGTTGGGTATGGTGAAGTGCAGTTGTATGGAGTACGGTTGCATGGAGTGAATTTGTGTTGCATGAAGTTGCATAAAGTGAGTGGTGTTGCAGAGAGTGGTGTGGCATTGCAGTGTATGCAGTGGCATTGTACTGAGTGGCGTTTACTTGAGTGTTATTGCTTGGAGCAGCAATGCATGGATTGGTGTTGCATGGAGTGGCGTTGCGCAGAGTGTCAGTGCTTGGTGTGGGGTTTTGTTGATTGGCGCTGTGTAGAGTGACACTGTGCACAGTGGGGCTGTGTAGAGTGGGGCTGCATAGAGTGGGGCTGCCGTGACTGCCAGTGCTTGGAGTGGTGTTGCGTGGAGTGGCGCTGTGTAGAGCGGCATTGCGTGGAGTGGCGTGCGGCATGGAGTTGTGTGGAATGGAGTGGCACTGCATAGGGTGGCGCTGCGTGGAGCGGAGGGGTACTGCATAGAGCATCGCTACGTAGAGTGTCGCTGCGTAGAGTGGCACTGCCCTGAGTGCCAGTGCTTGGAGTGGCATTGCATGGAGTGGTGTGTGCTGTGCAGTTATGTGGAGTCCAGCAGAGAGGAGTGGCACTGCTAAGCATGGAGCAGAGTTGCGTGGAGCACCGTTGCGTGGAGTGGCATTTTGTGAAGCGATGTTGTGTGAAGCGGTGTTGCGTAGAATGGTATTGCCCTGAGTGTCGCTGCTTGGAGTGGCATTGCATAGAGTGGAGTTGGTTGGGTATGGTGAAGTGCAGTTGTATGAAGTACAGTTGCATAGAATGAATTTGCATTGCGTGAAGTTGCAGAAAATGGAGTACCATTGCATAGAGTGGGGTGGCATGGCAGTGTTTGAAGTGGCGTTGCCTTGAGTGTTACTGCTTGGATTGGAGTTGTGTGGAGTGGCATTGCGTGGAGCAGAGTGGTGAAGCGTAGAGTGGTGATGCGTGGAGTGGGGTGTGGTGTGCAGCTGTGGATCCCCCTCGAACACCGAAAGACCGTCACTCACGCCCTGGTCACCAGCAGACTCGACTACGGCAACGCACTCTACGCCGGAATAAACAAAAACCTCACCCGCAAGCTACAGAACATCCAGAACGCCGCCGCAAGACTGGTCCTCAACCTGCCAAAACACTGCCACATCTCCCAGCACCTGCGCACACTCCACTGGCTCCCTGTCGAGGCGAGAATCACCTTCAAGATGCTCACCCACGCACACAAGGCCCTCCACAGCACCGGACCAGCATACCTGAACAGCCGACTCAAATTCCACGCACCCCAAAGGACCCTACGATCAGCCCAGCTCTCCTACGCCGTGGTCCCCCGCACCAGAAAGACCAGATCGGGAGGCCGCTCCTTCTCCTTCCTCGCGGCCAAAGCATGGAACGCCCTTCCGCTCCACCTCAGACAGACAACATCGCTCCCCATCTTCGCAAGAAACCTCAAAACCTGGCTTTTCGACAGACCCCCTCCTTGATGGATGGAACCTGCACCCCCCCCAGCGCCTTGAGACCCTTACGGGTGAGTAGTCACGCTTTAACAAACCCCTGATTGATTGATTGATTGTGGAGTGCAGCGGCATGGAGTGGTGTTTCATAGAGAGGCGCTGCATGGAGTGGCCTTATATGGAGTGGTGTTGCGTGGAGTGGAGTGTTGTTGCATGGAGTGGCATTGCATCTAGTGGAGTGGTGTGTGGAGTGGCACTATGTAGAGTGGTGTTGCCTTGAGTGGCGCTGTGTAGAGTGGCATTGCATTGAGTGTCATTGCTTGGAGTGGCGTTGCATAGAGTGGAGTGGTAGTGCATGGAGTGGAACTGCGTGGAGCTGAGTGGCGTTACATGGGTGCCGTTGCCTTGAGTGGTGCTGTTTGGAGTGGCGCTGTGTAGAGTGGCGTTGCGTAGAGCGGAGTGGTACTGTATGGAGTGGAGTTGTGGAGAGTGCAGTGGCACTGCAAGGAGTGGTGATGTATGGAGCAGAGTAACGCTGCCTAGAATGACATTGCCTTGAGTGTCACTGCTTGGAGTGGTGTTGCGTAGGGTGAATTGGGATTGGGAGGAGGAAAGAGGCTAGATAAAGGAAAGAGAGTGAGTGAAGAGACATCTATTGCAAACATTGGCCAGGGCATGTACTGAGGTTTCACAGAACTGTACACAAGGGCAAGGGAAACAGGGAAAGAAAGGGTTAACCGCCTGTACATGCCGCAGCCACTGCAGAAGCAAACAGAGTCAGGCAGGGGGGAGTACTGGTGCTGGAGGGGGGATTCACAGTGTGAGGTCTCTCTGTCATGAGAAACCCACAGCTGTGTGTGTGCTTGGAAGGTGGGGGAGGGCTCCGAGTGCAAGGAGGGAGGGGGAAACGCACAGCCAGGCAGACAGAAGGGATTATCAATGCGTTTGTGAAGCCGGGCGAAGGGAAAGGAAAAAAGAGTGCGCAGGAACAGACATATATGAAAAACAGAGTACTGCCACAGTAACAGGGGCAATGGCTTGGGAGGGTACATACCAGAAACACCATGACTTGTAGAGCAGCGCATGCTCGCTGCACTAGGCTCGACCTAAAAAGCTATTAAGAGGCTCTTTTAACCAAGTCGGAGTTAGAACTTGTAGACAAGCACTGATACAGGGCCTCAACCCTGAAAATACCCGTTTGAACATAAGGGTTGTTAAATTTGCACATTCGTTTCTGGTGAAGGTAAAGGGCCAGTTGGTGAGTGTAAAAGAGTTACAGGTGAAAGCAACACAGGAAATGAGGTAGCTACTTCACTGAAGACAGTTTTCGAACTGATTTAATGTGAAAAACCGTTGTTCTGAAAGCATTTATCATTTTTAGCACGTACATATCTTACTGAAATGTTTTTAAAATGTATTTTGGAGTAATGGTTTAATTAACTATGCACTTTATCGATACATCTGAGTTTGAGTAGATAGGGTTCCCTTGCAGGGACAATTTCACTTGTTTTGGATCCATTCAGTGATAGAAGCAGAGAGGGGGGTTAGAGAGATAGAGAGAGAAAGAGAGAGAGAGAGGGGGAGAGAGGGAGACAGAGGGAGAGAGGGAGAGAGGGAGAGGGAGAGAGAGAGGGAGAGAGAGAAAGAAAGAAAAGAGAGATCGAGAGAGAAAGAAAAGAGAGCTCGAGAGAGAGAGAAAGAGATGGAGAGTTAGGATGAGAGAGATAGAGAGGGAAGAGAGAGAGAAAGAGATGGAGAGTTAGGATGAGAGAGATAGAGAGGGAAGAGAGAGAGAAAGAGATGGAGAGTTAGGATGAGAGAGATAGAGAGGGAAGAGAGAGAGAACGAAAAAGAGATGGAGAGAGAAAATGAAAAGAGAGATGAGAGAGAGGGAGAGAGAGCGCTAATCTCTTTTTTGTGTGGCTCTTGACATGAGCAGTGCCACTGTTTCAATTACCGCTGGTGGTAGCCAGGCTGGGAGTCTGCTGGTCCCCCCATTGTAAGTGCACTTTGATTACAAACTCAGTGACTTCTCATGCACAGTGCGTGTAATCAGTGCTGTGAGTAGGCAATGCAGGATACGTCGCTTCCAGCTCCTGGTAGAGTACAGCAGCTAGACAGCATCATGCAGCGCTAGCCAGGTTGCTCTTTGGATAGACCATGATTCATGGTTGCTGAGCTGCAGTACAGTTAGCAGGTGCTGTGACACTGAAACGCAAGAATACACAATACCTGGACAATAATCACACTCTGCAGCCACAATGAGTTGATGTGTCACCAGTTTTGATGTTCACCCCATGTCATCATCTAACAGCAGAGGAGGCAGTGATGTTGTTGCCCTCGCCGGTCTGTGGTATCATTAACCAGTAACTGTACTTCCGTAAGGCTTCGTGAAGGGGCTTTTATTGGGTTTATGCTTTTGTAACATCATTGAACCTCCACTTACAGCTACAACACATGCCATCCTCCTGCAACAATATGCAGCTAATGTTCAAGAAAGTGTTGACGCCATCTTATCAGATGCTCTAAGCTTCAGCACCTGTGCAGGATCGGAGACAGTGTTAACCTCAAGCACATATGAGGCAATGTCCCCAACAGATAACAGTGTGGCAGCAAATAAATCAGCATTGTTGATTGAATAAACCTGCTGCAAGGCTTTGAACCCATGAAGGTTTATTTATTAATAAAGTGTGTTACAGAAGCCACAATTAATAGGTAGTCAAAATGCATGGAAAATCAATACAGGCAGTTAGTAGGAGGCTGAGTCAAATGCAGCAAAGAGACATGAAGTCAAATCTCAGAGTAAACTACTCTACGTCATAATCAGGAGACAGATTAATATGAGTCAGAGCAAACCAGACACAGCTCACATCCAAAAACAACTATTTGTAGAATACATTTCACATCGAAAATCACATTGTCAGCATAAGGTGTTTGTGTCATTACGCATAAGGGACAAATAGAACCCAAAATGTAATGCAGTATCATTTACCACCATCCCAACACCAACCCCTAATATTCCCTAATGCAACCAGATGTCTCAGTACAAATCAAGTTCCAAAACGTACAGTGCACTGCAGGAGTACAGACAGTAGGAGCCGTGAAATGTAGTAATTTCTACCTTGGCATTCTTCAAGAACAGCATGTCAATGCATGATGCATATTTGTTTACGTGTGATGAGAAAAGAAATGAAAACACACATCATGGCTGCTTTAGAATTCAAGATGGAGTTTAGCCCTAGTTTGCACCTAGTTCTGACAAGCACAGGAAAATACAGTTTTACAAAGCGCAGTGTTTTTATTTTAGCACAAAAATATAATGTTAGGCACACATTTGAATACATCGAAATCATCTCTCCCAGCAGTAAAGCTTTGATCGCTAGAATAATAAGCTGATAAAGTATTCACTAAGGATCACATGTTCAAGGCAGTAACATTTTGCTGTGTACAATACAAAGCTATTTGTGTGTAAATGATGAACTGTGACAATACACCAGCACAACGTGACACCTATTTGCTCGTTCTTCAGTGGGCTCCAGTGGATTTTCTACCACAAAACTGAGTGCAGAATATTGACCTGTAAAAATATCAAGTCAGGACCGCGTCTGCCGCTGTATTGTCAAGGTTCGTATATTGCTAAGTCTAGATTTAAGGGCATGTTTACTAAGATATCAGCACTGCACTGCGTGATAGGGAAAGGGCATGAATGTGTCGTACTTCACAATACATGGTGTATTCCTGTCTTTTCCCTGCGCTGGAGCACAATGTGATGCCTAGTGCCAACGCCTGCACCCTGGCACCCTGGTGCCTGCATTGTCAGCAGGATTGTTTTTGTGCAGGAAGGGACACCTTCGCCCTGAGAAATCTTCCTCTTTCTATCTGTGCTGCAGAATCCAGCACAGATAAAGAGATGAACAAGGAGAAATACAGACATTTCTCCTCGTTACGCCTCGCCTGGGAAGGCCTAGCATTCTGACGCATTCCCAGGTCTACCAATGTTGGTAAACCAGGGAATGCTTCAGAATCCATGGGTGCATGCGTGGGAACCCAAGAAACGCCTTCCAGGTCAGAGTAATACAACGCATCGATTTGTGCTGCGTTGCGTCACTCTGGATTTATCAAGCCACTCAGGGCCACGCAAGGTGGCCTTGCGTGGCTTGATAAATACTACTTAGGTAGGCGTTGCTCTTGCGCCCTCTTGCACAAAACCTACATAAATATGCCCCTTAATATTTTTACCCCACACTGATGTACCTTGATGATATATATGTTGTCAAGATACATCGATGTGAAGTTAAGTATAGTAAATCTAAACACACAATTATATACCTACCTTGACAATATAGTGCTATCCAATATTCTGCACTTGGTATTGTTGCAGAACTATAATTTGTCATCAGCATTGTGAGATACAACTGTCCCAGTCCTGTAAGTCTCAGGTGGTCACTTGTCTCCCCATTAGATATTCCTTGGTGTTGAGTTCAGGTCTCAGGAGGATGATGTAGACTTTGGGGATGAAGATACAGCCCAGCAGTCCAGCGCTGGAGGTCAGGATGGCAAAGATCTCCACAGCCACCATGTACCTGCCCTTGGTGCTCAGGTATGCTGGGATGAAGGAGACCCAGACGCTGCAGAACACCAGCATGCTGAAGGTGATAAACTGGGCCTCGTTGAAAGATGCTGGCAACTTTCTAGCTATGGAGGCGACAAGAAAACTCAGAAGAGCCAAGAATCCCATATAAGCAACCACAGCAAAGAACGCAGCAACAGAGCCTTCATTACACTGCAAGAGTATTTTACCAGTTTCTGATCTGGTGTCAATGTCTGGGAATGGGGGGGCGTTGATCAGCCACACAGTACAGATCACCACCTCCCCCAATGAGCAGAGAACCAGCAGACAGCTGGACACTTGGGGACCCATCCACTTCCTCAGCTTGCTGCCCGGCTTTGTAGCATTGAAGGCGATGATAACTGTGATAGTTTTAGCTAAAACTGAAGAAACAGAGATAGTGAAAATGATCCCAAAGGCAGTTTGCCGGAGGAGACAAGAAGTCTTTGAAGGGCGTCCAATAAACAAAAAACAGCAGAGGAAGGACAGCAGGAGGGAGACGAGGAGTATGTAGCTGATATCCCTGTTATTGGCTTTAACCAGAGGTGTGTTTCTGTATTTAATAAAGACTCCAAGCACTCCAGCAGTGAGGAGGGAGAACAAACTTGTAACAGAGGTTAAGGCAACTCCCAGCAGATCCTCATAGGACAGGAACTCCACCACTCGTGGAATGCAGGCATCTCTCTTCTGATTGGACCACTGGTCTTCAGGGCACATTATGCAGTTCGCCATATCTGCATGAAAAGAACATTGCTCAGAATTAAAAAAAGATGCTTTTAAATATAGATAGTTGAATGGAAAGTGACACAATATAGTTAGTGTGACCTACCCCATGGCTAATGGTGTACCAGTGAGTGGGAGCACTGACAGTGGAACATGCAGACTGGGCCTTCCAACCCAGTCATAAAAACACATTGACCAAGTAGATTTATAAAGACTATCAGGATGACAAACACAGGGGGGCAGATTTACAACTTCTGGCGCATCCCTGCAAATCAGCAGGGATGCGCCAGAATAGTTGCGACACGCAATTCTCTCCTTGCGCCACCACGGATGCGCCGCATTTACAATGCGGCGCACCGTGGCGCAAGGAAAGGCCGATGCGTGTCGCATCCTGTGGCGCAAGGGCGGCGCATTGCTGGAGTCGTGTCGCAAGCGCGACGCAACTCCAGCAATGCTCGTGGGCTGCCCATACCTAACGTGGTGCGCCACTCCTTACGCCTGCTTGAAGCAGGCGTAAGGATTCGTCGCAGCGCAGTCGGAAAAGTGACTCAGTGAAATCTTGTAGATTTCACTGCGTCACTTTTACGAGGCTTTCCTTCGACGGAACGCCCACCCTGCGGAGGAACGCCCACATGAAACCTGACGCAGGTTTCATGTGGCGCAGGGCTTTACAACGTGACGCATCTCCCTAGATGCGTCACGTTGTAAATAATGCGCAACGTGGCGCATGGTTTACGTCGCCGCTGCGTCACAAAAGTGACGCAACGGCGGCGCAAAAGTGGCGCAAGGGGCTTGTAAATCTGCCCCAGGGTATTTTCAGAGCGTAATTACAACTGGCGGATTACGGTGGTGGCCCTCCAGCCCTTGAGTGTCTTATAAAATCCCTCACAAACCTAGGAGTAGCCCTAGAATATTTTTTTAATTACTTTGTGTAGGGTGTGCATACACTCATCCTGTCTGCATAAGTGCATATATGAATCTGTAATGTGGGCGTGCACTTTGGAAACAGAAAGTTTCTCCTTTCCACTGAGTTTTCCCCCCAAGAAATAAATGAATACCCAGATTTTAATGTTTGTAATAGAAGTTTACATCTGTCTTTAGAGAAGGGATCATGGAGCTGCACCTGTAATGTCAAAGTCTGGCCCTGCTTGGAAAAAGTCTCCATATTGTATTTGCACTGGTGCTGCTGGGTTGGAAATGCTGCCCCTTCTGCTACATTATGTGACTATCACAGTTTTTCAGTCTAATCTCCTGACCTTATATAAGCCTCATAAATATATGTGCCCCTCCTCTGTAGTATATGAACAATCTTGAAATGTCTCCTCTCCCTCTTCTTAAACCCCAATACCTCAACGCACAGCTCTCTTTTGCTCTAAATAAGGTTTCCTCTATAACCATTTACACCTATAAATAAATAAATATCATACTGAAAACAACCAAACTATATTGTTTGGACACTGAAGAAATGCACACATGCCATCTTTAGATTTTTTACCAGAATATTCTCTTCTCAAACACAAGTGCACTTTCTATAACTTAGCAACATTAGCAACATTGTCATTTCATTTACTTGTGTTATTCATATTTAGGTCGAGCTAGACAGCGCATGTGCTGTCTCCTCAAGACGTGCTGTTATCTGTCTGTGGGCTTTAATTCCATCCCCTTTCTTGCCATTGCTTTTCATTTGTATATGTCAATGTCCTTTAAAAATCCTTGTTTGCTAGTGGTCAGTCCTGCCTCTTTGTCCCTCCTTTCTCTCTTCTGTTCTTCCTATAGAGCAGGGACTTAGTACTGTCTCATTCTGCTTTGGTTCCTTATCTGTTCTTTGGGGGGACAATTTTTACTTGAATTCCTGCTCTGTTACTGTTTGTCTGTGTTTAGCTTCAGCGTCCTAGCTGCTTACATTTAAATATAACATTCTTCCTCCCACCGCCTCTTAATTCCACAGTTGTGTTACTGCTGCCTTTTTACTGCTGTCTCCCCCACCGTGGCTCCTGCTCTGGTGCTTGTTTAATATTTCTGAGCCCCATGCTGGTTTCACCTTCATTTTTGTGTAGTTTCCGGCTCCTCCGTCTGACTTTCTCTGCTCTCCCTCCCCCTCCCAATCAGTTATCAGGCTCCAGCCTGGCCTGCCCCACAGTGGAGCAGGGGAGGCAGCCGGACGGAGAGGGAGGACTGTGATGCTATCTACCTCAGAGCAGGGGGCACTGCTGTCTGTGCCTGCTCCTCACCGCTGCCCTGGACGTGGACTGCCTCTGGTCTTTACTCTTTGCAGAGACCTGCAGTATGAGGTCTTTCTATCAGTGTGGCGCCCTATCACGATCACTGCGCTGGTTTTTCTTTTATTGTCCTGTCTTTTCCCCCACCGCTCCTCCACCCCACTCTCTCTGCTCTCCCTCCCATCTCCCTTTCAATCAGTCACAGGGGCTGTGCTTGTAGTTGAGCACCGTAAACAAGGTCTGGTTTCTGGCAAGCGCTGGCGCCTTTTTTGACATTCTTAATATTCAGGATTCACAATTTACCCAGACACTACTGATCTTGATGTCGCCTTTCACACTCTTTGTGGCATTTGCTAACTCTGTAAATAGAATATTGATGGCATAGTGCTGATGACTTGCAGCTTCAGTAGCAATTCAATGCATAAAAATGAGAAAATTATTCACGTCCGTTCTGCGCAATGCCCATAGCATTTTTTAAAGCTCTGTCCTTTTCCTCTAACTCCAGCCTTTGATCCATTATAAAATCCGTTTATTTCCGGACTTTCCACTAGGCCTCTGGTTTCATGTTAAAGCAATTACTGAAATGGCCAGACCTATTTTTCAAATATTATTCAGGGGACTTACCTTAAAATTCATCAACTTCTGAGAAAGTCAAATCTTCTCGAGAAGATCAATTCAGCTCAAGTTTCCTTGCAGCAGACTCGCTACTTTGCCCAAACATTAAAAATCATTTGCATTAGCTATCACGCATCTCAGTCTTCGCTTTCGATCATTTTTGTAACCACTCCAGTGCCCGCTTGTTTCTCTATGGAATCCCTTGACAAGGTGCATATTAAAATGTGTTTTTATCACATTAATATATACCAAAGCAACAAAATACTTTGGCTGTGTTAATGAGAAAATGCACCCAGAAGAGATGTTTGAAATAATGATTAGGATTAATTTAAACAGGGCAATAGATTAACTGAATATTTTTGGAACATTGAAACTATGTTCCTAGGTGATTTATTTTAACATTTGCTCTTAATTGCTATTGAGAGCGTTTTCACAGGCCTGGGCGTAGTTCGCAGAGTTTTGCTAAGCAGAACTCTGCAAAGTGACAAAAAAACTCTGCGAAGTTCCGCAAGTGGCCGAGTGCAGGGCGAACTGCTGTTAGCGCTGGTTTTCTGCAGCTCGGGTAGAAATTCTACCCGTGCTGCAGCTCGGGCTCGCGAACTTCCCGTTCGCGTTCGCGAGCAGGGAATAAACTCTGCTGCACTACGCAGAGTGGTGTTTTCTGCACTCCGCGAACTCTGCGGAGTGCAGAAAACTCTGCAAACTCCGCGAACGGAGCGGAGTTCACCACCCAGGCCTAAAAAATATGCGATTTGCCAAAGTACAGAGAAACAGATCCATATGTAATCTGTGATCCCAGGTTATTTTATGTCATACGTTAATCGCTTATCTAGGTCCATTCTAGCTCTCTATTCTGACTCATGCATTCTTGAAATGCATTACCAAAATCCCAGGATAAACACACTGGTCTGGATGCCCCACTCTCACCTGATACGAGCCACATGACACCTCTGTCTAACCGGGAAACTCGCTTCAGGTGGCCTAACACATTCGCCCTTTACAAATACCATAGTTTGATACTGAACTACCTCACAAAAGGTCAGAGGCCAAAACCTTAGCTGAGGTCAACACACAAGGGAACAAAGCACTTTGGGGTTCAGTGTGCGTCCCCCAGTCAGCCACAGACATTGTACGAATGATAATGTGAAAAGTGAGATTGAATCTGATGTCCTATCACATGACATGTGATACACCTGGTTGCAGCATCCGTGCCTTTGACATGCCCATGCCTTGACATCAGTGATTGCATTAGTGAATAGTATGAAATAGTTCACATAGTGACTCACGTTCACAATACATGTGCGTCTTGCATAGAACATATCTTCCCCTACACAAGTTAAACAAATATGTTTCACCTAATGTACGCTCCATATGCTTTTCTAGCACTCTATATTGCAAATCTAGGGTGTTATTTACAAGCCCATTGCGCCGCTGGTGCGTCACTTTTAATATGGGAAAAAGTGATGTACCGGCGGTGCAAGGAGCTTGTAAATAGGCCCCCTAGGCTTTTACTCTGCGTATGAAAATGAGGTCTGAGCCCTGAGTGTGCAAGGTACCGCACTGTACTGCAAAAAATAAGGTCTGAGCCCTAAGTGTGCCCAGTACTGTACTGTACTGCAGAAAATTAGGTCTGAGCCCTGAGTGTGAACAGCACTGTTCTGCAGAAAATGAGGTCTGAGCCCTGAGTGTGTAAGGTACTGTACTGGACAATAGAAAATGAGGTCTAAGCCCTGAGTGTGCAAGGTATTGTACTGTACTGCAGAAAATTATGTCTGTGCCCTCAGAGCATGAGGTATAAAAGGGGTACCACCCTGAACACTCTGGGGCCAATGAATTTGTGCAGGTTGTACTCTCCCTCCTCTGCCTTCTTCAAGCATGATGCTCCTTTTTTATATTCAGGGAAGGGCACACAAGGGGTCTATTTCGCAAACTGCACTTAGTAGTATGTAAAGTAGTTCTACTGTAGTACTCCTTACTTACTAAATATTGCAGTTCAAAACTCTACGGGTCGAAATCTCTACCTCCAACTGCAAGCTCTTCTCACCTCTTGACACCTATAGCCCTTTCAACTGCCGAAACTGCTGCCACTCCTTCAACTTTGCCGAGACCCAGGACCCACCTCCACCAACTAGCAACAACTCCACCACAGCCAAAACCCTGCAATGCATCCTCATCAACGTCTGCTCCCTCCACAGACATGCCACGGAAATCTGGGATCCCCTTGAAGGCACCATTCCTGACGTCGCTTTTCTTACCGAAACCTGGACAAGCGCCAGCTCGGGACCAGACATTGCGATCACCATCCCCGAAGGATACAAAATCACCCAGAAGGACCGCCCAAACCATCACAGAGGCTGCATCGCCCACAAGGCCAACCTCCACCTGAGAACGTACACCGACGGGCACATGGACCTAATGGAACACCTCCACTTCAAGATACAGGTCAACCTAATGACCACCCTCTGAGGCACCCTCATCTACAGACCTCCCGGACCCCGCACACCTTTCTCCGACTCCATCACCGACATCATCACCCCGCATGCTATCACCTCCACTGACTACACTTTGCTGGGAGACCTCAACTTCCACCTCAACAACCGCCAAGACCCCAACTCCACCTCCCTCCTGGAAAACATCCACAGCACCGGACTCAATCAGATCATACCAGGGCCAATGTACCCAGCAGGACACACTCCCGACCCCATCTTTACAGCAGGAAACTCCATCTCCTTCAGCCGCACCTCCAAACTCCCATGGATGGACCACTGCTGCGTCCACTTCACCTACAAAGCAAACATCTCCCGCAGACGCCCACCCCAGCTCCAATGCAGGAATTGAAACAAGATCTCCAATGACCAGCTTGTCGTCGCCCTCAGCAGCTCCACTTCTACCACCTCAGACAAGGACCCTACCACCACCGCCCGTTCCCTACAAAAATAGATCACTGACTGCGCCAACACCGTCGCCCCCTTAAGAAATCCTCCAACCCTCACGCCAAGAAAGCCAGCTAGTTCTCCACCGAACTCCGGGAATCCAGACGAACCTGCAGATGCCTCGAAAAGGTATGGTGGAACTCCAAAACCCCAGCGGACCTCAACAACTACAAACCAGCCACCACCGACCCACCACAAACTCATCAGAAACTCAAGGAAGAAAGCACTCCAGGACAGAATCTCCACCCACGCACACAACAGCAAAAAACTCTTTCGCATCATCAAAGAGTTCACCCAACCCAACAGTGAGTCTTCTGACAACCCACCCTCCTAGGACCTCTGAGACAAACTCAGCGCCATCTTCCATCACAAAATCAAGACCATCCATGATAACTTTGATGACCGCCATGAGGAACCCACACCCACGGCTCCCTGCACCACACAGCTGACACTGGACAGCTGGACCACCCTCAGCATCGAAGAAGCCCTAAAGACTATGAAGACCACCCACTCTAGGGGCCCCCATGGGCCCCTGCCCCCACCACATCTACCACAGAGCCCCCAAGCTAAAAGGATCATCAACCACTCCTTCCAGACCGCCTCCTTCCCCGATGACTGGAAACACGCCAAGATCAACCCTCTCCTGAAAAAACCCTCGGCGGACCCCACCGACCTCAAGAACTTCAGACCAATCTCCTTACTGCCGTACCCGGCAAAAGTCATTGAAAAAGCTGTCAACAGCCAACTCGCCTCCGTCATTGATGAGAACAACATCCTCAGGTTTCAGGAAGAATCAGTGCACCAAAAATACGCCTGTATCGACGCGACAAATGACATCCGCTTCCTACTTGACAGAGGAGAGACTGTGGCCCTCATCCTCCTGGACTTCTCCACGGCCATCGACACAGTCTCACACCGCACCCTATCCCATAAACTCCACGACGCAGAATCCGGAACAAAGCCCCCAACTGGATCCGCTCATTCCTCTCTGGCAGAAGGCAGTGGGTCAGACTCCCTCCTTTCCTCTCAAAACCCACACCGACCACCTGCAGAGTCCCCCAAGGAACCTCCATCAGCCCCACCCTGTTAAACGTCTACATGGCCCCACTCGCATCCATCGTCAGATCACATGGACTCAACATCATATCGTACGCGGACAACACTCAACTCATCCTCTCCCTATCCAACGAACCCAACATCTCCAAACACAACTTTCAAGAAGGAATAGAAGCTGTTGCCAGTAGGATGAAAAACAGCTGCCTACAACTGAACACAGACAAAACTGAGGTACTCATCATAGGCCCACATTCTGATGCCTTAAACGATGCCTGGTGACCCCCTGCCCTTGGGAACCCACCCCCATACACGGACCATGCACGCAAGCTCAGAATCATCCTGGACTCCGAGCTCAAAATGGACCACCAAATCAATGCCGTCACCTCATCCTGTTTCCACACCCTCCGTCTCCTACGAAAGACTTTCAACTGATTCCCCTCGAACACAGGAAAACCGTCACCCATGCCCTTATCAATAGCAAACTGGACTACGGCAACACACTCTACGCCGGGATCAAAAAGAACCTCACCTGCAAACTCCAGAACGCCAGAATGCCTCCACCAGACTAGTCCTTAACTTACTGTGCACTGCCACATCACCCAACACCTGCGGGCACAATACTGGATCCCCATTGAGAAGAGAATCACTTTCAAGCTCCCCACCCATTCCCACAAAGCCCTCCACAACACCGGCCCTGCCTACATGAACCACCGCCTCTCGTTCCATGCACTCCAAAGATCCCTCTGATCAGTCCAGCTCTCCCTTGCAATGGTGCAGCGCATCAAGAAGACCAGAACAGGAGGCCGCTCCTTCTCCTTCCTCGCTGCCAAGGCTTGGAACACCCTCCCTCTCCCTCGCCACCTCCGCCAGACACCAACTCTCTCCAAATTCCTGAAGGACCTCAAGTCCTGGCTCTTCGTCGAATCACCATGAGCGTCCGACAGCTGCACGAACCCTGGAGCAACTCAGGACCTGGCCTTCAACTAAACACTGTGAGCACCCTGGAGGTGCGTGCACCCCCCCTAGCGCCTTGAGACCCTTTAGAGTGAGTAGCTGTGCTTAACAAACCCCTGATTGATTGATTGATTCCTATATTTTCTATGGGGATATCTCTGCACATGTGTTTCCTTCTTAGTAACTAATGTAAAAGAGACTTGGTTAGGGTGCAAAAATAGGGAATAGTTGCAGGTAAGTGGGAGTAGTTTATAGAGGAGCAAGGAGGGGTTTAGGATGGGGTAAGGAGGAGTTTATGAATGGACATGCTAATACAAAGAACCACCAACAAACGAATAAGACCATTGTTATTCACAAATTACATGTCTAAGGTTACTACTGCCCTAAAGGTGACAAAACAGTAGCAAATGGGAGCGTGGCCAAGATGGCGGCCAGGACAGATGCATTTTGAGGAGCTCAGTCAACAGCCTGGCCTATCATCCTGAATATACCGTCCAACCCCCGCAATATGCCCTTAGAGTGGAGAGATCAGCTGTAAGCAAAGTCAAATAGGCCGCTGACATGGGTGGACCCAGGATCTGACATCGTCAGCCTGAGTAATTTTGGTGGCTGCCAGGTGAGGGAGGCCTGGGCCGAGAAAGAGACGGTCAGGAAGACCCCACGGATCGCAGCTTGCAGGTGAGAATGTGGAGGCCGCAACTTGAAATTTGAAATTTGTACTTGTAAAGCGCACTTATACCCCCAAAGGGGTGTCCTGGCGCTGTACGCATACCGCTGTGGAACCCTTCCTGGCTTTTCCCTGTGAAATGTCCACTCCTGGGCACCCCCAGGGTGAAGCTGTCATCCCAGCGCTTTTGGGGCCGTTGTGGAGATTAAGCAAGCTATTGCCCAGAGTTGCAGAGTGGGACCCATGATTAGAATAGGCACCGAGGCGAGAATTATCAGGTCCGAGGAAATTGAGCCCAAGACCCGCCGAGGATTGAACCCTGGTCCCGGGCCAGATCTCTGCATCAGGGTCTGCCGCTCTAACCATTGAGCCACACTTCTCCACTTGGACATTGTGAGGGAGGAGGCCATTCCCCTCATCCAGGAGCTGTAGCTGGAAGGGCAGAGTCCCAGACCTCCTTTTGCACAAACAACTGCCGGGACCCGGGGAGACCCGGGGAGATATGTGGACGGAACAGGCGATGAGAAGGCCTGGCCGGACATTAGCCGCAACGACCCAGTTCGAGGCCATATTAAGGTATTTATGGCCCCAATATATTGAGGTGTGCACAGCTCCATGGGAGAAACAGTAAAAGGGTGCCAAGAAATTTATACTGAGAGGGGCCCCACCCCGTCAGCAAGTGAGATGGTGGGGAGGCCTGGGTCCCTAATTCACCTGGCAAATACGTGGCCTGGGGAGCAGGGAGAGACACTGAGGCTACAGGTGGTGGCCAATGCATAAGGTGTGAGGGCTTAGAGGACCCCGATTAGTTTAGCGGGACAGTGGAGGCCAGAGGGAACCCTGCAATTTGGTGCTATGACTGAGCAGAACAGCACCATTTTATCAAGGAGTCTTAAGGGCCTGTGGGCCTCTGGACTCGAAGCTGATCTTCAGAGGCCATAGAAGGTGCCAGCTTGGGCCCAGTAGACTCTGGGAAGTCAGGGGAGCCCCCATAATGGGAGTGACTGAGAAATGACTTCTCCTGATAGGCCCATAGGGAGGCACCCCAGGCAATGTGAAGAGCTCTGCTCGGGTGGTGTCTACACAAGGGTACTAGATGACCTGGTGGGAGATGGAGCAGACCCCTGCAGGACACTTATCCCTCATGGCTGTGTGCAGGAGTTGAGAACCAGAAGAAGGGAGCCACTGGAGATCCAGAGAGCTGGAGTTGAGGCCAATGCAGCGATGTGCCGGGGAGCCCAGAGGTAGACGGAAGGTGCTTGTGCCTGTGGAGGGGTGTATGGGTTGACATTCTGCTGGGACCTACACTGTAAAGATTGCAGCTGCATGGTTGGCCCCAATGGGGGGTTGAGAAGGGAGGCCCTGGTGGGGGGGAGGGCCACACTTCCCCTGTATATGGTGGTCCTGAAAACGGAGACCAGCATGACAACAGACTAACCATTACAACCTACCCAGAGCGGTGGACAGCCCAAGGGTGCCCCCCCAAATCTAGCGAGGATGGTCCACTTCAAGCCACAGAAATGGGTCCCATGTCAGTCCCTCTGAGACTCCCATATGACAAGGATGGAGGGAGTCCACCGTAGAATGGATTGGAGAATCACACAGACACTATCCTGGGTGCAATTATGGACACAAAACTAGCCCTGGAAAACAAGATGGATGCAGTAGCCTTGGATCTTTGTCTCCTGTGGACAGACCACAAGAAACTGGTGCAGAGAGTGAATGGAACTGAGCGAATTCTAGGGGATCTGGGGCCCCGGTTTAGGGGCAGCAATGAGGCAATCCAGCCCATTCAATAAACGGTCACCCAACTTCAGGAAAAGGTCAAAGATACAGAAGGACGTTCAAGATGGAACAATGTGAAAATAATAGGAGTCCAGGAGTTGAAGGAGGGGCCACACATGGCTCTGTTCCTGGAGGACTGGCTACTCAGGGAGGTGCTCGAGGGCAAAGCATCCAAAATGTTCACAATTGAACAAGCACACACCACCTCGACTGACAGTGGCAGGGCTGCTCAACTTTCATGACCAAGACCATATCCTCTAGGTGCAGTGGACACACAGAACCCGGAAAATGGACAATGCCAAGGTGAATATTTATCCGGACTACACAAACACCCTCCAAAAACAAAGAGAGATTTTCCATAGGGTAAAGCAACACCTCCACACACTGAACCTTAAATCGCTTTGTTTTTCCCAGTAAAACTGCGGGTATGCACAGGAGGAGAGTCACACTTCTTCTAAGTGGCTGGAAACGCCTGGGAGTGGTTGGAGTGTTGGCTACCCCCTTCTGGATTGAGGCAAACAATCTACTGATCAAGCGTGGAAGAGGCAGAAATCAAGGTGGAGAAGATGGGGAGGCCCAGCTGCGACTCCAATGAGATCCCAGGCAGAAACAGAACGTGTCACGGTAGATGCGGACATCCAGAAAGGCAGATCTTGGGAGTCGAGCAACAAATGGAGGCCGTGTCGAAAGACTCAGAAGAGAATGACAGTGACTCTGACAGCTCGAGGTAAGGCTCGGGGGAAACTGACAGGCTCGTACTCACTCTGATGACAGTGGACACGATTATTTGAATTCCGCGATGTCTCAGACAGGCCCATGGTAGACCGTCAAGCGGCCACCAACTTATTCCAGATGATTGGCTGATAAGACAAGATGGATAACTACAGCGAGGGGCCAGGTCCGCCTGGCCCCACTATAGTTTTGGAGTCAGTTTTCTGAGAGAAGACTTGTAATTCATAAATGCAATGTTGTTATTGGGGGGCTCCAGACAACTCGGGCACTGACGAAGATTTGATTCCGCGTGCAAGGCATTTAGGTGGGGGGCTTCAGGGGATGGTTAGAAGCACACCAAGGCCCCTACACAATGGACAAATATGGGGCCTAGCCTGGCACTCCGAACAATGGCCACATATCACCTAACACACCCGGGTCTCGCCCTTAAGGTTTTATCCTGGAACATAAAAGGGCTGGGATGCAAATTGAAGTGGGCGACATGTGGAAATACTTGACATGACTGAACCCAGATATCATTCACCTCCAAGAGATGCATCTCACAGGAAACACTAGAAGAAAACTGCACCTTGACAGGTACATCCCACTAGTACACACAGGATACTCAGCGAGATCGAGAGGGGTGGGCATTCTGGTTTGCCGATCACTACCCCTCAGGGTAACACACACATGGACAGACACGATATGATGCCAAGCAACAGTGAGTGGACAGTGGAATGGCTCGGCATGACCCTGGCCACATGGTATTTCCCCCCAGGCTTACAAGCAATGGAAGTAGAAAAAAATGTAAGTGTGGTTAGCGGAAGTGCCAGACTCGCTCCTGCTGATTGGGGGGACCTCAATTTAACACATCATGGGGAAAGGGATAGAATGACATAATCAGGGGATGGACCAAGGTGGGAACCATGCCTAGAGATCTTCCTGAAGACCATGGGATTGGTAGACCTGTGGTGAGACGAGCATCCAGAAACCCGCAAATACACCCTTAACTCCAAACAAATGTGATCCATGTCTAGATTAGACTACTTCTACTACTCTCTTGCTTTAAAACATCAATTAGGATGTTTTCGACACTCGAGATACACTCACGGGGCATATACCACCATTCACTACTGACCGTACTTCTGCAGACAGGCATGAAGCGATCAAGAGGGAGTGGAAATTGCTCCCCTGGAACCTAGCGGCCCTTGAGAATGAGAAAATGGTGATGGAGACCAGGACTCAATACTTCCAGGAGAACTCAGGGACAGTAGCCTCGGTGGTCACCCTGGGGGAGGCATACAAGACCATTTTAAGGGAAGCCTGATTGCACATATTACGGGCAAATGCAAAGAGAGAGATAACGTTTTGGGGCTCATGAGGCACAGCTGGCTCAGTGGGAGGTGGATTATATACAAGACCCCACCCTGGAAATGGCTGGCCGGATAGAGACAGGGAGGAAGGAATTGAGGCACCTGCTCCATCAAGAGCAAAGGGCAATTTACAGCGGGGAGCAAAGCAAACTGTATGAAGTGGATAGCAGAAATTCAGGGGGAATCTAAGACAAGGGCAAAGACTGTTGGAAATAGCAGAAACCTCTGTAACACTTTTGGAGACCCTTTACTGGGCTAGAGGGTGGCTAACCAAAGGGCCCTTGCTGACTTTGTGGGAAATGTGCTGGCGCCTACGTTGATGGGAGATTTGAGTGAATCCCTGGATGCAGACCTCTCCAACGGAGAGTTAGCCGAGGCAATCAGCCACATGAAAATAAGAAAGACTCAGGCACCAAACAGTTTTCTCCTAGAACTGTTCATGTATGCAAAAAGGCATCTAATAGGCCCAAGCCGATCGATGTACATCAGAGCCCTGCGGGAGAGGACTTTGCATCGGGAACTCTATAGAGCAACAATAGTACTCATACACAAACAGGGTAAGCCGAGAAAAGACTGTGGCTCTTACCGGCATATATCTCTCTAGAATTTGGAGTCAAAATCCTAGCAACTGGCCTGGCTAATCACCTCATAAAGGTTATTGATACATTGCTGGCCCCCGACCAGTCAGACATAATGCCCTATCGGGCCATCAGGCACAGTCTCCGCAGTTTGGTGGGCTCCCTCGCGCATTGTGATCATATTGCTGAGCTGACTCTCATCCTCTCTTTAGATGCTGAAAATGCATTTGACTCTGTGGAATGACCCTATCTAATGATAATCCTTCAAAGAAAGGGACTCGGTGGGAGATTCTTGTCATGGGTGAGGCTGCTATTTAAAGAACCATTGCCCAGGGTCAAAGGGGGGGCACAAGGTAAGGATGTCTACTCTCCCCCCTGCTGTTTGTGATGGCGATGAAATCTGTGGCATGCTGGTGGTGAACAGATGCACTAATACGCAGGTTATGGTGGGACCCTGATTGGGTGAAACCCTTGAGGTGTTTGGCTCCTTTTACTGGAATAAATCAATTGAGTTTCTGTTGTCTGGGAAGCTGATGGAAGCAGACTGATGGCAGCAGCCCTAAGGGTTCAAGCACTTGGACATAGTCATAACAAAAGATTGCGTTGCATTCCTGTTAAAAAGCCTTGAGAAAATCCTGGATTCATATAAAATTGTGGCGGACCGCTGGAGGAAGCCCCCCCTCTCCCTCATGGGTAGAGCAGCTCTTTAGAAGATGATATACATTCCCGAATTCCTGTCTATCATACCGAACACTCCATTCCCTGTGGCCAAGGGCTTTTTCAGGTTAGCAAACGCAGTCAAGAGAGGTCGGATCTGGGGTTGCGCATCCCAAGAACAGCATGGGCATCCCTTATGAGGAAAGCGTTAGATGGGGGCATAGCTGTCCCTGACCTCCACTCATACTTCGGAGCGACCCAACTTCAGACAATCAATGACTGGGTTTATGCATCTCAACAGGAGCCATCGGTGATGGCAGACAGGATATCAATGGACCCAGAAGGGTATGTGCAGTGTCTGTTTGATAACAAGGGACTACCTCCGCTGCTGGTACATTTCCTCTCACTTTCAGGTAAGCATGGTTCCTGGTGGGCTGGGTGGGATGAGGAGTGTTAGCCCTGACTACATCTCCCATCAAGCCCTGTTCTAGACACACTCTTCCCAGCCAGCCCAAACAGCCCACCTTGGAACTCTGCTTACCTGACAGTGAGTGGAAATGTACTGACAAAATGGCTGACAGTAGGGAATGGTGTTCGTAGCACAAGGCCATGATGGGATTTGTGGTCAACTCCGACAACAGGCACTAGTGACAGACATCTTGATAGTATATTGCCACTCACTGTGAGGTAGGCATAGTTCTAGGTGGGCTGCTTGGGCTGGCTTGGAAATGTGTGTGGAGGACAGGGCCTGATGGGAGATTGAGTCAGTGCAAATACTACTTATTCCAAACAGCACAACAAGCCCATCTGGAACTATGCTTACCTGACAGTGGGGGGACGCGTACTAGCAAGATGACTGACACTGGGGACTGCTGTCTGAACCTATGACAAATAAAAAAAATTCCTTTGTGCCAAAAACACCAGCCGTCAGTGACAACCATCTTGCAAGTACACTTACCAGCATTGTCTGGTCAACACTCTTCCTGGTGGCCTGGTTGGGCTGGATGGGAGGAAAACTCAGTTCCTTAAAGTAGCCTGCCACAAAATGGTAGAAAGCATAGTTTGTAATTTCATCTATGGAGTAAATTTACAAAATACATGATCTGTGTAGGCTTAAAGCTTATCAGTCACACATTTTGCTCATCACAGCAATCCACTTGTGTAAAATGAGGTAAGAACAATAAGCACATCACTCACACCATCGCACAAATTCCTGGGATAATAAAGAGACTGTGAGTGTGTAGGCAGCCACACCTATGTGACTGCTAAAGACAAGCACTAAGCCCAGTACACAGGCCTCAAAAATAGCAACATTTGGAGATAAAGAGTACGTATGTCACTGTGAAAGTACAGATGTGGAAAACACCAACCCACCTGTGTCATTCACAGGGTGTCACAAACCAGTCAATGTCTGTGTGCATGTAATGTGACCTAAACACAACATGCCCATTGATGCACATAGCCTGACAAGTTCATTAATCCCCATCTTGTCAGAATGTTATTGTCCCAAAAAACATAGGCCAGCATCATGGATGAAGGAGGTCAATCTATGTACATTAACTCATCATTTGGTTCAGTAATCTATCTAATGGGTATGATTTGAGGGGCAGTAGACATTCAGATCAATCATTGTGTCTTTCATGTCCCCACAGTTCAAGCTGGGAACACCCCTGGAACTAATCAGGACAGTCAGTCCCAGACTCTGGTCGACCAGGCGCTCTCAGGCGTTGACGTCTTTCAACCATCCTCGGATGACGAGGAACGACCTGACCCATCAGGTTGGGTCAGCCCACAGACCCAGCAGTGGCTATAGCAGGATCCTCTGCAACCACTCCCGCCTCAGCAGACAACACCCAGTTGACCCCTACCCTGACGGACACAGCAGCCCGAGCCACCACCGACAGCACAGCAATACAGGGCACTCTGGAGTTGGCAGACAACAACATCCCTGTCATCGAGGATGGAGGCCTAGTGTTGACTGTGCCACCACCAACTGGTCCTGCTCGGTGGGTAGGGGTGGTGGGATGGGTCATGGGACCTGGGCCATCATGCAGCTGGTGCTGCTGATGAGGAGCACCAAAATCTCTCTCGGATCCTCAATGCCTACGAGGGTTGCCAGGGAGAATTTGGCCAGGTCGTTGGGATCCTCAGGAACATTGAACAACTGAAGGCAGCCAAAAATAAAAAACTGGACAGTTTCCTAACTAAAATTGATGACATGATTGCGGTGCACCGGGGCATTGTCACCTGCCTCCACCAGATTGCCAACAACCAGGCTGCAAGTGAGGTGACAACTGCTCAGACAACTCTTCAATTATTGGCCTTGTGAATCGGTATTTCCTGATGGTGTAACGTTCCTCCATGGTCTGTAGGTCTGGAAAGGGCGATACCTATGTGTAGAGTGTAAACACAGTTGGTGTTAGTTCACAATGTACAAAGCAACATGCAAAGAGACAAACAGAACATGAAATCTGAATACAACTAAAACAACAAAACATTGGAAATCCACATTTCGATGAGAAAGGCTAACCTTAAATACATGTCACAGCATTAGTACCATTCCCAGACATGTTACCAAGGTATGGAGACACAGGAATTAGAGTGCTGTAGTGTAAGAACTCTAGTGTCTGTCACTGCTCATTTGATCAAGCATCACATACTCCACAACTCACCACCAAATAAGCCAAGATATAGGTTTGTGAGAAATATTACATCGTTAAAAGGTACTCACAATAGGATCATGTAATGCCAGATATGTGGGACACCTAATTCACACAGCATCTCACAATGTGAATCATGCACACTACTGTCACAGGGTGGACACTGTTGTGTAGTCATGTCTGCAATACACATACAATCACATACACAAAACATGAATAATGTAGGAGTTGCATATTTAACGCCATCATGTACTGAAGTCTGGGACACAAAGATACACTAGTAATTCACCTTACAAACACAAGCTGATGTGGCTGCATACTGTCAAGGTCTACTAATTCAAAGGTAAATGCTTTCTTCATGACTTAAACACCAAATATTTACAGTCAGAAATCACACTGATTGCACACTGGGTCACACAGTCCCCAAATGCAGTGAATATGTCAAGAATGGACTTGTGCATCCACAAAAAGTCATTGGCACTGTGACCAAGCCTAGGAGAGTAAATGGAGTAGTTTTGTATCATGTTGGTATTAGCTTCCAAATCAGTGTGTCATGTGCCCCTCAAGGTTAGCGCCTTATGGGAGTCTGAGATATTCATGTAAAGGTTCATTTCATCTTGAAAACAGTGCCTCCACTCATGTAATGCACAAAAAAACATCGAATACAGAAGTGTCTGCCCTGGCGACCGATTATTCAAAGGACGCCGTAGCCGCATCCAACCGATTCGGACAGATCCATAGGCTGCAAGTTGTTATGGTGACAGATGCGGGTGAGTATTCAAAACACGCGGTAGTCGTATCCTAACCGATTTGGACAGAGCCATTTGCTGCAAGTTGTAATGGTGACAGACACGGGTGAGTATTCAAAGGACGCGGTAGCTGCATCCTAACCGATTCAGACACAGCCATTGGCTGCAAGTTGTTATGGTGACAGACGTGCCTTTCAGATTGGGGCCTCATCGCATCGAAACTAACTCAGTAACCTCCCATCAACAATGTATCTAAGTCAATCTCAGTCCTATGATGAGTTTTTGAAAGTTGCGGTAGGCGTGTCATCTGCAAGCAATGTAATGCATTGGACCGATTTGGAAAATGCGACCAACACAAACCTATCGCTTTGGCCGCATAGAATTAAGAACGCCTTTGCTGTTTAGATATACATCTGTCTGTTCCCTAGAGACTTCACTTGCCTGCACTACCTGCATCATTCCTGCACCTCCCCATCTCTCTGCTGCTGTATCCACATCCTCTGGGAGCTACTATGGCACGTACAGTTGGCAGGGCCCCAGCTTTCACAGAGGATGAGAACCAGGTCCTGCTGGACACCCACCTACCACTGTACAGCCAGCTGTATGGCAAACCAGAGGAGCAGGTGATGAATCTCATAGGCAAGCATGTAAATTGTGTTTTTGTAAGTATAAACGTGTCTAGATAACTGTTCTGGGCAGGTACACTGCTGTAGAAGTGTGTGTACTAGGGTAAACATCTTATCACTGTTCTCATGGGACGGAGTCATCATTGAACACAGGACAACTGCACATAATGCCACTTACCTACACAGACACAGACCGCGCCCAGGTGCACCCCGGGCCAAGGACAGGTCCGTCCTGCGCCCATCAGTGCCAGGAGGAGACAGGGCAGGGCCACCCCCCTTGGTCCCCTGTTCTGGCGATCCGTTTATTAAAGCATTTTTCCATAAAGGAGGCAATAATACAAAACCGCTTCTACACGCAGTGAGGGGACCACTGATCCCAGACTGCCCTGCCCTGCTGACCAGGAGGTGCCGCCATTCTCCCGCGCCCGGAGGTGCATAAAGGCTTGCGCGGCTCCCGCTTCGCGGGAACCGCTTCTACACGCAGTGAGGGGACCACTGATCCCAGACTGCCCTGCCCTGCTGACCAGGAGGTGCCACCATTCTCCCGCGCCCGGAGGCGCATAAAGGCTTGCGCGGCTCCCGCTTCGCTGGAACCGCTTCTACACGCAGTGAGGGGACCACCGATCCCAGACTGCCCTGCCCTGCTGACCAGGAGGTGCCGCCATTCTCCCGCGCCCGGAGGCACATAAAGGCTTGCGCGGCTCCCGCTTTGCGGGAACCGCT
This sequence comes from Calotriton arnoldi, assembly GCA_963921515.1. Taxonomy (NCBI): domain Eukaryota; kingdom Metazoa; phylum Chordata; class Amphibia; order Caudata; family Salamandridae; genus Calotriton; species Calotriton arnoldi. Next base: position 351,310 of record CAWUFW010009563.1, read on the forward strand.
TCTACACGCAGTGAGGGGACCACTGATCCCAGACTGCCCTGCCCTGCTGACCAGGAGGTGCCGCCATTCTCCCGCGCCCGGAGGCGCATAAAGGCTTGCGCGGCTCCCGCTTCGCGGGACGCGCGCGGGCGCGCGCCGGGCGAAGCCCGGGCCAAGGGCGGGCCCGTCTGAGCCCGTCCGTGACCGGATAAGGCCGGGCTGGGCCAGGGCTCTTGGTTGGTTGTTTAATATGCAGAGAGGAGTCTGAACTGTAGTGGATAATAAGACATAAAAGGTAAGAAGATGGGGAAACGCAAGACTGTTATGACCACGAAGGCCAGGCCATTAACCTCATCAATTACGAACTTTTTAACGACGGCGATGGGGGCCATAACAAGTGAGATTGAGTCTGTAGAGGAGAGGTTGGGGGAAACGCATTGGGCCCTGCAGAATGGCACTACAGTGACAAAAGTAGGCGAGCATGTCAGAACATTAGAGGATAGAATATCGTCTACCAGTTTGGAAGTTAGTGGTGATGAAGTTAATATTGGTACTGTTCAGGAGGGGGGATTCGTGGACACTCTCTGCCCACCGCCATCTAAAAAAACTAAGGCGTGTGGGAAACCCAAGAAAGACACAGACCCTACAGTGACACGAAAGAAGACCCTTGCTCCAACACGCAGGCCAGTAACACGAACAACAGGTACCACTAAGGACCTTACTAACATCGAGTGTATGGGGGACAAGGCATTATTCAACCACTATATAAGCTCGATGGAGGCTATCATTAAATCAATCTTAGACCCCCTGGTAGGTGTATTGAATAGCATTGATGTCTCGCTAAAAACATTAATTGGCTCAAGCAACTCAAAGATCAACATAGGCACTGAGACTTTAATAAATTCTGTCCCAAATAGAAACCTGGACCTTTCTCAGGCAATTCCATTCTCCCAGACATCAGGCCACGCGGTCGGCGAGGCAACTAATGTAGTGAGCATAAGGCATACATCTAAACAACTTGATAAAGTATGGCCGGAACCTTCATTAGCAAATATAGAACGAAGCGATAATATTTCTACTGGCAGAAATTATAACACTTTCTTAGCTGGTGTGAATAATAGCCCAAGAACACTCCACCTACCCCCGGAAGCTACCCCCTATGTCGTTGTTCTTAAAAATGTCCCACCTCTGCCTCATAACAAGACAGAAGATTGGAAACAACTTAAAAACAAAACGGTGCACTGGCTGACGAAGACTTTGGATTGGCTGGGCTGTGAAGTTTTAAATGGCAAAATTAACAATGTAGAACGTGTGTCATGGGTGGGCTCTCAGGTGAAAACGGAAATGGACGATTGTATTGTTGTAAATTTCAGGGACAAAAATGTTGTGCATTGGCTCATGGACAAACTTTTTTGAGTAATAACATGGGGGAATTATTAAAGCTGTACCACTAGGCTATTTTTACAGGCCACCGTCAAATGCGGGCATTGACCAGGCACACCTCCAAAATCAAATATTTCCCCCATTCAAGATCTCAACTTTTAATTCTTTTTCTCCTTTAGAACAAGTGGATTGACTGAATGGCCGGTTGGTTATGGAGCCTGGTAATCAAGATCTAAATTTAACTCCTTTGCAAGCTCTAACTGATATGGAAAGAGATATTTGTCTTGTACCCTTAAATAGTCTACTGTCTCTCTCCAATACCAAAATCTTAAATAATCCCCATAACCCAAATGAGGAATGTTTACCGACTCCGATAATTCACTTTGGGCCTATTTCCACTAGTCCACTTAATGATGGGGCATTAGAAGTTGTGAACCCTATTGCAATAACCAAGATGATGACAGTAGAAGGGTGCTCAATAGATACCGGCCGTGTCGAGAATAAAGATACTTCACATGTTAGTACATCTATATATGGTAGTCTCTTCTGGAATGTGGCGGGCTTGTTAAACAAATTAGGTATTAATGACTGGGTAGAGTTTGTTACTAAATTCAGCATAATTTGTTTACAGGAAACCTGGATGCGTGAATCAGCGCATATAAATGGTTTTTACTCTGTTTATACATCGGCTAGACCATCTGAGGGTGGACATGATAAAGGCGGCCTACTAACTCTGATTTCTACAACATTAAATGGCAGAGTTAGGAAACTGCAGCTGGATTCTCCGCACTTCCAGATTATAAATATTATATTGAAGAGAAACTTAACCCTTGTGGTTATTAACTTTTATCATAATAATTTTAACAGTGCAAATATCACTATTGCTCGGGAACTCGAAACTGCACTCACGATACACATTGAGGAGTTAAAAACGGACTATCTAATCCTTTGGGGGGGTGATTTCAATTGTAAACTGTGCTCACTGTCTAAATGCGAGGCCTGTCATTATCTAACGAGGGATATGAAGGGCGGTTGCCACTTTGAGCACACTCCTTGTGGGAACACTTTTAATTCTCTACTGTCAAAATTCTCACTTTTTGTGACCTTAGATCTCATGGAGTTTTTAAACTCCGATGTGGTAACGTATGTTGGAAGAGGTATGGGTACGTTGATTGATTTCATTATTTTGTCCGATTATTTTAAGTCTGAAACTATGGTTTTTAATATATCTAAAAATCACTTTAGTGACCACTACCCACTAACATTACAACTATCGATTTTAGTAGATTCTCCCACCATACCAGTCAAGGTAGTTCCCTTATCCTATACCAAAAACAAGGGGTTAACTCGGAAGTGGTCCAACGTTAATCCAGATAGCATTCTGGGAAAGATTATAGAGAGTAATTTTGTGCAAGTGCTGGACTGTTTGGATGAAAATTTAAGTGCTACGTCCATGATTAGAGCGTTTAATGTAATAACTGAGACGATAAAGGCACTTTTAACCAAAGATCAATCAAATATCTCACAGAAATATAAAAGGTGGTTTGACAGGGAATGTTCCCAATTTCATAGTAAATTAATTAAGATCTTAAAAATCAAACCACGAGACGGGATGGGAGTGAGACAGGCACGCACGGATTATAAACGCGTATTGGAAAAACATAAGAAGGAAATTAGGCAAGAGGCATGGGGCAATTTATATGTGGCATCCCAGAGTAAAGATTCCAAACTATTTTGGAAAACTGTTAATGATGAGTACTTTGGTGATACAAAAAATGGTAATGTTGAAGCAACAATAATGCCCGAACTGTGGGTAAAACATTTTTCCGGCCTCTATAGCAACAGCATTGAAAGATATTGTGCTGCCAACTCCCAATATGAGGCATGCCCTTTAGAACCCCCAAATCTAGATGAGGTAAATAGGGCACTTTCTCAGACTGTAAAGAATAAGGCCCCTGGGCCGGACGGCATACCCGCCGACCTATTTCTAGCAAATATCCCCCTCTGGCTCCCGCTATTAACAAATATATTACGATGTCATGCAGCTCAGGGCCCACCAGAGTCATGGAGATTAGTTACAATAGTTCCCATATTTAAAAAGGGCGATAGATCTGACCCAAAATGCTATCGACCAATTTCTTTAATCGACAGTACCTGCAAGATTATGGGTCGAGTAATACTGGAGAGACTGGAGACTTGGGTCACAGAAAATGGGAAGTTCTCCGCTGTGCAATATGGATTTAGGAAAGGCCTGGGCACTGTAGAACAGTGCCTTAACCTGCACCTGGTCATCGGTAAATATACCATGGCTAAGTCAGGGACCCTATATATGGGATTTATGGACCTGACATCCGCCTTTGACTGGGTGCAGAGGGGGAAATTGTGGGAAAAAATGCTCCTTATGGGCATTAACCCTTCAATCGTCCATTTTTTAGCTGCAATGCATCAGGGTGTCACAGGGAGATTACGCTATGGAGCAACTGGCGAGCTCACTGGACCTATAAAGATGGATTGTGTGGTCCGACAGGGATGCGTACTCGCTCCCTTCCTATTCTGCTTATATATAAATGATCTAGAAAGTTATATCAGTAGTGGAAATGTTGACGCCCCCTCAATAGGTCAGAGGATTCTACCAGCCCTGTTATATGCGGATGATTGTGTCCTAATGTCAAGAACTGGGGTGGGTTTACAAAGGCTTTTAACCAGTTTTAATGAATTTATGAGCGATCTTGGGCTAAAAACAAACGTTGGGAAATCACATGTGTTGGTAGCAGGAAAGGCTCCCTCTAGGATGAAAACCTTTTACATAAAGAATGATATACTACGTCAGGTGCCAATTTTTTCTTATTTGGGTATTCTTTTTAATGAAAAAAATACATGGTCCCATTTAGTCAATGCCAGGATTGGGGGTTTTAATAAAAATATGGAGGCCATCTTTAGGTTCACCAAAAAATTAGGTACTCGCCCCATAAAAGTAATTGTTGATATTTATAAGGCACGAACCTGCGCCGTTACATTATATGGCGCTGGAGTTTGGGGCTGTTCAAACACACCGGGGCTCCAAAGAGTAGAGAACTTAACACTAAAACGTGTGCTGTCATTACCTAAAAGCACCCCCGCCACTATGTGTCACAACGAATTAGGTATTACTCCACTATCTTTTCGTATGCAATTAGCCCCATTGATGCTTTGGCGCAGCATCTGGGTAACAGAAGAACCAGCCCTGAATCGTGACATAATTTTAGATTGTTTGAAATTGGACCATGTCAAAAAAATCCCATGGCTCTCTAATTTGCAGGATCAACTGGTGAAGCTGGGATTGCAGGATTGTTTCAAACGCCCGGGAAATATATCAGCAATTCCCAAGGCTAAGCTTAAAAGTGATTTTCTTTTACTTTTGAAGCACGAAAGAGATAGCCGAGAGCTGGTAAAAAAAAAGAGTTGTTGAGCATTCATTGTTAATCAGCTCCCCACGAATTGAATCCTATCTTTCTTTCCATTTTAACCAAGCAAAGATGTTTTATCTGATCAGGTTCAGGATGGGTATAGCTCATTTATTGGTCTCATACCCACGCAATGCATATTGTGACGCTAAATTAGATCTGTGCCCATGTAACTCAATTTCTGCACAAAGCACCTTGCACTTTATGTTTTTCTGTAAATTGTATTTTAAGCCTAGAAGCATTTTTTAAAACCATTATTAAGATTTTTAAATATTAGAAAGTGTCAATCAGCATTATGTCATTTACTTCTTTTAAACAACAAATTCACCTGCCTCATGGTTTATAAGTATATTTCTGCTGCAGTTCGACTTCGTAAAATTGTTGGGAAATGAATTCATGGGTAACATTTGAATCGGTCAAAATTTTATTATGTGTATTATTGGTAATGTTTTATCTGTTCTTTCATGGCTGTCATTGAGCCGAATAAAGATTTTTTGACTGACTGACTGACTGACTGCCACTTACCTACCCCTTAGACATAGTTGCCAATCTGACTATGACCTATGTGTACAAGTGTCTGACTTAAAAACATGTTGCATGTGAACTAAGGGTCTGTCACCATGTCATCCTTACAGGTCAACTCACATGAGAAGGTCAAGCTGTGGAGGACCATCGCCTGGAAGGTGCGCTCCATGGGGTTGGAAACTCGGCACGTTCATCATTGCCGCAAGAGGTGGCAGGACCTTCATGGCTGGATCAAGTAGATGGTGGAAGTCCGGCTGGGCCTGTCACTTCCAGGCAAGAGGGGCTGGTGCCGAACCCTGACCCCCCACATGCTCCGCATACTAGCGGTGGTCTTCCCTGACCTGGATGGGCAGTTGAAAGCCACACAGCAGCAAGAAGGGGGTGAGTATGTGCCTTGTCACACACCTTTCTTCAAACATTCATGTTGTAGTATCTTAGCCTGACGGCCCTTTTACAGATCAGAAGTCAGCCAAACCCCCTGTTCAGTTTTAAAAGATGCATATGCACAAGGATGATTAGATGCCCAGTTTTGCCCCTTTCGTCAGGGACATGTGAGTAAGTTATGTTCAGGGTAGTGACAGTAGTGCCATGCTCATGTGATCAGCACAAATTACAACAACATGTGCATAGAGATAACCTTCCGGAGTAATGCAATTGCTCGACATGTGTCAACACATTGACTAATGTGTGAGACTGTTCTCAGTGTGGTTTCAACAAATCTGTGAAGTATGTTGCTATTGGAGAACTCAAGTATGAAAAGCCCATGCTATACATCCCAGCAGAAGGTGACATCAATGTCAGTATTGCTTGGTCAGTGTGCCAATGTTAGGTCCCAGCCGTGCTGCTCAGTGTAGTCAAATGTATCCCATGGCCAATTACAGGTATGCTAACTCTGGTCACCTGTCAAACTGGCCTTACACATGATTGTGTGGAATATTCCATTCACTCCATCCAAAAGAGTGAGTCCATGTGTCTGGCTCTGTAACAGTGACAACACATGCCATTCATTGTTGACAGTAGCAAGATGGCGGCGGTGCGGCAGTGACTTCCCGGAGCTCCGCTCGCCGCGGCCAAATAAAGCATAAATTGGGCGCCCAGGGACCACCTAACCGGCCCAAAAGAACCCGGTGCTGTCATACACGCCTACCGGAGTCTGAATTGTTCCAAGATCGCGATCCCTGTGAGGCGCTGGGTGACGGATCGGGCGATCGGCTGCTGGCAGCATCGGCGCCTCCTCGCTGACCGGAGGGGGGTGCAGCTATCAATGAGCTGACTGGCGGTTAATACGATACCGCATTGCTGGCATCCGGGCTGGGGTAGATGAGCAGGAGTGGCGTGGAGTGACAGGGACAGCCCGGTGTGTGAAATCAATGCGACGGCCACCATTTCTCCTCGATGCTGCACAGTGTGGGGAGAAGCGCAGACCGCCCAGGAAAGCGTTGATACGGCTATCTAGTGGCAGCGGCAGGCACAACAACGGGCGAGATTTGCCAGTACAGTGTTTATATTTCATCCAAACACTGAACTCTGAGTCGAACTGGGAATCAGCGATGCCTGACTTTAAAATGGCACCTGCGGAGGACACTGCCTCGTGATAACTCAGGACCATTTCAACAGACAGACTTTCTACATAAGCAGCGGGACGCATCCCCTTTTCTCCGGCGGGCGTTCCATTCGAGCTTTCAGCAGTCCGTAGCCTTGACAAACTACGGGCAAACCTGGGCTCATAGTTTCACACATCGTCAACTTGCCTGGGGCACCTGCTGGAGGAGGGTGGAAGCCATTCTTTACTGGAGAGCCCGCGGGAGCAGACAGATGGTGAGTGAGGAGCTACTTCTCATGGGTAGAGCAGGAGACGATTTGATGCCCCCACATTGAGGAGGTCTGGGAGCAAGACTCAGGCGACGTCCTGGGGGTCTCCTGTATCGTGGGCACTTGCAGAGTTTCACAGCCAATGGGCTTAGCTGAGGAAATAATTCTAAGATCTAGAGAGAATACCATCTACAGAGTCTTGGAAAGTAACAGATTCGTTTTGCCTGACTTTAAGATGGCTGCCAAGCCACACTCCCCTTCCTATCAAGCCACCCTTGCCAGCGACACCAACCCATCTCTGGACTCTAGACTTTTGGGCCCTTCCTGATCCTCATTTTTGTCCGGCGGAGTACGAAAGGAATGACCGATTCCCGGTGGAGCAGCTCTGGCAGCTATAGGGGAGACAGGCTCTGGCACACCGCAATTGCTGTCACCTAGCCAGCTGGACCTCAGACTTATGTCTCGTCTCTTTCTCCGCTGCTGACCCACTCCCGTGGTCTTCCTGCTCTCCCTGGCCTTCTTCTTTTTTTCTCTTTTCTTTCGTTTTTGTAGATTTTGTTTTTCATGATCGCTAATAACTCCTATACTGAATTTTTATTCTTTCTGTAACTAATGTGATTATTTTTGTGGAGACCTAGCTTTTTGACCATTACCCGGTGGAGCTACCTTGTTAGCTATAGAGGAGATGGGATGAGGACTTCCCCCTCAGCCGTCACCTACCCAGCCGGACATTGGGCAGACTTTCCTTTGCCTCTCTGCCGTATCCCCTCCCTGTTACCCTTTTAATTTACCCCCTCACCCTTCTACTCACCACTAATCAACATTTGTAACCTGTAACTTATGTATTTTTGTAACACATGTTTTTTGTAACCGAATGTAACTTTCCTGATGTAAAGCGCTCTGATACCTCCGGGTCTAGCCAGCGCTATATAAAACTCAAGTAAATAAATTGTCAAACGCAGGTGGTCACTGGTGGTAAGATGGCTGGCATTGTAAGGTATAATGTTAGATACACATGTGTGTAAATGCTCTTGACCATTCATACTTGGGGCTTTGTAAACCATGTGTATGATGCATCACTGTCAGCCTGAGAGGTGTAAAATATGCATCATTTTGAAGTAAGTTAACAAAATGATATGGAAAATAAGAGCAATGTAAGCTGTAGAAAGTGTGCAATATGTCTAATAGAAGTGAGGGACATTCAGACTTGGCCCATACAAACGGGGACTTCTGCAGTCTAGAGAGGATTGGTACACAGTGTTGACTGGACTCATGAAGAATAGATGTTCAGTGCCAATGGCCTGTACAGACAATGCACCCAGACGGGCCATGGGCATGGTGTTCCAACAGAAGCATTGTGAAGATGCAGTTATTAGACTTGGAAGTGTGTTGACCCTTGTTCATATCTGAAAATGGTGAGCACTGTGCACAACATTCTGATTCATCTTCATGACACTGTGCATAGATGACCCAGGACAGTGTGCCACGTGCCTCTCAGCCTAGCTATGCCTACTACCTTGGTGTCTCCACAATAAGAGTCAGATGTATGACCTGACAGCAGAGATCATGTGTTATAGGACAAATGAGCACAATCACTGTTATCTGTGTGACATGACTCATGCAATGAGTACGCAACCTTAGAGTTGGACAAGGAAGTCATTTGACCTCTGACATTAGAGCCAATGTCTCCCAATTTGATGACTAGGGGTTGCAGAATGGATACCATGTCTCAATTCAATTGTGTGAATCCTATTCCCATTGTGAGCTCTATACTACCTTGCAGGACATAAGACAGGTATGTTAGGACATGAGACCGTCACGTGCAAAAGACGATACATCACCTGCTACATAGTGAAGTAGTTGACATTGGGGTTGTGGCATTTGATGTTGATACACCCATGTTGCAGATAACATCATGTGTGACTGAGCAATGGTTAACTGGCAGACTGACAAGTGCCATGTATGTAAATGTATTAAAAGGTAATCGTACTAGTCAAAATGATGTATATGTTTGATCTGTGAAGATTTGTGATGTTACCTATGTGTCAAGTACATACGGATGACTTATGTGATTCTTTTTCATTCTTGTTCACAGCATTAGCACCGGCCAGTGGAGGAGGCAGTGCCACAGATGAAGGGGGAGCAGTTTGCCAGTCTGGGTCCAGCGCTGATTTAGAGGAGGAGGGACCCCGTGGCATGGAGGGTGAGGGAAGCCACACTGAGGGCAGGTCTGAGACAACATCTGCATCATTTGAAGATTACTCCAGCTCCAGTGATGACTCCCTTGGGGTGGTGGAGGAGACAGGGAATGATTCCTCTGTATCAGAGTCCACCACCACCACTATCATCTCCACCCTCCCAGTTGCTCCAGGGCCAGTGTCCGTGGCCGCTCCTGTGGAAGGGGTCCTTTCTACTTCACACAAGGCCCCTCACTCCCTGCCCCGGTCTCCCCTGCTGCCCTGAGTATGGAGGCCATTGACATCCTGAGGCAGATCTCTGTGGGGTAGACAGCAGTGCTGAATGTCCTCCAGGTGCATACCAATCATTTGACACAAATGGTATCATTCCTGGAGGGCATTCACTCGGACATGTCTGCCCTACAAAGATCTAATCAGGCTCTGGCCTCCACACTCCTGGCAGCAGTGTCACAGCTCCAGCAGTCCCTCCCCCTCCTGCCTCTTCCACATCCACAGTCCCAACTACCCTCCCTGAACCAAACAAATGCAAACATACACACACACACATCTCAACAGCCACACTCAGCACACAAACACACAGCTACAAGGAGAAATCCACACACAGGCACACTCAGGAGACAGACAGCACACTCACCACCAGGGACATACCAGCTGATGACACGTATGTATCCACAGACACTCCGCAGACCTCCACAACCCCTACCCTTGCCTCTCCTGTTCCCCCCTCTGCAGATGCTCTACCTCTGTGACCTGGGCCTCTTCCCTACCCCACACCCACAAACCCCCTCCCAAGAAGAAGAGGCAATCTACCCCACCGGCCCTGCCATCTAAACCTGACCCGCTGAGAAACAAAAGCCCAATGTCCCCCCCCCCCAAAAAATCCCCCTGGTCTACCAAGCCCAAACCCCTTCCACCAACCCATAATTCCCCAGTCCGGCCCAGCCCAGTACCTCCCACACCCAAAAACCCACTCCCATAAGTCTGAGTCCCTCCTTATTCCCGTCCACACCATAAAGCATTAAACCATCCCCAAAATGGTCAAACGCAGCCCATCCCCCCTCCATTGAGCCCTCACACTACAGCTGCCCCCCCAGTCTGAGCCTACCACTGCCATGAACCCACCACCCCCTCAATCTGACCCAACCACTGCAGTGGGCCCACACACCCCTCCTGATCTTATCCCTCCCAAAACCCAACCCAGCCCTCCCTAGTTTTGTCCCTTTGGTGTCTGGCATGCCCCCTAGATGCCCCTCCCAGGGGAGGTTACCCCTTGCAGTATTTGTGCAGGCAAGAGTCGATGGACAAGATGTTTGGGCCCATAAAGCCTATGAACATTTTTGGACTGGCCATTGGCCTTGTGTTATTTAATGTTCTGTTTTTACATGCAGAATAAAGCATGTTTACAGTTTTTTATTTCTGATTTCTGTGTCACACATATTGTTTTTTAGTTAAATTTAAATCATGTACAATTAGTTGTGTAAGTATACAATCATGTTAGTATTGCATGGATTGCATGGTATGTTGTCAAGATTTTGGTGTCTACATTTGGTGGGTGTCATCATTCACATCAGTTTTGGCTTTGAGTGTGAGATGAAGTCACAAACCTTTACTTTTTTACATCACAATTGCACATAGGTAATGCTTTCATATGTCAAGATATGACTAGTTGTAAGGTGACTTTTCAGTGATAAAAATTACAGTAGTCAAGATAGAAAACACATCTTGTACTCCACAATATTAAAAAAATGTCCTTCATCCTACGCCCCCGTGCAGACCTGGGTCCACGGGCAGGCCATGCCCCCAGTCACTGCTACTGTGGCCCCAGCTTGACTGAACATTATTCCTCTAACATACCTGACGTGCGGTCTACAGCTCAGACCCACAGTAAGTCTCCAATAGACTATGTTTACCCTCACTAGTTTTAGCTAATGCATGACTTAAGAAGCATGACTTCTCCAGATATGTATACTAACACCCCAGCATATTACTATATAAGGAGTACTAAGGAGTAATAAGGTTGCACGAGCGTGCTGATTGGTGTACATAGTTTCACTCACTTTCCCTAAATCTTCCACTAAGCACTCATCTTGAGAATACTGGCAAACACCCCTTAGCCTTCATTTAAATTCTCCCAAATTCTTTCTGGGAGTGACAAGGTTGCACAAGCGTACCTACTGATGTATATAGTCTCATTCAATTTTTCACAATTTTAAATCCTCTACTATCACTCATCTTTTGAATACTGATATATATCCCTTAGCCTTCCTTAACCTCTCTCAATTTCTCCCTTCCATCTTCTCTTCCTCCCCTCTGTCCCTCTCTCCTTCCCTCTCACCCTACCCGTTTGCCTTATTAAGGCTACCTCTCAGGCATTTAGATTGACCAGTCCTGATGATGATCCCATAACCGTTGTTGGGGATCGAAACGTCGTCGACAACATCATCTTAACTCCGACTCAATTTTTTTTTTTTATTATTGTGGATTACAAGATGTGTTTTCTATCGTAACAACTGTACTTTTTATCACTGAAAAGTCACCTTACCACTATATGCCTGAGGTCAGGAAATCTTTTGATTTCCAGAACCCTTTCACTTGTTGCTCACTTTATTGTATGTTCGTTCTTTATTGAATGAGTAAATAAATGTAATAAGGTCCATTGGGACAACAATACACCTGATGCTGATTTCAGTTTTGTGGTTATAGACTGATACCGTCCATAATAGTGACCGCTGTTTCTAGTAATATACTGCTACCCTTGGTCCCTTCCGACTTACAGGGTTCCCTTGTTCTTTTTCACAGATTTCATATGTCAAGATAGTGCAAGTGTCTCAAAGTGCAACAGTTTAGGTGAAGCATGCTGCATATGTTTGTGATGTGCTGAAAGACACCTGCTTCATCGATACAACTGGGTACATATGGAGTTTGACTACATGGTAGTCACTTTGTACACACCCATGTACACAAAGTAATGGTACAATACTATGTAACTTGATATGTGGACCCGTGTCTGTGTCTTCTTTAGATCTGGTAGACTAGTGGAAATGACAACATTGCCACAGGTGGCACACCTCTGTAGGCAAATTCCCTTCATGGCTATGTAATTATCTGATACAGTTCCTGTGCCCATGGTGAGTGTAAGGTGAGCAGTATTCTGACAATCTTCCGACCCTGTTGCCTCCAAGGACTAAACTTTATGCCAATATTTCTGTTCAGTAAGGTGTCTGTGGTCTTAATTGTCCAGTGCTTTCTAATTTATATGTCCATTATGCCATCCTGCTTGTGTTTGGGTGCATCACATGAATGGTGTGTTTTGTCTGTCCAAGCTTAAATTTCATTTTTACAACCACACATCAGCTGTAGTTGAGCATATGATTTGTGTGTAGGTTGTCATTTGTGCATGACTAACAATGGTGTCCTTTTGAGCTATGTTTGATGCTCTTCCAGATCACACAGAGCTGAACTAAGTGTGCTGTTATGACTGTTGGATTGCCCAGTGCTACATGTGGTAAGCTGAGTGGACAGTGAGTGCACAGAAGTGTTGTGGGTCTGTCTGCTGTGCAGATGCCACTGGAGCCAGTATCACATCCATGCTCTTAGTTGCCACACAGGGGAGGATGTGGATTTTTGAATGTGAGGCCTAGCTGCAGGTGTGTTTTGCAAGGTTCAAGTTGCATGTGCTAAGCTAGTTTATACATGGGTAGAGGTGAGAGAGACTAGTGTTTCCAATTTTGAAATGGAGTGGAGACTCCTACGTAATGGGGGCAGGACAAATTTGTAGATTGTCAGAGAGTGTAAGGTATGAGTTAAGTTCATAGGCAGTTCTTGTGTAGGAGATGTGAAATATCTATATTGTCCCAATGTGAGTGGTTTTACATGCCGGGAGTGAATCAGAGTATGCGAGCTTGTTAGACTGGTTAAATCCTGTGCAAGGTATGGTAGGAATAGGTAGATGTCATAGGGGTATAACCAGCTAGACAAGGTTGGATTATGGCAGGAGATGTGAGCTGTAGTCTGTGGCACTACAGTGCTAGATGTCTCTAACAGGACAGTTTCAATGAGATAGGATAGTTGTTAATGTGCATAAGTCAGTGGGGTTATGGAGCATGGAAGTCATGTGTGGATGTGATCCACAGTGAGACAAGGTTAAACTTGTCATATTTGACAAAGTGGATAAGTGTATGTGAAGGGTATACACAAGTTGTGTAATTTAGGGTGCTGAACGGTGAAATATGAGGTGTTGTATAGTTGATGTATGTTGTGTTTGAATCTGTGGATGCATTTGTTTATTTTTTTAGAAATGACAATCTGTAGAACTTAAACAGAGTAGGGTTGGTGTATGGTGATATGTGAATGACTGAGCACATCTTCATTGAGCAATGTAAGGGCCCGATTCACAGAACTAACTTAAGACAAAATCCTAAACTTACTACCGTTTTGGTATTCACAGAAGGCACTTACTCATTTTGGTATTCACAGAAGGCCCACGGATCCCAACCTGGAGCCACTGCACAAGAGGATCCCTCGGGATCCCCCTGGGGCTCCAGGGGCCTAATATGTGTGGGGACTATATAGGGGCTTAGGCCTGCCCTGGGTTGGTTGGCCGAACGGAGATGGGAAGTTCATCATGGGGGGCTTTTCCCTCCCCCCTTGGACCTGCCTGCGTGTTGGATCTGCTGCCACTCCACTGGGATTTCACTGGTTTTAACGCATATACACCACTCCTCTGCACAAGTTACCTTTTGGTCTTTTCTTTTCTTTTTTGTCTTGGGGTTGTTTCTTTTCTTTTTATGTTTTAATTTATTTTTTTCATTTTCATGGCTTGTATTCTGTTTATAGCATGATGTGACTATGAATTCAACTGGTATATCCATATGATGGACCAACTTTGGACGGCTACCCATATAACAGAAGTAAAATAATTGTAATAGTGGAGCAAGCACTGGTGAAAGTAACCACTACTCGATGATGTAAATAGCCTGTTAAGCTTTGGTGATTAGCGCAATGATTATTGAGTTGGGCACTGGGTGATTAATATATCAGCATTGTTATGCTAAAAGTAAGGAGGACCGCTGGGAGTGTCACTGAATTACTGTTGCTAGTATTGCATTGCATAATTTGGACTCTTTATGATACTATGTCCTTTTTTAAATTCTTATGCATATCCTGTATGATGACTTGTATAAAATGGCAATACAAATATCTATAAAAAATAAAATTAAAATAAAAACTTTAAAAAAACAAATCTAAAAAATATTTCCATCATAAGTATTAACATAATTTAATTTTATATGTGGATTTTATCAGAAGAACACATTTTAAAAAAAATACTGCAGCACAATTAAGTTAATTTTGAATTCAATATTTAATTAATTTTAATATATTAAATTGCATTTAAATGTATTTTTGAAGATTTCTTTTGAAAAACTCCCCTAAAGTAACATGTTTATATGTATTTATTATGTAGTAAAAATGACCAAAAAGTATGTACAAAATCAAATTAAATCAATTCATTTTTTAAATAACTAAATTTCCATGTATTATTAAATTTAAACAGTTGTTCAAATATTTTATAATAAAATAATATTCATTTTGTATGAATATATATGTTTTTGAATTGCTAAAATAATAAATATAAATTTTCAAATTCAAAGTACACACAGTTATTTTAACATCATTTGCTGTTCGGTGTTATTTTAATTCCCTGACTCCATTATTTCTATACCTCTGAGGGGTTGTGTGTGCTACTAGGGTTACTCAAGGTCTGAGCTGGCGAACATTTAGAACTGCTGTTGTGCATTTTTAGCTTTGGTAACTTCTGAAGAGGAATTTGTGCAGAGCAACGGCCTTAACCTTTTGTGGTTGAATGTCTGTCCTACCTAAACCCCTCCTTGAGCCTCCCTTGCTCCTCCTTAATCTTCTCTAGACCCCTTCCATTTCATAGTCAGTATTCCCCATTTTCCAGTAATTCCTCCCTTTCCCTGCCCCACATTTACAACAAAAATGTGGCCATATGTGTATGAAGATCTCCTTCACTGAGGCAGAGATCTCTGCATTTAACCAATAGGAGAGGCAGAGACGTAGACCTCCGCGTGGAGGTTGGAGAGTAGTATTTTGTATTTTGTGAGTAGAACTATTGTATGTGCTACAAAATGCAGCTTGTGAATCGGCCTGAATTGACCTGAGCATCAACATCTTTGTCTGATGTTTGATCTTGTCCTAAGCCCCTCCTCAGCTCCTTCCACCTCTCTTAGGTCATCTCTCCTCATCGTTTAATACCGAAGGTGTTTGCTTCTCCTCCTCTGATTCAAATCTCTGTCTCCTGCTCACATTTTCAGGTCGTCTAATAGAGAGTTTAGAGACAGACGCGTTTCGAATGAGAGACTGAAGAGATAAAAGAGAGATGAAGAGAAAGGCAGATGGAAAGAGGAGGAGAGCACGAAAGAGAGAGACAGAGCAGAAGAATGAAAGAGAAAGTGAGGAGGATCGGGAGAAGAGAGAGAAGGCAACGATGGAGAGAGGAAGAGAAAGAGTTAAATTGAGAAAAAGCAGTGTAGGAAGAGAGAGAGAGAGAGAGAAAGGGATGTAAAGAGAGAAAGTGAAAACATGGAGAGAGAAGGATAGAGACAAAGAGAATTAGGGAAAAGAGAAAGTGTAGAGAGAGACAGAGAGACTGGCAGACTGACAATGACAGACACAAAAAGATATGTTGCAAGGAGGGCGCAGAAGGAATAAGAGAGAGCGCGCTGCACAGAGCAAACAGAAAGATAGAGAGAGATCTCCTTGCTGATATCTGAAGAGGGTCTAGTGAGTGGCCCATTATCCTGAAAACTGAAGGAAAGGGAGAGAAGGCCTTTCAGTGAGATGTTGAGATTGGGCCGGCTTCACCTTTGGTGCCGCTCAGTGCAACAATTTGTTGTTGCCCCCCACCCCCCTCCCATGACCTTCTTCGTAACTTCCCTCATGACCACCTCCCAATGGTGCCCCATCTCTCCTTAGCCCCTATCTCACATGTATTTATTTTATAGCGCTCTTATCCCAATGTAGACTGTCTGAGTGCTTTACATCACAAACATACTATACAGAGACTATGAGCCATAAGCGTGTGTCAATCAATGTATGGGAAATATTACTTAAGACAATGATGACTAAAAGGTGTAGGAGTCAGGTGTCACCCACAATGGTAGGCATGACCTTTTAGAGTGCTTGGACTGGAGCACTAAGATATGACGCTGTTGCTCTCTCCTATAGTGCTTACATACCTTAGGCTGCCTTGTGCCAATGCACACACACTTGCACCATTGTGCAAAGGTGCTTGAGTGATCTAAAACTTAGGTTTTTGTACTGGAAGGTTACACTTCCAGCACAACATTCTATGTTTGGCAAAGTTTAACACTTTACCACTTTGTTTGTGTGTTGTTCTGTGCAGCACTTATGTAAATTTCTGAAGGTTTGGAGAAAATAGATATTGTTTTAAACTTTACGCCTGCCTCATGGATGCATAATTCTTTGATGTCATCAAGATCTCTATTAAAGATCAAAGTCTATGGGTGAGTGCAAGGTAAAGTCCATGTGCCACCCATGGTATGCCTCTTTTCCTAAATAATGTATAGAGCTTCTTTGTGTTACTTAGGGTTACTGCCCAATGCAATAGTATTTGTGCTGGAAAGTAAACCCCAAAACAATACTTTGCACCAGGTTTGCATCACTTTTGTGATGCAAACCAGGCACAAAGTCTTCGTAAATCTGTCCATAAATTTAGTGCATGATTGAGGAGTCAAGCTAATAAAATGGCATTGCTCCCCAAAGGATGCCTTTTTAGCGATGTTGGAAAAACAAAAGATTGAGAAGAAAAAAATAAGGTTATAAACCTCTGCCTTTCAATTTGCATGCAAGATATTGAGGCCAGTTCATAGCTCAATGCGTTATATCTGAAGGATTGTCACTTTTAAACTCCAAGTCACAGAACGATCTATGCGATAAAACCCACTAAGCTATCTACATAAAATACTAATCTGTGATCTGCATGTCACATGTTGTGCTGTGCAGCAGGAACATTAGCCCTCCATGTTACTCTATCATGAGTCAAAACTGTGATAAACAAATCTTAGATCACTCCCTCGAGTGCATTAACCACCAGAGTTATCATGCTGTTGTAAATACCCCTGAAATATGCCACACATACAACTAGATCTCTGCAGGATGCTCTCATCTCGGTTCAGCCTGCCATGCAGAGGGCACTTTCTTGACCTTGGTGCCTAGTGCGACTGTACCAGTCGCACCACCTCAAAACCGGTACTGGGTTGGGAGAATGGAGGGAGAGAGAGAATAAACGAAAGAAAGATGTGGTTTAATCATGGACCATGGACTAATTCTAGCTTTGGCAGATCCTAAAATTATATCATCATTCTGTTCAAATAATGTTATTTCCGTGTGACTGACATAATGAACATATGTTTAGTAAATATGTACAAATGAAGGGGGTTATTCAGAAAGGTAACTTACACTTGTGAGTAAATTACACGTCTTTCATTTGGGTCTTTAAAAATTACCATTGGTTGGCATGCTGTGTTTTATCACCTACCAGTCTTATTGGTAATCTCTCCCTCTGAACAGAGGGCGCAGCTGTAGCAGCAGACAGGTTCCCCCTTTAGAGGGACCTTCCTGTATCCAGGAGGACAACTCTCAGTGCACACAGAGCGAGGGACCTGTAGCGGGAGAGAAGAAGGAGATGTGTGAGAGATCAACTAGGGAAGAGATAAAGGAGAAATGTGACATTACCACACATCCTGAGGACTCAGCAAGAATGTTTATATTTTCTTGTTAGAAATAGGGTCTCAAGGCATGGACCCTATCCAAGCAGGGACCACCACTCTAGTCAGGGAAAGCTAGAGACACACTAAAAGATAACCTGTGCTCACTCTCTGGTAGCTTGGTACAGAGCAGTCAGGCTTATCTAAAGAGACAATGTTCAAAGTAGTTGTGCAACAAACACAAAAACACAGTAGTATAATTAAAACACCACAACAAGACTCCACACAGGTTTAGAAAAATAGAGAATAATTTTATAATAAATCAAGACCAAATGATAAAAATCCAAGAGGTAGAAGTTGATTTATGAATATTTAAAGAATAAAAAGAGTAAAGAGTCGCGCTGGACCTGGGCAAAGTCAACAGTTCAGGGTGACTGCGATGGAGCGCAGGCCAGATACAAGAGCCACGCAGGCCCGGTAAACAGCATACCACGAGCCTGGTCGCAACAGCAACATGCAGGATGCAGACGAGCACTGCGTTGATTTCTCACATACAGTTGAGGTGAATCATCAATTTTCTTCATGCAGTGGCAGCGATGCGTTGGGTCAGTTGAACGAGGTGCCGGTTCTGAGTGCTGCAGTTCCAAAGTCGATGCACCGGGTTAATCCACGCTGGAGAGATTATGCATTTATCTTCTCCATGCAGTGGCAGCGATGAATTGGTTCTGAAGTGGTGGTTCCGGATGTGATGAGGAAGTTCCGAATGCGAAGCGCCAGGTCCTACTCCTGCAACAGGGAGTAGTGTAGTTCCTATTTCCCTAATAGGCTCTGCGCATTGGAATAATATACCCTATAGGCTTGACATAGGACTGAGGTCGGTATGTCCCTATCGAGTATATTAAACATTAATTACTTTGTGCCAGCTAGCTCAGAGGCCACTAGAAACTCCTTGAGAACAAGAAGGGAGTAGTTTCTGGCAACCGCATAAACATGACTACTTTGTTTCCCTTTAGAATCGGAACACGTCTCAGAATTGTTGAAACAATAGATAACAGTTTCACTCAGTCAATCGTGCATGCTTAGTTTCCACAGAGTTACACAGAAAGGAAAGACGGGCGTTTCAATAAAAAGGTTGTATTAAACAGTCTTGTTTCTCGTGTAAGAGATATGTGCTGTTACGATCACAAGACAGTATGCAAGATAAATAATGTACAGTGTAAGCAGTAGAAATAAATAGTACTGCGCTAGCATTATCTTTTAGCATATATTCACGTACATAAATAACATGAGCTAAAAATGCGAGTACTCATAAGATGCGTCTCTAAGCTAGTTCTACACCAGGGTACCTAACCTGATCTAGTTGTAGGAAAAGGTAAGAAGTAGGTGGAGTATTCTCTAGTATGGTATACTAAGAGTCTGGTATGCCAAGAGTCCCTCTAGGTTCTAGTCAGCTCCATACCTTGAGAATGAGAGAGGTGGGAATCTCCTTCCGGATCTGGAATTTTAACACCCCGCGAAGGGAGTCAGAACACTGGGAGCTGGATTCTCTGCATGCAGGGATGACAGCGTCTTCTCAGTGCGTCAGGCTGGGATACGGGCTCCTCTGAAGTCGAGGTCTCCTCTGACTTGCTTGGGCAAGGGAAGGTATATTTATACCTGGTAGGTGCTTTGGAATGTTAGCATTGACGTGAAGTCGGACAGAGGAAGACGTCAGGAATGAACCCTTAAGGTATAATGGTTCATACATAATAGATGAGTTCTTGGAGAAATCAATAATCCTGTGCTAGGGGAAACTCCCGAGAGCTTCATGGTCTGGTTTCTAAGAACTCGTTGTGACGTTAGGGTGGACGGATGTCGGTGACCATGCCTGTATTTGGAGTGCACGGCTAATGCCTAAATAAGGACTGGGATTCTATGCCTATATAAGGGCAATGCGAATTGTGCCTATATAAGGACATGTTTCAGGAAAACCTATATACGGACACCTAAAGCGGAATACAACAAGGGTTGATGAATCAAATCTACTACATGCCACAGAAGATGCATCGGTTTCTCTGGTGCAAGTATCTGAGTCCACTTCCAGTGAACCAGACACAGTAGCAGGGGTAGAGACTTTAATATCCCTGAGTCTCAAGCAACAGAAGGCAAGCCAACAAGTCCTTGGAGATCAGTTAAGTTGCAAGGCAAAGTCCAGCTTTCCTCAGCAGGATCAGAGAGCAGCAGGAAGCAGGGCAGCACAGCAGAAAAGCAAGCCTTCCAAGTCAGCCTGCCCAGCAGAGTGTCAGTCCTTGATGAAGCACAGCAGTTCTTCTGACACAATGTCCAGTTGTAGGCCCAGAAGTGTGTGATGTGGTGCGGTCAGAGAGCCAGCATGTATACCCAGTAGTGCCTTTAAAAGAGGGGGTGACTTCAAAGAAGGGACCTTTGTGTACTTCAAAGAAGGGTCTTTGAAGTGCACAAAGGTCCTTTCTTCCTAGCACTGGCTCCAGACTATCAGCAGGGGGTAATCAGCCCTTTGTGTGGGGATTAGGCACTGTCTATTCAGCTGTAAGTGTCAACCCCTCCCTCCGTTTCTGCTCAAGAAGAGCATTCAGAATGCAGATGAGTACTCAGACACAACTCATCCTTCTGTGTTTGTGACTGTCTAAATGTCAAGTTGAAGTGACAGTAAAACTGCATACACAGGCTCTGCAGTGGCAGACCTGAGACATGTTTGCAGGGCGACTTGTGTGGGTGGCACAACCAGCTCTGCAGTCCCATTAGTAGTACTTAATTTACAGGCCCTGGGTATATGGTATACCACTTTACAAGGTACTAACAAGTAAATCAAATATGCCAATTATGTATACACCAATGTTACCATGTTTAGGGAAGAAGCACAGGCACTTTATCACTGGTCAGCAGTGGTAAAGTGCTTAGAGTCCTACTGCCAACAAAAAGAATCAACAAAAAGATGAGGTAAGCAGATACACTATTTGGGGGAAGACCACCTTAAGGCTGACAGGTGTAACATTGTTCATATGGGAGATCAGAGAAGAAGGAAATGAAGGGCTGATCATAGCATCAGTGTGAGAGATCCATGATGGAGGAGATGCAGAGCACATGTGATAGCATCAGTGCTAGGTATCCATGGAGGTACGTATGTGGAGCAGTTGTGAAAACACCAGTGTGGTGGACCAAGGGAGGAAGAGATGCAAGCAGATGTATTGCATCGGTTTAAGGAATCCAGGGAGTGAGAGATGTGGGGCAGAAGTGATATCATCAGTGTAAGGGATCCAAGGAAGAGGAGATGCAGGGCAGGTGTGATATCATCAGTGCAAGGGATCCAGGGAGCAAGAGATGTGGGACAGATGTGATAACCTCAGTGTGAGGGTTCAAGGGAGGAAGAGATGCTGAGCACATGTAATAGTATTGATGCAAAGGTCCATGGAGGTACAGTGAGGGATCAATGGAGGTACAGACGTGGAGCACATGTGATAGCATCAGTGCAAGGGATCCAGGGAGAGAGAGTTCTGTGGCACATGTGATAGCATCAGTGCAAGGTATTAAGGGAGAAAGAGATGTTGGGCAAATGTGATAGCATCAGTGTGAATGATCCAGGGAGGAGTAGATGCAGGGCAGAAGTGTTAACCTCAGTCTGAGGGACCTAGGGAATGAGAGATGCAGGGCAGATGTGATAACATGAATATGTAGGATCAAAGAGGAGGAGATGCAGAGCAATTTAATTGCATCAGTAAAAGGGTTCCATGGAGGAAGAAATGCAGAGCAGATGTGATAACATCAGTGCGAGGGATCTAGGGAGAAACAGATGCCAGCCGATGTGTTGCGTTAGTGTGAAGGATCCAGAGAGGAAGAGATGCAAGGTCAATGTGATAGCATCAGTTTGAGACATCCTGGGAGGAAGAGATACGAGCAGATGTGACAGCATCAGTATGAGGGATCCAGAGAGAATGAGATGTGAGCCAGACATGATAATGTTAGTGTGAGGGATTCAGAAAGGAAGATATATGGGGCAGATGAGATAACAGTGCCAGTGGAAAAAAGACGAAATATCATGGGGAACTTGATATAATAGAGCTAGGGGCTTCATGGGGAAGAAACACAGGGTACATGCCATATTATTACAGAGCCAGGAGGTCTGAGGACAACAGGCTAAACGACAATACTAACAGATGGAGCATCTAAAGGAAGAGGCACAGGGCTGCCGATTCACAGACCTATTTGCATGTGTAGGTATAGCTTACACATGCAGAACCTTAACAAGTATAAAACCACTTTAGAAATAAGATTTTCTTCAGAGTAAACATACTTGTTTGAGGGGACTGACAAGATTTTGCTGACCCATTCTGACCTGGTAAATGGTTGAGCTACTCATCAGTCGAGGGCAGGTGTAAATCCATTTACAGACTGGGATTGTACAGGAAACAACCCCAAAAGTGGTGAAAATGCAGAGAAAGTGGTTTTTCCCCATTGAAAATATTTTTTGTATAGACAAACAATTAGCAGGTATCACAGACAGACACTGAGGAAAGGAAAGAGTTTTCCCTTTCCCCTGTGTCTGTCTGTATTGGATTCCTGCTCCACAATTGCGGTTGGGGCTGCAATCATGGAAAATGAATCCAATCCACCAGACCACCAGGGTTTTGTTTTTTGCTGGGGGAGCAGCCCCTTGGGCAAGGATCACTTCCCCCCTGCGGGCTAGTTTTTTCAGCAGATCTGTCCACCGGAGGCAGGAGGGGATCAAAACCCACTAGACACCAAGGATGTCATTTTTGAAAATTATTGCAGGGAGAGACACCTTGGGCAAGGGTCGCTCCCCTTTGGGGCTATTCTTTTTTGTATTCCACCTGAGGGCAGATAAGTCGTTTTTAGGCCTATCTGACCTCTGGGTGGGGCGGAAGCCCACTAGACACCAGGGAATTATGTTTTGAAGGCAAGCAACCCATTTGGTAAGGGGAGCAACCCTTGGCCATTGTTTTTGTTTGTATTCCACCCTCCCCAATGGCAGATCGGGCTAAAAACAGACAGCCGATTTGCTCTCTGGGTGGGCGGAAGCCAACTAGACACCAGGGACAGTGTGTAGAAGGGTCACCCCCTTGGGGGCCTTTGTATATTTTCTATTCTGCCCCATGAGGGCAGATAAGCATATATGTCCTCTGTTTGGGGGGGGAGCAGAATCACACTAGACACCAGAGATTGTGATTTGAACCGGAGTGACCCTTGGTGACCATATATTTTTTTATTCTCCCCCAAAGGCATATTGGCCATTTTTAGGCTGATCTGCCCTCTAGGGGTTATGGAAGCCCACCATACACTAGGGATTTTGTATGGGAACGTCCGCTTGGGCATGGGTTTGCTCTCCTTTGGCGCCATATTATTTATGATTGCTTTTTTAGTGGATTGGGCCTCAGGGTGGGAGGTAACACTTGAGTCACCTGGAAATAAAGTTATTTTGTCCTGAGGGATCTGATTCTGGGGTAAGGTTTGCTTCCATCTGGTGGTGTTTTTTTTGCCTTTGTCAATGCTTCTTTCAGGGAAATCAGTGTCTTTTGACATATATTTTATACATTTTATTTGTGTTTTCATTTTTTTTTTATTGTTGAGCCAATCGTTTCCTTTGTCTTGGTGGTTAATCTTGTTTGCGGGTGCGGCTTTAGCAGATCTTTAGTTTGTGGATTTGTTGTTGGTGAGTAACTCCTTTTGTACTCTTTTCATTTACTGAATATCCTTGGCCGGTTTGTATATTATTTTTTACTGCTGTACTAATGTTTGAATCTTTATCTTTTTGTGTGAAAATCTTTCAAAGTAAATTATTGATTTGTACATGTTAGGTGTAATGGTTTTTTTCAGTTTGTACTTTTCAGGGGAACTTCTTTGGTGCTTGCTGTGTCTGGGCAGAATAGGTGAAGTTGATCCTTAGTCTTTCTGTTTCTGGCAAGTGAGTGGCATTGTTTTTGAGTATGATTGTGTGCTTTGCATTGATTGATTTATCTTTCAAGATTACTATTGAGCCAGTAGTTTTACTTTCTGTTTGATAAAGCCACACTTTGTTTATTTCTCAATTTACACAGTGTTGGATATTATTGACTTATTTGTTATGTTTCTTTTATTAGTAAGGATTATGACTAACTGCAAGAGACCCTTTTATGGGGTCCACTTAAAATCACCAAGCACTGGTGTGGTCTCTGACTTGTATTGGCCTGCCTGGCACTACCAGGCATGTTTCAGGACACATGGTGTGAGGACCAGTGTTCTCTGGGCCCAGTAACAAAGCCTGCTCTGGGTGGGGGTGATCACACCTTCCCCCAGAAGGGTTTGCTGTGCATAAGCAGGAAGCTTCAAAGGCTATGCCATCATTGAACCTTGCCCCAGCCATCTGCTGTTAGGTGCAGATGGCATCTTCCTAGTCCTGCTCTACTTTTGGCAGGCAGACTGGCGGGAAAATTAGGTAAATTTGGAGGAGTGCCCACCTTCAGCCTGAACCACCCCTAAGGTGGGACAGGCGAGATGGACTACACTTACTACTCTCTGCCATCTTGAAGATGGGAAACGTAGCCTACTAAAAGTCAGGAATATGCCCACTCCCCACGTGGGTTGAGCATTTAGAGTGTTGTGTAGATCTTAGGAATCACCAAGACCTACGCGTTTTGGATGAACTAAACTGAGGGCTTGGTGTCCAAACAGACTCCAGACAACCCCACAGGATATGTCAGCTGTTAGACCAGCTAGCTCTACAGTGCCACTACCACGCCCCTGTATCCTACAGTGGTGTAGGTAGCTTCTGGAAATCACTGAACATGACAACCCTGATTCCTAAGGTATCGTGGCAAACAGTACACTACTTTTCACTCAGTCACTCATGCTTGCATATTCTCAGAAAGCACACAGAATGATGATGGGGATGTTTTCAATAAGTATTTATTGGTCAAGCGTCAGTCTCGTCTAAAACATATTTGCTGCGACAATCAGCAGACAAGAGCATACGAAAGTGATTGCAAGCACCAATATAGTAAACAGTAGATACATTTTTACCATATTGCTAAAAAGATGAACATACGTAGCTCTGATAAAACACTAGCATTTGTGTACTCCTACAATGCACACCCTACCTAATTTGCCTAAATGTACCTAGCCTAGATATGTATGTGAAGCGTGTATATGTGCATATATGTATGTAGCCAAGTATCCCCTAGGGAAGAACCAACCCCCTCACCTGATGGTAGAGAATGAAGGACCCCGTCTCTTCTCTGAGGAAGACAGCGTGAGAGGGAAGTCAGACTGCTGCATGTCAAAGATTCAGCATGCAGGACCCCGTGTCAGTGTGGAAGGAATTTTCCTGTCCTGTGTAGGGGGGAATAGGGGTCTTATATACCAGAATGATTACTCCATGGGTTCTTCTAGGATCGATGTGTTTTGAAAATGATTGTGAATGTTTTTCAAAACAAATACGATCATGTACAGCGGGTCTGTTGTCCAGAATGATGAAAAGGTGGTGACTCTTCTTCAGAATATCTATGCAGTGCCTGAGGGCTTGTTTATATACGTAAGTTACAGGTATTATGATAATAATAAGAAGCAGCATGTAAAATAGAAGAGCCTGGTGTCGAAGAGACAGGGAGAAAACTACTGGGTAAAAGGTCACCAGTCAGAACCGTTATTATCATGTGGATAGGATAATGTATGTAAAAGAGGGCATACAGGGCAGGACTAGCCTAAGGAACGTGACACCCGCTCCTCTTCAGAAATGGTCAACAAGGTCATCTATAACCCTGGGCGTAGTTCGCGAAGTTGCGCTACGCGAAGCTACGTGAAGTGCACCTCGCACTACGCGAGCTACGCGTAGCTACGCGAACTGCGTAGTGCACTGTGCAAAATGCTGTTCGCACTGATTGCACAGTGCCGGATGCTTGTCCGCACTGTGCAATCATTGAAAACGGCATCTTGCACAGTGCGAGCTGTCTTTTACTGCCGCTCAAGTAGATTTTTACTCGAGCGGCAGCTTTCTCAACGCGGACTGGTAGTTTCTCATCGTGAGCGGTCGCGAGCATGCGCAACCACTCGCAATGAGAAACCTGACCTCCCTGCGTTGAGAATCTCGCCGGGAGGTTTTTTTCCACGCTCGCGATCGGCAACTTGATGTTGCTGATCGCGAACGAAAAAGTCTCGCCAGGATGTCATTTTGCTTGCTCGCGGTCGCCAACTTGACGTTGAGGACCGCGAGCAAGCAAAAAATGACCGCTACGCTACGCGTGTTTGCACTGTGCTACGTGCAATTCGCATAGTGCGAAGTTGCGCAAACTTCGCAAACTACGCGAGCGTAGCGTAGTGCTTTGCCCAGGCTTAGTCATCTAGGTGATTCCAAAGCTAAAGCCATTATAAAAGCATACAAATCATCATAATTAAAAATACTAAAAAACACTTTAAAAGTTTGTTAAAAATGTCCATAAAATCAAAGTCGGGAAAAGAAAAAGAAGCCTTCTTCCTAAAAGCCTTCAAAAGGTCCTCTATACTTGTATATGGTGTTATTATTACACTGAGAACCTTGAAAGCCATTAGGCTCAGTTAGACCAGAAAAGGAGGAGAAAATAAAACAAAGTCAGTTCAACCTTCAATTTGGTAAATGTTGAAAAATGTGCCAAATAGTTCCCAGCGCAGGGAAGGCCAGATTGTTTAAGAATCCCGTGCTGAAGATTCAACGTCGCTGAACATTGCATACACAGGTGGCAATCCCTCCAGTACTTCCAGTATTATGTAAAGTGAGCAAAGGTGATCATCTGTGGTTCCCCTCAGCAGCCGCCGGGGAAGAATGCGATGCCTGTGTGCCTGAAACCGATGCCTGTATATCTGGAATAGAGCCGATGTCCCTTCCAACAGGAGCGGAAGCATCCCTTGGAGGCTCTAAGAATGCTGTCATCAACATGGAAATATGCTGGGGACAACTGTACATGTGGACCTGCAAGGGCTCCAGTAGCACATCTTCTGGCAGCGCAACCAATGGAAGTGTCAAACACAGGTCCAACACGCATCCAAATCCACAGAAGAGGCAGCAGAATACAGGCAAGATGCAGTCTAGCCAGGCCAGTCTAAAAGATAGGAACAAATGCTCACTCAGCTCTCGAAGCCGAGGTCTACCCAGGTAGAACACCATTCGTTCACAACAACGTTGCTCCAGCAGTGTTCTCTCCATATCTTGAGTGATTGGGACGTCCATTGCGAAGCAATACAATTAAAATAAGGATGCCCGCCACTGAAAGCATGACCAAAGGAAGCCCTCCAAAAATGATTCCAAGTACGGAGTGTATGAAAGCTGGATTTACTCCGAAGATGGTCTGAAAGGTGGTTAACAGACCTGATCCAATGATCTTAAATAAGTGTACGATCCCCCTCGTATCAGACATGTTAAAGATCCGATGAACTATTTCTCCGAAATGGAGCGGGAAGTTCGTACGGACCAGGGGCTGTATCTCTGCTCAAGAACTTGCAACCTGGAGATCAAACGTCTCTCAGGATGAAGTTAAGGCCACATTTTACTGAAACAGCATGGCTTTCAGTCTGCTCAGAGAATCAAACCTTATACTGGAAACATTCAGTGAAGGCCACAGTGGTGCCTCCCTAACTGTGCGAGATGGGCGAAACAATATTTGCTTACAACAAACAATCCTGGAGTTTACTGTGACCAGATATGTGATGTATGGTGCCATCCCGCAACAACCCTGGTCATTCAGCATTAAGTAACTCCCATTCGAGAGTAACTGGAAAACTGGATGAATCACAGCAGCTGGGGAGCCCTTCAAGTAGCAAGACAGGTTCGTTATTGATGCATTACAATGCCTTGTGAAGCGACACTTCTTTGCAAATTAAACACCCACTTAAAGCCCTCACTGCCTGTACCACTTAAGAAACCTCAGTGTATTTATTCCTACACCTATATCTATACAATAGCTCTCAGGTTTTTATGTATGTACCCTTCACCCAACCCGTCATACCTGCCTACCTGGTGGTGTTTAAGGCAGTGTTGGAACTGGAATTTTTTTTTATTTTTTTATTTTACTGAGTTTTATATAGCGCAGATTTCACCCGAAGGTATCGGGTATCAGAGCGCTTTACATAGCACCAGTTGCGTTACATGAGGACACATTCATTTTTTTTAGGCACGGGGAGATTAAGTGATTTGCCCAGAATCACAGGATGTTCAGCGTCATTGCCGAGACTCGAACCCGGTTCCCCAGATTCGAGGTTGACCACCCTAGCCGTTAGGCCAAATCCTCTCCCCTATCATTGTACCCAGTGTCTCCTCACCTGTTAGCGTATCATTCGATATACCTTCAATAGGTGTGGGTGGGGGGATACGTGGTATTTTCAGGTCTTTAACCTTTGCAAACCCATACCATGCAATTGTTGCACTGTTCTGTTCAGGAAAAGTATCAGTAGTAGTATGAGGCAAGCTCTAAATAAAGCCTCACTTCCCTGAACTTGCCATTCTTTTGTCCCCTGATGGATTTTGTGTCTCTCGTGTCCCTCCAATAGGCGAAACCCTTTATAGACAGTTCGGAGATAAAAGGTGCTGAGTGTATCTGCCTGGTATTTGTAAGCATAAGTTTCTTCGCGTTGCATTAGTATGTGTAAGTTTATAATAATACGACGCTGGGACTGATGTATTCAACCCTGAAAAGTATGCAAATTTCTGTATAAAAGTGGCAGAACTACCTTTCGGCGGTGTCGGGCAATGTTCTAAGTGTTAGTGCATGGGACGCTAGCCTTGTTCAAAAAGTGATGACCATAATGCTGGTAACAGTACATCTATTCAAAATCAGATGTTTCTTCATATAATTCCCTGTAAGAAAATGCAGCAGATTGTTCTAAATCTGAAAGCAAAGTATTTACAGTCTCAATGTCCCAATCATTAGAGAGTGTACTCGTGGTAATGAAATCATTCAATGACATTTTGAATACATGTGGTAATTTCAAACGTTCAGTAGGACCAAATACATCATATGAAACCCTATCCCAAACTATACCGTCTGGTACTGGAACTGCTGGAATGTTCACTAGGGACAGGTCTCTCTGTTCACAGTGTGATGATATATGAGATTTCTGAACCAAGTTCACAGGTTTTACTGTAGAGCGATAATGTCCATTCAGTAGTAGGAAAAAGACAGTTACTATACCAATCCTAATTAAAAGGAACAGGATCCCTAATGCAAACCAAGGATGCAACCAAGGGAACACAAATTAAGTCTTTTTCAGCCAGAGATAGAATTGTCGAAATTTCTCTTTTTGGAAATGGGTGGCGTTTGCTCAGGTTCACTTGGATCTGAAGAAAAGCCATTGAAGTTGATAAAGTAGCCAGATGCAGTTCAATCTATTTTTGGTAGCTCTGGCAGGTGTCTCTTGTGCAGGCATATTGATGTAGATGTCATTGGGGGCTGAATTGCAATTTGCGTTTCAGTTATATTTGGATGTTGTTTAATTTCAACTGGTGTTATTCACACTCCGTTATTTGATACACCTGCACTTTGCACAGGGGAGTCTTGAAACTTTATAAGGGGCATATCTACAAGGGCTGGCGATAAAATTATCGCCGCTTTAGCGTCCGTTTTCGGACGAAAAGCGGCGATAATTTTAACGCCCTATTAGCAAGGACACGCTAACGCGTGAATCCATGCTTCTTCGCCCTTTCCTTATCGCCCAGCTTTGCATCTCTAATGAGATGCAAAGTGGGCGTTCCCCCCCCAGAATAACGGGAGAAATGTCGTTAAGCGACATTTCTCCTATTATCAAGGGAATCGCTAACAAGCATAGCGATAGAAAAGTAGCGATAACCACGGTTATCGCTACTTTCCTTACGCATGCTTTAATTCTGACTTAGCCATGTAATCCAATGGGAGGTGGATTACATGGCTAAGATTCCACCCTGCCCTATCAGCAAGGTATCGCCGGTCACAGTGCGATTATCGCTGGTTTCCCAGCGATAATCACACTGTTTTCCAGCTATCGCTTGCATTTCTATCGCTTTGGAGATAAGCGTTGCTGATAGCACGCTATCTCCGCGATAGAAAGCAGCGATAGCCGGCGATAATTATCCTAGCGCTAAGTGCGCTTAGCGATAATTATCGCCGGCCCTTGCTGATATGCCCCTTAGTCTTTCCATCTGAACTTCCTGTATAGTAGAAAGAGGAGATCTACAGCTACTCAGGATTCCACGTGGCATACTGTTGAGAATCGGCCACATAGTGTGGTTTGATCAGATCAATGGAGACGAATCTTCTTTCTTTTTTACCGGCAAAAGGCGTAAGAAGTACTGTTCCTTCGACCGCCAGGACAGGTACAGGTGCTCTGTAAGATGGCCCAAATTCTTTCTTGTCCACAATCTTTTCTCTGACCAGGTCCCCAAACTACGGGATCCAGGCCAGATTCACTTCCCCAGTGGCGGTGCGTTTTACTTGGCCATTGCTTTGTAATGTCCAAAATTCATTGAGTTCCTGTAAAACAGCCGC
Organism: Calotriton arnoldi; assembly: GCA_963921515.1. NCBI lineage: Eukaryota > Metazoa > Chordata > Amphibia > Caudata > Salamandridae > Calotriton > Calotriton arnoldi. The sequence continues at coordinate 381,897 of CAWUFW010009563.1, forward strand.
ACAATTATTCAATTCAAATGGTTTTGCATCCGCCACTCTGCTGGCACAATCGAGGTCAGGTACTCACATTCTTGTCCCAAACAGGATCTCATAGGGGGTACGGCCTCCCAAGGATTTTCTTGGCATGTTGTTAAGTGCCCTTTGGACCCCATACAGGTGATTGACCAAACTGCCACCCGCACCAAATACCCTTGCTGTTAAGGATTGCTTTAGGTCCCGGTTTTTCCTCTCCACCACCAAATTTCCCTCTGGATGGTAGAGGGAGGAGTACCCCAAGGCCACGCCCATAGTTCTCATAACTTCCTTGTAAGCCCGTGGGCTAAACGCAGGGCCACGGTCAGAATGTAACGTGCCAATTGCGTATGTACGAATAAAGACTTGCAAATCCTTTATAACAGTTCAGGCATCAGTCGAGCACTGAGGCCAAACCCATAGGAACCTAGAGCATGAATCCACTACCACCATGATGTACTTGTAGTGCCAGTCTAAATTTAAGGGGCCGCAGTGGTCAAAATAGACACATACGACACATACTGATCTCTGTCTGAGATCAGTAGTGATGTTTGCGGTGGCCATGCGATGGTGGAACCTTTCATCTGCTGACAGATGTTGCACTTTAGGACTTAACCCTTGGTTCGTTTAGACAAACATGGCCACCAGTATTGCTGCTTCAACAATGAAATTGTTGCTGTGACTCCTGTGTGGGCTGAGCCCAGACCCTAGTGTGCATCTAGAATTAAACCTAATCTGCGAACACTGTTTGGTATAACTATTTCCCCCACTCCTGGAATTTGACCATACAGTGTGTTTTGCGCGGATCGTGGTAAGATTGCTGCCGCCTGACACCCGATGAATTCACTAATTGTTTTAACATTGTTTTTAACATAGAAATTAACTTTTAAACTGTTTTATACTGCGACAATTTTGCACAGCCATGAAAAGCACTTTAGCACTTTCCTACCTGCTTTCCTGTCCCGGTCCACCACGGCTGTTCACCGTTTGAGTGGAGGGCATGGTAGGCAGCACCCGGACCATTAACAGAGCACTTCTGGTCATGGAGGGGGCGGAGTAGTCTTCCCGCTCTCTCTCCTATTTCAGACCGATGTGCAAGTGGGCACGCAGCGGACGCATGCAGCGGGTGCGCTGCTGGCATGCCTAAGGCAAGCCCGTATGTGCACGTCCGCGCCCGACCGGGACCAGGTGCCAGGACCCCTGCTCCTTCCAAATCAGACCCTAGGAGCAAATTGTATTACTCTAGAGACTCACTACTGGTTCTTTCCAAACCTGTACTAGGCAATAAAACCTCCTGTATGAAGACCTATCCAGGTCACACGGAGGGCCCCTTTTCCTGTCTCAACTACAAATGGTGCAGCCTAGCACAGTCAGACTGGTCGAATAAGGAAGCGGATGACCAGTCCAAACTAAACTGTATCTACTTTAATGCCAGGTATGTACCCAAACACTCCCTTGACATTTGGGACACCATAAAAGAGACAAATCCGGATTTGGTTTTCATTACGGAAACCTGGTTGGATGAAAACAATTCCCCTGATATTGCCAACGCCTTACCTCCTGAATATAAAATACTAAAGCAAGACAGGCAGGGACAGAAGGGAGGGGGGATCGCTATCCTGTTTAAGGACTGCCTCACCTGCCTCCCTGTCACAGTAGCTCAACTTGGAGGGCATGAAATATTATCATTTCAAGTGTCCAGAGGGGGCCATATTATACTTGGCAGAGCAGTGATTTACAATCCCCCTGGATATCAGTCAGAGTTCAGTGCTAAACTACTTACCCAGTTATTTCCCGCATGTTTAAAATACAAAAATTACATGGTAATAGGGGACCTCAAAATCCACTTTGAAAAAGCAAACAATCCGGTGGCAACTCACTTGGAAAATGACATGCAGATGCTTCAATTAAAGCAGTAGGTCAAGGTGCACTGGACCTACTATTCTCTAATATTGAATCTACCCAGGACCGGGAGATTAAACCTCTCTCCTGGACTGATCACTCCTTAATCTCTTTTTCGCTCAGCCTGCCGGCAACCTTAATAAAATCTCCCAAACATTTACAAGTGGCAAATAGAGCCTGGAGACTGGTCACTCTTGATTCATTTCAACTCCGTTCCGTTCTTAACGATTCAAAGGCTCTAGGTGCCCTCCCCATTAATACGGGAGCAATAAGTCTCGAAACTGGGATTACAAACGCACTGGATCAGTGTGCACCTAAACTTAAATCAAAGTCTACAAAGAGAACACTATCTGAAAAGTGGTATTCACCTGAACTTAGGGCACTGAAAAGAAAGTGCAAAACAATGGAACACAATTGGAGATTGTCTAGACAGGACACGGACAGGCTGATATATAAGACAGAAATGAGGAATTATAATAATGCAATTAAGAAGGCCAAAAGAACCTACTTCGCAAAGCAAATAAATGAAAATAGCAACTCTGCAAAAGAGCTGTATAAAATAGTACGAGAACTTTGCAAACCAGCCAGTATGTCCCAAACCCTGCCTCCCTCAGTAGAATGCTGTGAAATGATTAGTGATTTTTTTTCTGATAAAATCAGCACAATATACTCATCATTCAGCATCAATGCCCCATTTAAAACTACCAATTGGGAACACCCGGACCTCCATCCCGATGCTCTAGCTCGTCTGGGTAGATTCTCCCCTTTTACTGAGAAACAGGTCGCAAAGGCTATGGGGGAAGTTAAATCAGGGTTCCTTCTTGATCCCTGCCCACACTTCATTTTTGCTTGGATCATACCTGCACTATGCCCATATGTCACACAGTTATTCAATCAATCTCTAGAGACTGCAGTTTTCCCAGAAATCTGGAAACAGGATATAGTGACCCCTCTGCTGAAAAAGGCAGGCACGGATGTACATAACCCAGCCAACTATCGGCCAATCTCCCAACTCCCATATCTCTCTAAAGTGATGGAGAAGTTGGTTAATAGACAACTATCCAACTATCTTGAGACAAACGAACTACTGAACCCCTCCCAAACTGGCTTTAGAGCCACTAATAGTATGGAGGCAACCCTCCTGGGCCGTCCTAGACAATATAAGATCTCTGATTGATCAGGGGAAGGCAGCAGCCCTGATCCTGTTAGACCTGACGGCAGCGTTCAACACAGTCTCACATCATCTTCTGCTGAAAGCTTTTTACGAAAAAGGTATACACGACAAAGCCCTTCAGTGGTTCAGTTCTTTCCTGAGCAATAGAACGCAAACTGTACAAATGGGTGCGTTCTCCTCAAGCCCAAAAATCATCAGCTATGGTGTCCCGCAGGGAGCCTCCCTGAGATCCATGCTTTTTAACGCCTATGTATCATCCTTGGCACAAATTAGCGAGAAATGGGGTTTCAGCATTTGTTCCTATGCGGATGACACACAACTGATGATAGCTATTGAAGAAAGGCATGAGGACACCAGGATAAAATTAAACAATTGCCTCTCTGAGATGGCGACCTGGATGTCAGAACATTGCTTAAAGCTGTACGCTGAAAAATCAGAAATCCTGCTCTTTGGCGGTGCCAATTTAATCTGGGATGCATCATGGTGGCCCAAATCGTTAGGAGATGCCCCGACACCCAAGCAGTGCGCAAAAACGTGGGCATCCTTATTGATAACACCCTATCCATACAGGACCATGTGCGGATCCTGTGCGGAAGAAACTTTGCCACTCTGAAGCTACTGAAAAGGCTCTTCCCCTGGATTCCATTGGAATGCAGAAGAACAATTACACAAGCCCTACTCATTAGTAAGTTAGACTATGGAAAAGCACTGTTCGTGGGCATGGCGGACTACCTCTTTGCACGCCAGCAGGTGGTACAAAATGCAGCCGCCAAACTGATGTGCAATAAAGGAAGATACAGTTCAGCATCTGAATGCATGAGAGAACTTTACTGGCTGCCCATACGTCAAAGAGCAAGATTTAAACTTCTGAGCCATGCACAAAAGGCATTACACCAATGCGGTCCCATGATCCTTCAGAACAAAATTCAAATCTATGCCCCCACCAGGTGCCTGAGACCATGCTATCAGCAAGCGGAGACAAAACATATAAAAAAGGCAAGGTCAGGTGGCCGCCCTTTTTCATACCTTGCTGCTACCCATTGGAACACATTTCCACAGGATCTACGTCTCACTGCTGACTACATAGCATTTAGAAAGAAGCTTAAAACCCACCTGTTCCCTAAAGCCTGATGTCAGACTGTCTAGCAGCACCCTGTGCCCCACCTCACCTCTACCACGACACCCCGCTACTCTAGCGCCGGGATATCCTGTCGGATGAATGTTGCGCTCTATAAATAAATAAATAAATCTAATTTGTAGGAGTACTCAAGTGGTAAGTCTTTTGGCACGGCAGAGCCATTTTTTGAGGCGTTGACAGCGATCAGTATATATCTATCTATCCTCATGTTAGAACCAGTGATTGCAACAATGGTAGCAGTTTGCACTGTCTCCTTTGCGGCTTCATCAGCCAGTGAATTTCCTTCAACGTGTATACCAACACTCTGATGACTCAAGGTGTGAATAACTTGAACCTGTGGCAGGAGTTCGTTCAGCTTTACCACTTGTTCTCCTAACAATTTATGCTTAATTGTGCAACCCTTGGAATCTCTAAACCCTTTTTGGCCCCAGTAATGAAGATATTTATTATAAGACTGTACACAGTAAAATGAATCGCATGTTATCAGTGATGACAATTCCCAATCCGTATTTTGTAGTGTAAGTATAAGGGCTTTTAGTTCTGCCAGCTGCGTTGTGCAATCTCCTAGAGATTGTGTAGTCGTATAGTTGGGATGGAACTTACCGTCCCACATACGTCCCTTCACTATATCACATGCTGCGCTATACTGTTGTTTACTTCCAATGGCAGGCTGAGCAGAACCGTCATTGCAAATGATATATTCATATTTTTCTAGAGGCAAAATTTAATTCGGGAGAGGGTATTCTTGTTCGTACTGCAGGAATGCTTGTGTTTTCAGTGTAGGATCATATTTATAATCTACATCTTTTGCAATAAGAGAATTAGCCCATTGTATCCATTGTGGGTGCAGTGCTTTTGCATTTTAAATGCTTGCTTTGGTAACAGCTTCTAAAGTTGGTACTGGGGTTAGGACAATAATGCTTTTCCCCTGTGCTAGTGCTCTTTCTCTCACTACAAGAGAAAAGAGTATGTCCAGAAGGACTAGTTTGCATACTTTAAAAAGAATGCCGTAGACCATCAATTCTAGGGTTCTTATTGCTTTATTTAGCTTATTTTAAATTATTTAGAATAGCAAAGCAAATAAATATGTTTTCATGTCTCAGAAAAGAAACCTTCCATTTACAGAACACCACACTTACAAAAACACATTTATACACAGTGTTTCTTTTCTGAGACATGAAAAAATATTTATTTGCTTTGCTATTCTAAATAATTTAAAATAAGCTAAATAAAGCAATAAGAACCCTAGAATTGATGGTCTAGGGCATTCTTTTTAAAGTATGCAAACTAGTCCTTCTGGACATACTCTTTTCTCTTGTATTTACAGTGGTCCAGTCCAGGAGGTTTTAGGACCCGAGCCTTCTTTGTTCTCTTTCTCTCACTACAGCAGTCTGTACTGCTGTCAGTATTTTTTCTGTGGCTACAAATTGCATTTCAGCATTTGTGTAGAAATGTGATTCGTATGCAAATGGGTCTGTCTCACCTTATTGAAAGTGATGTATGTATATCCTGATAAACCCATGACCACCCAGATCACCAAGTTGGTAGAATTCACACTTGTGTGTAAGTGTTTGGATGCTCTCATGTCAGCCTGAACGGAACCGAGAATATCTGTATGTTCCTGTGTCCACTGTTGTGCTGTGAAATCAGGTCTGATTAAGTCGTAGAAAGGTTTAACTCTTTCTGCGTAATCCAGACTGTATGTTCTGCCAAAATTTAGAAATCCTAAAATGGATTGAAAACCTTTCACAGTCTTTGGAGGCTGGAGCAGCGTGCATTTAAAAAAAAAATGGCTACCAGGCTCTTGCCTTCACTTGATAATTCATATCGCAAAAATAGGACATTGAGATGGGCATTTTTTGATTTCTTGAAGTTAAATCTGTAGCCCAAATTGGAGAACCCCACAATTATGTTGTTCACCCTGCATAAATGTTCGAGTAATTCATCGTCCGTTAGGTATGTGCCATCTACATAGGGCACTGCCTCCTCATCGCATGTTTGTTAAAGTTCTGATACTCTTACCGAGAATAGCCCGGGGCTGTTCTATATCCTTGGGGTAATCAACAGAATTGACGCTGAGTGCCGAGGGCAGAAAATGCTGTCAAATATCTGGTTTCAGGAGCTATATTTTGGTAAAAGAATCCATTTGAGATATCAAGTGTTGTTTTCTATTTTTTACGCACAATGTTATGCAATATTGCAGAACTGTGTGGGTTTTGAACTGCAAATGTTCATGTGCATGTGTTTAAATGTTGGTAATCCAAAACTAGATGATATGAATTGTCAGGTTTCATTATGGGAAACAGAGGATTATTCATTGGTGAGGTGCAAGTTTCAATCAAACCTTGGTATTCAAGCTGGTCTAAGATTTCTTTGACCTGTCTCTTTGCATCCTTTTTAATAGGGTACTGTCTCTGTGGATTTGGAGTAGATTGTAATGGGATATCCTAGTGAGTAGACTACACGTCCCACCCTAAATTATTGCAGTATAATGCTGCTGCAGCTAGCGCTAGCGACCACTCCTGCGTGTATGAGTGTTTTAAATATTCTGGAACAAGGTCGGAGAAAGAAGGAAAAATAACGCTTTCCCCCTTTGGGCAATCCATCACAAATTCTGTTGGCCAATTGTTTCTGCTAACAGGATGTCATATCTAAATTTCAAGTTCTCCCAAAAGAGACCTTTAGCTTTTCTTGCGATGCCCCCTCCATTTGGAGAATAATTTCATATAACTGATGTGGAACACTAACTCTTGTATCAGGTGTTTCCACCGTGATATGTTCATTCAATACTGCTGTCACAAGAAAAACCATCAGGTTCTGGTGAGCTATTGTTACTTCTGCCATGCCATCTTGCATCATCAGAGCCCATTCCCCGTTGAGTAGCTGAGTCCTCAGTAACCTGGGCATGTCTAATTTTCAAGCCGGCTACTTTCTTCTTTTTGAATTGAGGCTTTGTTTTAGGTTGTTCTTCCTGCTTGATAATGTAATCTGAATTGCGATGTGTTTCAATTTTGCCTTTGGTCAATCTTCTGTTTTATATTCTGACTGTCCTTCCCTCTCCGAGTTTTTCTATGAACCCTGAAATGAACGAAAGGAACGTGTATCAGTACCCTGATACCTGTCAGGTTTCCTAATGTTATCATGATTTCTAAGATTATACTTCTTTTTAGAGGACTCCCGCTGGGGAGGCCCACCACTTGATCGTGAATTGTTTCCTTTATTCTTACTTTTACATTGATTGTTATCCCATTTTGTATTTTTTAGAAGAAGCGGGTGCTTACTTTGAGTTATCCTTATGGGGGCTACCAACCTTTCGTGGTTTCCCTGGTTTGGCTTCCAAACTATCTCTACCTAATGCGGCATAGGTTTCTTCGATACTTTTTGGTAACTCTTGCTCCTTATTTATAGGAGCTACTTCCCTTAGGCAGTGGTGTATGGCCACTGCTGCTGCCTCCCCTTTTATATTGCTCAGCATGATTGCAGAGACTTAGGCAAAATTCATCCCCAAGTCCAGGGCAGGTCCTGCCCCTTACTCATTCTGTATCTGTTTCAATACCTCTGGAACGACTGCTATTGAAGGGGTACCCTGTATTCTGATATAAACGGCAGCAAAGATTGTTCCCCAAGTGGTACAATCCTCAATTAAGGGGAACTATCCCAATTGGCAAGCAAACAGTTAGAATTCTGTTTCTCCTGCAGGAACCGTTTGGGGAAATACTGCTTCCAGCTGTGCAAGTTTTTGTACTATCCAGAATGGAATTTGCTCCTGTTTGGAGGGTATTTTCCCCATGACTGATTTTAGTGTCTGTGGGCTAATTGTAGGTGTGGTCTGATGTGGTCCAGCTGGAGCATTTCTCGCAGGTTAGAATGTGAGTGTTCGCAAGACAAACTGAACAACGTGTCTGTATTGCTGCACTACCTTTTTATATAGTGTACGGACTTTGCCTACTGGTAGTGTACCTATTCTCAGGATGTTGAGTGTATGTCGCTAAGACTGGCCAGGTCACTCCTTCTGTGCTGAGCAGACTGAATCTTACGACAGATGTTGTGCATGGGAGGGTGCCTTTAAACCAGTTTCTGTGTTGCTGGTAAGTTAACAGGACTTCAATGTCTTTGTATGGAATGTATTCTTCAGGCGGTTCAACCACAATGTATCTGTGAAACAATTCAGTCTGTGGACCTGCAGGTGGGAACTGAACCCAAGAATAGAATACTTCTGATACAAACACCTTGTGTGCCTTAATCACAAAGGTAACACAGCCACCTATTGCAGGTATGCCATGTTATAACAATTCTATAGTTACTGCATTTCTGTAGTTTTCTGTAATGTTGAGAGTGTTTGCAAATTCTTCTTCCCCCGAACCGCTACTGCTACTCACATGGTCAGTAATTTTTAAAGGAGAAGAGAAAAAACATTTAAGAGTTTAGGTTTTGCACAATGTGGGAACCTTTTTTCCTTATAAGCTTGTTTTAAAGCTTCAGCCAATCCACAGGGTGTACCTGCTCAGCTGAGGTGGATATACCTTCCCACTTCAGACATCTCTGAAAAAGTGTGAGTAGGACTCTCTGAGAAAGAACGACTGAACTACTCAGATTTTAACTGCTAATATAAGAACCAAACCAATGTTGTCGGCGCCATGGAATGTAGTTCCTAGGAATCCCCAGGACATGCGCGTCTTGGATGACCTAAACTGAGGTCTTGGTGTCCAAACAGACTCCGGACACCCCCACAGGATATGTCAGCCGTTAGACCACCCAGCTCTACAGTGCCACTACCTCCCCCCTGTATCCTACTGTAGTATAGGTAGTTTCTGGCAACCACTGAACATGACAACCCTGACTCATCAAGGATCGTGGCAAACAGTACAGTAGTTTTCGCTCAGTCACTCATGCTTGCTTATTCTCAGAAATCACACAGAATGATGATGGGGATGTTTTAAATAAGTATTAATTGGTCAAGCTTCAGTCTTGTGTAAAACATATTTGCTGCGACAATCAGGAGACAGGAGCATAGGAAAGTGATTGCAAGCACCAATATAGTAAACACTAGATACATTTCTACCATAGTGCTAAAAAGATGAACATAGGTAGCTCGGATAAAACAGTAGCATTTGTGTACTCTTACAACGTGCACCCTACCTAATATGCCTAAATGTACCTAGCCTAGATATGTAGGTGCAGCATGTATATGTGCATATATGTATGTAGCCAAGAATCCCCTAGGGAAGAACCAACCCCCTCACCTGATGGTAGAGAACAAAGGCCCCCATCTCTGCTATGAGGAAGACAGCCCGCGAGGGAAGTCAGACTGCTGCATGTCGAAGATTCAGCATGCATGACCCCATGTCAGTGTTGAAGGAATTCTCCTCTCCTGTGTGGAGGGGAATAAGGGGCTTATATACCAGAATGGTCACTCCATGGGTTCTTCTAGGATCGCTGTGTTTTGAAAATAATTGTGAATGTTTTTCAAAACAAATACGATCATGTACAGTGGGCCTGTTGTCCAGAATGATGAAAAAGTTTTGACCCTTGTATAGAATAACTATTCAGTGCCAGTCAGAACCGTTATTGTCGTGTGGATAGCACAATGTATGTAAAAGATGGCATACATGGCAGGACTAGACTAGAGAACATGACAAGAGGGTGTAGGCACCTTTATGGTAGGCAGTCCACTGGCTACTACCTTACTCCCCTGTAACACCCATAAATTTAGTATTTGGATGGCTCCCCGAGACTTTGACTTCAGATTCGGCATGGGCAGAATTCACTGAGTTCTGCTACGTGGAACTCTGTCGAGTGGTTAAAAAAACTCTGCTGCACTACATGTGTGTGTGCTGAGTAGACCGTGTGTCCGTTCGCATTGCATTGGTCGATGTGGAGTGCATTCTTGCATTGCAAATCATGTGCAAATGGCATTACGTGGTTCTCATGTGCATCCTCGCATTGGCAAACACGCCCAAGCGGCACCATGCGGTTCACATGGGCGCAGTCATCTTGTTTTTCTACTCTCTGTTATGGTGCTGGGCCCAATTTTCACAATTTCTCTTTAATCTCTTTAATGCTCCACCTTTAAAACTTAACTACCCCTCATTTATATTTATAATATTAGCGTGCAGTTTCATGTTTGTGTATTTTACATTTTTGGGAATTTGATTTGGTGTTTCTTGTGATATTTGTATTTTGTTTATTTTCCCCTTACTTCCTTATTTCTTCTTTCCTTTCCTTTCCTTTCCCTTCCTTTTCTTTATTTTCTACCCCACCCAGCGCCATGGCAGAGGGTCGGCTCCTAGCGGGTGGCACTGCCACCCAGGTGTGCAGCCCGGGTGATCCTTAGCAAGGAGGAGGTGGGAGCACTTGTTTTTTTCTGTGCAGCTCTACTTTCCCTCCCTGCTGATAGCAGGTGGCAGGCCCAGTGGCGATATCCCCTGCAGGAGCGTCAGCTGCAGTATGGGAGGGTGTGCCAGATCGTGCCATGCACCAGCCATATTCAGCGCACCGTCCAGCAGCTGACCCACCGCTTGGCAGATATCTTGGACCGTGATCAGGACCTGCTCGGCCTGCTAGGCGTAGAGATTCCGGAGCTTGGTGAGTATTATTTATTTGTTGTGTGTGTGTTCATTTGTTTTCTGAATAGCTGGCTGCTCATACTCTGAGATAAGTTTTGTTTTTGGAATGTTTTTTGTTGTTCAGAATATTATTATATGATCCAGTTTCTTGGTTGTGCTAGGCAGGTGCTGAGCGCTACCTAACTGTACTCATCATTGGCACTCACTTTCACTGATTATTTAACAAGCCATTGTCGACTGTCCTGTTGTCACTATAATGAATCAGTGATATCAGTGAGTACCATGTTCTCTCTATGACTTTGTTTATGTAGCGCATACAGTTTCAAAGCTATTTCACAGCGATGTGTAGTATGCATCTATGCACTGCAAAAAAAAGGGAGACCGAGTTGGTCCATCAACGGGGTTGAGAAATGAGAATAAAATCAAAGATCATTCACTGCAATACATTAGTTCCAAATGTAGCTTTTGGTAAGGAAATTTGAAATAGGGATTTTAGGATTAGTATGGCCAACTCAACGAAAGGTAATAGACGCAAAACTAGTACTGTAGGGACCTGTTTTGGAGAAGTACAATTATATGACTGTGTTTGACTGTCATAATCATTTTGTGGAGATTAGCCTCACGACTAATCTGTTTTTTTTTAATCTTCTTCATTTCTTACATCAGCACCCAAAGGCAAGAAGAGTGACGTTGTTGAGGGTCTGGGAGAAGCTGGTCAGGAGGCACTGACCCCCAGCGGCGATGAAGAGGGCTCTGCTAACCCCAGAAGGTCCTAATATTTATTTATTATTTCCCCAATGTTTTGTTTTGTTATTATTGTCGTGAGATTAGGGCAGAATCTTGGTGTATATTGGAATGTTGCTGCTGGGTTACAGGATGGGATTTGCTGCCTGGAGGCTGACGTTGCAGGTGAGAAAAAGTTTTCTCTGACACCCTTATCTGCCGTCTTCCTTCCAAGTGGCAATGAAGACAGATACAAACCCACTTGTGCAAACACAATGGATTATTTTTTTTCATTACTGGTATCTCTGCATTATCTTTTTTTTCCATATATTATTTTTTTTTCTTTTTTGGTAGCTGACTTTTTCCGGTCTGTAGTCTCTAGTTCACCTATCTTCTGCTTTATTGTTAATCTTTCCCTCTCTCCTATATATATTGTGGTACTGTAAGAGTAAGACTAAGAATAATGCATTTTGATACTCTACTGTCTACTGTGAAGATTGCAGGCACACGTAAGGTAGTATTATCAATAATATTCACCATGTATGTTTGTTGAGAATGCTTTTTTCCTGCTTGTGCTCTAACAGTTGAGCTCATGAGAGAGTGGCCATGGTCATTGATCACCCCCCCCCACAATGTTGAGTGCTGTCTCATTCATTTATACAGTATACCTGCAGTTTTCCATGAGAGTGTAGCATGGCTGGAAACAAAAGTATGAGTTCCCACTCCCATTGCAATTGTCATCCAACACCAGATGTCTTTCATTGACCATTATTCAATGCCTGGCTTGTCTCACATTGTGTGAACCAACCAAATGCCCAGAGTGATATTTTTGTTAGAAGATACTGCAGTGCTAACCGAACTGTAGTGATGTATTGCGGTTGTATTTTTTGATTGAAAAAATTAAGGGGTGGTGCATCTGGCATCTAAATTATGTATGATGTTTATTCTAGCCACACAAACCACCAGTGATGCCGCTGCAGGAGGAGAGTCAGTTGAGGGGGAGAAGCATCCTCAGGGACGGGCATTGGTAATTCACATAATTACTATTATAAAGACGAGCTAGTACCAGGGCATCATCAACTCATGAGTGGGAACTCCCAGCTTTACCAGCTGCAGCGGTGGTTGAGTTATTATGGCCTCTTCTGTCTGCAACTCATCAAAAGCTCACATAATGAGCATTGATGCTTTTTTTGAAACGTAAAAGAATAGAGGGTTACAAGAAAGGAAATGTGTTTATGAGTGAAAGGGTGGGTAGGTGAAAGGGTGTGTGGGTGGGTAAAAGGATGAATGGGCAAAAAGATGCTTGGAAGAAAGGGTGGACATTGAATGGATGAATAATAGATTGGACATTTTATGGAAAGACTGGATGAGAGAAAGTAAAGCTTAATCATGGTGACTATGTGTGAATTAGAATCAAAGGATGAATGAATATTTGGATTGTTGTGATGAATAAGCAAGGCAGCTCTTCTCATGGAGGGGGCATGCTGCTCACCTACTTTGCTTTACTTTGTTTATGTAGAGTTATCAAAGCTATGGTTCAAAGTGGGGGTATTTTTTATGTTTAGTTTTTCTCCCTTGACTCACTGTATTTTTTAAGTGAGCCAGATGTTACTCACCATCATTCATCACCCCCAGCCAATGGAATTTAGCCACCCATGACCAAAGTGCAATATGGTTCAATTCGTTACATCACATGACTGCAGTGTTGACTATGCAATGAGCGTCTGCTTCAGTTGATGCAGCATTTACAAAGTTTTCAATGCATTGCAAACCGAACACACAAGGTGTGTTTCTCTTCCCCCACTCAGTCACCTCTTAGTACTTCACTCCTTTATTTTTTCCAAAGCTCTTCCACCCCAGCCTACCAAAAATTTGGAAAATTCATTCTTGGCATGTGCCACATTTGATTTTATAACCATGTGAAGTGTAGTGATTCAAGAATACATTTCATAGTTTCCCATAACAGATTAATTTAACACCTGTTCAGATTTTTCCCTTTCGACTCCTGTCGACTGGTACAGTGACCGAATAAGCCAAAGGTGACAAATCGATGATCAGTGTAGTGACCCCTTTAGTCTATATCTAAAGCTCTGCCCTACCCACATAATCCCTCTACCCTACTATGCAGTAGAGTAAGTCAAGTTTCCTTACTTACTGCACAGCAAATTAATTTGTGGGAAATAATATATGGTTGTGGGTGAAGCCAGTGAGTAAAGTGGGAGTAAGTGCATGATTTAATGTCAAGTTTGGTGTATGGGACACACTGTGACAAACATGACAAATACAATCTATATTGCCCAGCCCTTCTCTGTAGTGGAGTCCGTCATTTTCCCCAACATCTACTTATGGCAGACAGGATAATAACCTCATTTCAAATGTGAGGTGTGTCACATAGTATCTTATTTATTATTCATCTGCCTTTTGGGGTCAGGATAGAAACAGAAATGCATTTAGAGATGATCAGGGCCATTGGAATTAAAAATAGATGATTGACATCTACAGCCCCCCTGCTGTGGACTGTAGCAAAATACCGACGCGAGGCTAGCAATGAGCATGGCTCCATTATTTTAGTACAACACACAACTTGCACTCCATAGTACATAATGCCGTACTCATTGATGAGAGAACATTTATTTTTCCACTCAAAGTGTCTGTTTATAGTTACTTGAAAAGCCTTTAGAAGAAATCAAATTAATGTTTTTTTTAATCCGGTGTTATTCTGATTTAATACTTTTCTGCCACATAAAGTGCTTTTATGCAAGGCATGTGTGGGTAAAACAAAATTGGCCTTGTGACTCTCTTATCATAGTCACATCAAATTCCAATGCCCCTAGGGGACCAGCAATGTACTGCTACTGTGCCACCTACTAATTGAAAACAATTGTTTGCACAGAGCATTATTTACAATTTGTCTTTTTTCTTTTTGTTTTTCTCAATATAGGTACTCCTGCCGGTACACCTGTAGGACGCAACAGGCAGGAGATAGAGGCCCATCTGCTGCGGAAGAGGCTGGAGCATATCCCGCTTGAAAATTGGCAGCTCGTCATCTAGGAAGAGGAGGAGGAAATGAATGCCTCTCAGCTGGGCCCCAGTGCAGCTGGCCCCCCTCAACCTCCAGCCTCCCGGCCATCCCATCGCCAGCACCACAACCAGCTTATATCAACAGCTGCCACCCCCTCCCACACTGTCAACAGCAGGACATTGCTGCAATGCATCCCGCAGCGGCTGGATTCTATAGAGAGCCAGCTCACCACAATGGAGAAGAGTCTGGACCAGCTCTGGACCCAAATCCAGAATGCCCTCTCTTAGCTCTTTTTTACATTTTTTTGTTTCGGTAGGAGGGACTTTTTGTGGCTGGATGGAGAGGGTGGGAAGGGAGTTGGGACTGGAATTCTATGGACATTTAAGATTTTTGTAACACTGGGTCTTGAGTCAGTTTGTTTGGGGAGTGGGGTGGGCATGTTGTGCGGGTGAAGAGGGTGTTTTTCTTTGAAAATAAATAAAGGGAAAACTATATTTTATCAAAATGTATGCCTGGGAGTAGTTTGTTTTACTTTTACTTAGCACTGCTTCTCTGTAGCACAGTACTTCATTTTCCCCAACGTCTACTTACAGCAGACAGGATAATATCAGAGTTTCATACGTGAGGTGTGTCACGTAGCATCTTATTTATGATTCTTCTGTCTTTTTGGAGTCAGGGTAGAAAAAGAAATACATTTGGAGAAGCGCAGGGCCATTGGAATCAAAAATATTTATAACTCTTTTTATTGATGACAAGTTTCCACAGAGCAAACACTTTACAAACATAAGTGACCAAGGGTGCACAGTCTTTGTTAACTTTTTCCATAGAACGCAGATCATATCCGTACCATGACAGTGATATATTCAGCCAATTTTCACTTAGTCTACCCCGGATCTTGCCTCTTTCTCTGCTGGGGGGCTCACATATACCTCCCCTGTAGTTGTTCCATTTTTCCCAAATCTGTGACCACTTGCTGGGACACCCTCTAGATTCATACACTGTCCTCTCTGTCAACATACTCCAATCCATGTCTCTTTCCCATGCTGCTAAGGACGTTGGCTCCTGTGCCCTCCACAGTCTTGCAGCGTTCTGTTTCGCAGTTATCATTCCAAGTGTCACCCATATTCTCTCTTTGGTGTTTAGGTCAGTAGGACCCCATATATTCAGGAGGCACATCTTTATACTGTAGTCAATCTTACAACCCATCACTTCTGCCATACACTTTGTCACCTCAGACCAATACATCTGAATATATGTACATTTCCAGAGTATATGCACAAAGGTGCCCTCCTGCCCACATCTTCTCATGCATCCTGTTTCGGTTCTATAGCCCTTATTTACTATTGCAGGGCCCGCAAGATAAATTCTGTGGAGCACTTTCAGTTGTACCAGTCTCAGCCTAGAAGAGATAGCTACCTCCTTGGGGGAAGCCGTTGCCTCAAGCTATTCCTCATCCTCCAGCCCCACCACATCATGCTCCCACCTAGTTCGGAGCCAGAGGAGGGGGTCAGACATGTTATTAATTAGTTTCTTATAAGTCAAGGAAATGGATTTCTCTGCCTTGTACTCGTCTAAAAGTCTGTCTTCTAACTGGGAGGTTTGTGGTGGTATCTCCCCTTTTGCTATCACCACTTGCAGTGCGTGTTTGATCTGTATATATCTGAAATATTCTGTGTTAGCTAGTTCATACTCTGTTTGTAGTTGGGTAAAAGTGACTACCTCTCCTGCCTTCCACAGATCTCCAACCTTAGAAACGCCGATCAAGTCCAATCGTTCAAAGCCCTTAGTGTGTCTGAGATTGCCAAGGACTTCGGTGTCCCATAGAGGGGTAGTTATTTTACCCTCCAATCAAGGCTCTTCGTAGCCACCCGCCATTCAGGAACTGCATGCATTGTGGGGCCCGACAGGCTCATTTTAGTGGGGTTGATATCCAGCACCCTCGTGAAATCTCCCCCTGGGAGCAACCATCTATCCATTTGATATTCAGGGTCCCCCTGGGGCCTATATATGCATTGATTAATTGCAGTAAGTTGCGCAGCCCGATAGTATCTTTTGATATCAGGGAGTGCAATTCCCCCGTCATTAAGCCTGGGCGTAGTTCGCGAAGTAGCGCTACGCAAAGCTACGCAAAGTGCAGTTCGCACTACGCGAGCTACGCGTAGCACTACGCGAACTGCGTAGTGCGCTGTTCGCAATGATTGCACAGTGCCGGATGCTTGTCCGTACTGTGCAATCATTGAAAACGGCATCTTGCACAGTGCGAGCTGTCGCTTACTGCCGCTCGAGTAGATTTTTACTCGAGCGGCAGCTTTCTCAACGCGGACTGGTAGTTTCTCATCGCGAGCGGTCGCGAGCATACGCGACCACTCGCAATGAGAAACCTGACCTCCCCGCGTTGAGAATCTCGCCGGGAGGTTTATTTTCCACGCTCGCGATCGGCAACTTGATGTTGCAGATCGCGAACGAGGAAAAAGTCTCGCCGGGATGTCATTTTGCTTGCTCGCGGTCGCCAACTTGACGTTGAGGACCGCGAGCAAGCAAAAAATGACCGCTGCACTACGCTACGCTACGCTACGTGTGTTTGCACTGTGCTACGTGCAATTCGCGTTGTGCGAAGTAGCGCAAACTTCGCAAACTACGCGAGCATAGCGTAGTGCTTTGCCCAGGGTTACCCGTCATACCACCCTCGTGTGAGCTTCTGAATGGATATCCTGGGTGGCTTCCCAGCCGTAAAAGTTCTTTCTGGGCATCTTCTATAGGGACAGTGGGAGAGATTTCCAATGTCTACATCAGATCTAAGTCTTTGTAGCGGGGGCAAGAGTTTTCGTTCATAAAAATGGGTACGATCTTTGGAGACATAGATCCCCAGGTATTTGAATCCTACTTCGGCTTCACTAATACTGATACCCCTTGGCAGTGTAGGCAGCTTACCACACAAAACATAGATGACCGATTGGACCAATTTATACAATAGCCAGAGTATCTTTTGATATCAGGGAGTGCAATTCCCCCGTCATTAAGCCTGGGCGTAGTTCGCGAAGTAGCGCTACTCGAAGCTACGCAAAGTGCAGTTTGCACTACGCGAGCTACGCGTAGCACTACGCCAACTGCGTAGTGCGCTGTTCGCAATGATTGCACAGTGCCGGATGCTTGTCCGCACTGTGCAATCATTGAAAACGGCATCTTGCACAGTGCGAGCTGTCTTTTACTGCCGCTCGAGTAGATTTTTACTCGAGCGGCAGCTTTCTCAACGCGGACTGGTAGTTTCTCATCGCGAGCGGTCGCGAGCATACGCGACCACTCGCAATGAGAAACCTGACCTCCCCGTGTTGAGAATCTCGCCGGGAGGTTTTTTTTCCACGCTCGCGATCGGCAACTTGATGTTGCTGATCGCGAACGAGGAAAAAGTCTCGCCGGGATGTCATTTTGCTTGCTCGCGGTCGCCAACTTGACGTTGAGGACCGCGAGCAAGCAAAAAATGACCGCTGCACTATGCTACGCTACGCTACGCGTGTTTGCACTGTGCTACGTGCAATTCGCGTTGTGCGAAGTAGCGCAAACTTCGCAAACTACGCGAGCGTAGCGCAGTGCTTTGCCCAGGGTTACCCGTCATACCACCCTCGTGTGAGCTTCTGAATGGATATCCTGGGTGGCTTCCCAGCCGTAAAAGTTCTTTCTGGGCATCTTCTATAGGGACAGTGGGAGAGATTTCCAATGTCTACATCAGATCTAAGTCTTTGTAGCGGGGGCAAGAGTTTTCGTTCATAAAAATGGGTACGATCTTTGGAGACATAGATCCCCAGGTATTTGGATCCTACTTCGGCTTCACTAATACTGATACCCCTTGGCAGTGTAGGCAGCTTACCACACAAAACATAGATGACCGATTGGACCAATTTATACAATAGCCAGAGTATTTCCCAAATGCTATAAAGATATGCATTGCTCTATTCAGGGAGGCACCGGGCGACGGCAAATACAACAGTATATAGTCAGCTTATAACAAAATACGATCCTCCCAGCATTCAGCCTATTGAAGTCCTCTAATAATAGGGTCTTTTCTCATCCACATTGCCAACGGCTCCAACATCAGGGCAAAGAGCAACATGGACTTTTGTTTGTTGACCACTACTTGGGCCAGTGGGCTTTTGTACAGTAGCTGAATCCAGCTCAAAAAGCCTGGGCCAAATCCTAATTTCTTTAACATATAGGACCATTCAATCGTGTTGAAGGCCATGGCGGCATCAAGGGATACCACCACCGTGTCTTCCCTATTGTATTCACTCGATCCATCACTCAAGGGGGCCGGCGTAAGTTAAGAGAAGCATTCCTGGCCGGGACTGCACCTATTTGGTTATAACTTGTAGTAAGCGGGTGGTCAGTATTTTCGCTAGGATTTTGGCTTCTGCATTAAGCAGTGATTTCGGCCTTTATGAGGAGCATTCGTTCTTGGGTTTCCCACTTTTGTGGATAACCACTGTGGTTGCTAACCAATGGTCTATTGGGAGTGTTCCTACCTCTCGGCTCTTCTGAAACATTGCTGTCAGATAGGGCGCAAGCCTTCTAGGGGCGAGTTTGTATAATTCAATAGGCGAAGCATTAGGGCCCATTGCCTTGCCCGCCCACAAATCTTGTACAGCTTTTTCAACCTCTGTAGTTATTAAATCCTGTTCTAGTTCTTCCCAGTCTTCATCAGAGAGCATGGGTAGGGAGATGTCTTTCAATGATGCATCTGTGTCCTTTCCCGTATGAGTCGTTTGGGATTTGTAGATCCAACCATAATAGTCCCCAAATGCGTTCGCAAACTCTTGCGGCTCGGTGCGTATGTTGCCAAATTCATCCATAAATTCCACCACTAATCTATTGGCTTGCTCTCTGCGGTCCAGCCAGGCCAGTAGTTCCCGGCCTTGTCCCCCACTGAGTGTTGCCCTATATTGTGCTTTAGCAGCATCCATGGCTAGGGCCACGTATTCTTTTGTCTTTAACTTCAAGGTATGCCTGACCTGGTCTGTGTTAGTATCTCGTAGTTTCCCTTCCAATTCCAGTATATCTGTTTCAAGTTTTACTAGTACTGCCTGCTTTTCTTTCTTGATTCCTGTGATCAGGGAAACAGCATAGCCTCTAATTACGACCTTAAAGGCCTCTCACAATGTATGTGCGGAAGCAACCAAGTCTTCATTCTCACTGAAGTAAAGTTCGGTTTCTCTCACTATTTTTTCTTTTCTCAGGGGGATCCTAAGATACCAAGGATTTATTGGGGCTATTCTTCCGGTCCGTGGCTCCCCAACATCTAGCAAGGCCCAGATGGGCAAATGATCTGATATTCCCCTAGCTAGGTGTCTCACTTCACTGATGTGTTCTAACTGGTCTGCTGGCGTTATGATATAATCTATTCTAGACATGCTGTGGTGGGCCCCTGAGTAAAATGTGTACTGCTGCTCTACGGGATGGTGCACCCTCCATATATGAATTAATCCCATCACTTCCAGGAAATTATGGATTTGTGTATGAGCTGGTGGCAAGTCCCTTGGGGGCCAGCTATCAAGCTTATCTGAAACGATTGAATTGAAGTCACCCCCGACAAAGAGTCTCCCCTCTTGCAGGGTAAGCAGGAGGTCACCCAGGTCCTTGAAGGCTGGGGTCTGAAGGCCTGGTGGCATGTTTACTGATACCAGGTTTAATATGTGACCTCCCTGAAAATGCTACGAATCTATCCAAGTTATCCGTCTATGTGCGATCAATAGCCATCTGGAAGCTTTTCCGCATCATAATACCCACTCCCCGAGATCCGGTGCCAAACGCAGAGTGTGCCACCAGCGGAAAACCCCACCTGGTCAGTGCCTTGCAGGCATTCCCCAACAAGTGTGTCTCTTGGAGTAAAATCACATCAGGTGAGTGTTGTCTTACATATTGCAATACTATGCCTCTCTTTAGCTTATCACCCAATCCATTCATGTTCCAGGACAACAATTTAAGTCCCTGTTTTAGAAGTGGTCCCATTTCCAATTACAGCAATATTTTGCTTCATCAATTGTGCCCACCCAGGCCTCCCGCAGTCTCGGTATGTCACATCCAATCACCTAGCACCCCATTTCGCTAGTTTCTCAGTGCAAAGTGTGAGAGCCCTAGTGGCCCATTCCTGTCGTACCATGTCATCGTCATTTGAACTAAACAAAAAACTTAACAAACATCCCACCCCCTTCCTGTTTGCATGTATTTCTGAGTGCAACTTATTGTGCTCTTTTCTGACGGCGGCAAAGTTGCTTGATGACAGGAATCCCGCCCCCTTGACAGCACATGCCACCACCCCCCTCCCTGCATCCCTGAATGGCAGTATCAGAACCTCCCACCTCCCCAACTCTGCAGAGCGCCTATCATCCACCCCTAAAACGTGTGATACGTGAACCAACCGTCAACCCGTTCAGCATCAATTGTCAGTGCAAAACCTTATTGATATTAGAACCTCCCGTGGGACCCAATCTCTTTCCTCATTTTCAAATCCCTAGTCTCTGTGAGGGGACAGACCACGTATTGTTCAAAACCTTACTTGTATGTCCATTGGGGGAAATGAGTCTCGCTGAAGCCAAACAGGAAGGGTACATATTATCCCCAGCTTATAACAGTATAAAATACAATCCAATTATTTTGGGGTGCCGTCAGACAGAGGGGTGTTGTCAGATGCCATCCCTGCATCTTGCTCCGCTCGGGATTGCCCCAGCCTGTCCTGCTGACTTTGGTGATTCCTCTTACCCACTGTGCGCCATCCATCGAACCATTCCCAAGCTTCCTCAGGAGTATCGAAGAACCAGACTTTCCCTTCTGCTTCCACACGCAGCTCAGCTGGGAAAAGCATCGCATATTTGATGCCTTTCTCACACAGGGCCCTCTTTACCTCGAGGAAGCTGCGTTGTTGATGCTGGACTTTGAGCGTAAAGTCAGGAAAAAAGGTCACTTTACTAATTTCAAATGTGACTTGTGGTGCAGTTTGAGCCGTCTGCAATATGATGTCCCTTACCACAATGGGCCTTGGAGGTGCTCTGTATTTAGGTCTGCCTCCTGGCACCCTGTGCACCCGTTCGATCGTGAACATTTTTGATAGTCTTGTGGGCTGTAAGTAGGTTGTAACCAGCTCTTCAACTAACAAGTCCATCGCCTGCCCCTCCGCACGTTCTGGCACTCTGAGGATTCGTATATTATTTCACCTTGACCTCCCTTCATACTCATCAAGCTGTGCTTCCATCCTTTTATTACAGGCCTGCAATTCAGTCATTTGCTTTTTGAGCGTCGAAGCGTCTTTGACTAGGAGCTAGTGGTTGATTCCACTTCTTTAATTCTAGTGTTCATATTTTGCATATCAGCCCATATTAGAGAAACCTCAGTGGACACAAAGTCAATTCATTCCAACGATGTTCTTACCGTTGTAATGGCCGTCATTATATCTTGGAGGGTCAGTTCTGACGAGTCGTCCGTCTGTTGCTGTTTCCCTGGCAGTTCCTCTGCCTCATTCTCTTTCGGGCCCTATCCCTTTTGCCAGGCGTATTTATCTAATTTAGCTTGCATGGCCGTTTTACCACTTATCCCTCCAGCCATGTTGGACCCCCGTGGGTTTTGAGGTTGTCTGTATGAGAAGTCATGGCTTACCTCGCATCCGCTGTCTATCCAGGACATATAACTCTTGTCTCCCCATAGGGTGTTGTCGACCGCCCCTGCCACACACTCCAGTATTTCCTTCTCACACCCCGCCGTATCACTGTGTTTGTTGTGAGCAATTTCTTTCTGTTGCCAAGATTGCATTGTCTGCGCCCACTGGACCTGCACCAACAATTACTGGCCCCCCTTCAAATGCTCAGGGTCTTGGCCAGGTTAAATCAGGCGATCACAGTTGTTCGCTAGTTCAGGCTGCACCCTCGAAGGCACAGGAGCCTCCAATACTGCCTCCTCTATGCATGCAGGCCAAGTAGTTTTCAGTAAGTGTTTTTGGGGGCCAGCAAGTGCATATGTTGACAGGCCAACGACGTCTTTGAGTTGGATTTCTGTTCAAAATACATGGAGCCGTGTACTGCCTTTTGGATTTAGCACCCGGGATATTTTGGCAGGGGCATATCCAGGGGCCACAAACAGATCCCAGCAGCTATCGCTGACGCTCCGGGCCACTGCTCCTCCCAGCCCTCGCCTCCGCGTGACTGCCGTACTTTTGAATATCGGCCCAAGCGCCAACTTGGCATGATGTATTTCCCAGGGTCCGCAGTGAGGGGAGATGTTCTCGAATGATCGGCACACTTGGGCTTGTGCACCGCAGGCGGGTGGAGCTGGCTTCTCTCGTGGTGTGTCCTGTGCCGCAGCCTTGCTCCGGTGCTCTCTATGCATCACTCCTTTGCCTTCCAGGCCACTCATATCCACTCAAAGCCTCCACATTGGGACCAGGTCAGCCCACGGACGCTCTAGTATGCCCCAACACAGACCTTAACTGGGCTAGTCTCAGGAGGTCCGTTCAGATGATTGCGGAGTAGGGACTTGTTGATGCCGGCGTAGAGTGCGTTTCCATAGTCCAGTCTGCTGGTGATGAGTGCATGGGTGACTGTCTTCCTTGACTCAGGGGGGATCCACTTGAAGGTCTTGCGGAGGATGCGGAGGGTGTTGAAGCACCTGGAGGTGACGGCGTTGACCTGTCGGTTCATGGAGAGTGATGAGTCGAGTACGATGCCAAGGTTCTTGGCGTGGTCTGAGGGGGTAGGTGGGCTTCCAAGGGCGGTCGACCACCAGGTGCTGTCCCATGCAGAAGGGGTGGTACCGAGGACGAGGACTTCTGTCTTCTCGGCATTGAGCTTCAGGCAGCTGTTGGTCATCCAGACTGCAACGTCTTGCATTCCTTTCTGGAAGTTGAGTTTGGCAGTGGTGGGGTCTTCGGTGAGGGAGAGGATGAGCTGGGTGTCGTCGGCGTAGGATACGATGTTGAGGCCATGTTGTCGGACGATGGCTGCGAGGGGGGCCATGTAAATGTTGAAGAGGGTGGGGCTCAGTGATGAACCCTGTTGGACTCCGCAGGTGATTTTCGTGGGGTCAGAGAGGAAGGGTGGGAGTCTGATCCTTTGGCTTCTTCCGGTGAGGAATGATCGGATCCAGTCCAGGGCTGTTCCTTGTATGCCTGCGTCGTGTAGTCTGACGACTAGTGTGCGATGGGAGACGGTGTTGAAGGCTGCTAATAGGTCGATTTTGGCTCGAACGGGCGCGTTCAGTCGGAGCCGCTCTACTGTGCAGGCACCTTACTCGGCCGTTGGCCATGCCCCTCTGGAATCAAAAATAGATTATTGTCAACTACAGCTGCCCCACCTGCAGGCAGTAGCAAAATACCGACAGGCTGGCTAGCAATGAGCATAGCTCCATTATTTTAGCATAACACACAACTTTTACTCCATAGTGCATAATCCGTACTCATCAATGAGAGATCATTTATTTTTCCACTAAAATTGTCTATTTATAGTTACCTGAAAAGCCTTTAGAAGAAAAAAAAATCAAATTACTGTTTTTTTAATCCAGTATTATTCTGCCTGAAGACTTTTCTACCACATAAGGGGGCACATGCATCAAATATTTTGCCGGTCACAAATGGCCTGATTCACAAAATCGGCATGTTTGCGACTGGAAAAAGGTATTTTCTGATGCATGTACCTTTGAACATTCGCAATAATGGGTAATCACAATTTTTTATTTTACCAAAATTCTGAATGCATTTAGGGAATTGCAATTTGCGATTCCCTAATTTGAGATGCATGTAGCATTTCCTAAATGCAACTGTGCATTTAGGAAATGCTAATTACCATCAACTTCAAGTTGATGGTAATTTGTGCATGCATTGAAAAATACACAAAAAATGCATTTTTCAATGTGCTATGTAGCTCACACATGCGCTTAGAACATGCACGTGCTACATATATGCAAACGTACCTTTTTTTGGGGGGTGCTTCAGGGAGGCCTTAGGCCCCCAGGCACCCTTGGCTATGAATTTGCAATTTGCGATTACCAATATAGTAATCGCATATTGCGAATGAATTCCTTCTCATTCCTATGGGCCCAAAGGCCCATACGAATGAATGGAAATGCATTTCCTAATAGCGATTCACAATTTGCGAATCGCTATTAGGGAATGTTAAGGATTCACAAAATTATTTGTGAATCCTTCATGCATAGGCATTTGCGATTACCAAATAGCGAATCCTTTAAGTTTGCAATTTGGTAATCGCAAACGGTTACCTTGATGCATGTGCCCCTAAGTGCTTTTTATGCAGGGCACGTGTGGGTAAAACAAAATTAGCCTTACGACTCTCCTAATCATAAAACAGCAAATTCCAATTACCCTAGGGGACCAGCAATGTACTGCTATTGTGCCACCCAATAATTGAAAATAATTGTTTTCACAGATCATTATTTACAATTTGTCTTTATTCTTTTAGTTTTTCTCAATATACCTACACCTGCTGGTACACCCATAGACCCAACAGGCAGGAGATAGAGGCCGGTCTGTGGCGGCAGAGGCAGGCGCATATCCAGCAGGAATACTGGTGGCTGGTGATCCTGGGAGAGGAGGAGGAGGAAATGAATACCTCTCAGCTGGGCCCCAGTGCAGCTGGCCTCCTCGGGCTTCAGCCTCCTGGCTATCCCATCACCGGCACCGCCACCAGCTGATATCAACAGCTGCCACCCCCTCCCACGCTGACAACAGCAGGCCATAGCTGCAATGCATCATGGAGCGGCTGGACTCCATAAAGAGCCGGCTCACCACGATGGAGCAGAGCCAGGACCAGCTCTGGACCCAAATCCAGAATTCCCTCTTTTAGCCCTTTTTTAAACTTTTTTTTCTTTTAGTAGGAGGGGCCTTTTGTGGCTGGGTTGAGAGGGTGGGAAATGAGTTGAGACCGGGTTTCTTTGGACATTTCCGATTTTTGGGACATTGTGGCTTGAGTCAGTTTGTTTGGGGAGAGGGTTTGGCATGTTGCATGGGTGGAGAGAGTGGGTTTCTTTATAAAAAAAGAAAGGGGAAACTATATTTTATCAAAATTTATGCCAGAAGTAGTTTGTTTTACTCTTACTTTGCACTGCTGCCTTCAGTTTTTACGCAGGCTGTTCATGTGCTTGTAAGAGAGAGAGTGCCACTTAGTTATAGAGTTATACCTCTCTAACTATCTTGACTATTAGGAGGAATGCTGCCTTGACCTATATTGCCTACAACAACCTAGATAAACAATTTCTTATGCAGTAGCAGTTAGGTGCTTACTTACTAACTTAACAAGTTCACTTCTCTCTATAATTCTCTTACCTGAATATAGATGAATCAATAAATGGAAAGGCATCACAACTTCACAAGCGAGGTCCCACTTCCACCCAGGTGACCTCCAACTGTAGAATTGATCAGATGGATTATCCATTGTAAGCAACTAAATGTAAATATAAACACTGAGTTGGTGGGTTATATCAAAGATTTACAAAGAATTTACACCAGACTACTACATAATGACACAACAAGAATTCCTGATGATGATAAAATAACAAAATGTAGCAATAGTAGTAATTTTCTAATGGGGAGCTACTAGTAACTTACAAAATCCTCGAGTCATAAAAAATTGACTCAAAGTCTGGAGTGGACAAGCTTAAGTTAGGCGTTTATGGTTACTTAACACAAGGCCTGAATTATGTTCTTCGTTCTATATCTAAAATATGCATCACTTTTTATGCTGGATAGGTAAATGGCTCCAGTGTGAGCTATTGCTTAGAACTTGGATCCTGCAGTGAGTTGGTGTTGGTTTTACCACATCTGCCCCAATAAGTGTGTGGTCCATTGATGGTGTATATTAAGCCACAACTCAATAAATCACACAGCCTGGTGGAAGAGGGTTAGGGGTTTGATGAATGGATGGGAAAGGGGATTTAGGGAAAGGTTTGACAAAGACAAACACTACACAAGGACAACATTCATCTGGGCAATGAGAAGCACATCATTCGTCATCAATCTGTTATGAAAGGAAACAAAGGAAGGGGTATGACAGAGTACAGTTAAATGCATTGCAATCAGTCCTTCTGCCCTCAAGACCCAAGTTATCAGATATCTAATTGTTCTGTCTTCTAGGTTGGGAGTGAATCCACGCACCCAGTTCTCCAAATATGATTGTTAAAAGAGCTATGATATTGTATTGCAAAATTTGGTGGTGCATCTACATTCTCCTCAGAATGTCAATCGCACTTGGGTGGCTGTCTGGACTGGTGCGGTAGGTAAGCCGGAGTGTTGAGCTCAGCTTTTGCCTTTCGTTCATGCATGTGATTAGAAGGCCTGCGGATTGTAAAATAGAAACTGTATTTTAGAGTCAAGGAGAAGGACAAAAGGAGTGTACACTTCATTCCTAGTGTATCAACTTAAGAAGACTCAAAGGCAGAGCAAAAAAAACAAGAGGGGGCTCAAAGTTTCACTTTTGCCACTAGCGAAATCCACACACACACACCGCATTCCACAAATAAACGCACCTCTTTCCATTCCACATAGCTGAATACTAGGCCTCAGACTCTTGGTTTACCTTTGAACTGAAGTTGAGAACTTCTTGCTTCTAGCTATTGAGTTCTTCCATCTCCTCCTGACTGTGAATAACTCTGTCCCAGACCAGTCATCATGACCCATGAAAGATGGATGATGTGTAGTGCACTGATGTTGAAGAACACGTAGAAAAACAGAATTGCAGTATTTTGCATAGGTTTTTGTTTGTTAACTAAAGTGACTGTTCTGGTGTCTGAAGAACCTGAAAATGGAGACCCTGCGAGTAAATCTGGCTAAGTCTGAAAGGGCCAATCATCTCCAGGGAAAACATGATCTCCCATCACTCAGGCCCCAAACATTGCAAATAATCATTTCAGGCATGTTCCCACATTACAGCTCAGCATCCAACCTCACTGTCTGCCATCATGAATCAACAATCATCACTCATAATCACTCGACATTCAAATCACTCATTGGTGCAATGGTTAGCTGTTCCAATCCAAGCACGGTGGGAGGTACATTATCTCCCCTTTGTTACAAGCAACACATTGAAATTTTCAGTCTTGTAAATCAAGCAATTGTCTGGGGCAGGCATCATAGATGATGGGGAAAAAACGAAGAATCATAGGAGTGGACCGTACAGGTTAATTAATTTTTAGTACGTATGTTTGAAAAAGCTAATCACCTCCAGGGAAAAAATGATTGCCCATCACTCAGGTTCTAAAGATTGCAAATCAATCCTCTCACGCAAGTTTCCATGTTACAATTCAACACCCTCCCTCACTGTCTGCCACCACATGAATCATCATCACTCACAATCACTCAATAATCACATCACTCATTGGTGTAATATTTACCTGTTCCAATCCAGGCACGGTGGCAGATACACTATCTCCCCTTTGATGCAAGCAACAAATTGGAATTTGGCAGTCTTGAAAATCAGTCAATTGACTGGGTCAGCCATCCTAGATTATGAAAAAAAAGAAGGATTGTAGGAGTGGACCGTACAGGTTAATTCATTTTTGCTAAATAGGTGCATAAAGGCCAATCACCTTCAGAGGAAAAGAATGATAGCCAATCACTCAGGCCCCAAACATTACAAATCAATAATATCAAGAACGTTCCGGCATTATAGTTCAAAACCCTCCCTCACTGCCTGCCAACACATAAATCATCAATTATCATCACTCACACAATCATTCGCTCACTGTTGCAATAGTTGTAGTTACCTCTTCCAATCCAAGCACAGGTAGTTTAGGTAATAGGTATTCTTCTTTGACGTAGGCAACAGATTGGAATTTGGTGTTGGCACTCTTGTAAATCTACTATCTTCTGGGGTAGACCTGCCAGTGCTAAGTAATGCAAAAAGGGAAAGGCAACAGGCACACGAGGGGAGCAGGAATGGTCTCCAAAGTCATGAAGAAATTGTAGAGGCTTCTTTAATGCACTCTGCTCCAACTGCAGTCTGGCAATATATGTGACTAAAAAAAAATGGTGGGACAGCATAAATCTGACACAATAATAATAATGTCCCTTTAGAACCTTTTTTTGTTGTTGAAAAGATAGACGTTTGGCGAGAAATAATTAAAATGTTCTATGGGGCCACTGTCATACTTAGTCCAGGAACAAGAGTTCGTCCTCAAACTCAGGTGGTTCACCCAGGTGTTGTTCTGTTTCAGGAGTGATATAATTGTGTGGTATGAAATGTTGGTTCATTTTCCCCCACATATTCCAGAAAGAACGTCATTCACACGCTCATCAGCAGCAAGCACAATGCAACTCCAGCAATGCATGTTGAGGCCTACACTTATTGTACTGTGTCACGCATTACACCTGCTTCAAGCAGGCGTAAGGTATTGACGCAGTGGCGTCCTAGAAGTGGCAGAGTGAAATCTTGTAGATTTCACTGCGTCACTTCTACGAGGCTTTCCTGCATGGGGACGCCCACTCTGCATACATTATACCAGACGCAGGTATAATGTGATGCAGGGCTTTACAACGTGACACATCTCCCTAGATTCATCACGTTGTAAATTGGCAGCATTGTTTACATCACCGCTGCATCACAAAAGTGACGCAAAAGCGGCACAAAAGTGTCACAAGGGGCTTGTAAATCTGCCCCCATGTATCTGCCGCAGCCACACTGGATGATGCTCGTTCTCTCACCTCTCCGCCAAAGCCTGGACCACCCTCCCTCTCCATACTTCACCCTCACTAAACCACTTCAGGAAGGAATCAAGACCGGGCTCTTCAACTTATGCCTGCAGCACAGTCCCTGGATACCCCCCGCTGTGATGGGCCGTGCTATACAAATACCACTTGATTGATTGATTGATGACATAACTTAATCACTATACTCCCAATATTAACAAATGCAGCATGTACACTTAAACCTTGAGATTTATGAATAGTTACAGGGTATGCTAGAGAAACTGGAAACTGTTTACGTCGCACATATAAGTCTATCACGAGTAAAAATGTACAATGGGCCTTCCAATCAGCTTCACTCTATCAATCTGATTAAATGTAATTGCTAGGAACTCTATCTCACTCCTGTTAGGAAAGCTAATGAAATCAATAATTGTACTCATAGAACCATTAACTAATCCTTCTTCAACATTTAAATTATTCTACAGTTCCTGCAAACTCTTAAACATTTCTCTAATCCTGCAGTTTTTTAAACAGATTTTTCCAACAAATCCAATTTTGGTTGCAATTTTTAATTTAGGAATACTGTGGTATTCCGTTTTGTCTATTGCCATCAGCTCCAAAATTTCTTCTTTCTCCAATTCCAGCAATTTTTGTTGAAAGAGGCACACTCCACTTGTATAAGCATTAGGCACACAATTGGTTTTCCTTCTTGAATGAAAGTGAACATTATCTCTGCTGGTGTCTTGTTCATGAGAAACAACTTTTTTAAGAAGATGACTTTGTAGCAGGTGCTTTCCCTCTTTTGAAAGAACACCTACTCTAATATCCTTCAGAATATTCCTGTATTCAATTTCAGATGATTGTCACATATTCTTTGTATTGGAAGTTTAACCAAATATTGACATTCCCAATGCTTCCCAAAGAATTCTGAGTTTCATCGTGATGCAGTGTTTTAAATGTAGGCTGTCCTTTCACAGGTGTAAATTGCAGTAGATCTACAAAAACAATCAAGTGTTTTTCTCCAAATAGGACATTATAGTCTGTATTTAGAATCTGTTGCATTCTCAAATATACAAAGGCGAGCATTAAGTTTGAACCCATGCTCACCTCATCGATGATTAAAAGTGTTAACATTTGTAGCACTCTTGACACTTCACGGCAAGTTTTACCGGATAACACTTGGTGTTATACTTTGTTTTCATGCTGCACCGGCAGCATCAAACATCGATGTAAAGTAATTCTTTGATATTATGTGCAGCTAAACTAGTGGGTGCTGTTACTACACATGAAAATACACTCTGTAGTCTTGCGTAGGGTAGCAGTGAGAATTTGTATCAAAACGTTTTCACTAGTGCCAGCTTGACCGCTTACATACAACAGCATAAGCTTAAATGATGGCCATGCATACTGTTTCTTGTCATTGAGGAATCCATGCTTGACTCAGTCTTTCACCTCATGATTATTTATTTTTACTCTTCATTTAGTTTTCCAAGCAACTCTTCCAAATCAATAGTTTCCTGTCTTGCTTGTTGCATTGCAGTCTCCACCTCATTCATTCCAATGGCAGCTTCACTTTTAATTATTAGCTGTCCAGGAGGATTTTGACTTAGAGGACCTGAACTTTGGCTGCTTTGTGAATTCTCCTTAGCTATCTCAGCAGCAATTGTTTCTTCCTGTTCAATTTCGTCATGTAACATTTTCAAATAGTTACGATATACTGAACACTCAATGCTATTGTTTGCAGAATTGAAAGAGTCTTTGTAACATTGAAACTCTCCTAGTAATTCTGATTCAGAACACCAAGGCTTAAACAGCTGCAGAATTGCCAAGTTGAAAAACTCCCATTTTCAGTAGTCTGGCAATTCGGTTTTCTACTGTTAATTAGACTACATTTGCTGTGTCATACCAAACAACAATCACAACCAACTACTTCAAATTTTTCTTCATCTACATTTTCTGTGACATTGTTTCTATAGCTGTAGTTCTGAAGTATTTTATAAAGACATACATTGTCAAGATATGGAGTCCTTTTTGGATAGCAGGTGTCCAACATGTTTGTTTTGACAATATCTGTACTTTATGGGTCACATTCTGTCAGGTACTGAATTTCAGGAAAAGACTTCAACACTCTATTTCACCTGCATGCTAGGCCTAGGCCACCCAAACAATTCCTCTTGACTTAGAGTATAAACTAGCTGAACTCAACCAATCACAGCATTCATACGATCCAATTTCCCCGTGTGAAGGCATCTCCAAACTAAAGCTGTACAGTTTCTTTTTCAAAGACTTTTCAGCAGAAATCTCTTCCCACATATACGTCTTTTTAGATTTTGTTATGTATGAAGTAACATAACGAGCAAGAGCTATGGAGCTATCTGCCACAAACTGAATATCCATATTGGCATTCCACATTTTTAGAATGACAGGGTTGTAGTCGTTGATTTATTTTGAAGCTTCTGTGTGTTTGGGTGATTTCCGATTAAGCGTATGCATGACTGCAGACAAAAAACTGATGATTTTTCCTTTGGCAATAACAGGTCTTAGAAATCCAAAATGGCATTTAGTGTAAAGTTTTCCTTTCATTCTGTATTTCCGCCAACAGTACTTACCAGATCTATGTGATTGAAAATGCAGTTCTTGCTCTTTTAGCACTTTTTCTTCACTTTCTTTTGGGATGGTACATGTAATATACCGCTCTATGAAAGACAATACAGACTCATCTGTGTTGGTTCCAAATTTTGATGCACCTGTATTCCACAACAACATATGAATATGTGGAACACCTCTTGCTTGGTGCCCTTTATGCCAAAAGAAATTAATAACTTCTCCAAAAGGTGGATTTTTTGCTGCAGATGAAAGAGAGCATGGCTTTAAATTTGTGGTTAAAATATCTACAAACATTTGCAGGATCCAAAGAACAAAGTTCTCCTGGTGTCTTCAGATTGATGTGCTTAATGTTATAGTATGATTCTCTTAAATGTAAGTCATCCCATGCATACTCTGCACAACTGAGGATTGCAAACCAAGTTGGTCATCTAGATTTTGTAACATGCATTTTAGTTCACCAGGACGATAATACCAATATTCATTGGTGCCTCATTGGCATGCCATTACATTTATCAAATTGTATTCCAACTTTTCATATTTTCCATTAATTCTGTTACCAAAGTCTCTTGGGACATATTTTGTAGATTAACTCCTGTCTTAAGCATATGGTTAACTGGGTACGATAGTCCAGACAAATCACTTTGAAATTTCTATTGAATATATTTAGGGTCCTCTGAATATAACCTTGTTGACCTATACTCAGTTGCTGGTAATTGCACTGGAAGGTCATCATACCGTCTGCCTACTCCAGTTGGAAATAGTTGTGGAAAATTGATGGCCTCTAAACTTTTTCTCCCAGACTCTAATTGGAGCAACTTTAGCTTTTTTTCATCTAGTATTGTTCATTGGCATCGCCCATACCATCTTTGGAATGCAGTGGATTGATACTATAGTGCTCATATATTTCTTTAGATTTAGTTCTAGCCACTTTTTGAATCTGTCCATTTAAAGGTAATATTTCTTTCTCCATACAACTTTCATCTGTAACAACATCAACATCTTTGTAATATATATTATTTTGTTGGAAGTAGTATCTAGTTTTTTTTATTTGACCTTTCTCACATCTACTAGCAATGGCCCTTTTCTTAGTTTTTTTGTGGGCACACCATTCACAAGTATAATAAGTGGTTCATCTATATCTAATCAAACCGTTCCTCTACAAATAAATACACAGCAACTTCTTACCACTTTTCTCTCTTTTCCAGCTACGTTTTCGAGAACACATCAATATTTTGTGTTTGACCTTGAGTTTGTAGTGAGTGCACCAACAACAATTACAAACATAGAGGGTCATTATGATGGCCGGCGGATGTGAGTCCGCCCGCCATCGTGGTGGGGATCGGGACCATGCATGCGGCGGTCCCACACACCCAATTAGGATGCAACGGCCACCACGGAGGTCACATTTTGCCATTTAACATTGCGACGGGTGCTGCTGACTGCAGCACCCGCCGCGGTGTCAAAAATGCATGTTGTGCATTTCACTGCACTATGTGGCAGGAACCACTCGGTGCCTGCCACTTAGTGCAGGGAAATGTAGGGGGATACCATGGGTACCCCTAGTGCACTACCACCTTCCCCCAACACAAGGGGGGCCTGCAACGGGCCCCCAAAATCAACCCCACCAGGTTTTCAATGGCGGTTTACCCACCAAGGAAAGGCTGTCTGCGACCAGCATTGTAATTTGGCGGATGGTGCCTGCTAGGCACCACCACCATTTTACAGATGCTGACCTCTCTGCCAGGCAATTGTAATGATTGCATGTGGTAGATCTGTGGCGGGCGGTCTTTGCACCCGCCACGGTCGCGGTCCAATTCCCCACGCCATCCAAATTTGGCGGGGGGAAAATTGCTGTCTGATGGCGTAGGGCCTGCCACAGCACGGCTGGCGGTGGCGGGCATTCCGCCATCGTAATCACCCCCTATGTTTCCATATAACTGGCTGTCATCAGTGTCTTTATGGATCTGTATATGTATATGTAAGTGGATGTGTAGATTGCTTACTAACTGCATTGGTGAGTATTGGGGTATGTAACTGTGTGTACAACTGGCTCTCTTACTGCTGGATACATAAGTGCTGCACAGGTGTGTAAATGCATCTGTCTCTGTCTGGCTGGGTGTGTGAGTAGCTCTATGCTTTTGTGTATAGGTATGTGAGTCACAGTATGGATGGGAGACTGGATGTATAACTGGGTGTATAACTGGGTGTATAGGGATGTATGTTTGCATGTGACTCACTAAAACTTTGAAGTTCTTGCCTAACCTTCTAACCAAAGACAACTCTAACCTATGGCCTACCTACAACCTACCTTAGGGGTGACTTATATACAGTAGAAGGGAAGTGTAAGGCTTGGCAAGGGGTTTTAAATGCCTACTTGACCTGACAGTAAAATTGCACACATAGGATGCAGTAGCAGGACAAAGGCAAGTTTAAAGGGCTACTTCTCTGGATGGGTGAGTTTGAGTGTCAGTACTTGAGAATATATCAAAATACGTGTATCAGTCCCTCTCTGGGTATGTCACTGGATGAGAGACACTGTCTCCTTATATAGTGTACTAAAACAAAGTACACGGTGCAGAGAGTTCAGTGGGTCATAGACTGGTACACAGAGGTAAAGTAGATAATACTATTGCTCTATTTGTGGTAGTGTGGGCGAGCAGTTAGACTTATCAAAGGGTCGTGCTGAGCATTTGTTGTTACTCACAGTAACAATAAATGAGATGCACACTCAAGAATAAATCCAACTACAATTTATAAAAATAACACCGATTTTTATGTAATTTTTTTAGAAAAAGAACTTAGGGCCTGTTTACGATGACGGTCGGACGGCCCACCGCCATCGCAATCATTTTTTCCTCCCACCACATTCGAATGGCGGGCGGTGTATGGCGGTTGTAAAGACTGACCACCACGCTTCTGACAAACTCATGGAGCCTGTTGGTCCGTCGGAGGCGGAGTAATGCTTACAATGGTGGCGTGCCTATCAGGCACCGCCGTAGGCATTACGATGTTCCTTTCTGCCAGCACAAAGGCAGGCGGAAAGGGACATCGGGGGCCAGGAAGCAGTCCCATCTTTCACTCCTGGGCCTCAGTTTTGGTTTTTGGTGGCACCTATGTTGCCATACTACATATCCCTGCACCATGTGGCAGGCGCCACATGGTGCCTGCCACATAGTGCAGGGATATGTGAAGTGTCCCCATTTTGCATTGCAGCGGGTGCTGCAGCCAGCACCACCCGCCACAATGCAAAAGATAGGCATTGCGATTGCATTGTAATGCTGATTACGATGTCATTAGGAAACTATTCTGGACTAATTGGTCTCAGACTTGTTTCCAAACAAATCGGGTCCTGCGAGTCCAGATGACCTATTATGATGCTTCCCAACATCGGTTGGTCGGACTTGCATTTACTTCAATGGGAGTCTGTGTTCCGAATGAGAACACAGGCTACCATTGAAAAAAGGGGCGGTTGGGTAAAACCTTGCACCCTGTGGCAGGCACCCCAGGGTGCCTGCCACATTGTGCATGTTTGGGAAGAGGGATCCCTTGGGTAGCCCCACGGGCCCCATTCAGACACCTCCTGGTGAAGGGGGGCCCATAACGGGCCCCCAAAGACAGATTCCGACAGCCATTTCATCTCGGGCAGACCGAATCGGAACAGCTGTCCGAATTGTTCACTGTAATCGGTCATCCAGAAACCGTGTCCATAGAGCTGTCGAATCTGATCCGAAAGACTCAATTTGGACTGCTTAAACGGGTTCCGGGCATTGTAATTGGTCGTTGAGAAATGTGTACGATTCATTCAGAAACAACGGCTCCTGCAATACCGAATCCCATTCAGTGACTTTCCAAACGACATCGTAATCGGCACCTATGTCAGGACTGCTGACAGCCTGTCAGGTGGTCCCGTTTCCGTGCCCGCCTTCCTAATCAGCCCCTTAGTTCTATAGTATGTACTTTTTGTGATAGCAATTTTCAAAGTTCACAAAATGATTTCGGAAGAGTTGGGCCACTCAGCGAGTGGGTCTCAGGGGTCATGATGTCCATTGATGGGTGCTTGCTTCCAGGGTAATTAGAGTCCAGATTGGACTCTTTGTCTCGTTGTTTCCGGTTAGGGATTCGGTACTCCAGGTATTGGTGTAGCACAGCTCTGGTGGACCCTGTTGTTTCCAAACTTGGATGGGAGAAAGAGATGGTCTATTTGAGTGGGTGTACCACATTTTGGTTGGGTGCTGCATTGGAGTCGCCAGGGACAAGAAAGTCGACAAATCGGACTTCATGGGTTCGGTGCCTGCGGACTGCAGGGGAGTAGTAACTTCACTCCAAGGGAGCTTCTTGGCAATTTTCAGAAGGCTGGTGGGGATCTATGGTTGTTGGAGGCCTCAAAGATTCAGGTCGAAAAAGCAGGTCACAACTGTGGTGTCCTTAAGGTAGCAGACAGGTTTTGGCACCAATTCTCTGCAACAGGGTTTCAGTCTTCAGGTCAGCAGTACTTCTTCATCCCTTTTTTTCTTTACTTCCATCAAATCTGAGTTCAGGGTCTCGAGGAGCTACCTAAATACTACATTTAGGGACGTTAAAGGGAGTGGCAGGTAATAGCCAATGGGCTGTCTACCTTTAAAGTGTCTACATCCTCTATGTGTCTACCTCCAGTGGCAGGGGGCACAACCCTAATGTTGATTGGCTATTTTCCTATGAAGCAAGATAGAGGAAACTTTTTTGGGGGCTCACTTCATCTGCCCTACCTGAGGGGTGGTGCTGGCTTCGAGTGGGCACACCTCCTAAACTAACACATTTTTCCGCCTGTCCTCTCGCCAAATGGGGAGTAGGACTGGATGTTGGCATCTGCTTCGAACAGCGGATGGCCAGGGGCAGGCTTCAAATGTGGCATGGCCAATAAATCTTCCTGCTCTGCGATGCAGTTTGTGCTAGGGGGAAGGTCTAAATGACCTCCACCCAGAGCATACTTTTTTCCAGAACCCTGAGAGAGACGCCCCTCACCTCATGGGGTCAGAACCATGTCTGGTGGTAGCAGGCTGGCTGAGGCTAGTCAGAGACCACACCAATGTGTGGGAGGTTTTCAGGGGACCCTCTAAAGGGTCTCCTGAGTGCATGATTAATTAATCCCACACTGGCATCAGTGAGGATTTCTTAAGACAAGATGTTTGGTACCAAACATCTTTGAGTACAGTGAAGTCATCATTGACCAAGAAACTCATAATGGCAAGTATCCAGCTCATGTACTCCTCATGGCTTCCCTGTGCACCTACAATATCAAAGAATGGAATTGATATTGTAGGGTCATATCTGATCATGCAGCTTTGTACATGCATTGGATATAATGCACCTTGCCTTAGGGCTATAAGGCCTGCTGTTGGGGTAACTTACCTATATCTCATGCAGTGCTGTGAGGCATGGCACACAGGGCTGTGTGCCATGTCGACTCTTTGGGTTTCTCTCCACCAAGACATGCAGCCTGCAATTGCAGCACTGCATAGCCTTGGTGAGGGGTCCCTAGGGTGGCACAATTTGTGCTGCTGCCCTAGTAGGCCCTCTTCAGTTCCAATGCTCTAGTTACCAGAGGTACCATTTACAAGTGACTTACAGTGGTCACTGAAGTCATGCCAATCGTGGTACAGTTTCAGGAAAGATATCTGGCACTGAGAACCTGGGTGGCAGGGACTCAGTGCACTTTCAATTCAAAATCAAATCAAGCAACAGGCAAAAAGTTTGGGCTAACCATGTGACAAGAGGCATTTCCTTACATGACCCTTCCAAATGAAAGAGGATGAGACTAACCTTTCCCTAGAGAGTCTTTATCTTCTGAGTGGAAAAACCTGGAAAAGCCATCTGCATTGGCATGGTCAGTCCCAGGTCTATGTTTCACTGTAAAGTCCTTTCCCTGTAGAGGTATGGACCACCTTAACAGTTTGTGATTTTCACCTTTCATCTGCATGAGCCATCTGAGAAGTATGTGGTCAGTTTGTACAAGGAGGTGAGAACCAAAAGATATGGTCTCAGCTTTGCCAGGGACCAGACCACAGCAAAGGCTTCACTCTCAGTGGAACGCCAACGCTGCTCTCTGCGGAGAAGCCTCCTGCTCATAAAAGCAACTGGTTGGTCATGGACATCATCATTGGTCTGAGATAGGACCGCTCTGATCCCATGTTCAGAGACATCTGTCTGCATTATGAATTGCTTGGCATAACCTGGAGTTTTTAGAATGGGTGCTGAGCACATTGGTTCTTTCAGGGTGTCAAACGCCTTTTGACAGCTCACTGTACAGTTAATCTTTTTGGTAAGGGTGGGCGGACCTCACGGAGTTGTAGTCCATGTAATTCCGAGGAGTTGTAGGCATACTCCACCTAATTAGCAGAGTTCCGTGTATGTGTGGAGTAGGCAATTTAAGGGCACGGCAAGTTGGCAACTACCAGATACAGGTTTTTTAATGGCATTGAGTAGTCCTACTTGGCACTTACCTTGACTGCAGCCCGCACAGTGGGACACCCAGAGCAGGGCAGATCCACCATTTGCCAGCCCTTAATCCATTCCCTCTTCTGTGGGCCGGGGAGGGGAAATCTGCTGAGGGGCATGCCGATAGGTCACAGACAGTGTCACCGAGCCTTCAACAGGCACAACGGCAGATCCTGAGAACAGCCAGTTAGTGCACAGCACAGGAAGGATTTCCTGTGTGATGATGGACGTTCAGGGCAGCCCACTCCACCCATGCCAGAAAGCAGAGAGGGTGTGGTGCACAAAGACAGGCAGAGAAGAGGAATGGGCAAGATGTGCACTGCCCTGGGTGGCCCCACCTATTACATGCCACATGGCATGGGCCAACAACAGTAAGGCTGGCACACCACCAGGCTGCAAAACTGTGGCAAATGTAAGAAAAACAATGTAAACAGCATGCAGGGCTCGAGTTGAGAGTAACCTGGACTTGAAAATAAAAGAAAGACAGCAGCCCAATCGTGAATGGCCACTGACTTTATCTCACTTGCCCTCATGACTGTGCTCTAGTTGTTACTGTACTATGTAACGCACGCAATCTGAAGAATATAGTCGACATGAATAGCTGACCCTAAAGCATCTTGTTATCTGTGTATGAGTACTGCTTTGAAGCAGTTTCGGATTTGGCACCCGGCGCATAACAGCAAAGGCTCAATAGCGCAACACCATATTTATTTATCCAGATGGGTTAATTGATTATCATTGGGAACAGATGGGCAGGTCTCAAGCACTGCCAGATTCTGCACAGCCTCCATTTACAGTTGCTTTTTGCTTTTCTTCCTCGTGGTGGTCTAAGTCTTTTGTTTGCTTGTATTTATGGGTGTATTTTGTAAATTACCCTTGGCTGGAATAAAAGATCTGGGACTGATATATCCTCCTACTTTTAGCCTCAAACGTGCACGAGGAGGGGGGTTCAGCATGCTGCCAGAGTGCATCTAAATGGAAGGGATCGGTCATGAGCTTAAATGCATGAATGGATTTGTGGGAAAGCATAGCTCAGCTCGCTGCATCCCTGGATCACTGCACCACTGGTCCATGATAGGAAATTATTTTCTCAGACATTGTCTCTGGCTCCCCCAAGGTTCACCCTTCCAATGGGACCCGCTTTTGCACTTTTCAGGTAAGTGCCCCTCGCCCACAGAAGTTTCTTTTGGAAATGTGGGACACAAGGCAAGAACGTGTGTAACAGGAGTAGCCACCAGGTGTCTGGAATGTATGTGGCAGTTGGACAGGTTTGGGTGGAAGATAAACAATGACAGTTACTGATGCTACAATTAAACGGATGGGCTGACACCTGTATAAAGCTGTTTTTGCTTGTCCATGCTTCTCCCTCAGCCTTCTTGAGACTCTCCAATTAACACAATATTGATTATTTGTGCTGGTGCATCGAGTGTGAGGATTTGTAGAGGGCATGCTGTTTTCATGTGTAAACTAAGATTTGAAAGCACAGTAGCAGATATAATGCAAACATTTTGAAACTACATCTAACCTAATTCCCAGGTTGCTAACCAGGTAGCTCATACTCTTCAATCGAACGGAAATGTATTGTGTGCAATCTACTACAAGTGACATGACCATGCATCCCTCATAGATCCTGGGGAAAAAAAGAAATACGCGTCTCTGGTCCAAATGCCTTACTTTAACAAGGATAAAGAAAAAGCAGGCATTTCATGTCACATGTCTACAGGAGACAGTATATCACAGGCATATCAGAATCTTATTTCTCCAAGTCCTATGTGTTAACAGTAAATGCATGTCACATGCGCTGCATACTAAATTAGGGCATGCCGTGGAACTAGGGGTGAACTCCGCTACACTGTGGTGACAGAGTTTTTTGCTGAATTCCACGCTCCAAGCAGAGCTGCGGAGTGGGAAAACTCAGCTAACTCCATTAGCGGAGCGGAGTTCACTGCCCACTCTTACTTTTTGGGCATTTTACTGGAGGTCAATTCTGTGAAGGGGGCACCAATGGACCTATATCCTTGCACAAACCTCCTGTAATACCAAGTAAAGCCAAGGAATGCCCTGACTTGAGTCTGAGTGGTTGGTGCTACCCAATCCAGAATAGTCTGGATCTTGGGTTGTAGGGGTTGATCTTGGCCTCCACCTAACAGGTGGCCCAAGTATACAACAGTGCCCTGCCCTATCTGGCACTTGCTTGCCTTGATAGTGAGACCTGCCCTCTGAAGAGCATCAATTTCTTTTCTAAGGTGGAACAGTTGATCCTGCCAGGTGGAACTAAAGACAACAATATCATCTAGTTAAGCTGCACAATAGGAATCCAGCCCAGCAAGGACTTTGTTCATTAGTCTCTTAAAGGGGGCAGGGGCAATCTTTAATCCAAATGGCATTGTAGTGAATTGTTAGTGTCCATCTGGGGTTGAGAATGCTGATTTCTATTTGACTCTAGGGGTCAGCCAGTTCCCTGATGTGAGTTCAAAAGTACTGAAATAGTTAGCTGCCCCCAACCTGTCAGTTAGCTCATCAGTCCTTAAAATTAAATGTGCATTCGTTTTTGTCACAGCATTGAGGACCCTGTACTCCACACAAAACCTAATTTTTTTCTTGCTATCTTGGGAAGCACGTTTGGGGACTTGGACAACAGTGTTGGCCCGGGGACTCTCTAAGGGTTCAATAACACCCAATTCCATTATGTTGCTTACTTCAGCCTTGATGCTTTCCTTGACATGATCAGACTGCCTCTAGATTTTTTTTTGACAGGTAGGCTGTCACCAGTATCCACGTCATGTGTACACCCGGTAGTCTGACCAGGGGGCAAGGAACAGAGCTTAGCACACTGATTTAGGACTTGCCTGCAATCAGTCTGGTGTTGGGCAGTGAGGGTGTCTGAGAAGACCACTCCTTCAACTGACCCATCTTTAGGGCTATTTGAGAGGAGGTCAATGAGTGGTTCACTCTCTGCCTGCTGATCCTCATCGGTGACCATGAGCATGGTATTTTCAGCCCTGTCTGGATAGGGTTGAAGGTGGTTCACATGGATGACCCTAATGAGGTTACTGCAAGTGCCAAGGTCCACCAGATAGGTGACCTCCGTTTTCTCTCCAGGACATGGTAGGGCCCAGTCCATTTGACCCGGAGAGCCTTAGGAGCCACAGGATCCAAAACCCATACTTTCTGCCATGATTTGATTACCACCATGGCAGCCTTCTGGCATATCAGAGCTTCTGGAGCTCTTGGCTGGCCTCAAGGGTTTGATTTGCTTTTTCATGCATTCCGCCATCCTGGAATGGTGGCTAAGTACATAATCCACAATGTAGTGTTTAGGTTCTTTGAGAGGTCTCTCCCATCCTTCCTTCACAAGACATAATGGTCCTCATACAGGGTGTCCAAACAAAAGTTCAAAGTGAGAGAACACTACACCCTTTTGGGGCACCTCTCTGTGAGCAAAAATAAGGCATGGCAGTGAGGCATCCTATCTCCTTCTGAGTTTTGCAAGGAGTCCACCAATCATACCTTTTAGGGTCTTATTAAATCTTTCAACAAACCCATTTGTTTGTGGATGGTATGGTGTGGTGAACTTATAAATCACCCCACACTCAGTCCACATGTGCTTCAAGTATGGAGACATGCAGTTGGTACCTCTGTTTGATACCACCTCCTTTGGGATCCAAAACCTAATAAAGATACCAAGGAGGAACTTGGCCACCGCAGGGGCAGTGGCGCCCTCAGGGGCATTGCTTCAGGATACCTAGTGGCATGATCCATGACCAGTAGTATAAATCAGTTTCCTGGTGCTCTCTGAGGGTCAAAGGAGCCAACAATTTTGAGTCCAACCCTCTCAAAGGGTACCCCAGACACTGAAAGTGGAATTAAGGGGGCCATTAAGTGGCCACCTGTCTTGCCATTGACTAGACAGGTAGCACAGGAGTTGCAAAGTTCCTTCAGCTTTTGGAACATTCCTGGCCAGTAGAAGTGGTTCACCAACCTACTCCCCGTTCTGGCCTTGCTAAGATGCCAAGATAGGGGAATGTCATCTGCCAATGTCAGGAGAAACTCTCTAAATGACTGAGACACTACTACTCACCTGATGGCACCAGGTTTGGTATCTCTGACCTCAGTATAAAGGAGTCCCACCTCCCAATAGGTCCTGTGGGAACCACTGACATTTCCCATTTTCTGATCAGCAGCATGCTGTCTCAGGGTTTCAATAGTGGGACAGTTCCTCAGCCCCTGGCACAGTTCTTCCCTAGAGGGTCCCGCTGATCCTAGGAGCTCTGCCAGATAAGGCTCAAGATTCGGGGGCCGACAGGTTTTCTCCCTGAGGAGGGGACTTGATCTGGTGTCTGTATAGAAGTTGGTTTCTCAGATGTCTTGCCCTTTGTCTTGGAAGAATGGCCCTTAATTTCAGGCTCCCCCACTTCTTTTTCACCCTGGGTTCTGCTCTGTGCTCAGGTTTTTACACACAGCCATGTTATACTCAGTATGGCTGCATCGGTTCTTCTTTTGACCTCATCACATGGCAAGGACTCCAAACAATTGCCAAGCAAACACTGTACAGGGATTGCAGAAGACACTAATACCTTTTTTTGGCCAAGAACGCCTCCCCTTCCTTAGGACACCAATGCCATTAGATGTTCCTTAGCCACTTTTTCAGTGTTGATGACTGCGTAAGTCTATCCAAGTCAGTAATAGCCTGAGGTCACCAGTTGGTCATTCACCATAGTAATACTGGCACCAGTATCTTGCAGAGCTTTAGCCTAATCCCCATTGATATGTGGCTGTTGTTTGTATTTTTCCAGATTACTGGGCCAGACAACCAGGGTTGCAATGATTACTCCTCCTTCTGTGACTAGTACTGCCTTAGCCGGCTCTGTGACATGGTCAGGACCCACCTGTGATCCCATCTGGAGACTTACCTCTGCATTTACTGCAGGTGTGCTAGAGGCATGAATTTTGTTTTTACAGATAGCGTGTCCAGTTCGGTGTCCAAGAGCTTTACAATCATGACACAAAGTGTTTTGGGGATCCCCGTTTGTACCCTGGTACCCCCCCCCCTTTAGCTTTAGATGAGTTTCAGGGCCCACTCTCCTGTGCAGGTATTTGGTGACTTGTAGAAGACTTTTTTTTTTTTTTGGTCACCGTCTTTCCCTTGGGGGGATCCTTTTGGCCTCTTTCCTTTGGTCACCCCCACCAGTGGTAGTTTTAGTCACCATTGGTCTGACCCAGTGGTCTGCCTTCTTCCCTAACTCTTGAGTATGAAGTGGACATAGGTCTACCAGATGCTGATGTAACTTCTCATTGTAACAATTACTTGATAGTTGCTTTTTCATGATTACATTGTATAGCCTAACATAGTCATGCACCTCGTTGCCTGTTAACCAACCACCTAGTGTTTTCACTGAATTGTCTACAAATTCCAAACAGGACTGACTCTGGGTTTTTCGAGTCTAACTGAATTTTAGTCTGAATTTCTCAGTGGTGAGTCCGAAGCACTCAATCAGGGTGGTCTTCATTAGTTTGTTGGACCCAGCATCTTCCTCATTCAATGTCAGGAGTCTATCTCAGCATTTTCCTGAGAACAATTTCCATAAGAGAGAGCCGCAATGCTTTCAGTTCACTCCTCTGCCTATACAAGCTCTCATGAATGCAGTAAACCACTTGGTGCTATCATCACCTTCTGTACATCTGAGTACAACTCCTTTGAGGAGTTTCAGATCATCGGAATCTTCTCTTTCACTATGTATTATATATCGGGCTTCCGGTTTTATGGTATTTTTTTTTTTACATTTCCGTCTGTATTTATCCATATTTATTTTTTGTTGATTTTATCTGTATTTATCCATATTTATTTTGGGTTTTGTGGAAAAATTAAGCTGAAATTAGTATTTTTCCACATTTATTTAACCGCTAAATATCCACTCATGCTTGAATCCCTGCCAGGTGAACACCTGTTGAAGATAAATCAATGCACTTATATAAAAATATGCACATTTCAGTATCAACCTTGTGCATTTCTATTGGTGTTATAGCCTATTTACTAAAATTACTTTCTTTTTTAATCCTCTTACCTATCAATTCACATAACTATTGGCCTGGCAGTCATGGCAGACAGTTTTTGGAATTCCTCAAAATCAACCCA
The DNA here is from genome assembly GCA_963921515.1 of Calotriton arnoldi. Classification (NCBI taxonomy): domain Eukaryota; kingdom Metazoa; phylum Chordata; class Amphibia; order Caudata; family Salamandridae; genus Calotriton; species Calotriton arnoldi. The sequence continues at coordinate 426,322 of CAWUFW010009563.1, forward strand.
ATTTCTGTTTTTATCCACATTTAAAAATAAATACAGACAAGACAATAAATGTTTTCTATCTGTATTTATCTGTAAAAATCAGTAAAAACGGAAAACAGGGAGCCCTAATTAGGCCCTCCTCCACCCGCAGGTTTTACCTGCGCCTCATCCCTGGTGGTCCAGTGGATCTCTGTCTCCTTCCTCTTGCTCCACTTTTTCTCTCCTTTTTTACTCGTTTTTTCCCTCATTTCTATCTCCCCCTTCACTCTCCTTCTGTGTCTTTCCTCCATTTTCACTCGTTTCCCCCTCATTTCAAGCTCCCCCTTCACTCTCCTTCTGTGTCTTTCCTCCATTTTCACTCGTTTTTTACCCTCATCTCAATCTCCCCCTTTCACTCTCCTTCTGTGTCCTCTGTATCTTTCCTCCACTCTTCTTGCACTTTTGCTGCCTTATTTGCACTTTTCTCTCTCTTTTTGCCTTTTTCCTTTTGCGTTTTTCCCCCTGTTTTTCCCCGCTGCTGCTGCCCCCATGGCCCCTCCCCCCCAGCACGACCAGTGCGACTGGACCAATCCAGCTCCCCTCCCCGCTCCCGCCTCCCAGCTGTCCAGTCCTCCCCAACCCCTACCTAATGGCGGCCGCTGCGGGGACAAGCGAGCAGGACCACTGACTCAATTTCAGTGAAATTGCTCTCCCTCTCCCGCAGCTCCACCATTAAGTGAGGCCTTCCACCGAGCCCCTGCACTCTCGAGTGTTGGTGTTCGAGGCCCTCCTCCACCCACAGGTTTTACCTGCGCCTCATCCCTGGTGGTCCATTGGACCTCTGTCTCCTTTCTCTTGCTCCACTTTTTCTCTCCTTTTTCACTCGTTTTTTTCCCTCATTTCTATCTCCCCTTCACTCTCCTTCTGTGTCTTTCCTCCATTTTCACTCGTTTCCCCCTTATTTCAAGCTCCCCTTCACTCTCCTTCTGTGTCTTTCCTCCGTTTTCACTCGTTTTTTACCCTCATCTCAATCTCCCCCTTTCACTCTCCTTCTGTGTCCTCTGTATCTTTCCTCCACTCTTCTTGCACTTTTGCTGCCTTATTTGCACTTTTCCCTCTCTTTTTGCCTTTTTCCTTTTGCCTTTTTCCGCCCGTTTTTCCCCGCTGCTGCTATCCCCGCAGCACCTCCCCCCCAGCATGACCAGCGTGACCGTCCCAATCCAGCTCCCCTCCCCGCTCCCGCCTCCCAGCTGTCCAGCCCTCCCCACCCCTACTTAATGGCGGCAGCTGCGCGCCACTGGCGTGCCAAAGGCAAGCCTGTCTGTGCCCATCTGTGACCTGACCATGACCTGTGCCAATAACCCTGGATCTCTGTACCGCCAACGCTACTACCCAGCGGCACTCCACGCTCTCAACCCAGGCCGCAACAACAACTGCAAGCTAGCATCACCAGCCGACACCCACAGACCCTTCAGCTGTCACCACTGCTGACACACCTGCAGCACCGCCAAGACCACAGACCCAGCGCAACCTGCCCGTAAGAGCACAACCGAACCGAAGACCCTGCAATGCATCCTCGTCAATGTCCGATCCCTCCACTAACACGCCACCGAAATCTGGGACCTCCTCGACAGCACCACCCCAGACGTAGCATTCTTCACCGAAACCTGGACCAATACCACCTCGGGATCAGACATCACCATCGCCATTCCCCAAGGATACAAGATCGCCAGGAAGGACCGCCCCACCCGCCCGGTTGGAGGAATCGCCATCCGCCACAAATCCACCCTCCACCTGAGCACACTCCCCGACAAGCCCACAGACCTGATGGAATACCTTCACTTCACTTCAAGATACTGGCCAGCCCTACCTCCACCCTCTGAGGAACCCTCATCTATGGACCCCCTGGACCCTGCGGACTTTTCGCCAACTCCATCACGGACATCATCTTCCCACATGCCATCGCGTCCACCAACTATACCCTACTGGCAGACCTCAACTTCCACCTCAACAACCAACTGGACCCCAGCACCACATCCCTCCTGGACAACCTCCACAACATTGGACACCGCCAGATCGTGACCGAACCCACGTACTCAGCAGGACACACCCTCGACCCCCTCTTCACAACAGGAAACTCCATCACCTTCAGCCACACCACCGAACTCCCTTGGACTGACCATCGATGCGTCCATTTCACCTTCAGAACACCCACCATCCAGAGACAACAGCACCTGCTCCCACAAAGAAACTGGACCAGAATCACCAACGAACAACTAACCTCATCACTCAGCAACTCCACCCCAACCATCGCGGAAAACGACGACCCCAACAATACATCCCGAACCCTGCAGAGATGGATCTCAGACAGAGCCAACACCATAGCCCCCCTCAAGAAAAACAACAACACCCACGCCAAGAAAGCTAGATGGTTTACCACCGAACTTCGAGAGTCCAGACGCACTTGCTGCCACCTCAAAAAGGCCTGGAGGAACACCAAATCCAAAGAAGCCCACAACAACTTCAGAGCCGCCACCAACGCCCACCACCAACTCATCAGAAAAACGAGGAAAAAAGCAATTGAAGACAGAATCTCCACTCATGCACACAACAACAAAGAACTCTTCAACATCATCAAGGAGTTTGCCCAACCCACCAGCGAATCCACCGACATCTCTCCCTCACAAGACCTCTGCGACAAACTCAGCACCTTTTTCCACAACAAAATCAAGAGCATCTACGACAACTTCGACTAAGACAACCAACACACTGAACCCTCACAAACCACCCCCTACACCCTGAAGCTAGCGATCGACAACTGGACAGCCCTCACCACCGAAGATACACTGAAGACTATGAAGTCAATCCACTTCGGGGCCCCCACGGACCCCTGCCCCCACCACATTTTCAACAGAGCCGCTGACACCATCACACCCATGCTCTGCCACACCATCAACCACTCCGTGGCAACCGCCTCATTCCCCAACGACTGGAAACACGCAGAGATCAACCCCCTCCTGAAGAAACCCTCGGCAGGCCCCACCAACTTCAAAAACTACAGACCCATCTCCCTGCTTCCATTCCCAGCGAAAGTCATCGAGAAAGCCATCAACAGCCAACTCGCCACATTCATCGAAGAGCACAACATCCTCGACTCCTCCCAATCCGGCTTCAGAAAAAACACAGTACGGAAACTGCCCTCCTCGCCACAACAGACGACATCCGCACCCTACTGGACAAAGGAGAAACAGCAGCCCTCATCCTCCTTGACCTCTCAGCGGCGTTCGACACAGTCTCTCACCGCACCCTAATACGCAGACTCCACAATGCAGGGATCCAAGACAAGGCCCTCGACTGGATCCGCTCCTTCCTTCCCGGCAGAACGCAGCGGGTCAGACTGCCCCCCTTTCCTCTCGGACCCTACACCAACAACCTGCGGAGTCCCCCAGGGGTCCTCCCTCAGCCCTATGCTCTGCAACGTCTACATGGCTCCGCTCGCCCCCATCGTCAGAACCTACGGACTCAAGTCATCCTCTCCCTATCCAACGAACCCAACACCGCCAGACACAACTTTTGAGAAGGCATGGAAGCTGTCACCAAATGGATGAAAAACAGCTGCCTACAACTAAACACCAACAAAACGTAAGTACTCATCATGGGTCCATACCCCAACCCCTGGAATGACACCTGGTGGCCCCTCGCCCTCAGAAGCCCGCCCACCCCCACAGACCACGCACGCAACCTGGGAATCATCCTGGACTCAGAGCTCAAAATGGACCTCCAGATCAACTCTGTCTCTTCCTCCTGCTTCCACACCCTCCGCCTCCTACATAAGACCTTCAAATGGATCCCCCTCGAACACAGAAAGACCGTCACTCACGCCCTGGTTACCAGCAGACTCGACTACGGCAATGCACTCTATGCCGGAATAAACAAAAAACTCCCCCGCAAGCTACAGAACATCCAAAACGCCACTGCAAGACTGGTCCTCAACCTGCCAAGACACTTCCACATCTCACAGCACCTGCGCACACTCCACTGGCTCCCCATCGAAGCTAGAGTCACCTTCAAGATGCACACCCACACTAACAAGGCCCTCCACGACACCGGACCAGCATACCTGAACAGTCGACTCAAATTCCACGCACCCCAAAGGACCCTACAATCAGCCCAGCTCTCCTACGCCGTGGTCCCCCACACCAGAAAGACCAGATCGGGAGGCCGCTCCTTCTCCTTCCTCACGGCCAGAGCCTGGAACAACCTTCCGCTCCACCTCAGACAGACAACATCGCTCCCCATCTTCACAAGAAACCTCAAAACCTGGCTCTTTGACAGACCCCCTCCTTGATGGAATGGAACCTGCGAACCCCCCCCCAGCGCCTTGAGACCCTTACGGGTGAGTAGTCGCTCTTAACAAACACCTGATTGATTGATTGATTGATTGATAATATCACCTGAGATGTGTCCTAGGCTCATCTCTTTTCTTTGCCTTTCTAGATCCTGGAGTTGGTTTTCTAGATGTATCCTCCTGGCCAATCTTTCTAGAGTGAGGTCCTTCTCTGTTGGAGCCTCGTCATCTGAGGTAGGGGGATCTATCACCTCCTAATCTTCTTTGACTACTTCTGGAACCTCCTGATCCTCAGTTTCATTCACTTTATGATCTCTTTCATATTCTGCACAAATCTTCTAAGTTGAGTAATGGTAGAATTCCTACCAGTTTTTATCTTGTAGAGTTTAATGAGGCCCCTTAACTGGTTGTACTTGTGCTCCTCAACCACGGCCTCTGTACGATCCATTATTTTACTAAAGTTGGGGTCTTTTTTATAAGATCTATAAAAAATCTGTAAACACATTTTGTCCTAACTCAAGTAAGTCTTTAAATTATATATCAGTTTAAAACGTTAACCAATGCCCTAACACTTAATTTTAGAAATTTAAAAAAAAATAGTTCAATTGAGAAATACAGCTAGGCTGAAGACAATTTTTAGATTTATTCATATAATCACTTATTGACAAGGTGGTAACTACAAAGGCAACGTTGTAGATCCCAACGCTGATACCCCAATGTGAAATGCTGCCTCTCTATATAGTGTTCTAACACAAAAAGCACTGTGCAGAGAGTCCATTGTGTCCTTGATTGGTACACAGAGGTAAAGTACATACTACTAATGCTCTATTTGTGGTAGTGTGGGTGAGAGATAAGCTTATCAGAGGGTTGTGCTAAGCATTTGTTTTTACACACAGATGCAATAAATGAGACACACACACCCAAGAATAAATCCAAGACCGATTTATAAAAATGACACCAATTTTTATGTAATTTTTCAGACCAAGAACTTCATTCATTAGTAAGTACTTTTTTATGTTAGCAAATTTTAAAGTTCGCAAAAGTGTTTGCTTAAGTGGAGAATTATGCAGCATTGAAGACAATGGGAAGGAAAAGAAAAATGCATAGAAATTCATACAGTTGGCTTACAAGCTTCACCTTTAAGATTTAGATTTTCAGTAGGGTCAGGACCAATGTTCCACCAGCAGTTTCTCTGGAGCATCCCGGATTCGGCAGGGAGCAGGGTGCTGAGATCGTTGGTAGCTGATGTGCTACGGAGAAGGTGGCCACGCGAAAACTCACTGCACAGGGGGACTTCGAGGTAAGTCTGAGGAGTCCTACTCAAGGGAGCAGGCCGGGGCCTGGTTCAGTGTAATTTGGTCAGCCGGGCAGCGCGCAGCAAGATGTCCTCATGGTGAAGGGAAGGTAAGTTGGAGAGGTGATTTTGGAACAGCTGGGCAACTCAGTGAGTGGGTCTCAGGGGTCTCGAAGTCCCTCGATGGATGCTTGCTTCCTGGGTAGTTGGAGTCCAGATTGGACTATTTGTCTCATTGTTTGTGATTGTGGGTCCGGTACTCCGGGTATTGGTGTAGCACGGCTCCGATGGACCCTGGTGTCTCCAAACATGGAGCAGAGACAGATCTGGTCTCTTGTTGGAGCAGGTTTATTACATTTTGGTTGGGTGCTGCATCGGAGTCATCAGTGAGCAGCACGTTGTTAAACTGGATTACTTGGGTTTGATGCCTGAGGACTGCTGGGGAGTAGTACCTTTACTCCAATGGAGCTTCTTGACAATTTGAAGAAGGCTGGAGGTGCTCCGAGGTTCTTGGAGGCCTCACAGATTCAGGTCAAAGCAGCTGGCCACAACTGTCGAGTCCTTAAGGCAGCAGGCTGGGTTTGTCAACAATTTCCTGCATCAGGGCTTCAGTCTTCAGGCCAGCAGTACTTCTTCATCCATTTCTTCTTTTGTTCTGTCGAATCTGAGTTCAGGGTCTCAGGGAGCTACCTAAATATTAAATTTAGGGGCGATAAAGTAAGCGACAGGTAGTAGCGAATGAGCTACCTTCCTTTAAGGTGTCTACATCCTCTATGTGTCCACCTCCAGTGGGAGGGGGCACAATCATAACCCTGATTGACTATTTTTCTCCAAAGCAAGATGGAGGAAACTGATTTGAAGGGCTCACTTCATTTGCCCTACCTGAGGGGTGGTGCTGGCTACGAATGGGACACCTCTTAATCTAACTACGTTTCCCACCTGTCCTTCTCCAAAAGGGGAGCAGGACAAGGGGGTTTGAATCTGCTTCTAACAGCAGATTGCCATGGGCAGGTTTCAAAGGTGCCATGGCCTTTGAAGCTTCCCATTCTGTGATGCAGTGCCTGTCAGGGGCAAGGTTTGACCACCTCTGCCCAGAGCAGGCTTTTTTCCTGGGCCCAGAGACTGTTGGCTCTTACCCCATCGGCCCAGACACATGTCTGGTAGTGGTGGGCTGGCTAAGACCAGTCAGAGACCACACCAGTGCTTAGTAGGTTTTCAGGTGACCCTTTAAAAGGGCCTCCTGTTTGAACGTATTAATAAATCCTTTAATGGAATCAGTGAGGATTTAGTAAGACAAGATGTTTGGTATCAAACACCTTTGGGTACAGTGAACCTGTCAATCAACTCATCAGCCCTAGGAATTAAATGTGCCTGCATTGAGGCCCCTGTAGTCCATACAAAACCTGATTTCTTTCTTTCCACCCTGGGAATGAGGCTTGGGGACTAAGACAACTGGGCTGGCCCAGGGGCTCTCTGAGGGTTCAATGACACCCAATTCCAGCATCTTGCTGACTTCAGCCTTGATGCTTTCCTTGACATGATAAGACTGCCTGTAGATTTAATTTTGACAGGTAGGCTTTCACCAGTGTCCATGTCATGGGTACACCAGTTAGTCAGACCAGGGGTCAGGGAGAAGACCTCAGCAAACTGATTTAGGACTTGCCTGTAATTAGTCTGCTGTTGGTCAGTGAGAGTGTCTGCCAAGACTACTCCTTCAACTGAACCACCTTTGGGGCGTTAGGAAAGGAGATCAGGGAGAAGTCCACTCTCTGCTTCCTGATAATCATCTATGACAATGAGCACAGTCAAGTAAACCCTAGCATTATAGGGTTTAAGGCGGTTTACATGTCTGATCCGCCTGGGGTGCCTACATGTGTCAAAGTCCACCAGATAGTAACCTCCCCTTTTCTATCGAGGATAGGGTAGTGCCTAGTCCTTTTGTCATGGAGGGTCATAGGTGCCACAGGCTCCAAAACCTATACCTTTTGCCCTGGTTGGAACTCTACCGTGGTAGCCTTTTGGTCATACCAGAGCTTCTGGAGCTCTTGGCTGGCCTCAAGGTACATGTTGACTTTTCCATGTGCTCAGCCATCCTGGAACGAAGGCTAACCACATAGTCCACAATGTCCTGCTTAGTTTCTCTGAGAGGATGCACCCATCCTTCCTTAACAAGACAGAGTGGTCCCCTTACATGGTGTCCAAGCAGAAGTCCCTACTCCCTTCTGTGGCACCTCTTGGTAAGAAAAAAGCAGCCATGGTCGTAAATCATCCCATCTCCTTCTAAGGTTTTCAGGGAGTCCACCAATCATACCTTTAAGGGTCTTGTTAAATATTTCAACAAGCCCATTTGTCTTTGGGTGATATTGGGTAGGTCACTCCACACTCAGCCCACATGCCCTTTAAGTATGCAGACATGAAGCTGATATCTCTGTCTGACACACCTCCTTAGGAAACCTTACCCTGGTAAAGACACCAAGGAGGGTCTTCGCTATTGCAGGGGCAGTGGTGGTCCTCATGGCAATTGCCTCAGTGTACCTAGTGGCGTGATCCACTACCACCAGAATAAATGGGTTCCCTAATGCAGTTTTATGGACAAGAAGACAAATGATGTCAATCGCCACTCTCTCAAAACATACCCCAACCACTGTGAATGGAATTAACGGGGCCTTAAGGTGGCTACCTGTCTTGCCACTGACTTTACAGGTGGTAGTAGAGTTTAAAAACTCCTTCATATTCTGGGGCATACCTGGCCAGTAGAAGTGGTTCACCAACCAACTCCAAGGTTTGGTCTGGCCAAGATGCCTTTCTAGGGAAATGTCATGCAGAAATGTTAGGAGAAACTCTCTAAACTGCTGAGGCACTACCACTCTCCTAGTGGCACCAGGTTTGGGGACTCTGGCCTCAGTGTACAGGAGTCCCTTTTCTCAATCACTGTCACTTCCCTATTCCTGTTCAACAGTTTGCTGTCTCAGACTCTCAAGAGTGGGGCAGGTTGTCTGCCCCTGGCACAGATCTTCCCTAGATGGTCTCCTTGATCCTAGGAGCTCTGTCAGGGTAGGCCCAAGCTCCTGGGGTTCAGTTCACTCTGGGGTTGCAAGTTTTCTCCCTAGGGATAGGAGATTTGGTCTGGGTTCTGTACAGAAGTTGGTTTCCCAGTCTTCCTGCCCTTCCTATGGAAGGCTGGTCCATAATTTCAGACTCCAGCATTTCTTTTTCACCCTGGGTTCTACTCTGTGCTTGGGTTTTCACACAAATCCATTCAGGTATTCCCATTGTTGCTGCATGGGTTTTGTTCTCTACCTCAGCCCAAGCGGAATAATCCAAATCGCTGCCAAGCGGACATTGTACAGGGAGATTAAAAGATATCCCTACCCTATTGAGGCCCTTTATCCCCTCCCCAATTCAAGGTAACCAGCACCAGTGGGTACCCCTTAGCCTAGTTGTCAGCATTAAGGACTGTATAGGTCTCTCCTGGCAGATATTGATTTGGGGTCACCAGTTTCACTGTTACCATTGTGACACTGGCACCAATGTCCCTCATTGATATTTGGCTGTTGAGTCTGTATCTTTCAAGGTTACTAGGCTAGACAGCCAGAGTAGATACATTCACCCCTCCCTCTGAGAATAGAGTTGCCTCAGTGAGCACCTTGACATGGTCAGTGCTCACCTGTGATCCCATCTGGATACCCATCATTGCATTTACTGCAGGCATACTAGAGGCATTGTTTTTGTTTTTACAGATAGCGTTTCAGTTCGGTGTCCAGTTGCCTTACAATTAAAACACCAATTTTTACCCTGGTACCAACCCATCGACTGTGATGAGTTTCGGGATTTTGGGGGGCCTGATGAAGAATCATTATTATTTTTATTTTTTTGGTTACCATCTTTCCCTTGGTTTTTTTTTGGCCTCTTTCTTTTGTCTTGGTCTCCCTTGTCTTGACCCACAGGTCTGACTCCTGTCACAACTCTAGAGGAGAAAGTGACGTAGGTCTACCAGATACTGATGTAACTTCTCATTGTAATATTTACTTAAAAGATGCTCTTTCACAATAAAATTGTATAGCACTTAATAGTCATTCACACTGTTAACTGTTAACCAACCAGCTAGTGTTTTCACTGAAAAGTCGTTGGATTACACCCAAGACTAACTCTTGGCCCAACTCTCTCCTTTGTCGTTCTATGTCCAGGAGTTGAGCTTCTAAGTTTAATCTCTTGATCAATCTTTCTAGCATGAGGTCATCCTCTGAGGGATCCTCATCTGTTTCAGAGTGGATGGACCCAGCCACCTCCCTAGTCTCACTCCCAGTAGTCTCATCTTCTTCAGACTGAGTTACTAAATCTGGGTTGTTTCTTTTGAATTCTGCTAACAGCCTTCTAGGCTTTTTTTTGTTAACACTTCTGTCAGTTTTGATACTATAACCTATACAGAGAGCCCTTAGCCTGGCAAGGGTCAGGGCAATGTAAGGGGCCAGGTCGAGCTCCTGGGCCTGGTTATCGATATCACTCATTATGATACTAAAGATAAGAACTTTTTAGGAAGTTAAAAAAAATTCTAACACCAAATACTTTGTCTTATCTATATTAACATACTTTTCAATTTCAAACCACTTAGTTTCAGGGACTTAGTCAAGGCCCTAGCACCAAATTTTAGAAACTTGGAAAAATAGACCAATCAAAAAATATGACCAGACTAAAGACAATTTTTGGATATATTCATGTGATCACTTATTGACAAAGTGGTATCAGCAAACGCAATGTCTTAGATTCTACCACTGATCCACCAAATGTAGGAAGATGGTTCTCTATATAGTGTACTAAAACAAAATACACTGTGCAGAGTCCAGCGGATCCCCAAATGGTATACAGAGGTAAAAGCAAATAATTCCCCCTGACTCAAATAAGCAGGGAATGTACTGTTTTAATTGACGAATTAAGAACTGAAGTGGGAGAGTTAAAAACTGTCATATGTAAATTGGTCCTTACAATAAGTAAATTAAAGTGTGTAAAAAATACTGACACTTTTACTATTTCGACCACCCAACAGTTTGATCAGCCAGTATCCTCATCCTTTTCTTCTATCCACAGGGGACCTATGAAGTAAAAGAGGGAGGAAGTAGGAATAGTAGGCCCCTATGTTGCCAGTCAAACTCCCAGTATCCCTTGTACCCCCAGCACAATACAAGAGTTAACATCTTGCAACAGCGGAGTAACAGCTCCATGAGCAATCTTAGGGGCATATTATCAAGGGCTTTATCGCCGCGTTAGCGTCACTTTTAGGCGATAAAGCGGCGATAATCCTAACGCCCTATCAACAATGCGTCGCTAACCCCTATTAGCGCTAGTTTCCCGCGATAGTACCCGGAATTTTTATCGCCCTTGATGCCAGCGATATTCACCGCTAATGAGATGCTAAGTAGGCGTTCCTGACTAAAATCCACAGAAAAATGTCGCTAACACAGCATCGCACTATCAACAATGCTATCGCCGAACCGCGTAGCTACAAAAAATGCGCGCTAACCCACGTTAGCTCCAGTTTTTAACACCTGATACAAACCTGACTTAAATTGCAGATAAGTGGACATATATAAGGGAGACTAGGCCAGAGCTCCCTCAGAACAGCCACAGAAGCCATGGAGGTAGTCATCATGCAGATTGGAGTCCCACGAAGGCAACAACAACCACCGCCAATGCAACCCCCCCCCCGGACCACCCCCACTGAGGCAGCGACAAAGAAGACAGCGGGCACTGCGCAGACGTGTCCGCCTTGCAGATTTAAAGCCAGAGGATGTCATAGCCCACTACAGGCTCAAAAGGACATCTATACAGCATATCCTGACCCTCATTGCCCACAGGCTGACGCCACCAACACGGCGGAGAACAAACATCCCTCCACAGACCAAACTGCTTGCTGTGCTGCACTTCTTGGCCTCTGGGACATTCCAACCAACAACAGCCAGAGTTGGTGGAGTATCACAGTCAGCCTTCTCAGGCTTCCTCCCCACTGTCTTGGATGGTATACTCAGCCTGATACCCCAACACCTTCACTTCCCCAACACCATGCAGGAGCAGATTGCTATCAAGCAAGCATTCTATGCCATCGCTGGATTCCCGCAGGTGTTGGGTGCAATTGACTGCACACATGTATCATTTGTGCCGCCTGGGGACAGCGCACACATATACCGCAACAGAAAGCACACGTATTCAATGAACGTGCAGGCAATAGTGGATCACCGGGGACTGTTCACAAATGTCATTGCCAAATTTCCAGGGAGTGTGCACGATGCATTCATCTACCGACACTGCGTCATAAACCAGCGCTTCCAGAATCACATATATGGAAATTCATTGCTTGTCGGTAAGTACCAACTGGACACACCACATGCACTAAATCCACAAGAATGTTGTCCCATCAAGAAGGAGGATTCAAATACGTTGCCTAGGTACCGATAGGGGGGCTGCAAAGGCATTGGCACACCACCTGGTGTCACATGCTGATGTATTGTGTACGAGCATTAGATCTCCAGGCTCCTCTGCGTACAGTACCCACCATCTACTGAACATCCATGTCGCAAATCAAAGTTAACCTCACTGGCATCCCAGTCTGGTGTGTTGGTGTATTGGTGAGGAGGAACATAATGTTGTTGTCCATGTTGCTGGTGACACATGATGGTTGACTAAATGTCGCACAAGTACTCCCCCATGTCTCATCAGTGTGTCAACTCAGAGCTGTGGAGTGACCAGGCTTGTATCAATGCATGTGGAATGTTGGATTTGCCAAATGTTGCAAATGTGTATGCGCAGGTGGAGAAATCTGTCCTGAAAAACTATCTTGGGCCATCGCTGTTGAATGCAGTGTTGATGGTGCTGCTGTTGATGGTGGTGTGTAGCATCTCATCTCTAACCCAGCTACACAAAAGTCTCATTGTCCCATCTGTAATATGGTGTGTCATGTTGTTGCACAATGAGTAAGTGGATGTGTCCGTGCACACAACATGTGTGTAGACTATGTATTGGCAAACGCTAAAACATATCAAATTACAAGAAGTGTGCAAAGGTGTGCCCTGCGTATCAGTGTGGTGAAGTGCATGGACAATCAGATGTTGTTAAACAATTCACAGAGTGCAATTGACCTTGAGTATGTATGGTATGTGAGTTTGAGGCTCTGTTTGTGACAGAGGATGTAGTCCATGAAGTTCATGTCATGACATGTGAGGCTGTAGATGGCGTGTGCAAACCGTCAATGCCCTCAGTGGACCCTGCAAGCGAGGGGTCTGCTATCAGTTGCTTTGTGTAAGCTCCGGACATTCAATTGCATATGTTGTGTGGTGTCACAGGTCTGTCGTCAGCACCAGACGCAGATCGGAATGTGATTTGTGCCAGGCGTGGCCCATGTCATGATAACATTCACATGGCGTTGACTGCGAGGAGTGCTGATTAGTGCCATCGCTAGATGTGTGGATGCCACCTTGCAGCACACACCAGCAAAATGGCTGTTTGAAGGATCAACACTGAGGCAATGTACTTAGCATTGATGCTGCCAAATAGCCAGAAGCAATACATGGCCTACCAAAATCTAAAATTTGCTAAAATCAGAAATGTACATTGCCTCTCTCAACACTGCCAACACAGTATGCACAATGAATAATGGACACATCTCCCTCTTACTTGTGACAGGCGACCAAGGATATGCTCTCTGCCCGTGGATGATGACACCCATACGAAATCCCACCACCCAGCCACAGAGGCAGTACAATTCTGCAAATAGACGCACCCGTGGCATCGTTGAGCGCACATTTGGCGTGCTGAAGTCACGTTTCCGTTGCCTGGACATCACAGGTGGCAAACTTCTGTACAGCCCTGAAATGGTAAACAAAATCATACTAGCATGTTGTGTATTGCACAACATATGTGTGCGCACCAAGGCCCCCTGGATCCAAGTCCCTGCAGCACCGGACGATGACCAGGATGATGAGGAAGATCACCGAGGTGGACCACACCCCACAGCCACTGCAGCCGGAATTGCCCGAAGGCACAGGATAATACACAATTACTTCTCTTGAGCACATCACGTTGTGACTGACTACAACAGAGACATGTTTCGTGAACATTACCACAACAACTGTTTGTGACAATAAACAAACTTAACACATATACCCTGTCTGCAAATCACTCTCCTGCATAAGTATATCCCAAATGAAACTTTCACATTGTTCAAAATTAACTATAATGACCACTAAAGTCAAACAATGGCGTGCATGTCACCTCATTACAGAGATGCCATAGTGTGTCAATTGTTCACTACTTGACTTAAGAAGGTGTAAATTGTGGCACACAATTACTCAATTAGTGTGACATACTGTACGTAAATCATGATTTACAGGGTGTACTCAGTCCTAAATCTTGAAAAGTATGTGGGCGTATGGGGGAAACAATGATCATGAATGTTCAGTCTGTGTGAAAATATCATTACAATGTAATGAAATGGGGCACAAATATGGAAATTGGGTGTGAAATGGGGCTCAAATATGAATATTGCCCGTGAAATGGGGGTCAAATATGGATATTGGGCGTGAAATGGGGGTCAAACATGAAACTTGGGCATGAAATGGGGGTCAAACATTAAAATTGGGCATGAAATGGGGGTCAAAAATGAATATTGCCCGTGAAATGGGGGTCAAATATGAATATTGGGCGTGAAATGGGGGTCAAACATGAAAATTGGGCATGAAATGGGGGTCAAACATGAAAATTGGGCGTGAAATGGGGGTCAAAAATGAATATTGCCCGTGAAATGGGGGTCATACATGAAAATTGGGCGTGAAAAGGGGGTCAAACATGAGAATTGGGCATGAAATGGGGGTCAAACATGAAAATTGGGCGTGAAATGGGGGTCAAAAATGAATATTGCCCGTGAAATGGGGGTCAAACATGAAAATTGGGCGTGAAAAGGGGGTCAAACATGAGAATTGGGTGTGAAATGGGGGTCAAATATGAATATTGCCCGTGAAATGGGGGTCAAATATGAATATTGGGCGTGAAATGGGTGTCAAACATGAAAATTGGGTGTGAAATGGGGGTCAAATAAGATAAAATAAACTCACCTTGACCACAAGACCATGAATGAGCCATCAGCAGACCCCACATGCGCACCATCCCTGAACACCTTCATGAAGCACATCAAGACCTATCTCATTGTCGAACTAATCTGCGTATCGGCGGATTCACCCAACAGACCTGAAGAACTATTGGGCCATCTCCTTCCTACACTTTGCAGACAAAGTCACCTAGAGACACATAAAGCCGCAGATGAGTGCCTTCACTGAAGAAAATCCCATCAGGGCCCCCTCTCAGTCGGGGTACGGCAGCAAGCACAGCACCAAGATCGCACACCTCACCACCAACTACGACATACGCATGCCACTTGACCAGGCCCAACTAGTGGAACACATCCCATAACACTTCTCTGCAGCCTTCAACCCTGTCACACAACGCAGCACATCCGCCAGAAACCACGACACCGGGATACGATGAACCGCCCTCTCCTGGATCCACTCCTCCCTCTCCGTAATAAACCACAGGATCTGACTCCCCCCTTCATCCACCAACCAACAGAGATCAACTGCGGAGTACCACACGGATCGTCCCTAAGCCCCACAAGTATTCCACAACTACATGGACACACCCACCTTCATCGTCAGACAGCATGGGCTCAGCATAGTCTCATACGCAGACAACACACAGCTCATCCACTCCCTCACGAAGATCTGAAAATACTACCAAATCTGCTCCCAGCTATGAATATTGGAAAGTGCAGATCGAATGAAATACATCAGCCTAAAGCTCAACTCAGAGAAGACTGACATCCACATCCTCATGCCATCCACATCCGCATGGGACAACACCTGGTGGCTCTCCGCCCAGGTAAGCCTGCCATCACCGACAGACCACACACGCAACCACGGCATCATCCACTACTCTTCTGTCACCATGACCTTCCAGATCTACTCCATAGCCTTCAACAGCCCTAACTGCCTACGGATCCTACGCAATACATCCAAATGTATATCCCCCAAATGCATCAAAAAGCAAAACCACGCATTCACACCAGCAGACTGGACTACGGCAACGCCCTCAAATCAGGAATCAACAAAACACTACTACACAAGCACCAAAACATCCTGAAGTGCGCAGACATACCTGTCATCACAACCCCACGTCACAAACACAAAAGACAGAACATACTAAACCTCCACTGGATCAACCTCGAGATAAGAGTCAACTAAATATCACTCACACACATACAAATCACTCCACCTCATCATCGGACAGAAATACATCAACAAGAGAGTCACCTTCAACCTCCCCAAGAGGAAATTACGCTCAGAAAACCTTGGCCACGCAGACTCACCCCGGAACCACAAATCAAGAGTGGGAGGAAGAGCATTCTCCTACGTCGCTGGCAAATCCGGGAACAAGATGACAGTCAACATCTAATGCTCTACCATCCTGCAGGCTCTCAGGAGGGACAACAAGACATGGCAATTTCCCAGAGACGGAGCTGCACACTTACTCCCCCAAGCGCCTTCTGAGATTCACGGGTGAGTTGTGCAATTACAATTCACATCATCAATTCAATGATTGCAGTTGCAAATTGCTAGTGATCTGGGGATGAGTCATGTTAAGTGACATTAAGGGGCATAACATCAAGGACCCAAGATAACATTATCGCCGCTCTAGCGTCCGTATACCGGCCAAAAGCTGCGACAATGTAATCGCACCATTAACAAGGTCACACTATCGCGTGAATCCTTGACGTAGCGGCCCTTACCTTAACGCCCAGCTTTGCATCTCAAATGAGATGCAAGTTGGCCGTTCCTTGCAAAAACAATGTGAGTAATGTTGCAAACCGACATTTCTCCTATCAACAATGTGAACGCTAACCTGCAGAGCGATAAGAAAAGTAGCGCCAACCTTGGTTATCGCTACCTTCCTCACGCCTGCTTTCAGGCTGACCTTGCCTTTATATCCAATGGAAGGTTGATATAATGGCTAAGTCAGCCCTGCCCTATCAACAACGTATCTCCAATCGTTGTGCGATTAGCGCTGGATTAGCTGCGCCAATCGCACATTTGGCAGCTAACTCAGTGACTAGTATCGGCTCGGCGATGCGCGTTCTTGACAACGCGCTAACCGTGCGATTAATTCCAGAGTTGTCCGGCAATAAATATGCAAGCGCTAAGTGCGCTTTGCGATATTGATCGCCGGCCCTTGAGGATATGGCCCTTAGTCTGTCACCTGTCTTGAGATCTCAAATGTAGGCTGCCCTCATTGTGCGCAAGAAACATCAGCCTGTATTCAATGGCTTAGAGAAGACATTTCCTCTGACTGTCCATCTATGTTCAAAATTGGTCTTGCAATGTGCGTAGGGTAGCTCATCTGGTTCAAAAGGTCCGCCACCGGGGAACCCCCGCTTTTCTCCTATCCCTGGACGCGGAGAAAGCTCTCGCCCGGGTTGACTGGGCTTTTCTCCGTGCGGTCCTGCACCGCATAGGTCTCAGTCTCTCATGATTGCCCGCATTATGGTCCCCTACTCCGCCACTAAGGCGCGGGTATGCATCAATGGCACTTTAACCCCGTCCTTTCTCATTTGCAGAGGCACCCGCCTGGGCTGTCCACTCTCGCCGCTGCTCTTTGTTCTGTCAGTGGAACCCTTGGCGATTGCCATCAGGCGGTCGGCGGAAGTTCGGGGCATTCGCATGGGGGCAATGGACCATAAGATAGCTTCATTTGCGGACGACCTTCTGTTAACGCTCACTGAGCCGTTGACCTACCTCCCGACACTCCTGGATCTCCTGTCTCTCTTTGAGCGAGCATCGGGCCTTCAAGTTAACCTTTCCAAGTTGTGTGCGCTTAACCTAACTCTTCCCTCCCGGTTGCATGAAGAAGTGCAAAACATCAGTCCCTTACGCTGGGCTCCTACCTCTATCCGGTATTTTGGCATTAATATTACAGCTGATCTTAACACCTGGACACAGGCTAACTGGCCGGTAAGTAGGACTTCCATACGGGCGGACCTACGCCGTTGGAGGTCGTTGCCCCAGTCCTGGTTAGGACGCCTTAACGCGATTCAAATGTCCCTATTACCAAAGGCCCTATACCTCTGTCAGACACTCCCCACGCCAATCCCACACAACGATATCCTGACACTCCAGAGGGAATTGGTCGGCTTAATTTGGGGAGGGAAGCGGGCCCGCCTATCGACTAAAGTCCTGATGCTACCAAGAGATCGAGGGGGGCTGGCCTGCCCTGATCTGTTGTCCTATTATTGGGCCTCCCACCTGCGGTATATCTCGGAATGGTCAGTAAGAGCTAGTGAGAAGCACTGCTTCCACATAGACCGCGCTGTGGCGTGCCGTCCGCTTTGGGACCTGGCATGGTTGCATAGTTCTGCTAGACACCCCAGTGCTTATGTCGCCACTTCTACGTGCACAGTGCTGGAGATCTTGGACAGGATTGCGATTCACCGACACCTTACTACCTTCCCCTCTCCTCATACGCCGGTCTTACTTAATACAGATTTTCGGCCAGCTTCTCACCCATCTGAGTTTCCACACTGTGCGGCAGGTGAATGTCGCATCATAGAACAGCTTTTCGAAGGAGGAATCTTCAAAACTTTTGACCGATGTAGAGCGGATTGTAATCTCCCCAAAACGGTGCTGCTGGAATATGTTCAAATTTGCCACTGGCTGCGGGCCCCATCGTATACTGAGGGCGCCACGTGCCAGCTTACGCCTTTTGAACGTCTAGTGCGATCGTTTGATGGGTCTAAGGGATTGATCTCCCGGACCTACAAAGTACTTCTATATTCTCAGGCGATACTCCCTCTCACGTATCGAAACCAGTGGCAAAGGGATCTTGAGGAGGATGTCACCCCGGAGCGATGGGCGCAGCTCTGGCGAGACATACGGTGTATTCTTAAATCGATAGCTCAACAGGAGTCTGCGTACAAAATGATGACGCGCTGGTACTACACTCCTCTTCGGCTCCAACGCATGTTCCTGAGCTGTACCCCGGCCTGTTGGAGATGTCTGAAATCTCGGGGCTCCTTCCTCCATATTTGGTGGGAATGTCCATTGATCCTACCTTACTGGGAGGACATCCTCGGCCGAGGCAAAACAGTGGTGGGATACCCCCTACCTAGCGATCCGGGAGTGATAATCCTGGGTCACCACTCTACCTCGCTAAAAGCAATGAAACCGGCGGATTGGCGCCGGATCTTTCAAATGCTTACTGCTGCCAAGCAGGTCATTGCCGTACATTGGAAAAAAACATGCACTCCTCCGGCCTCAGTGTGGATTACACGGCTTTGGCACGTAATGGCCATGGAACTCCTGATGCATCGGCTGGCGCATACAGACGCTAAATTCCAGCGTACTTGGCAGCTCCTTATCCACTATTTAACTCGGTTGGAACACGCTCCGTATGTACCTCCGCGCTTGTGCGCCCTGCAACTCCTTGAAGATCCTCTCCTGCCCAGGGGAGTCCCTCCCGATGACAGTCAAGAGTGATATGCCCTGCCCCAGCCCTGCGCTAAGCTCACTACCCGTTCCGATATGGGTAGCGCCTCCTCCGGGGGGTTGCTCGCTCCATCCTGGCCTCTCCCCCCCGTCCTTCCCGCATCGCTAGCCAGCCGGAGAGTTGAGTCCTTTCTCTGCCTCTTCTTTTCTCCTTCCTTCCACTCTTTCTCTTCTGGGTCACATTTTACTTCGGATCCCTCGGGATGGCCATCCCAACCTGTTCCCAGTGCAAATCCTGGTTAGATGCAGGTGGTACCTCCCAAAGGGGGTGTCGGGGGGAGGGGTGGGCGCAGGACTGGCCAGTGTCACAGCTGGCCGCAGTGCTGCTTATTTGCATAATACCCACCCCCACATTCGCCGTAGGAATTAAACCTTCCATACATGGGAGCCTCCTGCCGGGGGAGACTCGTGATACAAGGCCGCCACGTCCAAATACACCTGTGGGGACGGAGCGTTTCAGGGGGGGCTCCTGTGTGAAGGCCAGGTTCGAACAAAGATATTACAATGTCACTCACTTATATGCATAGTGGAAGAAATGTATGTAATGGGTGGGGTACGGATACGCTCCTGTCATACTGCTGTCAGCTCCCCCGACGCGGCCGGCCCCAAATGGGGTTGTAGGCGGCTTGCTGTGTGCTCCCTCCCCCCCGAGATTAGCTTTTGGCTGGCACTGACAATTGCGCTGCCGGCCCGTCTGGGATGTAGGCAGTACGCTGTGTATGTGGCCTTTCCATCTTCCAATAAAGGTTTTTGAAAACTAAACAAATAATTTAAATAAATAAAAAAAGAAGTTGGTCTTGCCGTAAAATCTACACGCAAACGCAATGTCTAACTTTACATGTGCCAAGTAAAAAACATCGCTAGACACACCCACTGGACAACACAGTACCAACCTAAGCCTATTTGCGTCCTAAATGCGTGCAGATGAACATTACATTCCCAAAAACTGCCCGCATACACAATTCACCAACAACATAAGCACCTTTGCGAGCTATTTGCGTGCAAAAATCAATCGCAGACCTAAAAACGGGGCGCATACACAATGCAATAACATGAGCACCTTTGCGAGCCATTTGCGTGCAAAAATCCATGGCAGACCTAAAAACGGGCCGCATACACAATACAATAACATGAGCACATTAGCGAGCTATTTGCGTGCAAAACTGCATCGCATACTTAAAAACGGGCCACATACACAATCCACTAACAACATGAGCACATTTGCGAGCTAGTTGCGTGCAAAAATTCATAGCATACTTAAAAACGGGCCGCAAACACACAGGAAGTGATGTATGCATGCTTCCTGTCTACCAGGGGAGTGTCTTTCACTTTCACTTTCTGTTCTGAGCACATTGCTGGTTATTGCTGAGATTGAAGGAGGTGTCTGGTGGTTTGTGCTGTTGGTGTGAGATTCTGAGAGTGTTGCTGTGTCCTGTGTCCTGTGAAAAGTGTCTGTTAGCTTGTTTTAAATTGTTTTACATTGTTTTACATTGTTTTAAATTGTTTTAAATTGTTTTAAATTGTTTGACTGTCTCCTGTCCTGAGTCTAGTTGTGTGTTTGTGTTTGTGTATTTCACGTAAGTTGTTTTAGGGGGTTATCATTTTTTTGTTTGAGGGGTTACTGGGGTGCTGGGAGATGCCGGCTGTGGGCAGGTCCGGAAGGATGTCTGCGGGGGCATTGGGGGGCTTCCTTTGGCTGGTTAAATTTAACCTGCCATTGATGTTGGAGAGGGGTGGACGTATCCTGCAAGGGTACAGTGTGGCAGTGCGGAAGGTGCGTTTGGAGCGTGTGCGGGTGCAGATGCTCCGGTGCTTTGGATTGGACCGGAACGTGCGCCAGTGGAAGCACCGCTGGCAGGACATGCTGGCACGTGAGGCCGACATCCTGGACTTCACAGGAGTAATGACTGGCATCCAGGGTGGTAAGTACAAACACTATTTTAACCCTGAATACTGTTACGTACATTGACTATTGACGTGTGGGACATGAAGGCATGATGTCATAATGCTGTGTTGACACCGTGATCCTGTTGCAATTTCGTTAATACAATTAAAGTCTTCAAAAAGACATGCGCATGATGCACTGGACTCTTGAATTGCATGATTTAGTCTCCCCAGTACAGTGTTTGCAACAGAAGGGAAGGTGTCAGAATACACTATCGTAATATCCCTTATTGTAGAGCGCAATCCAGCGCCAGTTGTATTATCAATTTCTGTTGTAATGACCGGGTAGTAAACATGTTGCGCTGTAAAGCCCACATTGCAATCTAGGTCACCTGTAGGACACATTCCATCAAGCACATGCTTATTGTGACCGTCTACTCATTTGTAAGGGTCGCAAGGCACGATGGGGGTGTGTGCATGTTCAAGTCCATCAAGGTGTGTGTATGTGGTCAATCCATTTACATTAGTCTATTTCTGAAGATGGGGAGCAATGTGGTCTGTCGAGGTGGAAGTTGAGGACTCACAGTGTGTTGTAGTTGGGGGATGCAAAGGCATGCGTGGAGATGATGTGGGTGAGGGAGTTTGCTATAGGTCTACGGGGGCAGCAGCGGTAGCAGAGAAAGGGGCGTGGAAGGATGAAAAGTCTGTAGAGAGGGAATACAGAGTACGCATCAGGAAGCCGGATACTGACAAACAATAGATTAAGTATGAGTGTGGAAAAAAGTGACGTAACAACTTGATAAGAGTGAATGATGGAGCCGAATGCCTGATTCAGAGCTCAAATTGACCACCAGGGTTGGTGCACAGGTGAACCTGCGTGTGGAGGAGGCCTTCATAAGCACACTCCAGAGAGTGCATGTGTTTGGGGAGGCCTCATTCAATGGTGGAGCAGCGAGGCTGCCAGAGCAATTTCACTGACAGTTAGTCAGTGGCCTTGCTAGTCTGTCCCCGCAGCGGACGTCATGTATGAGGGGTCCAATTCATGTACATTTGATGAGTGATGTGTGAGGTGCAATGTGTTTACACATGATGTGGTCACATCAGAGGCACAACGCAGTACCATGCCGACAATCATAGGGGGCTATTTTGGGTGACCCACTGCGCTGGATCAACACCTAACAATGTTGTGCCAAAGCTGTCACACTTGTGCCAAACCGGCGTGCTGATTAATGTATGTATGTGTACAGTAAGGGTGACTGTACATGTACTAGCCAAGCCATTGTGCGCGTGTGCTGTGTGCTTGGCAGAATGTAGTGTAAATAATGGCAGTCACACATTACTTGTGGAACCATTGCTACGCTGCCCCTGTACATGGTTTATGTGTGAGTATGATTTGGAGAGGTCAAAAAGACACACCGCAAATGGGACATCTCCAGGGTGTCATAGCCCAAATATCTCTGGGTAACTGCCCGTTGTAATCTGCCGAGATGCAATTGTACACAGAGCTATTTTAATCCCATGTCCGTGTAGTGATGGGGCCTTGACATTGTGTCACACGACTCATATGTGCATGTCTGCCAGCAGTAATGTATTGTGTGGTCCGGCTCTGCATTCACAGCTCCTGCGTGAATGGCAGTCTAAGTTGTCACAGAAATGTGGCCAACAGGAAAGGCAACACCACAGTTATGTTGCATCATCAGTTACTGTAATGTATTTCATCATGAATATGTGATGTTTGCTTACGTCTGGTAACAACACATGTTAACATTTGTTGTCTCGCAGATGGTCGTCAGCCTATAACCCAGTGGGACATAGACAGATACAGGGACCCGCACGCCACTGGTGAGTATGGACATATTCTAGTGTCATGTAGCAGTGCCATGGATGACTGTTACATATGCTACACTTTGTTGATAAGCAGTATGGGTGTGTATCGCATGTCCCTTACCCACAATGTGAAGATGCATTGTGTAAGTCAGATTCGTTTACAAATTGGTAGGTGAAGGTGGGCCAATGGATCTGTTTCACAGTTGTGAGTTTGCCCATCAGCTGTCAGTGATACCCATTCCAATTGAGGGGCATTCTTGTAATACCCAAACGTCGCCACTGCGTCACTTCCACTGAAGTGGTGTTGTCAATCGGGTCGTAGCCTTTTTGCCAATGTAGAGTTATGCTGCCTTGTCAAGAAGGCACACTTACATGCTGTGTTTATTGTAAACAGTGCGTGCAGTGGGTGTCAAGTTGTGCACAAGGATGCAGTGCTTTTCAGGGGGTGCAAGCTCAGAGACATGTTTGAACAGTGCTTACTTATGTATGCTGCATAGCAGCTTCACTGAAGTGGCAGGGTGTAGCTGAGAGTCAGACATATCAATGGCACATTACACAAACACATTTCAAAGATGTGCATGTTAACTGCAATTGCATCTTTGTGCACTGCATTGGTGTTGGCAGCCTGTGTCCGCCGGGACATTCCATGCTTGACTTTGGATCATGTGTACATACTCCTCGGACACAATTGGTGACATTACTCCACACACATTTCCAACACACGCTTGAGGTATGCATTTTACAAAGTACCATATATTACGCAATGCAGGGCTCAACGACACTATCTGTGTGTAAACATTAGCCATGACAATGACACGACGCACATGACCCCAGGGTGCAGTTTAATGTTGAATGCATTGGAACAGTTGTCGTTGTAAAGGCATGCGTGCTCTTATTCACTACGGAGTGAGGTCAGCGGTCACAAGACATGCATGTGTGACAATTAGGGTGGAATGATGCCTCGCCCTCTCAGTGGCAGAACATCAGGAATTGTATAGTAATGGTGGAGTGAGGGACAGCGCATCCCGTCAATGTAAGCGGTCATACACCAAACATGTTCCCATGTGTGCAGCACGATTGGAAGTGTGAGTAGGGCTGTCCCAGTCTTGTTCCTGTGCATGTAGTGTGACATTACAATAGATTGACAAGCACACCTGCACACAGACACCCATTGCAATCTTGTGCAAGACTGGCTGTTTTTGTGCGGACTTGATGACCTGCACACAGTTGCTGGTGTACACACAGGGGTGCACATGTGCATTGTGCATTAAATGCTGCAGTGTGTCACAGGACAGGATGAGGGTGGTTCTGTACTTGGAGGGCAAATGCCTCCCTCCTCCAGGCATTTGTACATGTCGACCGCAGTCAGGGTGTCCAATGGTGCCATGTTTTGACCGTGTCTGTCTCATTTTGTAGTGACAGTACATGTTCCATGACATTCACTGTCATGTCAGTCTCCACAGCATGTAGTGAAACATTCAAGCTTATATATTTGGTTGACCACGTCCGTCTCGGACTTCACTTAGTTACACTGGTGTGTTGGCTCACATGTTGAATCAATCTTTGATTAACGGTTTTATGGTGAACATTAACATGTTCAGATGTACTGGAATTGACATTTATTATATGTTACAGACAACATGACACCTGCGGAGCAACATGCCTACCAGGTAGGCAAGGACCGGTACCTTCATGTGAAGAAGGTTGCAAGAGGTTTCCGACAGATGGCGAGGAGGTATCGGAAAGACAGGAAGGCCGGGAAATGGAATGCATTGCAGGACGTTGGCCAAACCAACAGCCAGGCCCTCCCCGTACCCTCTGGTCCTAGTGTGGGGTCTCAGCCTGTCATTCCCCCTCCGACCACACCCGCACAGGTGCCAATACCACCTGCACCTGCAGCTCCCGTGGAGCCTTTTAACGCCACGGACAGGAGGATGCTTGCTGCGAACAATTCAATGCTCATTGACATACGGAGGGAATTGTTGTACCTCAACAGGAACTTACATGATATCCGGACACACCTTGGGCTGCAGTGATTCCTCCCCATTTTGGCCCCCACCCCCCCTGTTCTCCCTTGCCCCGATGTTTATGTTTCAGTGTTGGCTAGTGTTTGTGATGTTATGTTTGTTTTAGGCAGAGTAGTTTTAGTGTAGGCCTAGTTAGTGCAAGTTCATAAATGTATATATTTTTCTACAAATTTTACGGTATTTGGGATAAGTTTCATTTTCCTTTGGGTAGGGGGTTGATGTCGTTACAGTTTTTGCGTGTTTAGGAATAGTTAGGGTATGAGGTTAAGTGAAGTTCAATTTAATAGTTAGTTTAGATTTAGTGTTAGGATTAGTTCTTAGTGGTAGTGTAGGGAATTTAGACTTTTCATATTTGTTAAATAAATAATGTTATTTATATTTGGTCTGTTTGCACTTACATCAGGGATGATGTGGGGGAGTGGGGCTTATTCCATTGTATGCAACTCATGCCGTCAATGGGCAAATCATTGAATGTGTGACTATGGTCATGACCTGTTACTTAGCAGGATGGATAGTGTCAGGATACCATATATGTGAGCACAGTGAACTTGCATGGCTGACAGATTGTTAAGTATGGTTTACAGCTTAGTCTAGGGACTTTTAATTGTGACGTTCGACATCTTAAGTGTGACGCACAGGGTTTTACTGCACATGGTTGCTAAATTACTACACAATGTAGGGACATTGAATTGTGAGTACATAGAAGTTGCTACAGTTAGTCATCATGGATATGGATGTATGCACCGAGTAACACATATAGCGTATGACACATGCATATAAGATGCTCCGGGCTCTGAGTCCATATACATTGCACAGACCTTGGCACACTTGATGCGTGGTGCCAGGGTATCAGCTTGCTTTGCCTTACCTGTCCCTGTGCATGGCAGCTCAATCTCCATGACATGCAAGATGTAGGTCATTTGTGTGTCCATTGGTAACGTCACATGGCACAACAGTGTTTGTGAATCACATGAGTTACGTGACAATGAGTTATGACTTTACTATTGAGGTTATTCACAGATGTTATTTAGGAGTTGCACTGTAAGGTATACTAACTTAACTTCTACTATCTTCCTTTTGTGACTGCCATAATTATTAGAGTTATGCTTTGGTCACAGTTGACGTTTTGTTGCATGCACACAGGTCTGATGCACACATGTGCTGACATGTTGCATAGCTCCCTGTACCGACAGTGTCATGGGCACTCGTCCCAGCTGTTACTTTTGGCATTGACTCATTGTGATGACACCCTTGGAATGTAGCCACAGAATCAGACTATATGCTAAGTGCAGTTCAACAGACATCCGTAGACACATTGACCAATATGCTCACAGTGGGCACAGCATGAGAGGGCTCCAAGATTGTCAGGCATTGTTTGTGCACAGGTAGGGGCTGACTGACGCTTAGCACTTTGGCCATAGTCACCATTGTGAACTACACTTCAGTGTGGCAGACTTTGTTGTTCCATATATATGTATGTTAGACATGTGCCCTTAGGTCTCCTCAGCAATGTGATTCTGGTGTGCAACATCTAGGGTTGTGAGATGCAATGGGCAACATCACAACAAGATTAGTACACCATGTTGTGTGTAAGTAGATATGCCAGGAGATTAGGGTTTGCTATTGTTCAGGGTGACACTACTTGTGTCCTGAAACAGACTGCTGCATTTGTACACACATGCCTGTCTCATGAATGAACGTGGGTGAAAGTTGGTCTATTGCTAGATTGTGGTATCTGATCAAGGTGGCCACAGAGATTTTACACATTCAGGCTCATCTCACTGCCGATCCATGTCAGGTGACACATGTACCTAGCTTGTATTTCCCTTGCTGGACCTTCTTGTGGATTCACAGGACATGTATTATTGACGAAGTTCAATGCTTAATTGATCATGTAAACACGCATCTGTGTGAATAGTATATATTTATTTACAGTACAAAGGGGAAGACAGGGACAGTACTTGGACATTCAACCCAACATTGCATCTATGCCCGTTAGAGGGGCAGACAGAGTCCTTAGGGAGTGACGGATCAGAGGGAAGAGGCGGAGTTAGCAGTGTCATTGTCACAGAAAAAAGCTGATGTGGAAGTCCATGTCTGGGTCCAAGGTGAGTGGTGGGTGACATTGGAAGACAATGGAAGGGGCGTTCGATGGCATGACAGTAAGAAGAATACCAAGGTAAGCCCGGCTTTCTGACATCAATGTTTGCTCTGTGTTCTCCTTACCATGATGGCAGAATCATCATCATCTTCGTCCTCTGATGTGTCATGTGGCTCACATGTGGGTGGTGGTATGGTTGGTGCAGCACTGTGAGGCACAGACACATCAGGGGGCGGAGCTGAGGATGTGGAGCCGCCAGCAGCAGCAACTATTGGCGCCAGAGCTTGGGGCAGCAGTGAGGTGACGAGCAGATGCAGGGCCTGGTAGATCCCAGCTACATTGCGCTGGTGTTCAGCCGTGGCAGCCATCTGTTGTTCTTCACGCCGCTCCCTGCTCTCCATTATCCGGGCTATCCGGGACAAATCAGCGCTGACACTACTGTAGCCACCCTGCTGAGACAGTTGGTCCAGTATCTGTGTCAGGACTACAGGAATGTCATCCAGGGAGCGTTGGAGAGCATTGAGCGGGCTGTGGATGTCTGTCATCCTCTGCATGTGGTCCCTGATGGGACTCAGACACCCACGTATGTCGTCCATTTTGGCTGCCAGGCTCTCAAACCCCAACCGCACCTGGTCACGCGTCTCCCGCTGGACCTCAAGCACACGGCGGTGAAAGGCCTGATATGTGTCCTCAAGGTCCGGGGAGGCAGCTGTGGTGGGAGGTGCCTGCTGCCGGATGGTTTGTGCATGCGGTGGGGTTTGCGCAATGCTGCTGGGTTGCCCCGCTCCTGTAGATTGTGTGTCAAGGGAGTCCAGCATCTGGAGGAATTCCTCCTGGTTGATGGTGGTGTAATCATCCAAGTCTGACGTGAGTGGTGGGTCATTCTGCTGTCCAGGAGGTGTTGTCACTCCCTCTGCAATTGGAACAGGAGATATAGTTTAACAGTGTGTTACATGTGGGTGCATGCATTAGTTAACTTGGCAAACTGACTGCGGGAGACTGTACCATCTGACAGTTTTGGATGAGATGCTTATTATTAGCAGGATGTTGCATATTTCAAGGGCATCACGGATGTGAGCTTGTCCTTGTACATTGCCATCTTACATTTTAGCAATATGTGAGTTGTTTTAGGACAGTGTCTACACACAGGCGCTACCTGTTCTGTCCTCTGTTCAGTTGTGTGAGTGATGCAGTTTGTGACACCTAGTAGTCAATGTTGATGTACTCAGATTTGTATGTGTGTGCACTGCATTGTGTGATAGTGGCACCTGCTGCTTTAGTTTTACTGCCCCTCGTCCCTTTCAGACAATGAGCCTTTGACTTCTGTGAATGTACAATGCAGAGATGTTGTAAGCTGTGGTGACTATGTGTGTTGGCCAGAGTTGTGACACTTGTGCATGGTGGTCATGAGATTTCTGGGTCACATCGGGGGCTATGTGTACAGAAGGATGTGTCTCCCGCTTGACTAGTGGGCAGCGCCAAGAAGGCAGCGAAGCGGTGGAGCCCGGCAACGGACGGAGCTGTGGCCTATTTCTAACTACGCCGCCTCGACCTGGGGCTGAGTGCGGACTGCGACCTCAGGGGCTACTGAGAGTGTGTAGCGTGACGAGCGCCGAGCCGGCCGCCCTGCCCTCCCAGCAACGATGAGGACTTGTCCTCTACCGCACCGGCTCTGCACCGCGGGGAGTGGGGGTGCTGCGCCCGGAGGAGCTCCGGCCCGAGTGGCTAGCGGCGGCCGGCCCAGCGGGGCGGAGACCGAGGACCATTCAGGAGTAACCACACCTACACCGGCGGGGGAACTTGCAGGGGGCCTGCTTCCGAGCCCGCCGGACAGGGATCACCGCTGAGGATTGCCGGGCCCAGGGGAGGCACAGCAGGAGCCGGAGCCGCATGAAGAGGCCTGGCGTAGGCCGTGCCCGGCCAGGAGGTGAGCGCGCGTCACCTGGATGCGGCTCTTTTCTCGAGGGGCCTGCACCGCATATCGGAGAGCTCAAGCCTGGGGCCAGGTGGCCTATATTGGCACTGAGCAGCGGCGGCGCAAGACATCCCACGCAAGGTGATGTTTAGCGGGGGTACGTGAACTGGGCCCTGGCCCCCAACGGACCCGCTCTTCATATTTCACCCGTGGGACTCAGCACCCAGATCTGGCATCCACTCTCCCGTGCTGCCCACGGGTGTCCCAGAGGAGGTCGGCTCCCGGCACCGGGGGGCTGAGTCTGCATGAGGCGGGGCATTGACGGGCCTGGGGCTCTGGCCTGGTGCGAGCAGAGGGCTCCGGATCTCCATGAACACGGAGGACTGTGCACCACGCCGAGCGCTCAGGGCGCCACACGGCGTGGCGGGCGGGGTTTCACTCAGCCCTTTCGGCCACTGGTGGCGCAGGAGCGCAGCGTATTGTGCCGCAGCCATCCCAAGCGTTGAGGGTCAGCCTGAACATATCGGAGGGCCCACCGGATCCAGCGCACCACGCACCCGGGGGCCTCCCTTCCACAGGGCTCTAGTGCGACGACCGGGACCACCAGCAGCTGACCGGAGTGGAGGGCTAACGCGCCAACGGGCTTGTTCTATCGCCCGGCGCTCCATGAACCTGGCCCGCAACATGGCCTCCACCAGAGGGAAGAAAAGCTAATCCCAGCAGGAGGGTTTTGCGCATTCGCAGGGGGGGGTGACTCCATCAGATCCTGCAAAGAAACCCGAGTGGCCCCGTAGAAGAGCCAGTCACAAGGGCCTTCCTGGAGTCCCTGTTTACAGCCCTTTGGGACGATATTCAAACGGTACAGAGGGTATTTACGGCGGAACTCAAGGAGGTCCACAAAGAAATGGATGGCATCGGGGAACGGGTGGCAGCGTTGGAGAACGGAAGTGACGCCCAAGAATCTGAGGTCTCACTCATGCAGCAGGCCCTCATCCGCATACATGACCAACAAGTAGACCTTCAATCCCATTTGGAGGATCTAGAGAACCCCTCTGAAAAGAAGAGCCTTCACAGGTTTCTTTGTAGTTTCTTGTAGTTTATTGATTAAACAGCATCCCAGCGGAGAACAGCTTCTTCCACATCAATAGCTCTCCTCTAACTGTTCATCATGGAATTCTCCTCCACTTTCATTCTACACGTAGCTAAGTAACCAAAGCTATGACATAGGCAAGTAGACATCTCTACATATCTCCCTTCTATACAAACACAAAGAAATTATATATGTAACATAAAATAATAATTAACCAAGTATTGAACAATAACAACTAATAACTAAATTGTTCAATAAATATAAAAAACATAGAAAGTAAATAATAAGAATCTATAACTAATATTCTGCAGATATTTCCTAAATAATATTCTATGGCCTACATACTTTACAAACATTTCCTAAACTCCAGATTGTATCATCTTCCAAAATTACAACATTGGATTTTACATTTTTAACTTGAAAAGGTCCTATGTATTTGCTTTCACCCTTACGAACCCATTCATTTTTCCGCACTACTACCCAATCACCCACTTGAATAGACAAGTGTTTTACTCCTTTTCTGAAATTGTACACACTTTTCATCCTTTCTTGACCTTCTTCAACTTTCCTTGACACCTGGTCCCGATCAATCCATATTTTCTCTTTTACACAACCAAACAGGACATTCTTTTTTTCCTGGTTCTCTTCCCTTGAGAGACACAAAAGGAGCTACACCAGTAGTAGAATGGGGAGTAATTCTATGCATCCACACCATTTTCCTTAATTCTTGTCTCCAAGACAAACCGTTTGCAAGAGATAACTGTATATTTTCCATTATAATTCGATTAACTCTTTCATTTGCTTGAGGTCGAAAGAGAGCTACTCTTTCATGATTAATACCCATCCTTCTAAGATAATCCACCATCTCCTTTGAAACAAATTGTACTCCATTATCAGTTACAATACTAGCTGGTATTCCTTCCTCAAGGAAAACCCTTTCAAGAAACTTTATAACGTTATTCGTATTGATTTCTCCCATGGTTTCTACCACAAACCATTTGGAATGATAGTCAACTAACACAAGAATAAACCTATCTCTCATTCCTAACTTACTAACTGGTCCAATAAAATCCATAGATAATTTTTCCCAAGGTCTTGATGGAAATTTCGTGCATTCCAAAGGAGGTTGACGCACAACTTTGGATTTATCACTGTTCAAGCAAAATTGACAGTCCTTCACCAGGGCCTCAACTTCACTATCAACCCCAGGCCACCAAAATGATTCTCTAACTCTCCGTTTAGACATTCCCTGACGTGGATGACCCTCATGAATAATTTCAAGAATATGTTTTCTTACTCCTCCAAGAGGTACAATTTGCCATCTCCTCATAATATTTCCATTACTTAAACTCAATTCTTCTTTCACCTTAAAAAATTCCATCAGTTCCAAATCTTTGCTATCATTAAAATTCCAACCTTCAACGATTTTAGATTCCACTTTTTTCAATACAGAATCATCTTCCATGGCCCTTCTCCATTCCTCAGATGACAAAGCAATGACTCCTTTGTTAACATCCATGTCGCCATGTATATCGCCACAAACTTCATTACAATCTATATCTAGAGGCATCCTCGATAAAAAATCGGCAATCACGTTTTTCTTCCCTTTAACGTATTCAATTTCATAATTGAATTCCATAACAGATAGTAACCATCTAGAAATTCTTGGAGTTATGCTACCTTCTAACCCCCTTCCACCTTTGAAAATGTACAATAATGGTTTATGGTCAGTACGGATTCTGAAAGGAAGACCCCATAAATAAAACTTAAAGTGACACATTCCCCAACAGCAAGCTAAAGCTTCCCTTTCAATTACCGAATAAGATCTTTTTGCACCTTGCAGTCTTCTCGAGGCAAAACCAATGATTCGTTCCTCCCCACCAACCACCTGTGACAATACTGCCCCAACACCAACACCACTAGCATCAGTAGCCAATAAAGTTTTTCCAACAACTTCAAAACGTCCTAATGTAGGTGCTTAGATATTCTCTTTTTATGAGTTCAAAAGCTTCCTTGCACTCAACAGACCATTCGAACAGAACATTTTTTTTCATAATTTTTCTTAAAGGTTCAACAAGTTCAGTAAAACTGTTTACATATTTCGCTCAATACTCTGCTAATCCTAAAAAGGATCGAAGTTCATCCTTATTCGTTGGTTCAGGTGCCATTGCGATCGCTTTCACAATACTTTTCTTAGGCCGTATACCCTCTGAACTCACTTCATGTCCCAAATAATCAACTTTTTTCTTTCTCAATTGACATTTTTCTCTTTTTATCGTTAAATTATGTTTCTCCAGTCTTGTCATTACTTCCTCAAATAATTTATCATGGTCAAAATAATCATTTCCAGCAATTAAAATATCATCTTGGAAACACCAAACCTTCTTCATGTCCCCAAAAATATTTTTCATTGCTCTTTGAAAAACGGCCGAGGCCGACGCCAAACCAAAAGGCATCCTCTTGTATCTAAACGCACCAAGAGGTGTGGCAAAGGAAGTCAGATGCCTCGATGACTCATGCAATTTAATTTGATGATACGCTGCGGACATATCTAGAACACTAAAAATATGCCCATCACCCATGGTTGACAACATTTCTGATATATTAGGCAGTGGTTCTCTATCTACCCAAATATTCTTGTTAAGATCACGCAGGTCTATACAAAGACGAATTTTTTCACCTTCCTTTGGGGCAATCACAATCGGAGCCAACCATTCGGAGGCTTCGATTGGCTCAATGATCCCTTGCTTCAACAATTTATCAATTTCTTGACGCAAGGGCTCTAACATTAAGTTTGGTACATTTCTTATCTTATGAACAACAGACTTAGCATTTTCCTTTAAAATAATCTTATGCGAAAATCCTTTCAATAATCCTAACCTTGAGCTAAAAACATTAGGATATCTTTCAAATAACTTATTATCATCACATATGTCTTGATTAGATGTTCTTTCTAGAACCATAACAGGTTCTTTGGCAAATGGGTCAATAATGATGTTTAAATCTCTTTGATGACGCCATCCAAGAAGATCAGAACCAAAATCTGTAATATATACTCTACCTCTAACTGCTTCACTTTTAAATTTTAAAGTCATCAAACACATTCCCAGAATTTCTATTCTTTTCCCTGCATACCCCACTGTACGAATATCAGGACTGTATATAATTGGACCACATTCCTTGGACCAATTATTTCCAAAAGATTTGTTGGATATAAGAGTATATAAACTTCCAGAATCTGCCAATACCCTTGTCTCCTTTCCATCAAGTAAGATATTACAATGGGGTTTTTCAAGTTTATCTGTGCTTTCCATTTTCACATTATGGGAACATAACTCATCAGTTTTCCCTATTTCGACTTCTTTTTGATCTCCTTCAACCATCAGTAAGACATCATCAACATATTCACAAATATCCTCCACTTCTTGAACTCTACTTCTCCCAATTCCTTTCGTACGGCACATTTTGGAAAAATGTCCTCTTTTTCCACAACTTCTACACAATGTTCCTCTTGCCATACAATTAAGACTGGTAGCTATATGCCCTGGAGCACCACATCTAAAACATTTAATTTCCCTAGATTGATAACTTCCTTTTTCAAGTTGAGATGGAGGCCTTTTAACATCTACGTTAAATTTTACTTCTGTTTTCCTATCGTTCGCGCTCGAGCAGGTTTAACGCTCGAGCAGGTTTAACGCTCGAGCAGGCTTTAATTACGCACTCGAGATAATTAGTGAAGTCGGTTTCAAGATCTTATTATTCACTTTTAAAACTACACTCTTTACCAATATTGATGGACAAAAGAGTGGGAAAAAAAAATAGAAGTTCAATAATACTTTGTACTCACGACCTTTTACAAGATCTTGATCCCACTCTCGTCGCCATGAAAAGAAGAGCCTTCACAGGTTTCTTTGTAGTTTCTTGTAGTTTATTGATTAAACAGCATCCCAGCGGAGAACAGCTTCTTCCACATCAATAGCTCTCCTCTAACTGTTCATCATGGAATTCTCCTCCACTTTCATTCTACACGTAGCTAAGTAACCAAAGCTATGACATAGGCAAGTAGACATCTCTACACCCTCCCGGCGACACAATGTCCGGATCCGGGGGGTGAGAACTAACGTGGAGACTGGCGATATAATCACATATGTGCGT
Source organism: Calotriton arnoldi (assembly GCA_963921515.1). Lineage (NCBI taxonomy): Eukaryota > Metazoa > Chordata > Amphibia > Caudata > Salamandridae > Calotriton > Calotriton arnoldi. The sequence continues at coordinate 460,498 of CAWUFW010009563.1, forward strand.
GGGCTCTTTATTCATATTTTGGGTAACCCTTTGGACGCAGAACTAAAGATTGACCGTGCCCACCGGGTGGGACTGCCCCACTCGGACACCGCCCCCCCAGCAGACATACTAGTCTGTGTCCAAGACTTTTGCACCAAAGAGGGAATACTCCGTAAAGGCAGAACCATGCACCCCATTTCATTCCGCTACCAGACACTGGTTCTCTATCAGGACCTTGCCGCACTCACACTTCAAAAGCACAGGACTTTCAGACCCATCACTGTGGTCCTCCGCCAGCGCAATATCACATACTCCTGGGGTCACCCATTCCGCCTCATCCTTCGCTACGATGTCAAGCTGTATCAGTTACGTTCCCTGGTGGAGGCCATTCGGCTCTTGGGCATTGACGTTCCGGAGGAGGACGACGGAGGAGACCCCAGGGACCCGGGCTTTGACGAGATACAACCGCGCTGGAGGCTGCAGAGTCGCAGGCGCCGCCTCGGCCGGCACCGACGTCCAGACCCTGATGAGATAGCAAAGGGTCAGCGGGAGGCCCTAGTAACACTGCCAGAAGCCCTCACCAGGTCTCAAGCTTCCTGAATGGTCCTGGGCCCTTTAGCCCTGTTATTCTTTCCTACCTTCTATGCTCTCTACCTCGGGTGGTTCTGAGGGTGGAGACGGGGTAAGTTCAGGGCCATGAAAACCCTATAATGACGTTTAACCAATCTTCTGTGGAAGATGGAGTGCCTCCAGACCTTTGGTCGTATTTTGATAATTTTTGGATTTGGTTAGTTTTTGTTTCTTACTGGGGCTATTTTTCCACCTTCTTCTCTTTTCTGTCTTCCTCCTGCCCTCCATCCCAGTCCTGGCAGCGCACATCTGCTGCCTCACTGGTGCTTTCATATCCGAGAATGGTAGCCTCACTCCAGCGGCGCTAGCTCACCTCTGCATACTACACTGAGCCGTAGATGCCACCCTATAGTCTTTAAGTCATCACTCTTAATGTGAGAGGCCTGAATAATCCTATCAAACGACGCACGATCTTGGCCTACTTAGTGAATTCGGGAGCTGAGGTGTGCTTATTGCAAGAAACGCACCTTCTGCCCAAGGATTGCCACAGACTTCGCTCACGTGCCTTCCCCACTCAGTTCTTCTCTTCCGGGCCTACTAAAACTGCGGGGGTGGCTATCTTGCTCTCCATGGCTTTCAAGGGGAGGGTTGAGCAGAAAGAAGTGGAATTGAAAGACCGATTACTGACTTACCAACTCCAGATTTGGGAACACACTCATTATTTGGTCTGTCTATGCTCCAAATGAAGGGCAGGAGAGATTTCTCCATTAAGCTTTGTACGGAGCCACGGCTACCTCAGAACGCAGTATCCTTATAGGGGGACCTACATTTAGTCTTTGATAACGAACTGGATGGCTCAGAGCAGCGTTATGGCCAGGTAGGCGCCCTCTCCCACGCAGGACTCAACAGACTGACTGACCTCGGCCTGACAGACATATGGAGATATTACCATCCACTGTCTAGGGAATACTCCTACTATTCCAGCGCCCATGAGACTTATGGCAGGTTAGATTATTTCTTGGGCACCCAGCTCCTCAGAGACACCACATCCTCCACAGACATTCCAGTTACTGCCCTATTGGATCACGCTCCGGTGGTACTCACATTGACCTTCCCTCCAGTCCGGAGACCTGCCCGACAGTGGCGCTTTCGGGACACTCTTCTTCGCCGTGCTGACATCGTGGCACAGCTACAACACACTTTAGTCAACTACCTATCACATAACGACTACTCCGATATGTCCCTTTCCACTAGATGGGAGGCCCTGATGGCAGTGGTGCTGGGGTCCGTCATTGCTATATCCTCGGCGGATAACGCAGAACACTAACGCTAACAGGAGGATCTCTCCCAGAGGATTGGGGAGCTAGAAGTGTTGCATCGCCGCAAAGGAGCCCCGAGGATATGGTGCCAATTAAAGGCGGTCCGGCCACAACTGGCAGCTAGAGACCGCGATAAGGCAGAATATGCGGCTCTGCAGTTGCGCCACTCCTTCTACGTGGGGGGCAATAAATGCGTCCAGCTCTTGGCGCACAAGCTGAGGGAAACCAGGTTGCGAGAAGGGGTCAGTGAATTTCGAGATCAAGCAGGCCGCACACGTACAGAAGACTCCGACATCGCAGAGGTCTTCCGGGACTATTACGCACAACTTTACGATGCACAGTCCTTGGGGAGGGATGCAACGGAGGCATACCTGGACCAGATAACCCTTCCATGCGTCTCCCAGGCTCATGCTGAACATATAGGAACAGTGATCCGCCCAGAGGAGGTGATCTCACCTATCTCTCGCTTGAAACTGCCCAAATCCCCGGCTCTGGACGGGTACACCATGGCCTTTTATAGGCAATTTTGCCCCACGATCACCCCGCTCCTCACCTGCCTCTTTAATTATTTTGGCAAGGGCGGGGCGATCCCTCCCTCGATGCTAGTGGCGGCTCTGGTGGTTATTCACAAACCGCGCAAAGACAGGTCGCAATGTGAGGCATACAGGCCCATCTTGCATTTGAATCTAGACCTGAAACTCTACACCAGTATACTGGCGGCACACCTGGCCCCTTACAAGCCCGGCATTATCGCCCCTGATCAAGCCGGGTTCACACCGCTGAGACAAACTGCCGACAACACGAAGAGAGTCCTTCATCTTATCGAGAGAGCCTCCCGCATCCCAGGTGAGTACATGCTCCTTACCGTTGATACGGAAGAGGCGTTTGGCAGGGTCCATTGGCCCTACTTGGACTCTGTGATGTCCTGTTTTGGCCTAGGGGGAACGAATGAGGACTTGGATCCTCAACTGCTATCAAGACCCCTCTGCGACAGTTAGGGTCAATGGACACGCATCGAGCCCCTTCCGTATTCACAGAGGAACTAGGCAGGGGTGCCCGGTGTCACCCTTGCTCTTTGCTCTATATATGGAGCCCCTTGCTCAAAGAGTTCGTGAACATCCAAAGATCATGGGCATACGCTTGGGCAGTGACACACACACCATCTGCCTATATGCGGACGATATCCTGGTTACCTTAGCGGACCCTGCCACGTCGTTGCCCACTTTTCTGGAGGAGTTAATCTTCTTCGGAGGAGCGTCCGGGTTTAAAGTCAACGGTGCAAAGTCCATCGCTCTGAACCTCTCTCTGCCGCCCCTGCTTCTGGTGGTACTTCAAGCCCGTCACACCATACAGTGGTCGGCTACCACGGTTCCGTACTTGGGTCTTCAGCTGGCCCCTACACTACAGGCCACAATGGCAGCTAATTACAGGATCCTGCACTCCCACATCCGCACGGACTTGAGACACTGGAAATGCTATCCCATTTCATGGCTGGGGCGTATTGCAGCCGTGATAATGTTCATACTCCCAATACTTCTCTATCTATTCCAAACACTCCCCCTACGGCCTCCTACAGGTTGGATCCAACGGGTGCAATCAGAACTATCCCAGTTCATTTGGCAAGGCAAATAACCGAGAATGAAGCAGTCTGTTAGCTTCCTCCCCCCCAGCGAAGGGGGCCTTGGGATCCCAGGTTTGGTGCTTTACTTCAAAGCCGTTCAATTGCGGTATTTGGTGGAATGGAGCCGGGCGGAGTCATGAACACACTGGCTCTTCCAGGACCGCGCGTTCGCTGGTACCTACTTAATGAAGATCCCCTTTCTTTGGAAGTCACAACGCCCTCCCAACCTCTATGCATCCCAAATTGCGCACGCTACTCTGGTGGCCTGGGATCTAACGCACAGTCGACACAAGCTCACGACATTCCCCTCCCCACTCACTCCCCTCTTCGGCAATCCCGATTTCTGACCTGGGCTCGCAGACACATCATTCCCTATCTGGAGATGCACAGGCTGCCGCGCATTGGGCACACTTTACGACACGGAAGGGGTTATCCCTTTTGAGCAACTGCGTGCGGATTATGACCCCCCCGAAACTGAACAATTGCATTACCTGCAGCTCCGCCATTGGGCCTCCCATCCCAACAACCGGGCGCAGGCCCACAGACTCCTCACACAGTACGAGCGGTGGTTGATCACTCGCTCCTCGGATAAGAAGTTGATCACGGACTTGTACAGAATGCTCCTGTCACGCTACACCCACTTTTTCCATGCTGGTAGTGCTTGGCGGGAGAGGGACTTGGGCCGTGATCTCACCAACACCTAATGGGAAGGGGTCTGTCACAGGGTGCGACATACCGCAACTCACACAGGCCTCACTGAAACATACACCAAGCTAGCGTACTACTGGTACTACACCCCCAAACACCTGCACCACATAGATAGGGCACACAACCCGGACTGTTGGTGAGGGTGTGGGAAGGTGGGTACACTTGTCCATCTGCTTTGGGAATGTGACCGCTTGACTCCTTACTGGACCCAAGTGCTTGACGGAGTAGACAAACACCACCCATATCCTATTAATCAGCACAAGGCTGCATCTCCCAGATGCCAAAATGAGCATGCCGTGTGAATGTGACAGATCACGTGCACCAGTGAGCATGCCGACAACAAGCTCAGCACACCTGTAACATTGCGTATGTGTCTGACTTGTGTGCAAGGTTGTGCATGGCCATCCAGGGTGACTTTGATGGCCATACACAACCTTGCACACAAGCCAAACACATGTGCAATGTTACAGGTGTGCTGAGCTTGTTGTCGGCATGCTCACTGGTGCACGTGATCTGTCACATTCACACGGCATGCTCATTTGGGTGTCTGGGAGATGCAGCCTTGTGCTGCTGAATTGGATATGGGTTCTGATGATGCAAGGTGTGCATTTTGCAAGCCCTCCACATCTCTAGGTGATGTTGCATTTTGCTATTTGATGTTGCCCTTATTTAGTAATCTGATGTTGTACCTGGACTGTGTTTGTCCGACTTTACGGTGCACATTTCAAAGTCTGGGTACATGTGAATATGTGTCTTGCAAGGTTTTGGCTTGAGTCATGTGATCTGTGTCCATGCCACCATGCACAGGGCTATCTGGGACCTGCTCCACAGTGATTGTGGGTCTGCAATGCAATTCATTGTGCATGGGTGCCATTGTGCCCATCAACCCCCATCCACCCACTCCATGGTTGGTACTCACCCTGTGGTTGTGTCTGCTCACATTCAGCAGTGTCCTGACCCGGCACTCCGACCACCGTTTCATCGGTGATGACTTGGGCCACCATTTCCTCCGTCTCATCCAGCTCCAGCTGGGGCGCTGGACTCCCACCTCCGGTTGCATTTGCTGCCTTCCGGTTGGCTGCTATGTTTTCCTTTGTATTCTTCTTACTGTCATTCCAGCGCTTCCTGACCTCATCCACTGTCCTCCTCTTCCTCTCTCCAACAGCATTCACCTTGTCCGTAATGTCTTCCCATATTTCTTTTTTTCTGGACAATGGCACTGAGCGTTTGATGAATAGCTCCTGCTGATGTTCAGCCACCAGGCCACACAGGACCTGATTTTCCTGGTGACTGAATCTGGGGTTCCTCTTCCTCTTGGCCTTCTCCTGGGTCTCTGTCTGCTCCTCCTGGCTAGCTGGGGGTTGTTGGTGGGCTCAGCACTAGTCCCGGCTTCCTCCATGTCTATCCTGGCTTCTGGTGTATTCTCCATTTTGTGTTTTTTTTTGTTTCCCCTGCTTGTTGGCCTTTTATGGGGAATTTTGGCGCTTGATTGATGTGACCTGCAGGCCTGCTGCCAATTTAGCGGCCGATTTCGGCGCTATTTGGCCTATCGCCACTTTTCTGTCATTAGCGTGCTTTTTTTTATCGCCGGCGCGCAGGATGTATCGCCGTCCATTAGCGCCGGGATTGGTTGCTATCGCTGGGTTGCGGCGCATTGTTAATACGTCGCTACCACGGCAATGAACTCCGGTTAGCGACGGCGATAAAAAAAAGGACGCTAATCTCGCTTCGCGATGATTATCGCGGTTTGTCGATAATATGCCCCTTAGTTTGCCTAACCGCCACCAGATGCAGGCACCAAATTCCCTAAGGATTGATAATCCTCTGCACGGGCGGTAGAGTGATGACTGAAACTATGCCGGATGACACTTCTAATATGAAGTGCATCAGTTAGTGCGTCAAATCTCCATCAGGATGTGCATGCCTTAATTGTACCCGCACAGTCTTTATCTGACAGTGGCTATCACACCACGTCCTCTATTGATTGACTGTACTGTTAAGAGAGACTAAGTTGTTGTGAACAATGGTTGAAGAAGACACCCTTTACTTAGCATTAGCAATAGCATTAACGGCAGGAGTTGAGTAACTAATGGCCTATTCTATCTGACTTCAACTCAGCTGGGAAAATTTTATGTAGAAGACTAAGAGTCAGATGACCTTGATTGATGGGTTGAACGAAAATGGAGAGAAAGATGGAAGGAGGAAGAACTTGTGCCATGTTATATATGACTGGCAGAGAAGGATGCGTGGGTGAAGGAAGGGGGCCCAGAATGTGTAGGTGGCTGATAGGATGCATGGGTGGTTGAAGGATGGGTGAAAGATGAAAGAAAGGATGCCTCCCTGGGTGGGTGAAACTGTATGGGTGAGAGGAATCCTCCGGGGTGTTTGATGGGTCAAACTCAAAGGCAAGCAAGGACGCATGGGTGGTGGTTTAAAAAAATTACAAATGTATGTTGCTGGTGAAAGGTTTGTTGAGAGATTAAGAAAATGACAGCCATGTTTACTTTGAATAGATGGTATTCAATCATAGCATAGGTGGAGACGTTCACTGAATGGGGAGAATGTAAAAGAAAAATAAACCATGCCAGAGTAGCAAAGCCAAGGGGAAAGATATGAAGAATAAGATTAGTATAAAAAAATAATGCTAGAAGAGCAATGCAATGATAAATGGAAATATTGCTGGGGAGAAACAAGGACTGTTTTTTTTCAAGGTTTTTGATTCAAGGTTGTTTTTCAGAAAGCCCCCTTGACTCACAGTAGTTTTCAAGCACAACATATATATTGTGTATGTATGTATGTACCCATACCCACCCATTATCAATCGCCTCCCACCGACTCCGAGGCCCACTCCCTACCCATGTCATTTCGACCGTGTAAGCCATGGGTGGCCTATCGGCTGCATGGTTACACAATCAATCAATAGTACCTTACGTCGTCCCATAAATAATCATTCAGATCAGCTATCATCTACCTTGTAGTAGTAGTCAGAGTGAAAGTGAAATTGAGAAGTTGCCATTGATTTAACAGAGTATGGCCATAATAGAAAAATAGATAATTGTGTAGATGTAGACTACAGCTGCCCCACCTGCAGACAGTAGGAAAGTAACATGAGTCTGCGACTGCGACATGAGTAGGTCTATTTAGGGTGCAAGCTGACTGAGCTGGCATGCCTACAAGGTTAATTTAGCTAAACAAGAGAGAGAGAAGAAGAAGACTTATCTACTCCATAGTGCCTAGTAATGGCTGAATCTCCCACAAATATTAGAGGCAGAGGAAGTGGGAGGATACCACAAATGTTATATACTGTGCTTGCTAGTGCTACTGTGCCACTATACTTTTATGTGTATAATTAATTTTGTGTTACTGTTTTGCTGAGAGTATTGGTTACAATTGTCTTTTTTCTTTCTTGATATAGCTACTCCTTCCCAACCGAAACAACCCAACAGGAAGGAGTTAGCAGCCATGGCCCGGCAACTGAAGCTGGAGGCCATTCATGATGAATATCGGCGGCTGGTGGCTCTGGAGGAGGAGGAGGCAGCAGCTGCAGCCTCCTCCAATGCCCCAGGCCACAGCCAGGCCCCCCAGTGCCTCCAGTGGTAGGGTGCCGTGGTCTGGGTGCCGCCCACCTCACTTCTTTAAACACTGCTGCCTACCCCTGTTCATGCAACTGCAAGACATTTCAGCGTGCATGCTCCTCCGGATGGTGCGCCTAGAAGAGTGGATAAACACCCTGGAGAGAAAGATCTGGTGAGCCTGCAGATAAACCTCTGTCACCTTGCCCTTTTTAATATCTTTTTTTTGGTGGGTGGGAATTGGGCGCTGGGGAAAACTTGTTTTTTTATGGACATTTCAATTTAGGGACATTGGACTCTTAATGATGGACATTGGTTGGGGTTAGGGAGAGGGATGGGTCATGGGTTGTGTTTTTTCATTCTAGTTAGTTTATTTGTTAGGGGAATACATTATTTATAGTTTACATATGATGTAAATCTTTTGTGGGGGGGTTACTCTTTTACTTCACACTGTTTTTTATTGATATCTGTCAGTAGTATAACACCAACAGATAGATGCGTACCCTCACTTGTCCTACTAGTACTGTCACTCTCTCCTCCTAGTCAATGCAGTCTGCAAATAAAACCCCTATGGACTCGGAAGGGTGTGGGTGTGTGAATTAATTAATTTCCACAGTATATACATTATGCCTCCCCCAAACTTCTTCTCTTACCTGTGATTGATGTTTATACTTAGGTGAAGAGATGGCTGCATGGTGATTGTTTGGTTTCTCAAGGTGCCATGATGGTGGTAGTAGTAGTAGACACTGACAGTAGCATTTGTAGAAAAAGAAAATGAGACAGTCAGTCACCTGAGGGAGACTCGGGAACGAATAGTAGAAGTACAGTAGACAAGAAGACTGCCAAACAAGAAACCATGATGATGATAAGCAATTCTAAAGTAAAATATTAAACCAGACTGCCTGGAGGGCTAGCCTAGTACAAGTTACAAACTGAAGTCGACTCGAACTATGAAGGGGACAAGCGGCTTTGTAGCCTTTAGTGCTGAAAGTAGGATGTTTGATGATGACTCGATGCTGGCAACCAATTATATTATGATTGATTATGTTCCTCTGGAGAAAGAAAATTGAATATTGAATACTGTGCAGGGGCGGGCAATCTAATACTGCCAGTGTGGGCTATAGTGTATATACTTAAAACAGAAGAAGATCCTCGCCCTGCCTTGAGTTAGTGCTGCTTTCATCACATGCGCCCCAGCAAGTGTGTGATCAATATTGGGTGTACATTTAATTTAGTCACACCTCTATATAAATCACACAGCCCGGGGGAAGAGGGTTAGGGTTTGATGAATGGTTGGGAAGGGGGATTTGAGGGAAAGGTTTGACAAAGACAAACACTACACATGGGCAACACACAATGCACATAATCTTGGCAACCAACCATCATAAATCTGTTAAGGGAGAAAAAGGAAAGGCATGCATGATGATGATGACTTGATGAGTGTAGTACTAGAATAGTACAGGGCAGTAATTTATTAACTATTATGCAACTGCCTTGCCTGTCTGCCCCCAGAGAGACCCAAGTTACATACATTGTATGTTCTGTTGTTGTACCTGACTTCCTTTGAAAGCTAGCAAAGAAAATTAAAAAATATCTGTAGGATACAACAAAACACACACAGTAGTAATGATTGAAGAGAAAAAATGAAAATTGGGAGTTGCATCTCCGCATTCCTCTTGGTCCTTCCTTGGACTGCCTTCTGTCAATCTTGGGTGCCTGCCTGGCGGATGCGGTTTGGTAAGGTAAGTGTGAGTTGTTTTTCCCAGTATAGCGCAGAGTAAAGGCCGGCCTGTAGATGGAAAAACAAAAAGGATATTGGAAATTTAAGGAGAAAAGTTAAACTGCATAAATTAAGGAGGAGTGAAACAAGAAGACTTTCAGAGGCACATGGCTAAATCATGTCTGTTTCCAGCAGTTACCTCCAACAACAGGAGCAGCCCCCCACCAACCTCCACTTAGCTTAGAATTTGAACTAGACAGCACTGAGCAGTGAGCACACATATACACACAGCACCATAGCATTTTCCAAATTAAGTAACAAAATCAATACACCGCTGTCAGTCACACCACCACACTTGCCTCGACTACTACACAGACATATAGGTCTGGTGTTGTTGTTTACCTTTTAGGCCACTTAATGAAACACCCGAGCGATTCCATCAATCATCTCCGATCCTACTGACTGGCTGCGAGTATGGTATGGTCATGGTGTCCCGAGTGAGTACCGACTCAAAAATGCAATGGATCGGCCTGCAGTAGTACAATTTTGTTAAAGACCAACAAGAAGGGAAATATTGACTTGAGTCACTGTTTTGTGTGTAGAATACTAGCAGACATCATGCACAACACCAATCACTCAGAGTCAGCGTGCAATGCATGCCATCATTTACCTGTTCTTCCGGGGTAGTCCCTCTCTGGTCAGAAAGAAGGATAGATATATAGTCAGGTTTGGAGGGACGGGCAAAAATGTCACATTTGTTGTACTATTCTCCATCCAATGTCTGACTTGAGGGAAATGGATTTAGGGCGAGTCAGGAGGAATGGGCTTACTTCTTCACTGACTGCACACAGGTGGAACTCCAATCCGGCAATAAAAGAATAATGCGGTGGTGATGGGTTTGCTTTGATTCGAAGCAGAAAGACAGTGACACACACAAATAATAAAGTAAATCATTTTCCCTAGCTTTATCTTTTTTGGGGGCCTTTTTTGGGCGTCAAAGGAAGAAAGAAAGTAACTTGAAAGCCAGTTGTGAGGGAAGTAGAGCTTGTCCTCAATCTCTGGTGGTTCACCCAGAAGTAGGTCACCTAACACACTACTTCCATGGCCTGAGTCGCCGTCATTATCTTCCTGCTGTGCTACATCAGGTATGGTGTAATCCGGTGGTATAAAGTGCTGATTCATTTTGATCAGGGTTAACCTCTCCATGTTTTGGGCTGAGAGACTGGTCCTTCTCACTGTCAGAACGGCACCAGCAGCACTGAAAACATGCTCAGAAGAGACACTTGTGACATGGCAAGTCATATGGTTTATCGCCAGCCTGCTGAACACTGGCCATTGGTGCCTTTTCCCATTCCAATACAGCAATGGGTTTTGATCAAAGTAGACCTCTGTTGGGTCATTCAGAAAGGCCTGGACCATCTGTTCAATGCTCATGGGTGCTGTACTTTGCTCGCCCTCTTTTGCCTTTGCCTCAGCACTGGACTTAAGCCCTGCCTGTAGAAACGATTCCTGTCCTGATTTTGAGGCTGATGCTCCGGTTAATGTTGATGTTGTTTTTGGTGTTGTTGGTGATTTTGGCTCCTGTGTGCCAGCCACACTGCCCTCATGTTCTGAAATTGAACTTGAAGGCTGACCTGCAGTACTTGTTGTGCCCTGGAGGAGCGGGCCTCCAATTCCAGGCCGTTCATTTACTAGCAGACTGACTTGCACAGCTATCCAAGTTTGTTAGCTGGCAACAACACAGTCTGAAAAAATAATGAAAGTGTGCAGTAATAGTTTGTACCATGGATCAAGAATTGTGGCACAAATGGAATGGTTGGATGACACAATGCCTCTTTGCACCCTTGTATTTTAAGATAAGCGAAGGGTTAAGCTCCCCACCAACTCATATGCTTCTTTTTTTTCCTCCACACCGGCATACATTGAAGACACCCTCTTCAGCTGTTCCTGTAGCATGTGCAATAATGGGATAGCTTGGTACATAGTACTGTCCTTCTTGCTGATTTCACGTGTGAAAACCTCAAAGGAACTAGCATCTGTGTCAGCATTTAACTAGGCCTCATTGGTCCATCTCAATGATCATGCCTTTCACAGTAGCATCCCCTCTTTGCATGACATATTCATTGATTGGTCTGTACTGTTCATACAGATGTTCAAGGATGTAATACGTTGAGTTCCAACATGTTGGCACTTCCTGGATGAGTGCTTTAACTGGCATTCTATGCTCACGTTGAATGATCCTCAGCTGCTTCCGGGCTTTAAAAGAATGGCTGAAATGTGTGCAGATTCTTCTGCAGGTGGTCAGTAAGTTGCTGACTCTGTCTTCTTTTTTCAGAAAGTCTTGAACAATGATGTTAATAAAGTGCGCCAAACGCAGGACCCTGAAATAGCCACCATTGGACATAGCCTTAAATATTTTACTGCCATTGTCCGTGGCAAAACAACCAATCTTAAGCCCTCTTGGGCGCAACCATTCAACAACCTTGCTGTCAAAGTCTTCCAAAATGCCAGTGTGCAGTGATGCACATGTAATCAGTGTTTGTTGTCAGGTGGATAGTGTGAACAGCACTCTGCTGCAATGCTTGTCCAAGCAATTCCAGCATGTTGTGATGTAGTGCTGGAACAGCAACTCTGACGAAATAGGACTGGCTGGGAATCTTCCATTTCGGGCAGATGGCTGCCACATATTCAAGAAAACCCACCCATTCCACAAAGAAAAAGGGAGGAGATCCAGCGCTAACATTTTAGCCAGCTTTGCGTTGCACAAATGTGCCGTTGGGTGGTTGCGTTCATACTGCACCTCTGACCTAAACATGCTGAGAATGGTAGCCTGGATTTTTTTATTTTCTGGTGCCACTGATGCTGGTGACTTCTTGATGCCAGATGTTATCCTCAATGCACATTTTTTTGTTGCGGTACTCTCTTGCCTTGGACACCTTGGTGTCTCATCCTGACTTGTGCCATTGCGATGTTGCTGATGAGGATGTGGGCAGTACCACTGCACTGCTGGGGACAGGGCTGCTTTGTGTAACAGAGAAAATGTCTCCCTCTTATTTACCTTCCACTGTGATTGGATCTTCTTCTTCATCCCTTCCACCAACAACACGTGCAGTTTTTGGGCCACTAAGTTTTGCCTTCCACTGGATCAAGTGGTGTTTTCTTAGATGGGTTGTTAGGCCTCCGGTGCCATAGTTTGTATCAAGCCTACTCCGACTAAGAGCTTGTCCACAAGTGAGCATATAGCAATGTTCATCTCCTTCTTGCTAACCAAAAAAAGTCCCAAACTGCGGAGGTCAATTTTCTGGCACTGCTGGTGCCACTTGCAATGTTGGATGAACTGGTAGGTGGGTATGATGTTTGACTCTCTGCAGTACCTACTTCTACTGAGGTGGTTGTGATGTATATAGGTAACTACCGGCGAAAAATAGAAGCTGGAGTTGGTGTTGTCGGTATCTGTGTTGATGGTATCAGTGCCACATCCCTCACAGCAATTTTGGATGGGGTAATGTCAGTCTCCACTGGGGCGGGACTAATGTCCATAATGACTGGCTCGATATCATACTCCTCTTCTACATCTACCTTCATAACTTTAAGGCTTTCTGGAACCTTCCTTTTCCCGAGCCTTGTCTCGTGGCGTGTCTCACGCTCAGACTGAGGTGGCTTCCAAGTGGCATCTAGATCATCAGAAGCGGGGCTTGCAGAAGAAGTGGATGGACTAACTCTCCTTTTCCTTGCTGGGGATCTGGAAGACATAGGGTCTTCTGAAAAAGTGGCTTGATCTTCTTCTTCCTCTGCAGGAAACTCGATCTCCTGAACTGCTCCTACTTCGGGAGAAACAACTACTATTGGGGGTGGTTGCGGCTGTTGTTGCCCACTTATCTGAGTTTCCTGCATTGATTTGTACTACTTTGCAATAACAATAAGTCAATTTCAACATCACTGCTCGTCGGTGTTGCCGTGATTAGACTGGCTGCCTCTGAGACAGACATGGGCTTGGGCCTAGGTTGGTGGGGTGGTCTGCTGATGCTGGGGTTCCGGCCCCAGCTTGCTCCCAGGACACCACCGCTGCAGGTACAATTTTTGGTTTCCCAAAAAATGTCTTGGGTGACATACCGGTCTTGGTAAGTGTCAGTGCCTTCTTCTCAGCGGCAACTTTCTTGGTACTGGACCTGGTACCTTTCTTTGGAGCCATCATGAAGATGTCTGTGATCACACGTCATGTGACGTTGTGGGCAGCAGAACTTCTGCCTGCCAGTACAATGGGTTATGTTGTCTCTTCCTCTTTTGTGCACCTAAAAGCAAAGAAGCAAAAAGAACATCAGTAATATGTGACATTCATTGTTGTGGTTCAATTACTACTAGTACAAACAAATAAATGTAATATATAACTTAGTGCATGGTCACACTTGTTAGTGTTATTAATATTATTAAATTTATTACCTCAGTTATTAGAAAAACATAATACAGTGTAGCCATTTGTGAGACTTTGACGACAACAAGGGCTTTCATGGTGTACTGTAAGCACTCTCCCACTGGAAGTCATCACATTTGAGAGAGCAGTGATACACGAGGTGGAAGAGTTAGCTAGAACTCACGTGCAACCCTTCAGTAACCTCACTAGGGAAGAGAAAGAGGCACTAGACCAACTAAAAAAGAACCAAGAGATTATCATAAAGCCTGCAGGCAAGGGCGGAGCCATAGTCATCCAGACGAAAGTAGCATATGAACAAGAGTGCACTAGATTACTCAGTGATGCTAGGAATTACAGAGTCCTCCCCAGAGACCCTTCTCCAGAATTAAAACTGGAAATCACCAGTGTGATAGAGGAGGCCACTTGTAATGACTGGATTTCGGAGCAAGATGGCATTTTCCTGTCACCAAGAGACCCGGTAGTACCGTATGTTTACACACTGCCGAAGGTGCACAAAACTAAGAGACCACCACCTGGCGGGCCGATTGTTGCAGGTATCAGATCTATACTGGAACTACTGTCGCAATTTTGCGATTACTTCCTGAAACCCTTGGTACAGAGCAGGGAGGCGTACCTCAAGGACACCACTGATGTCCTTAATTTACTCAGAGACATGGACTTTGACCCTGAAGAGGAATTCCTGGTGGGGTTGGGCATTGAATTCTTATACACCAACATTCCCCAGATGGAAACACTCAGGGTAGTTGAGGAGATCCTTTATGCACAGGAGTGGAAATACTGTACCCCCAGAACATTCATCATCCATATGGCTGAGATAGCACTCACAAAAAACATTTTTGAGTACCAAGGTAAATACTACTTACAAACACACGGGACATCAATGGGCAGCGCCTTTGCGTCTAGCCTAGCAGGCCTCTATTTATCCGCCTTTCGAACAAATGCACATCTTCATTACCGGGAGCCGATGAACTCCTAACATCAGGATGTGGAGGCATTTAATAGACGACTTCATCCTCATTTGGAGTGTAGTGTAGTTCCTATTTCCCTAATAGGCTCTGCGCATTGGAATAATATACCCTATAAGCTTGACATAGGACTAAGGTCGGTATGTCCCTATCGAGTATATTAAACTTAATTACTTTTGTGCCAGCTAACTCAGAGGCCACTAGAAACTCCTTGCGAGCAAGAAGGGAGTAGTTTCTGGCAACCGCATAAACATGACAACTTCGTTTCCCTTTAAAATCGGAACACGCCTCAGAATCGTGGAAACAATAGATAACAGTTTCACTCAACTAATCATGCATGCTTAGTTTCTCAGAGTTACATAAAAAGGTTTTATTGAACAGTCTTGTTTCTCGTGTAAGAGATATGTGCTGTTATGATCACAAGACAGTATGCAAGATATATAACGTACAGCGTAAGCAGTAGAAAGAAATAATACTGCGCTAGCATTATCTTTTAGCATATATTCACGTACATAAATAACATGAGCTAAAAATGCGAGTACTCATAAGATGCTTCTCTAAGCTAGTTCTACCCCAATGTACCTAACCTGATCTAGGTGTAGGGAAAGGTAAGAAGTAGGTGAAGTATTCTCAAGTATGGTATACTAAGAGTCTGTTAAGTCTAGTATGCCAAGTGTCTGGTATGCCAAGAGTCCCTCTAGGTTCTAGTCAGCTCCATACCTTGAGAATGGGAGAGGTGGGAATCTCCTTCCGGATCTCAAACTCAAACACCCCGCAAAGGGAGTCAGAACACTGGAAGCTGGATTCACTGCATGCAGGGATGACAGCGTCTTCTCAGTGCGTAAGGCCGGGATACGGGCTCCTCTGAAGTCGAGGTCTCCTCTAACTTGCTTGGGCAAGGGAAGGTATATTTATACCTGGTAGGTGCTTTGGAATGTTAGCATTGACGTGAAGTCGGACAGAGGAAGACGTCAGGAATGAACCCTTAAGGTATAGCGGTTCATGCATAATGAATGAGTTCTTTGAGAAATCAATAATCCTGTGCTAGGGGAACTCCCAAGAGCTTAAGGGTCAGGTTTCTAAGAACTCGTTGTGACGTTAGGGTGGACGGATGTCGGTGACCATGCCTGTATTTGGAGTGCACGGCTAATGCCTAAATAAGGACTGGGATTCTATGCCTATATAAGGGCAATGCGAATTGTGCCTATATAAGGACATGTTTCAGGAAAACCTATATACGGACACCTAAAGCGGAATACAACTGTACCCCCAGAACATTCATCATCCATTTGGCTGATATAACACTCACAAAAAACATTTTTAAGTACCAAGGTAAATACTACTTACAAACACACGGGACATCAATGAGCAGCGCCTTTGCGCCTAGCCTAGCAGGCCTCTATGTATCCGCCTTTCGAACAAATGCACATCTTCATTACCGGGAGCCCATGAACTCCTAACATCAGGATGTGGAGGCATTTCATAGATGACTTCATCCTCATTTGTAGGGGTGATGAACAGTCATTCAAGAACTGTCTAGAATGGCTCAATAGCCAAAATCCCTATCTACATTTGACCTCTACCATCACAAAAGAATGCTTACCATTTCTTGATCTGGAAATTATTCAAAAATCTCTCAGGGCAAACCTCCCTGTGGGGCAATTTTTATGCCTGAGGAGGAATTTCTCCAACCTGGATGACTTTAAGAAGAAAGCAGATACATTAGCTGGGAAACTAGAAAGGAGAAAGTACCCCACGAGAGTAGTACGGAGGGCAAAGAAGAGGGCACAGAACTGCCACAGGGAGGCCCTCCTGGAAAAGGTGGAAAGACGCTATTTGCGTGACAACATTCACTACGGCCTCCACACAAGTGAAATGTATTATACTTAAGAATTGGCGAATACTCAACTCAAAAGGCTTGAGCTGGATAAACCATTGTTCTCCTTCAGGAGAAGCTCAAATATTACGGACCATTTAGTCCACAGGAGACCCCGCTCTGTGACACAGAAAGAGCAACAAGGCTTGTGGGAGCTACCCCCGGTGACAGGGCACACCAGATGAGGCTCCTTTGATGTTTGCAGACTCACTGCGAACACTAAAAGTGTAGACGTGCGTCTAAATTACCCTTGGAACAATGCAGGCATACTAACTGCAATTCAACAAATGTAATATACATGATCAGATGTCCTTGTAATTTAATGTATGTGGGGATGACATCACGTAAAGTAAAGGTTAGGATAATGGAACACAGAAGTAATATCAGATGTGCAAAGACAATGACACGCTTCACAACATACTATGCAGAAATGAGACACACTGTGGACGATCTGTACTGGACAGTACTAGACAAACCCTACATCTCACCCAACTCGAGGGACCCCAATAGGTCCTTGTTTATGCGAGAACAGAAATGGGTCTACAGATTACATAGCCATGAGCGTGGCCTTATGATGAGATCCCTTGGACCACTTTAGGGAGACCATGAATGCGCAAATACCGTACTGTAGCACACAACAATAACATCTTAGTTAAAATAATTTCAGCTAGCAGTAGCAGCTTACCAGATAAACTGAATATGCATCTGGTCTGCGGTCTACTCGTATAATTCCGTGTCGGCTACCCAATAGTATTTACACTTAGCAACTCCTTGCCAATACTCACAGTGGAGGACCACAAGTGGGGTCTACAGTGCCTTGACATCTGAAGGGAAAGGGGTAAAATACCTTTACTGCATATCATCATTCACCGCTTTAACTCCAATGATTGAGAATATGGAGAATATGCCATAACATTGAACCTTTTTGAATTAGTTATTCCATGTAATTTATTACACCCTCACATGGATTAGAATGTAAGACATTACAACGCAAACATTTACAACGCATGCCTTTACAACGCACTTTTTACATCGCAACATCCATTACAACGCATGATTTTACATCGCATGCATCATAATGCATTTTTAGAAACAACATTTACAACGCATTCTATTACATCGCATTATACCATTACAATGCATACCATTACAATGCATACCATTACATTGCATTTAAGGTAAGAGTTGGATATTGTAGGGGTAAAAGTTACTATTCCGACTCCAGTGAGTGCAACAGTAGGGTAAGTGTTGGATAGTGTAGTGGTAAAAATTACTATTCCCACTCCAGTGAGTGCAACAGTAGGGTAAGTGTTGGATAGTGTAGGGGTAAAAATTACTATTCCCACTCCAGTGAGTGCAACAGTAGGGTAAGTGTTGGATAATGTAAGGGTGAAAACTATGCATTGTAGTGGTATGAGTTGTAATGGTATGCGTTGTAGTGACATGCGTTGTAATAACATGCGTTGTAGTGACATGCGATGTAATGTCTGCGGTGTAATGGCATGCGATGTAAAGGATGTTGCGTTGTAATGACTGCGTTGTAAAGGTCGTGCGATGTAATGACTGTGTTGTAAAGGTTGTTTCCCCATGGATTAATACGAAGGGAGTAAACACGGTACTCCCCTCTTTAATCATGAATAATCCACAAGAATGATGGCGAAATGAAAAGTGCAGGCTAGTTGCTAGGCAACCACGTTGGTCGGTGTTCGCACATGCTGCTGAGTCTGGTGGTGAGGGGGTCCTTAGTGAGGGAGGGGATGAGCTGGGTGTCATCGGCGTAGGATACTATGCTGAGTCCATGCTGTCTGATGATGGCAGCAACAGGGGCCATGTAGATGTTGAAGAGCGTGGGGCTGAGCGATGGTCCTTGGGGTACTCCTTTGTTGATCTCTGTGGGTTCGGAGAGGAAGGGCGGAAGTCTGATTCTTTGGGTTCTGCCAGTGAAGGAGTAGAGTGTTACAGCAAACAAATGATGGATGGAATGCTGACAATGCAAACATTCTCCCCCAGTCAAAAGATCTGGGTTAAATCCATCGTTCTTTTGCCCACTACGCCACCCCAGTTTGGACCCAGCCATATGCAAATCAGTCTTGACACTGTACCTCATGGGAACAGTCCAGACCGAACTGCCAGGCCAGGTCCTCCCTGGACCGGAAACAAGCATCCTGGGACCGGTTTCAGGGTATGTCACCCTTCTTCAGCCAGGCTAGCTTCAATCCAGTGGCACAGTGAGCAAGGGACCCACGTCTGGGCATACCCATCCCACTTAGGGCGAAAAGTGTTACAGCAAACAAATGATGGACGGAATGCTGACAATGCAATCATTCTCCCCTAGTCAAAAGATCTGGGTTAAATCCATCGTTCTTTTGCCCACTACGTGGTGAGCAAAAAAACGATGGATTTAGGCCCAGATCTCTGTACTGGGATGAATGTATGACATTGTTCTGCATTCTGTCCATCAACTGTTGTTTTTGCATTTGTCACCCCGAGTGGGATGGGTATGCCCAGACGTGGGTCCCGTGCTCTCCATGCCACTGGAATCAAGCTATCCTGCCTGAAGAGGAGTGAAACCCCGAAACCGGTCCTAGGATGCTTGTTTTCAGTCCAGGGAGGACCTGGCTTGGCAGTTCGGGCTGGACTGTTCCCATGAGGCACAGGGTCAAGACTGATTTGCATATGGCTGGGTTCAAACTGGAATGGCATTGTGAGCAAAAAACGATGGATTTAGGCCCAGATCTCTGTACTGGGGTGAATGTATGACATTGTTCTGCATTCTGTCCATCAACTGTTGTTTTTGCATTTGTCACCCCGAGTGGGATGGGTATGCCCAGACGTGGGTCCCGTGCTCTCCATGCCACTGGAATCAAGCTATCCTGGCTGAAGAGGGTGAAACCCCGAAATCGGTCCTAGGATGCTTGTTTTCAGTCCAGGGAGGACCTGGCTTGGCAGTTCGGGCTGTACTGTTCCCATGAGGCACAGGGTCAAGACTGATTTGCATATGGCTGGGTTCAAACTGGAATGGCATGGTGAGCAAAAAACGATGGATTTAGGCCCAGATCTCTGAACTGGGGTGAATGTATGACATTGTTCTGCATTCTGTCCATCAACTGTTGTTTTTGCATTTCTCACCCCGAGTGGGATGGGTATGCCCAGACGTGGGTCCCGTGCTCTCCATGCCACTGGAATCAAGCTATCCTGGCTGAAGAGGGGTGAAACCCCGAAACCGGTCCTAGGATGCTTGTTTTCAGTCCAGGGAGGACCTGGCTTGGCAGTTCGGGCTGGACTGTTCCCATGAGGCACAGGGTCAAGACTGATTTGCATATGGCTGGGTTCAAACTGGAATGGCACGGTGAGCAAAAAAACGATGGATTTAGGCCCAGATCTCTGTATCGGGGTGAATGTATGACATTGTTCTGCATTCTGTCCATCAACTGTTGTTTTTGCATTTGTCACCCCGAGTGGGATGGGTATGCCCAGACGTGGGTCCCGTGCTCTCCATGCCACTGGAATCAAGCTATCCTGGCTGAAGAGGGGTGAAACCCCGAAACCGGTCCTAGGATGCTTGTTTTCAGTCCAGGGAGGACCTGGCTTGGCAGTTCGGGCTGGACTGTTCCCATGAGGCACAGGGTCAAGACTGATTTGCATATGGCTGGGTTCAAACTGGAATGGCATGGTGAGCAAAAAACGATGGATTTAGGCCCAGATCTCTGTACTGGGGTGAATGTATGACATTGTTCTGCATTCTGTCCATCAACTGTTGTTTTTGCATTTCTCACCCCGAGTGGGATGGGTATGCCCAGACATGGGTCCCGTGCTCTCCATGCCACTGGAATCAAGCTATCCTGGCTGAAGAGGGGTGAAACCCCGAAACCGGTCCTAGGATGCTTGTTTTCAGTCCAGGGAGGACCTGGCTTGGCAGTTCGGGCTGGACTGTTCCCATGAGGCACAGGGTCAAGACTGATTTGCATATGGCTGGGTTCAAACTGGAATGGCACGGTGAGCAAAAAAACGATGGATTTAGGCCCAGATCTCTGTATCGGGGTGAATGTATGACATTGTTCTGCATTCTGTCCATCAACTGTTGTTTTTGCATTTGTCACCCCGAGTGGGATGGGTATGCCCAGACGTGGGTCCCGTGCTCTCCCTGCCACTGGACTCAAGCTATCCTGGCTGAAGAGGGGTGAAACCCCGAAATCGGTCCTAGGATGCTTGTTTTTAGTCCAGGGAGGACCTGGCTTGGCAGTTCGGGCTGGACTGTTCCCATGAGGCACAGGGTCAAGACTGATTTGCATATGGCTGGGTTCAAACTGGAATGGCATGGTGAGCAAAAAAACGATGGATTTAGGCCCAGATCTCTGTACTGGGGTGAATGTATGACATTGTTCTGCATTCTGTCCATCAACTGTTGTTTTTGCATTTGTCACCCCGAGTGAGATGGGTATGCCCAGACGTGGGTCCCGTGCTCTCCATGCCACTGGAATCATGCTATCCTGGCTGAAGAGGGGTGAAACCCTGAAACCGGCCCTAGGATGCTTGTTTTCAGTCCAGGGAGGACCTGGCTTGGCAGTTCGGGCTCAACTGTTCCCATGAGGCACAGGGTCAAGACTGATTTGCATATGGCTGGGTTCAAACTGGAATGGCATGGTGAGCAAAAAAACGATGGATTTAGGCCCAGATCTCTGTACTGGGGTGAATGTATGACATTGTTCTGCATTCTGTCCATCAACTGTTGTTTTTGCATTTGTCACCCCGAGTGGGATGGGTATGCCCAGACGTGGGTCCCGTGCTCTCCATGCCACTGGAATCAAGCTATCCTGGCTGAAGAGGGTGAAATCCCGAAACCGGTCCTAGGATGGTTGTTTTCAGTCCAGGGAGGACCTGGCTTGGCAGTTCGGGCTGGACTGTTCCCATGAGGCACAGGGTCAAGACTGATTTGCATATGGCTGGGTTCAAACTGGAATGGCATGGTGAGCAAAAAACAATGGATTTAGGCCCAGATCTCTGTACTGGGGTGAATGTATGACATTGTTCTGCATTCTGTCCATCAACTGTTGTTTTTGCATTTGTCACCCTGAGTGGGATGGGTATGCCCAGACGTGGGTCCCGTGCTCTCCATGCCACTGGAATCAAGCTATCCTGGCTGAAGAGGGTGAAACCCCGAAACCGGTCCTAGGATGCTTGTTTTCAGTCCAGGGAGGACCTGGCTTGGCAGTTCGGGCTGGACTGTTCCCATGAGGCACAGGGTCAAGACTGATTTGCATATGGCTGGGTTCAAACTGGAATGGCATGGTGAGCAAAAACGATGGATTTAGGCCCAGATCTCTGTACTGGGGTGAATGTATGACATTGTTCTGCATTCTGTCCATCAACTGTTGTTTTTGCATTTCTCACCCCGAGTGGGATGGGTATGCCCAGACGTGGGTCCCGTGCTCTCCATGCCACTGGAATCAAGCTATCCTGGCTGAAGAGGGGTGAAACCCCGAAACCGGTCCTAGGATGCTTGTTTTCAGTCCAGGGAGGACCTGGCTTGGCAGTTCGGGCTGGACTGTTCCCATGAGGCACAGGGTCAAGACTGATTTGCATATGGCTGGGTTCAAACTGGAATGGCATGGTGAGCAAAAAACTATGGATTTAGGCCCAGATCTCTGTACTGGGGTGAATGTATGACATTGTTCTGCATTCTGTCCATCAACTGTTGTTTTTGCATTTGTCACCCCGAGTGGGATGGGTATGCCCAGACGTGGGTCCCGTGCTCTCCATGCCACTGGAATCAAGCTATCCTGGCTGAAGAGGGGTGAAACCTCGAAACCGGTCCTAGGATGCTTGTTTTCAGTCCAGGGAGGACCTGGCTTGGCAGTTCGGGCTGGACTGTTCCCATGAGGCACAGGGTCAAGACTGATTTGCATATGGCTGGGTTCAAACTGGAATGGCATGGTGAGCAAAAAACGATGGATTTAGGCCCAGATCTCTGTACTGGGGTGAATGTATGACATTGTTCTGCATTCTGTCCATCAACTGTTGTTTTTGCATTTGTCACCCCAAGTGGGATTGGTATGCCCAGACGTGGGTCCCGTGCTCTCCATGCCACTGGAATCAAGCTATCCTGGCTGAAGAGGGGTGAAACCCCGAAACCGGTCCTAGGATGCTTGTTTTCAGTCCAGGGAGGACCTGGCTTGGCAGTTTGGGCTGGACTGTTCCCATGAGGCACAGGGTCAAGACTGATTTTCATATGGCTGGGTTCAAACTGGAATGGCATGGTGAGCAAAAAAACGATGGATTTAGGCCCAGATCTCTGTACTGGGGTGAATGTATGACATTGTTCTGCATTCTGTCCATCAACTGTTGTTTTTGCATTTCTCACCCCGAGTGGGATGGGTATGCCCAGACGTGGGTCCCGTGCTCTCCATGCCACTGGAATCAAGCTATCCTGGCTGAAGAGGGTGAAACCCCGAAACCAGTCCTAGGATGCTTGTTTTCAGTCCAGGGAGGACCTGGCTTGGCAGTTCGGACTGGACTGTTCCCATGAGGCACAGGGTAAAGACTGATTTGCATATGGCTGGGTTCAAACTGGAATGGCATGGTGAGCAAAAAAATTATGGATTTAGGCCCAGATCTCTGTACTGGGGTGAATGTATGACATTGTTCTGCATTCTGTCCATCAACTGTTGTTTTTGCATTTGTCACCCCGAGTGGGATGGGTATGCCCAGACCTGGGTCCCGTGCTCTCCATGCCACTGGAATCAAGCTATCCTGGCTGAAGAGGGGGGAAACCCCGAAACCGGTCCTAGGATGTTTGTTTTCAGGCCAGGGAGGACCTGGCTTGGCATTTCGGGCTGGACTGTTCCCATGAGGTACAGGGTCAAGACTGATTTGCATATGGCTGGGTTCAAACTGGAATGGCATGGTGAGCAAAAAAACGATGGATTTAGGCCCAGATCTCTGTACTGGGGTGAATGTATGACATTGTTCTGCATTCTGTCCATCAACTGTTGTTTTTGCAAGTAAGGAGTAGAGGCAGTCGAGGGCGGTTCCCTATAGGCCGGCGTGGTGGAGTCAGGTGGTGAGAGTGTGGTGGGAGACAGTGTCGAAGGCTGCAGAGAGGTCGAGTAGGATCAGGGCCGCAGTGTGGCCTTGGTCGAAGAGGGTGCGGATGTCATCTGTGGTGGTGAGTAGGGAGGTCTTGGTGCTGTGGTTGCTGCAGAATCCAGATTGGGAGGGGTCGAGGATGGAGTTCTTTTCGATTAATTTCGTTAGTTGGACGTTGACGATCTTCTCAGTGACTTTGGCCACAAAAGGGAGGTGAGAGATGGTTCGGTAGTTCTTGAGGTCCATCAGGTCTGCAGAGGGCTTCTTGAGAAGGGGTTTGACTTCTGCACATTTCCCGTCATTGGAGAATGTGCCTGCCTTGAATGTGCCATTGATGGTGCATAGTAGCTCAGGTACGATGACGGCGGAGGCTCTGTGGAAGATATGCAGAGGGCAGGGGTCCGTGGGAGCTCCTGAGTGAATGCCTTTCATGGTCAATGCGGTGTCTTCAGTGGTGATTGGAGTCCAGGAGGAGATGGTGGGCTGGAAGCCGTTGCTGGGGGGTGGAGTGTATTTGGTATCCTTGAGTCTGTTTTGTGAAGTTGTCGTAGAGAGATCTTATTTTCAGGTGGAAGTAGGAGCCGAGTTTGTTGCAAAGGTCCTCAGAGGGTCTGACATCCGTGGCTTCGCTGGGGGGCTTGGTGAATTCCTGGATGATCCTGAAAAGTTCCTTGGAGTTGCTAGTGTTGGTGTGGATTTTGTTTCAGATGAAGATCTTTTTGGTGGATCTGAGTTGATTGTATTCTGTCATGGTGTTCTTGTATATGGTGTGGTCTTCTGGAGTTTTGCTGTTTCTCCAATTCTTCTGGAGACATCTGCAGGTGCGTAATGATTCTTGGAGGTCGGTGGTGAACCAAGTGGCCTTCCTGGGGCTCTGACTGTCGGGGTTGCAGAGGGATGTGTGCTATCTGAGCAGTTGGTGATCCATCTGTGTAGTTCTTTGGCTGCGGAGTTGCCATCGGTTGAGGTGTGGGGACATCACGGATGAGGGTGGAGTTGAGGTACTCCTCAGTGACCTTGCTCCAGTTCCTTTGCGGAGGGTGAGGTACAGGTTTGGGGGTGGTGGGTTTGTCGACGTGGAAGTGTACACTGTGGTGGTCCATCCAGGGGGGTTGCATGGTGTGGCTGAAGTTGATGTTGTTACCCCCTGCAAAGATGGAGTCGAGGGTGTGTGCTACCTTGTGAGTGGGGCTGGTTATGAGTTCTTTCTGTCACTGGTTGGCAAGGTTGTCCGGAGGGTGGCAGAGTTGGGGTCGCTGAGGTTGTCCAGGTGGAAGTTGAAGTCTCAATTTGTATGTAGTCCATGGAGGTGATGCGTGGGGCATGATGAGGTCAGCAATGGTGGCGGTGAATGCGGTTCGAGGTCTGGGGGGTCCGTAGGTGAGGGTGCCACATAGGGTCATTCTGGGGCTGGTCTGGATCTGGAAGTGGAGGTGTTCGGTGGTGGCAGGGAGTCGCTCATGCTGGAGGTGGTAAGTCAGAGGAAGCTCTTGTGTGTGATGGTGAGTCCTCCTCCTGGGAGGTTGGTGTGGTCCTTCCTCTGTATCTTGTATCCATCAGGAATGGCAGTGGCGATGTCGAGGGCGGAGTTGGGGTTGGTCCAGGCTTCTGTGAAGAAGGCGACGTATGGCGAGAGGGTGTTGAGGAGGTACCGGGTCTCTACAGCATGTCTGTGCAGAGAGCACACATTGAGGAGGATGCACCTCAGGGCTTCGGGGGGGCTGGTGTCTTGTGTGGGGGAGTGGCAATGATGGTGCAGATGATGGTGAAGGTTTGTTGGCAGTGTCGGCAGGAGAACTGGATATGGGTGGTGTTTTGCGTAGACAGCTGGCAGTTGTAGTTCCTTCCGGGGTTGAGTTTGAGGATGGCAGCTGAGTTGTAGCCGTGGGTGATTGGAGAACCAGGGTCACTGGCCTGGTTGTGGTCGGGTCACGGATGGGCACAGATGGGCTTGCCTTTGGCACGCCTGCTGTGGCCGCCATCAAATAAGGAAGGGGGAGGGAAGCGCAGTTGGGAGGCAGGGGCAGGAACTGGCAGGGGGAGGGGCAGTGGGGGCCGCAGAGGTGGGAAAAGGGCTGAGAAAACAGGCATGGAGGACACAAACAGGAGCTCAGGTAACGAAACAGGCAAAATAGACAGAAAGACAGAAGGCTAAAATAAAGGTAGAAAATTAAAGGCACAATAATAAAATACAAAAAGACAGACAAAAAACAGAAAAACGGGCACAAATATGAAGACAGACAGCAGCGGACCATCAGAAGAGTAAGGCTCTCCCACTGGACCACCAGGGATGAGGCACAGACAGGAGCCTGCAGGTGGAGGAGGGCCTCCAATACCTACCTTATAGAGAGGTGTAGGGGCAGCAGCACTGGCATGACAGCGGAGCTGCTGGGGTGGAGAGCAGAGTCTCTGACCGGGAGGTACACCCAATTGGCAAGCACTCATCACTTCTTGTGAGTCCCTTGTATATGGTACCAGTGGTACCCAGGGCAAGGATGATTAGAGGGGTCACATAGGCTGCAGCACTATATTGTGCCACCCTGTGTGACCCAAATAAATGTTTGCCTTCAGATCTGCACTTGCAGCCCTGCACAAGCAACCTGTCTGCTCCAGAGTGACTCTACACACACCGTGTGCTGCAGAGCCATACCGCTGCCTTAATGTAAATAAGTCACTCTTAAGGTTATCCTCCTAAGCCCAGGAGGTAGAGTGCATTAGATTAAAGGTGTGGATATTTATTTCCCTACATATATATCCCTACGGTAACCCTGTAAACAGTTAATTTGAATTAGTCACTCTTAAGGTTATCCTCCTAAACCCAGGAGGTAGAGTGCATTATATTGAAGATGTGGACATATATTTTCCTACATATATATCTATACTGTAAACCTGTAAATCAAGGTTTTAATGTAAGTGACTGGCCATCCATAGAACACCATGGTCTGGCTACCAGGCAAAGTTGAGTTAGACAGCTCCTTTATGGAATGACTGAATTGTGTTGTGTTTGGTATCAAACACCGTGCTTTTTCACCCAAAACAATTTCCATGTCGAGAGTATGATGACATGTACATGGGTGCCACCCTGCATGGGAATTCCCCTATGATGCAAGGTTCCAGTGCCTTGGCGGGCTTCCTCAAACCATTTGCCACCAAGAAAAGATTCTTCCCCCATGGTGGGATGTGCTAGCCCTTCCCCAGGATGGAGACAAAGGCTTGGGTAGGAAGAAGGTCACACCTCCACCCTCCCAGGATGGCTAGTGTTTGAAGTCATCAAGGCGGTGAGCTTTGGGCACCCAGGGTGGCACTTTGGTATTACAGAAGCGGCCACAGACGCTTGTCCCCATCTGTAATACAGGTAGCACTGGTACACATAAAGCACCAGTGCTTTCTTCAGAGGGTGTTCTTTCATGCATGGGGGCATGCCTGCAAATGAGGGAGTCCCTTTTCCTCCCTACCCACACCGTATTACAGATGTGGGCACAGAGGCAAAGAAGCTATCAGAAGGCAACACTGAAGCTTTCACTACCCTTGATATGTATTTACCTTGTCCCTTACTCGAGGACAAACCCCTTCCCATGCCTGAAGCTCAGGCAGGCGTGAAAATTGGTTATTCAGGAGGTGTACACTCCCCACAGCCTAACCACACCTTTAGGGTGGGCTAGGAGGTCTGTATAGCCAAGGAAGAGTTCTGCCATTTTGACAGACCCTGAAATAGAGTATTCTGGCTACTAGAGTGACGTACACCTACAGGATGTTGTCACTAAAGGGGCGGGTTAGCTGCAGGGACCAGTAGCCCATTGACCTCTATTTCTCATGCCCTCAACACCCCTAAACTAGGATTTAAGGGGCTCCCTCAGCACCAGAACGTCAGTTCTAACTTAGAATCCGAGAAGCGGCACAATGAAGAAGCTGTCACAGAAAACGGGATTCTGGACTCTGCTGCAGCACAAAGAGAGGACACTTAAGTGCCCTGAAGAGACCATATACTAGAACCATGTGTCGACATGTGTCCGTGGTGAAAGCTCATTGCTCTCAACAAGAGGGACTCCAGTGGACACCAGACATCCAAAGCAGACTCCCCTGACTGGTGGAACCAGTCATCTGCAAAATGCAGAAGAATCAATGTGCTGAGTCACAAGAATTGCGACCCGCTGGCTTGTCAAGAGTGAGCACAAAGAGAAGTGGTCCCCTGCAAGCCTGGAGTGGTAGTTAACATCATGCCAAATTTCAAGCTGCTAGTCCACTCCTGTCAACCTCCAATTGCTGAAGTACCCAAGGACTACATTTTCCATAGCCAAGGCTTGGTGATCGCCAGTTGGGTGATCAACCCCTTGAGTGACATCTCCACCCTGAGGGCAATTCACAGCGACTGACATTGGCAACAACCCTGCTGCTGTGTTCCTTCATCCTGAAGTTGGTGTTGTTAAGTGTGTAGCAAAGCATCTTTGGTGTGACCTGCCCCTGTGATTGACAGCTGCCAGCTACCTCTGCATCTGGAGCTGCCAAGCAAACAATCAATCAATCTATATTTCTAAAGCATGCTAATCACCCCAGGGGTATCCAGGCATGTATCTAGCAAGGTTGAAGAAATCCAGCTGTTGCACCCCGGTCTTGGGAAAAAAAAGTTCTCTACTTTCTGAGGGTAAATTGTAATTCCATCTCCAACTGTGGTTTTGTCAAGTGCTGCACTTTTGACAGCTACTGCGTCTTGCGTTCAGTAGCAAGGATAGCCAAGTAACCTCTGCACCAGTCTCCCTGGGCAAGGTAACGAAGTAACAACTGTCATGTCGTGGTCTAGGAACACCCAGAACCTTAACCAAAAGAGGGTTCATTTGATATCGCCCTGCAAATATCATTTTGATAAGTGTGTTTTCCCCCATTGACTTCAATGGTGAACATTTGACAGATTTATTGCGTTTATCATTTAATACTTTCTCACTCTGTAACTCCAGTTCTATGCAACATATCAAGTTCATTTTGATGTCAATATTTCTATAAAATGAAATCAATCTTTATAAATTGGTGTCAAGATTTCTTTCGAGTCGTATCACTTACTTATTGTTAAAACTGGTACTGTGAAATGCTTAACAGATGTTCCTCTGAGCACGCCTGACTGCTCTGTGCCACACTACCAGGACCAAGCTAAGGCTGCTAAGGGTGAATCCGAGGTCCATCTCTGTGTATCATGTTAGTATTACATGATTAGGCCTCCCAGTCATATCTCATTATACTTCCATCTTATAACAGATAAGGTAACTATAACTGCTGAATTTCAATGGTTCTGAGCCTAACTATAATGTCCCTGTAACCTTTGTTTTTTTTTTAAATTTCTACAGTTTTTTTTAATGTTATTTTCTATCTATAATGTCCATGTAACCTTTGTTTTTTTTGGTGAATTTCTACCGTTTTTTTTAAATGTTATTTCCTATCTATAATGTCCCTGTAACATTTAGTTTGTTTTGTGAATTTCAAAGGTTTTTTAAAATTGTATTTCCTAACTATAACAGGTAACTTATGAGACTGGGTGTGTCAGTGGCTGTGTAGGTCTGTGAGTGGGAGTGTCAGTGTCTCAATGGGTCTGTGAGTTGATGTAATAGTGTCTGAGTGGGAGCGGGTGTGTGAGTGGCTGTGTGGGTCTGTGAGTGGGTGTGTGAGTGTCTGAGTGGGTTGGTGAGTGGGTGTGAGAGTGTCTGAGTGTGTCTGTGAGTGGCGGCTGTGACAGTGTCTGACTGGGTCTGTGAGTGGGTGTTTGAGTGTACAAGTGAGTGTGTGACTGGGTGTATAAGTGTGTATGTTCATCTCTGAGGGGGTGTAAGATTGTCTAAGTAAATATACCAGTGCGTATGACAGTGTCTGAGTGGATCTGTGAGTGGCTGTGTGAGTGTCTAAGTGGGTCAGAGACCTGGTGTTAGAGTGCCTGATTGGGTCTGTGAGTGGATGTAAGAGTGTCTCAGTCAATCAATCAATCAATCATGTCACTTATAAAGCGCACTACATACCCGCGAGGGTCTCAAGGCGCTGGGGGAAGAGGGGGGTGGTGCTGCTACTGATCGAAGAGCCAGGTCTTGAGGAGTCTTCTGAAGGCCAGTAGGTCTTGGGTCTGTCGGAGGTTGGTGGGGAGGGTGTTCCAGGTCTTGGCGG
The DNA here is from genome assembly GCA_963921515.1 of Calotriton arnoldi. Classification (NCBI taxonomy): domain Eukaryota; kingdom Metazoa; phylum Chordata; class Amphibia; order Caudata; family Salamandridae; genus Calotriton; species Calotriton arnoldi. Next base: position 490,487 of record CAWUFW010009563.1, read on the forward strand.
CGAGGTGGGAGAAGGTGTGACCATGTCTCAGTGGGTCTCTGAGTGGGCGTGTAAGTGTCTGAGTGGGTCAGTACACAGTATATATATATTACCTACTGGCATTCACCAGTATGTAGTTATAGTTAGGACCTAGTTTCCAGAGGAAGAACGTTTTTTCATTTGCCAATAACTTTTGTGTAGTTTGATGAATCCTCACAAAATGTTCAAAACTAGTTTGACGCTCACTTCAGCTGCTGTCTTGAAAACTTTAAACATGGCTACAGCCCGAACTGCTGAATTGAATTCCACCAAATATGGCTGTTGGTCTAGAAAGTGCCCTTTTTGTTATATGGTGTAAATCCGTTCAGTAATTGCAGAGTTATTTAAAGGGTTTTCATATATGCTGCTGGGGATGTGGAGAATTCACGTCCCCTTCCGAGATCTTGTGTAGAGATCCGATTGGCTACCAACACTTCAAACCAGGAAGTGTTGGCAGTCATCTTCTGACCTGGTTGAACAGAGTCACAGGAAAAAACGTAAAAAAAAGAAAAGGAGGCAGGGTAGAAACACCATGACCCCCTAGGACTCTTGGGGCGGTCCCACGGGGACACCACAGGGCCCAAAAAGCATTTTTTTTTAAATAATTCAGTAAGAGTCACATTGGATCTGTAAATCCCACTGAAATTTCTTTTAAAAAATCAAGCACGGGCTCCCGCACTTTTTTCAAATCTACCCCTGGGTGGGACAGGTCCCGGGATCATGTCCAAAATATGTAGAAAGGGGCCACCTAAAGCCCCAGGCACCGCCACCTTTCTTGGTCATTTATTATGATTTATGCGGGTTTGCCCTGTTGACCGCCACCTCTTCAGGGCAAATATATTAAAGGGGGGGGAGCCATGCGGCCCCTCCACATCCCCTGGGTCTGCCACCTCCTTGGGGCTAAATGGAATATTAATACAGGGGGGCTCTGGCTACACCGCTGCCCTGGGGACCACCACCTTCCCAGGGCTGTGTCCTGCAATAGAGGGGGCTGTGTGCCCCATCCTGGAGCCATAGATGGCACTGGGGACTGATATCCCCATGGCTGGCTCCTGCTATATTCCGGGGTGCCCACCCTGGGACATAACTGTTTGCTATGGCTTGGTCAGAGCTTCACTGCTTCCACCAAGCCAAAGCAAACTGCACTCGATTTCAGCAAGCGAGAGCATTGAAAATGCTGTTGCTTGCTGAAAGCAAGCACAATTGCTTTGACAGAGAGGGAGCTGCATCTTGGCAGCTCCCTCTCTGTCAAAGCAATGCTGGCTCCTGCATGAGACAGGGAGCCAGCAAGGACTGCAGGATCCTTGAGGCTCCCCCTGCAGTGCCCAATACTACAATGTATATGGGTGCCCTGGGTGGGAACAGGGCACCCACACTAGAGGTCGGACCCCTTTATTGCAAGTAGTTTGCCATGATGCCTTTCAGCCAAGCCTGGCCTTGTTCAGTGAGCTGAGCTAACTATAACTCTTACCCTCGCAATGCACTGCTTATCACCTCACATATTGCATCCCTCATGACATGGTCAGTGATATCACTAATGACATCACTGATGACAGCTCAAATGACATCACTGATGACATCTGAAATTACATCACTGATGACATCATCCAAAGAAACACTAACACACCCACTTGTACCCCCATAAAACATGTTATGCACCCACTGAATCATTCACAGAACACATACAAACACTCACACATCTTGTCACAGCGAAACCTTCCCCTCCGCTGAACACCTGCACTTCAAGATCCAGACCACCCCCAAAGCCACACTCCGAAGAACCCTCGTCTACAGACCCCCCGGCCCCCGAACACCCTTCGCCACCACCATCACCGACTTCATCGCACCCCACGCGATCGCCTCAACAAACTACATACTCATTGGAGACCTGAACTTCCACCTCGACAACCCCAGCGACCCCAACTCCCCTATCCTTCGTGACAACCTCACCAGCATCGGACTTAAACAACTTGTCAACACACAGACCCACAGAGCAGGACACACCCTCGACCCCATCTACGTGGCAGGAAACAGCGTCCATTTCAGCCACACAACACAGCTGCCATGGACCGACCACCACTGCATACACTTCGTCATCAACAAACCCAAGGCACCCAAACCAGCCCCACGCCCACCACGAAGGAACTGGAGCAAGGTTACCGACGAGCAACTTAACTCCACCCTCACCCGAGACAACCACACCTGGGCACCCAACGCAAACAGCGCAAACGACACAGCCAGAGAACTCCACACCTGGATCTCCAACTGCGCAGATGATCTCGCCCCGCTACGCAACCCCTACAGACAACGCTCCAGGAAAGCCGCCTGGTTCACAACCGCTCTCCAAGAAGCCAGACGCACCTGCAGACGCCTGGAGAAGAACTGGAGAAACACCAAGACAACCGAAAACCACACCACCTACAAGGACGCCATGACGGACTACCACAACCAGATCAGAGCCACCAAAAGGAACTTCATCCACTACAAAATCCTGGCCAACTCTACCAACTCCAAGGAACTTTTCAGTGTCATTCAAGAATTCACCAACCCACGCAGCGAAGCCACAGACATCACCCCATCCCAAGACCTCTGCGACAAGCTTGGAACCTATTTTCACCTCAAGATCAAAAACCTCTACAACAACTTCATCGACCATCCACCAGGCGCCACAGACGGCCCCCTGCCCCCCAGAAACACCAGCCAGCCCACCATCTACAACTGGACACCGATCACGGCCGAAGACACCGCCTCGACCATGAAAAGCATCCACTCGGGGGCCCCCACCGACGCCTTCCCCCCTCACATCTACCACACAGCCGTGGCCGCCATCGCACCCAAACTACAATGCACCATCAACACCACCTTCAAAACAGGCACCTTCCCAGACGACTGGAAGTGCGCAGAAGTCAGACCCCTGCTGAAGAAGCCCACAGCTGACCCCACCGACCTCAAGAACTACCGGCCCATCTCGCTCCTCCCCTTCGCAGCCAAAGTTGGAGAGAAAACAGTCAACAGGAAACTGACACGATTCATTGAAGAGAACACCGTCCTCGACCCGTCCCAATCCGGATTCCGAAGCAACCACAGCACAGAGACCGCACTACTCGCCGCCACAGACAACATCCGCACCCTCCTGGACCAAGGCCACTCTGCAGCCCTCATCCTACTCGACCTATCAGCGGCCTTCGACACCGTCTCCCATCGCACACTAGTCGTCAGACTACACGACGCAGGCATACAAGGAACAGCCCTGGACTGGATCCGATCATTCCTCACCGGAAGAAGCCAAAGGATCAGACTCCCACCCTTCCTCTCCGACCCCACGAAAATCACCTGTGGAGTCCCACAGGGTTCATCACTGAGCCCCACCCTCTTCAACATTACATGGCCCCCCTCGCAGCCATCGTCCGACAACACGGCCTCAACATCGTATCCTACACCGACGACACCCAGCTCATCCTCTCCCTCACCAAAGACCCCACCACTGCCAAACTCAACTTCCAGAAAGGAATGCAAGACGTCGCAGTCTGGATGACCAACAGCTGCCTGAAGCTCAATGCTGAGAAGACAGAAGTCCTCGTCCTCTGTACCACCCCTTCTGCATGGGACAGCACCTGGTGGCCGACCGCCCTCGGAAGCCCACCTACCCCCTCAGACCATGCCAAGAACCTCGGCATCGTACTCGACTCATCAATCTCCATGAACCGACAGGTCAACGCCATCACCTCCAGCTGCTTCAACACCCTCCGCATCCTCCGCAAGACCTTCAAGTGGATCCCCCCTGAGTCAAGGAAGACAGTCACCCACGCACTCATCACCAGCAGACTGGACTATGGAAACGCACTCTACGCCAGCATCAACAAGTCCCTACTCCGCAAACTCCAAACAGTACAAAACACAGCCGCCAGACTCGTCCTCGGCATCCCCCGACACGAACACATCAGCCAACACCTAGAAAGTCTCCACTGGCTCCCCATGGAGAAAAGAGTCACTTTCAAAATCCTCACTCACGCCTACAAATGCCTACACAACAACGGACCCAAATACCTCAACGACAGAATCAACTTCCACGTACCCAAAAGAAACCTCTGATCTTCCAACCTCGCACTGGCCGAAACCCCGCACATCCACAGAGCCAGAGCAGGCGGAAGATCCTTCTCTCACATTGCAGCCAAGACCTGGAACGAGCTACCGGCAGACATCAGACGTGCCCCCTCCCTGAACACCTTCAGGAAGACCCTCAAGACCTGGCTCTTCAGCTAAACAGATCTGCGGACCCCCCCTCAGTGCCTTGAGACCCTCACGGGTGAGTAGCGTGCTTACAATTCCCTGATTGATTGATTGTTACTGATCCATTCAGCCAGTAACACATCTGCTCACCCGCAGAGCCACTAACAGAATCAGTAACTCACATATATAGACACTCATGCACCTACCCACTTACCGATACAGCTAGTCACAGATCCAGTTATAAAGACATAGACACACAATTTCAAATCCAGCCATACACCCATCCAGCTACAGACACAGTAAATGAGTTAATCATATACCTACTCACACACCGACTCACTCACCCATACAGTAGTTCACACTCCTACAAACTCAACCATAGAATTACTCACTTACTTATACATATACTGATACATATACTCACTCATCTATACGGTGACTGAGAGAACCACATACTTTCCCAGACAACCTCTCTCATACTCACCTACCTATACAACTACTCAAACGCCCACACACACAATCACTCGTATACCCACTCACTCACCTGTACACCCACTTACACATCCATTGATGCACTGAGACAGCCTCTCATGTACCCTGTCACTCGGCCCTACAGACACTTATGTATCTGCTCAAACACCCATTCAGCCACTCACACACCCTCTCATTTACCATTTACAATCACTAATACAACAACTCAGTCAACTATACAGATACTCTTACAGCCACTAACTTACTTATACATGCACTGATATACCCACTCGCTCACCTATACAAAATCTTACACACCCACTATATCATGTATACAGTCTCTTATATACCCACTGTAGGAGAGTAGGATCTGCCTCTTATGGTTACCCCCACTTTTTACTGATGTATCACTGTTTTTTTACTTTAGTCTGGCTGGGGCCTTGCTATCCAGGACCCCAGCCTAGCTGCTTCCTCTCTAAATTGATTCCATGTACTTTAGGTACATCCCAGATTGGATTCTGGAGTGCCCTTATAAGTCCCTAGTATATGGTATACTATGTACCCAGGGCATAGGTACCCCAGAGGCCTACCAGGGACTGAAGCATGTATTGTGCCACCCCTGGAAGGCCATCCAAAATGACACCACAGGACTGCTACTGCAGCCTGAGTGAGGTGGTGCCACCCTTCTAGAGGGAGAGACATGACAGCACTGGTATACCCGGTAGAAACTTTACAGAGCCTGGCATCACAAAATGGATGCTGCAGCCACAGACACAAGTCTGGCCTCCTGCTGCTGACCGAAACTCCGGCAGGGGAGGCCTGGACAATAGGTTTTCTGTCACAGGGAGGTGTAACCACCTCCCAGACAGGCTGATGTGTATTGGGGCTGGGTGGGAGCACTCTCAGAGTGCTTTGAAGTCCTGCACTGGGGGCACATTTGGTGTCCTCGTGCATACCCCAGTTCAAACCGGTTGCAGGGGCTGCCAGCCCCTGCTCTGGCGCAAAACTGGACAAAGGAAATGGGTGTAGCCACCCCTCTTTCCAAACCCTCCCATAGGTGGGTCCACAGAGTTAGTCCAACCCCTTTCTTAGGTATAAGTAAGGAACCCCTGGCAACAGGACTTTAGATATCCCTGGACAAAACTCTGCAACTGAATCCTGGAACTTTGACGCTATACTCAAGACTATAAGACTGAAGAAATCTCCCTTGGGGTCAATGAGTGACTCCCCTGCTTGGCAGGCACCAAAGAAGCAATTGCCGGTCTGCATCTCCGAAGCTCCCGCCGGACTCCGAAGTACCTGCAGCCCAGGAATAAGATTTCCAGACATCTCAGAAGCTGCCCCGAGTCCTCAGCAAAGCTGAGACCCACAGCCCTCGTGAGTAGCATGGAACCAGAACTCCGTGCACATTTGCTAGTGCATTGACTTCTCGACAACTCTTGAAGTCCTGCTTTGGGTTATTTTTAGCCCACACCCAGAGCACCATTTGCACCGAAGATTGTGAGCCTACACTCCACGAGTGTTCCGTGGGCCTGCTTCTTGCATTTCCGCTTGAGGCTCCTTCACGATCCCTGGTCCATCAACTGGTGGGTCCCTGTGAAAGCAACTCTGATTTTCTTTGGGCGTTTATGGTTGCTCCAGACGTGCCCTGACTCCCCACCAAGTGGTGAGTCCCCCAGACCTTGCTGGTCTGCTCCGAAGCATCTTTCTTCTTTCTGCATGGGTTGCTGTTGCCAAGGCTTGTTGTGTTCAATCCAGACACCAATGCTGCAGCACTCGACATCCTTTGTGGGAAAGCTTGAATCCAGCTCCTGGACATTGTCGTTGCCTCCTGGTCCTTGTGGCTGAAGAGTCAAGCTTCACCTCTTTTCACCTGAAGCACCCGACATCGGTGGGCATTCAACTATCTTGCCCCTGGTCACTGGCAAGTGACCCAGACTCTGTCCCCTATGCTTTCAGGTTCTTCTCATCTTCTATCCAGGCTTGGATCTCTTCGGACACTTCGCATCTTCCCGGCAGCAGCACTTCTCTGCAGACTGCCATTGAAAACGACGATGCGACCCGACACCATTTGACACCTATGCACCCGGCTTCCCTGGGTGAGGTAACTCGAGTACTCCGGTGCTCCCGTGGGTGTTGACCCTAGAACTGTCTAAGTCCAAGAGGGTTTGGTCCTAGTCCCTTTCTAAGTGTCCTTAAACTCTAAAACGATAACCGCGACTTTGCCATAGACGATAACGGAGCTCGCGGCTGTGTTCACACACTGCACACAGCCCCAGTGGGTCCCCTGTGTTACTACCTTGGGTGGTTCCTTGGGGTCCCAGCGATTCTACAGGCTCTAGGCCTTGTATCTACTTAAGTTGTGGTTCTTATACCACTTTCTTAATATATGGTTTGGTACGCCCCTAGTGCTAATCGTATATTGTGCTATTTTACTGTGCTATTTGACTTGTAACTTGTGTACTTTGACCTCTAGCCTCATAAAGAGACTATTGGATAGTGTTTAGTAATAAATACATATATTTTATATATATACCTGGTGTGGTTCTCCTTTCATTTGGTCACTCATGAGATTATAGACTGGTAAAACAAACAGCTTAACACTCCTTCAAGACTTAGCCTGAAGGCTGCTCTCCATAGCAACCACTAGGATAGCTTTCAATAAAGGTTGTCTTTAAACCTATCATCAATAAAGGTCGATTGGACTGGTGCAAGGTGCCCACTATAATTAGTGGACAGCATATACCAGGCCAACTTCTCACACCCACCTCTTACCCATACAGGCACTTCCAAAGCACCTTAGTATATATGTTCAACTCTCACTAACTTTTAGAAAACACTCACAATCACTGGATGATGTCATCAGTGATGTTATTTCAGAGGTCATCAGTGATGTCATCAGTGATGTCATTTGAGTTGTCAGCAGTGATGTTACTGACCATGTCATCAGTGATGTAATATGTGATATCATCAGCAGTGCATTGCCAGGGCTTGAGTTATAGTTAGCTCAGCTAACTATAACTGCTGAATTTCTCTGGTTTTGTATGAGTGAAATGTCAGCCTAACTATAATGTCCCTGTAACCTTAGTTTTTTTCAGTGAATTTGTAAGGTTTTTTAAATGCTAATTCCTAACTATAACGTCCCTGTAACCTTGGGTTTTCTCAGTGAATTTCTAATGTTTTTTTTAATTCTATTTCATAACTGTAACGTCTTTGTATTTTTATTCTAAAATTAGATATAAAACATTACATCTGCATGGTGCACCACTTATAGTTGTATTTGTCATCTATTTATTTAAAAAGTACATTAAACTTCTTATTTCAAGACATTTTTGATTTTGACAATGATGTCGCAATTGCCAAGGATATACCACGAATAGAGCGTGTTTTTGACAAAGTGTAAAACACATATATAGACATATTTTACAGAAAGTTTCAGTGTAGTAATTTAGTAAGATGCTAATTTATCTTTCCCTTTGTATTCATTTGTCGGAAAAACTACATAAACAATGCATTTTCCTTCTTCACAGCAACACCGGAGTGAAACAGATATATAGACATATTTTACAGAAAGTGGAGTCTAGCTGTTTAGTAACATAATAGTTGAACTTTTTTTTAACAACGCATTTAAAAAAACAACAGTTTAAAAAAATAACTATTAACATCAGAACTACCACACAAAAAAATATTATTCCCTCATCAAACTACCCATTATCCCCCAAACTCATTTAGAAAATTGTGCTGGTTTTTAACTTTCTTTCACTAATTCTGCAAAAATAAAATGGAATCAGAAGAACCTAACGAAGACCTATAAATGGTGGATGTTATTAAACAGCAGCAGGTCTCGGCTGCACATGAACAGTTTTGACATGAACAGCTACTAATGAAAAAACAAAATGTAGTCTGAGATTTTTTCACAGTTCCGTCTGGTAAATCAAAGACCACAACTAAACTGGTGAGGTGCAGCATATGTGAGAAGACATTATCTCAGGGAACAGCAAGAAAATATTCACGTGCTACAAAAAGCATGTTGTGACACTTGAAAACATACAAGAAGAAGCAACTTAAAATTACACAGAGGGAAAAAAAGGAGAGGGATCATCAGTCTCCAGACCACCAGCCCCTGCTACTGGATACAAAGTTCCAGCTAAAGTGTAGAGAAGATGCAGTGAAATCTCACCAGAATTAAAGCGTTTTACTACCATCTGCATAAACAATAACACCATCGTAAAAGCAGGGAAGCAGTCTTTGGATCTAATTTTCCAGAATGTGAAAAACAATAGTTGCTCATTTTTATTCTTCTTTTATTGCAGTAGTTGAAGCACTGTGAAAACATTTAAACAAAGTAAAATGTATTATGATTGCATTTTGAACATTAGGGGGTCGATTCTGATGCGGGTTGGAAAAGCTTCCCGACCGAATCGGTTGGGAAATGGTTTCCGACCCACTCGGATCGGGAAAGTCCGACCGGCGGAGTAGGATGCATCCGGATGCTTCCAGATACGATTTGGTTGAACTCCCATTGACTTCAATGGGAACATTTTTTCCTAACCGCATCAGAATTGGGCCCTCGGTCTGGAAGACACGTTCCCGATCCGATTTGGAAGGAGCAAATGCCGTTAGGAGGCCTTCCTACCCGCATCAGAATCAGGCCCTCGGTCGGGAAGCTTTTCCAACTCGCATCAGAATCGGCCCTAGGTATCCAAAACAAGATACAATGGTGAAGTGGAAAATAGACTTCTTAGATGCAACTTAAGGCTGCTGGTATTATAGTACCTCTGCTGAGTTTGTATCTGTAGTAAAAAAATGTAGTCCTGTAATGTTTTATAAATTAATTTCCTTCAGTTAGAAACAGTATTTCATTTCAAACAACAAGCTGTAGACAATAAACCTAACAGGCCGATTAATGTCTCAGAAACTCATAATTGATATACATTTCAACACAATACAACATTTTCTTATCCTGAATTGTCCTTAGAATTTTTGTTCTATATATAGCAGATATAAGTTTGTTAGCCTTTTACATAAACTTGATTTGAATTTCATCTCTATGTCATTGCACTCTGTCCATTCTCTTTGACATCTTCAATATATTGTGTTGTGTGTAGAGGTTATATTGACTCCTTCATGAAATATGTTTGCTATAGTTATGAAACTTATTTTTGAAATGGATATTTGTCCAGCTACAAAGTTTTTAATTTCAGTTTCTAATTTACTACCATCCACTCTGCATCATTGTAGCATGACTATAACATATTTCCCATGTGTTTGTACTAACAACATACACCAACGTTCTAATCTGCAGCTTGGACAGGTCATATCTTGATGGGCTTTTTTGGTTAAATTTTCAAAGGCCACAGCTTTGCAATCTTGTAAAGTCAAATAGAGGAATTGTTCCAAATTAATTTCAGTGCTCCAGGTGAATTTACAATGTTCACAATTATTGTTCCATTTATACCTTTAAAAAATAATTCATTGATATTCACATCCTTTTCCTCTAAAATTACTAGCATTACCATTAAAAATGTGTGATCATCCTGCTGAACATTTTGAGAAAATACTAATCCAGGACAGTACTCGACCTTTTAGACCTTTCTGCAGCTCTGTTGGTGTTAACTTGCCTGTATTTGACTCTATACAGACTACAGCCTGAAATGGATGTATAATTGGGATAACAATTGACTCATAAACATTTAAAACCTTAAGTGGTTCTGGCATATGAAACAGTACTGACTTGTTATGCACCGCTCTAGCTGGAATTTTATTATCCTCTAATTTTTTGTAACAGTACTTACATATAACTTGTTGTGTATACAAGACAAAGCGTTCCTCTACAAATAAGTACACAGAAAACCTTCGCAAGTTATCATTATTTTCTTTTTCACTTTTTAAATACAAGTCAACAGTCTGTGTTTGAATCTTGTAGTGAGTGTGTTGACAACATATACAAACATACTCTGGCTTTTCAGAGCACACTGCATTCAATTTTGTAATGTTTTCTTTGAAAATATCAACTATGATACCTGTGACTCCTGCTATTATCAACTCTTCATTTTCCGTAGACTCCCGTTCTGGACAAAAGAAGTAAAAACTGCACATCATCACAAACCTTTTCTATCTCTGCCCCAGTACCATACACAAATGCTCTATTCATTTCTCCTAAACATACAACAGGAATTTTCACATAGTACAACCTCCTAACTAAAGTTTGCATTGTTGAGAAGTGTACAGTTTACATCCTTAAATGATAAAATGTGCTTTGCCACACTATCTTTGATAAACAAGGAGTGTTCCTTCAAATGTGTATGCTTTCTAACCTTGCAAGGATCCGATCCTTGTTGTGTACTTATTTTGTATTTTAAACTTCACCATATGGTGAAATGTTCTTAGAATATAAATTGATTTCTGTCAAATACTACAAACACTAATACAATACAATCTGCATACACAGTCTGACGTCACCTTTCCTGTACCTTTTCTGCAATAACTTGTTCTACCTTTCTAGACACCATCACCTCTTTTAATAAAGGAGTGACATTCTTCATTTCATAGCATCGTTCTCTTTCATCAATAGCTTGAACTAATGTGTTGTCCTACAGATAGCTTTCTTTATTAAAGAAGGGCTCTGTTCTAGAAGGTTATCCATTCTCCACCAAAAACTGTACCAAAGTTACTTCTATTGAATAAACTTTACTTCTAGTTCTGTCTTCTCATGTACCGCACTATTTTGACAAGAGTCTACATTTTATATTCACAATGAAAAGCTCCTTCTTCAAAGCAAAGTCCTTAACTACTCACTCAACTTGTTCTTTCTATTTCAGTGCCTCTACCCTTCTTCTATACTTCTTCATATTTCTCAATAGACTTACAACCACTCTACTACAAAACATCTTGCTCTGATTTCCTTAAACTGCTTCTGTCTCTTGGTTAAGGTGTGTCCATCTTTGTTACATTCTTTCCTGTTCTTGTAATATAGATTTTGTCCACTCTTATTGTTTCCCATAGTTTGTTTTTTATTTACATTATTTTGCAATCTTTGCAGGTGTCCACATATATTTTTAAGAAATGACTGTCCTCTTACCAGTAGCTCCTTTTTCTTTCACCACTTTTTCTGCATTTTTCCACTTTTGTGTTTCAGTTCTGCAGTTGCTTCTGTTGCTTTTTCCTCCAACCTTTTGTAAGTATTCTGTCTATAGTTATGTATATATTCTGTAAAAAATAAATAAGTATATTTCAATTTTTCTCTAGCCAATGAACCAACTACTTTACTATTGACTTACACATAATACAAAAACAGTTTTTATGTTAGGTTGCAGTTTTGAATCTACAGATGAATGTAGCGATATAAATACATGCACTTACTTCAATAACTCAAACCCAAAGCAAAACACAAAACTTTATATATGAGTTACCTTTTAATATTGTAGAAACCTCTCCTCCAACACAGCTGTACTATATATCAGTTCTCCCTTTTACATGGTGTAAGACTAGTTTATCCCTTTTGTAGTAATTTTGAAAATAAACATCAACCAAAGTGTAGAAGTATGTACAGTGTCTCAACACTGTAAATCCGAAAACACAACATAAGAGCTATTTCTCTGCCTCTCTACCACTGTGTCACTGGTGTATTTAGTATCACAGTACTTTTCTACTTAAATATATCACATTTAAATTTTGGGAAACAGTGTATATACAAATCTTCACATTAATCTCTATCAGAGCACAAAGCTCACTAATTCTTCTGTGTACATGCAAAGAGTGTGTGACAGTTTCCATATAAAATTCACCAGATAGTTCTAAAAGACTACATATTCCTCACTAAAACTAGTAAATACATGTGTTTGTGGTTGAATACATCAATTCTCCCTGGATGATTGAATGAGAGCATAGGTAGTGCCTAGGTAATTCCCTGAGGATACAGGTAGTGCTTGAATGATTCCCTGATTATATGAGAACTCCATGGTTTGTTCCATATCTGTATAGTTACTGCCTCCATGTTTGCATAAGTATATCACTACTATCTGGGTGTTTGGATGAGTTCATGAGTAGTGCCTGAATGATTAGATAAGTGCATGACCAATGCCTCAATAATTCAATGCATGCATAGATAGTGGTTGGATGATAAAATGAGTGAATGTTTAAAGGAGTGTATGCATAGTATATAGGTGATTTATAGAGTGCATGGACAGTGCATACATGATTGTTTAAGTGAGCACTTAGCAGATTGGATGAGTGCATGAATAGATTTTTCAGTGATTGGATGAGTACATGGCTGCTGCCCATGTGTTTTAGTTTGAGTGAACAGGTAGTGCCTGGGTGTTTAGATAAGTACATGGATAGTGCCTGGATAATTGAATGAGTGCATCAGTAGTGCCTGGCTGATTAGATGAGCGCATGACTAGTGTCTGAATGATTGCATGCATCCATTGCTAAAGTTTGAGTGACTGGATGAAAACCAGTGATTGTATAAGTGCAACTGTATTGCCTCAGTAATTGAATGAGTACATAGACAGTGCATGAGTGATTCAATCAAGGCATTAGTAGTGACTGACTGATTGGATGAGTGCCTGAGTAGTGCCTGGCTTACTATGAAAGTACCTCCATTGCTGTTGGATACATAACAGCTGTGACTATATCTTTGACTGATTATTAAGTCCTCCTGTATGTATGAAACTACTAGTTTTAGTGTAGCCATCATTTTCTACTGAGCTATGTGTGATTGAAGTCTAGATAACACATTTGATATATAATTGGAACATGGCCCTCTAGGAGCATACATTGTTCTGTTACTCAGTGTGCACATGCATCTGTACATTTCTAAAACTGAAAACAACAATTCTCACTTTTTCAAAGCACAAAACTTTCTGGCTGGATTGGCATGGACCTCATACAAATGTTCTGCCCCCTTCACTATCACCACTGGTTCTGAATGCCAAATCAACTAGCTAGGGGTAGACGGCTGCACACTAATCTAGTTTCATTAGAATTTTGTTGGTTAACTTTGAATCCAGCTGTGTGAGTTCACTCTTGAGCATCTCCACCTGCTAGATAACACCCAATGAGGACACAGATAGAACCACATCACAGAAACAGCACTCATGGTGGCCACTGACGATATCCGGATCATCCTGGACTGAGGAGAAAGAGAGGCCCTCATCCTGCTTGACATCTCTGTGGCTTTGAACACTGTGCCCCACACCAAGCTCATCAGAAGACCCCATAAGATTGTCATTCAAGGATCTGCACTCACCTGGATCTGCTCCTTCCTCGACAGCAAGAACACAAAGGGTCATATTGCCATCTTTCATATCAGAAACCAAGAACCTGATCTGCGGAATCTTTCAGGGATCATCTTTCAGCATGGCGCGCTCACCAACATCATCTGATAACAACACATCACTGTCAAGACGGAAGTTCTGGTCTTCATAAAGAAGGCCTATTCATGGGACTCCACCTGGTGGTAGTCAGAGCTAAGACCAACACCAACACCCACTGACCACACAAAAAATCTGGGGATCATCCTAGAGGACAACATGATGGTACAAGTCAACGCAGTGAGTGCTTCCTGCTTCCACATCCTGTGTATACTACAAAAGATTTCATGGTGCTGCCCCAGAACACCAGATGGACTGTTATGACAAGTACACTTCACTAGCAGGCTGGACTATGACATCAAACTGCACGTCGGAATCTTCAAATAACATCTACACAGATTTCAAGAGGCTGAAGAGCTGGCTCTTGGAATAACAACACAGGGACTACATGCCAACTTGTCTGCTCAAGTGCCTCGATACCCTTATGGGTGATTAGTGCACTATACAAATTAACAGAACATAACATAGTATAACATCACAAAAGTTAACATAACATAACATGCATCTCTATTCCAAGGTACAGTAGTGATTGTTTGTGTTTGGTAGCTCCTCACAGTGCACAGGCAGAATATCGAGTTTTAAATATCGACATTCACAAATATCGAGTTGGAAATATTGTGCTACAGAAATATCAACAGCAACAATATTGTGGTCAAGAATATCGACTTTAAGGTAACAAGTATCATCTTTGAAAATATCGAAGATAGAAATAGCGTATGCAAAAATATAGTTGTTTAAAATATCAATTTTTAATTAGTGTTATGTATTTTAGTATGTATTTTAAATGTATGTGATCTATTTTTTGTATATGTATTGCTTTTGGTTTTTAATATATATGTTACATTTTTAGTAGTGATTAATTTTATGTTAATTAACTTTTGCATTTTTTGGTTCTGTAGTGGGTTGTGGGTTTATAGGGGAATAGGGTGAGAAGTAATATAATTATAATAAATTAATTGATATTTTTTATTTATTAGTATTTATTTAATTTAGATTTTATTGTGTTTATTTGTGAGACTTAATGTATTATTAATTAATTATTAATTGGTTGTTATTTATTATTAACTAATTGGTAATTATGTTAATTGTGTCATTTTCGTAGGAGCGGGTTGTGGGTTCATATGGAAATAGGGTGGGAAGTAATTTTATTTTAATAAATTTGATAATGAGTTTTATATAATAATATTTATTTAATTTATAATTTATAGTGTTAATTGTGATAATTAATGTATTAATAATTATTTATCAATTGTTTGTTAATTAATATTAATTAACTAATTAATTGATAATGACATATGTTAATTGTGTAATTTTTTTAGGAATGGGTGGTGGGGTTTACAGGATAATACGGTGGGAAGTAATTTATTTATAATCAGTTAACAATTAATTGTTAATTAATGGTAATTAATTAATAAAAAATTAAATATGGCAATTGTGTAATTAATTTGAAATGTGAGTTGTGGGGTTTATAGTGGAAAAGGGTGGGAAGTAAATTCTTGTAAAGTAATTAATAAGTTGTCAATGGAAATTGTGTAATGATTTTTAAGTGTGTGTTGTGGTGTTTATTGGGGTAGAGGGTGGAAAGTATTTTAGCTTTCATTCATTAATAATTAGTTGCTCATTATTATTCATTCATTAATTGATAAATATTTATGGTAATTCTTTACTTTTATTTTGTGTGTGGATTTTGGTTTTATAGGGATAATGTTTGGTGATTAAATTAATGTTTATCTGTTTTAATTTGTTTTTTAATTAATAATATGTGTTTGTTTGATAATTAATTATGTTAAATATGGAGGTACACTTTTTTTGAAATGTAGATGTGTGTTGTGAATTGTGTGGTGTTATAGGGTTGGAAATAAAAATTAACAATGTTTTGATTATAATTAATTTCTATTAAATTTTGTTATTTGTTTGTAAATAATTTTTTTACTTTTTAGAAAATAATATTTGTAGGTAAATTTTAGATTTTTTTAACATTATAATATGTTTCTATATTTTGTAATTTTTAATATTGTTATATATGATTTCTTTTTTTGTTTTTACATTTTTTGGAATTTTGTAGTCGATATTTTGTTTGTTTTTAATTTTGATTTGACTTTACTGGGAATATTAATTTTTACCACTTCACTATCCAACACTTTCTTAACTGTTGCACTCACTGGAGTGGGAATAGTATTTTTTACCTCTCTGCTATCCAACACTTTCCCTACTGTTGCAGTAATTGGAGTGGAAATAATAATTTTTACTCCTCCGCTATCCAACACTTTCCCTACTGTTGCACTCACTGGATTGGGAATAGCAATTTTTACCTCTCCGCTATCCAACACTTTCTGTACTGTTGCACTCACTGGAGTGGGAATAGTAATATTTTACCCCTCCACTATCCAACACTTTCCCTACTGTTGCAGTAACTGGAGTGGGTATAGTAATTTTTACCCCTCACTATCCAACACTTTCCCTACTGTTGCACTAACTGGAGTGGGAATAGTAATTTGTACCCCTCCGCTATCCAACATTTTCTCTACTGTTGCTCTCATTGAAGTGGGAATTGTAATTTTTAACGATCCGCTATCCAACACTTTCCCTACTGTTGCATTCACTGGAGTGGGAATAGTAATGTTTTCCCCTCCGCAATGCAGCACTTTCCCTACTGTTGCACTCACTGGAGTGGGAATAGTAATTGTTACCCCTACTCTATCCACCACTTTCCCTACTGTTGCACTCAATGGAGTGCAAAATGTAAGTTTAAAAATTATGAAATATTTTAATGTAAAATATGATTTTATTAGATTTTATGTAGGGGCCTAAGAATATACATGGTCCCGGCGTATGAGAACCTGGACCCTGAACTCCTGAGTGAGTGGGCAGAGTATACGGCACAATCATCACAGGGCATGCTGAAGATACTAGTAAGATTTGCGTGGAGAGACCGAGAGAAAGCATTAAAAGAGATTGAAGATTTAGAAAAGAATATACTGGAAACTGCAGATAGCAGTAAACACCAGGAAGAAAAAGAGAAAACCAAAAAGAGATTGGACATCTATGAAAAAAAGATACAAGAGAGGAAACAACAAAAATTTGAAAGAGACGCCAGGGACTACGAACTGGGCAGAATATTAACCTTTGCTAGAAGATATGATGCCCCCAGACGTGATCTGAAATTGAATAAACTACCACGTGTGGAACAACGGGATACCTCGGAGTCAGAGGTAATCAGTGCAGAACATTCAGAGGAAGAATGGGGCAATAACAATTAGAGCACGTCACGCCGAACCCCTTTTCACAAGGAGTTCAATTTAATCCATCAGACGTGGCTGAGAGGGGGCAAGGGAAGACCCCCAGAAGGGAAAGCAACAGAGTCCAGAGAAGGGGCGGCAGGAAGCACCGACACACCGGGAGCGAATACCCGGAACAGGAGGGGCAGGAACACCAAATGATGAAAGATAGTCTCACAATTGTGAATCTCACATCGAAGGCACTAACTGCAAATGAGGAGTCAGTTTTAAAACTAGGATTGTCATTTTGTCCAACAGAGGAGTTTGAATATACTCAGACTCGAATAGACCTTTTTAAATACATCAGGAGAATTAAGTTGTATAAATTCTTCAAAATGAGGAACCAAGGACAGACAGCATCAAGAACGGATACTAACACGAATGATGGCAACCAACTGACAATACGAGACCTGGACACCCTGGCGATCTTGGAAGAACTAGGGGGGGGAAGAAGAAAACTCGAGAGAAAGAGACCATCAAGATAGAACTGAGGACTTGGGCATAACTCAGTCAAGTGCCTCAAGTTTATTCTACCTACAAATGCCTTTTAACATTAAGGACGGAAAGGAAAAATGAAAAGAAATGGAATCTCACGTTTAATCAAAAGAAAGCCATTCAAGAACTGAAGAATGACAAATCAATCATAGTGAAGCCATCCGATAAAGGTGGAAATATAGTTTTGCAGATGATAGAGAATTACCGCAAAGAGGCTTTCCGACAACTGGATGAGCTAGACAACTACACACTAGCTAGTGAAAAGGATTATCTGTTGAGTATACAGGCATTTGAAAGCATGATCGAAAAGTGGTTCTGCAAAGGTATACTATCGAGAGATGAATTTAACTATCTACAAAATAAATATCCACAAATCCCCACATTTTACCACCTCCCAAAGATCCACAAACATGCCACTAATCCACCATGGAGGCAGATAGTCTCCTCAATAGGAGGCCTGACAGAGAATCTATCTAGATATGTAGACTATTTCCTGTCTCCCCTAGTGCTACAACTGTCATCATATACTCGGGACACAAAGGATTTTTTAAAACAAATCCAGGGGATTGAATGGGAAA
The DNA here is from genome assembly GCA_963921515.1 of Calotriton arnoldi. NCBI lineage: Eukaryota > Metazoa > Chordata > Amphibia > Caudata > Salamandridae > Calotriton > Calotriton arnoldi. Next base: position 508,931 of record CAWUFW010009563.1, read on the forward strand.
CAGATTTTATTATGATCACTTTGGACATAACTAGTTTATACACAAGCATCAGGCATATTTATGGACTGGAGGCGGTGAAATATTTTTGAAAGAACGTCCCCGTAAGTTCCTTGAGCACAACAACATGCTGATTGAATTCATCACATTTTGCCTAAACAACAATATTTTCCTTTTTCAAGAACAAAGGTATAGGCAGATACAGGGAACGGCGATGGGCACCTGCTTCGCCCCCAGCTACGTGAATATGTTCGTGGGCTGGTGGGAGAAGCAGGTGGCCTGGGCCGACACAATGGATGAATGGGTGGAACAGATAGTCTGCTGGAGGAGATATATCGATGATCTCTTCATAATATGGAGAGGGTCCATGGAATCGGCCAATTGATATATCTCCTTCCTCAATAACAACGAGCTGAACCTACAATTCACAGGGGAACTGAGTTCCACACAGGTAAATTTCCTGGACTTGAGGGTGTTTGTCATATCTAATGAAATTCACACAGTCCTCTATAGAAAGAAGACAGCAGGGAACTCGGTTCTACATGGTAAGAGCAGCCATCCAGTAAACTTGATCCACAGCATCCCATATGGGAGTTGCTGCAGATCAAAAGGAACAGCTCAAGAGAAGAGGACAACGCAAAGGCAGCCAAAGAGAGCTTCCAGCGTTTTAGAGCAAGGGGATACTCAGAAAAGACTTTAAAGAAAGCAGAGCAAAAGGCATCAGAGAAAGAAAGGAGGGTGCTTTTACTAGACGATAGTGCACAAGAAAATGAAAGAAGAACAGAAAATAAGTTCAGAATGATCACTAGCTATTCAAATGCAGCACAGAAGATTAGAGCCATTCTACGCAGAAATTGGAGAATTTTGAAGTCTGACACAATAATAGGGCAAGATGTTCCGTTGGAACCCAGTGTGACGTTCAGAAGATCAAGATCAATAAGGTATCGGTTAGTTGAAAGTCACCTAGAGGGCAGTAAATCAAAGTCAGGCCTACAAAGTCTCTGTGGCTCTTTTCCCTGTGGAAAATGCGGGGCGTGTGCCACTAGCAAAAGAGTTACCACATACAAGATAAAAGGTATAGCAAGAGAAAAACAGATAACAAAATTCATGACATGCAGTACCCCGTATGTGGTATATTGTTTGGCCTGCCCATGTGACTTGCGTTACATGGGCAGCACCAAAAGCCCAGTGAAGATGAGGGTTTTGGAACACCAAAGAGCCATAACGAGCGTAGATATGAACTATCCAGTTGCACGCCATTTTGCTAGTCACCATGAGAGTGACAGGTCACTTCTACAGTATTTTTTCCTCGACCATGTTCCGAGGAACGTGAGGGGAGGCAATAGAGAAAGAAGCTTGAGGAGGCTTGAATCGCGTTTTATTATTGATCTCCATACAAAGTCTCCAGGAGGTCTTAACAGTGGGGAAGACTTAGCAGTCCATTTGTGAAATAGTAGAGATTAGCCTTCACCAAAGAACAGGAAGGGACAAGAAGAGAGGTGGAGGAAGGGCATAAAATCATAAGGACAAATGTATTTGCACACATAGGGCCCGATTCTGATGCGGTTTGGAAAAGCTTCCCGACCGAATCGGTTGGGAAATGGTTTCCGACCCACTCGGATCGGGAAAGTCCGACCGGCGGAGTAGGATGCATCCGGATGCTTCCAGATACAATTTGGTTGAACTCCCATTGACTTCAATGGGAACATTTGTTCCTAACCGCATCAGAATTGGGCCCTCGGTCGGGAAGACACGTTCCCGATCCGATTTGGAAGGAGCAAATGCCGTTAGGTGGCCTTCCTAACCGCATCAGAATCAGGCCCTCGGTCGGGAAGCTTTTCCAACCAGCATCAGAATCGGGCCCAAAATGTTAACACCATGCTATATAGGAAAGCCTATTCAAGGCAAGATAGTAGTAGCCAGATGAAGCCCATTCAGGGCATAATTGCTGAGGTTGAGTGGAGTCATGCCACTGACAAATGATGAATAACACAACGAATAATGCTATGACAATGTATTAAATGGTGCTCTGTTGCATGGTTTGAAATGGGTAACACCTGAATGAATCACATGTAATTTGTATGCATCCATGAGTGTGTCTATGCTATTATAATAGGCAGTTCATATAGTTGCATAAGGACATGCTCTAAGAAGATGCCCGATTCTGCAGAGACCGCAATTGTCCCTCCTCGATTCCAATGAATGAATCATGTGATATATGTTGATGTGGTAATGGCACCTGTCAGTATTGACAAAGGCCAACGCCGAAACGCGTTTTTAAAGTAATTTTTCGCAATAAAATCCGGAGTGGGATTTAACCTGACGAGAGTGCCGGTCCTCATTTACTGACAGTAAGGAGCTAAATATATATATATATATTCACTGAAAAAACCATAGGTTTCAGGGGCGTTATAGTTAGTTAGACATTTCACTCGTACAAAACCATAGAAATTCCCCCGTTATAGTTAGTTCAGCTAACTATAACTCGCGCGCCCGCAATGCACTGCTGATGACGTCACATATTACATCACTCATGACATGGTCAGTGACATCACTCATGACATCACTGATGACATCTCAAATGACATCACTGATGACATCACTGATGACATCATCCTTGTGATAGAGTGGCAGACCTCCTCTCACCCTAATATAACCTTTGATACACACACTCAAACTACAAACTAACATTTTCAAAACAATGGACATACCAATACCAGTTACAACACACCTATTCAGTAATTCCAAGATCTACACACACATCCACTCATTCACCAACAGTCCCTATACAGTCACTCATACATGTACTCACTCATCATATGTACTCAAACACCTATACATCCTGTTACACACCGCCACTCATCCATAGAGTTACTCACACACATAGTCACACATGCAAACAAAGTATCAAACATCCATTTACTTGCATATACAGTTATACACACACTCCCACACTTACTTCTACAGAAACTTACACATACTTACTCTCTTAAACAATCACTTATAGAAACACATACTTATTTGTACAGGAACTCTTCCAATCTCTCACTCTCACATATACTCACTTATATACACCAATACTCACATATACTAGTTTAAAACATATGTAGTTACTCATAAAGACACTATTGAGACAGTCATTCACTCACTAACACACCCATACACATACTCATCCACCTATACAGTCCTGCACACATGCTGTCTTCAACACATACAAACAGTGAGTCACTCATTCATGCATCTGTGCACTAAGTAATACCCCCACCGAACCATACAGACACTCAGACACTCATACTGATACTCAAAAAACCAACTAATAACCCATATAGACACTCATGTAGCTACTCACCAACCCATGCAGCCACTTATACACAAAGTGAGAGACTGATACAGATATTTTCATATTTAAACATTACTCACTAACCCATGTATTCACTAAGATACACCTAGTCAGTTATACAATCAATTTTACAAAAACAAATCATCCATTTAGACACTTATATACCCATTTATTCTTCCATCGACCTTGAGATATACATATATAAAACATATTTAATTTTCAGAAAAACACACATTCACTGGATGATGTCATCAGTGATGTCATGAGTGATGTCATCAGTGATGTCATGAGTGATGTCACTGACCATGTCATGAGTGATGTAATATGTGATGTCATCAGCAGTGCATTGCGGGCGCGCGAGTTATAGTTAGCTGAACTAACTATAACGGGGGAATTTCTATGGTTTTGTACGAGTGAAATGTCCAACTAACTATAACGCCCCTGAAACCTATGGTTTTTTCAGTGAATTTCTAAGGTTTTTTAAATGCTAATTTCTAACTATAACGTGCCTGAAACCTATGGTTTTTTCAGTGAATTTCTAAGGTTTTTTAAATGCTAATTTCTAACTATAACGTGCCTGAAGCCTATGGTTTTTTCAGTGAATATATATATATTTATTATACTATGTATACATGTGAAAATGTCTCGGTCCCCTGTTTACCTCGGTGGCACGGAAAAAATGGGTGGAACTGACGTCAGCATGCCGACGAGGTTCTCTTATGGCTCCGATGACGTCATACGGTGTCGCGAGTGGAGCCGTGCTATTATGACGTCCTCGTTGACGTGGGAGAGCTAGGAAAGAATTTCCGTGGAATGCTGGTGCAGGGGATATTCACCTAAGTGTTCAGGCTAGTACTTTGGGAGCAACTGTTTATGTTGCCACTCCAGAAACCGAAACCAGTGATCCGAGGGCAGAGGCCCTGCAGATGGCACACGAGGTGGGGTGCCCAGTTGTGTGCACCGGCGGGGCAGCGAAGTGACAAGCACCACAACCCACAAAAAAGGTAACGAGGGCACTGAATAACACAGGATCTTCTCTTTGTATCTGGCAGGAACAACGAAGTTAAAATGCCCTAGTACCAAAATGTAGAATTAGTGCTACAACGGTCTTCAAGAGGACCTGCGATGCCGCTTCTGCCTCCCGTACCCTGGAGGTGGCACATGGGTCACGCGGTACGGTCATACTGCGGTGGGATGCACACTCATTGACCTCTCATGGCACTGCTCCACACTTCAGGGAGGACGCTTTCCATTAGCTATGTTTTCTGATGACATGTCGCGCCGGCCCCGTCCAACAACAGAACTCCTTTAGATCCAAACAGACTCTTCCACTCTCTCACCGGAAGTGAAACCAGGCCACGCGGACACTTTCACAATACAACAGCCGGGAATGCATTTTTCGGTAAAAAAAACACATTCCTTCCTCCTAATTAATGAAATAAACGTCTCACTGAAGAACAGGGGCCAGCTTCGATCGGTAAACAGCCGTTACAATGACTTTTTTACTTTGCGATACCATTACAACGCATGCATTACCATGCATGCGTTGTACATCACAAAGTCATTACTACGCATTTTTAGAACGCATGGTCATTTACCACGCATGCCTTTACAACGAATTTTGTTGTAAAGGTATGTATGGTAAATGACCATGCGTTCTAAAAACATGTAGACGATCCATGTCGTTGTAAGGAAACAGAGGCTGTTCCGTTTCCTCACAACGATGTGCACCGCCCTCAGAGACGACGTGAAGCAGGAACCACGAGGAGAGAGGAACCACGAGGAGTGAGAGGTAAGGGGGATTGGGCATGGGGTGGGGGTTTCTTTTCTAGGGTTTAGGGTAGTGCAGTGGTGTTTTGGTGGTGTAGGGGGTCGTGCTGGGGGTAGTGTTTTAGGGTTTTGGGTAGTGCAGTGGTGTTTGGGTAGTGTAGGGGGTCGTGCTGGGGGTAGTGTTTTAGGGTTTAGGGTAGTGCAGTAGTGTAGGGGGTCGTGCTGGGGGTAGTGTTTTAGGCTTTAGGGTAGTGCAGTGGTGTATGGGTAGTGTAGGGGTCGTGCTGGGTTAGTGTTTTAGGGTTTAGGGTAGTGCAGTGGTGTTTGAGTAGTGTAGGGGGTCATGCTGGTGGTAGTGTTTTAGGGTTTAGGGTAGTGCAGTGGTGTTTGTGTAGTGTAGGGGGTCATGCTGGGGGTAGTGTTTTATGGTTTAGGGTAGTGCAGTGGTGTTTGGGTAGTGTAGGGGGTCGTGCTGGGGGTAGATTTAAGGTTTAGGGTAGTGCAGTGGTGTTTGTGTAGTGTAGGGGTTGTGCTGGGGGTAGTGTTTTAGGGTTTATGTTAGTGCAGTGGTGTTTGGGTAGTGTAGGGGGTAGTGCTGGGGTAGTGTTTTAGGGTTTAGGGTAGTGCAGTGGTGTTTGTGTAGTGTAGGGGGGTAGTGCTGGGGGTAGTGTTTTAAGGTTTAGGGTAGTGCAGTGGTGTTTGGGTAGTGTAGGGGTTCATGCTGGGGGTAGTGTTTTAGGGTTTAGGGTATGGCAGTGGTGTTTGGGTAGTGTAGGGGGTAGTGTTTTAGGGTTTAGGGTAGTGCAGTGGTGTTTGTGTACTGTAGGGGGTCGTGCTGGGTTCTAGTGTTTTAGGGTTTAGGGTAGTGCAGTGGTATTTGTGTAGTGTAGGGGGTAGATTTAGGATTTAGGGTAGTGCAGTGGTGTTTGAGTAGTGTAGGGGGTCGTGCTGGGGGTAGTGTTTGAGTTTAGGGTAGTGCAGTTGTGTTTGGGTAGTGAAGGGGGTCGTGCTGGGGGTAGTGTTTTACGGTTTAGGATAGTTCAGTGGTGTTTGGTAGTGTAGGGGTCAACCAACATGAATTTGTCCTTGTGTGATGTAACCAATGCTCATGTAAAGCACTCCAATACCTGACCAGTCTGCACTATATAAAACTGCAAAAAATAAAAAGTGTTTTGCACACTTCTGTCATTGGGCTATACGTGGGCTACCTCTGGGTGATATTTGTGCTACATTTGGGCTCTTTTTTCTCTGGTGGCCATCTTGGGAGACTTATTTGTTATGAAGTTTCCTAATTTCCTCATTTACTACAGTCTCCTCAGTAGGAAATGCTTTCAGTTTTTTACTTTGATTCCATCAAGAAGGCATTCAGATGTGTCACACATTTGCCATAAATTCAGAATGTTAGCACTCTTGTTGTTCATTAGATCACTGTAGTAAAGCTACTGCTCGCCAAGGAGTTAACTGGAAGTCTACTGCTGGTATTGAAAGTGATTTTTTCAGTCTGCATGTCAGAATTATCTAATGAAATAGAAGAGGATTTGAGATCTCACTTAAAACATGCCCTAAATTTTCTTTTTGCAGCACTAACCATAATTTCTATGGCAAAATGAACCCCCTCATTTTGTCCCTGTTTTTAAATTAAATGTTTTAAGTGTTACCAGTTTATTCCAATCAAGATGGCTTCAGGTGTGCCATACTTTTGTCATAAGTAAGGCTGTTAGCACTCTAGTTGTTCTTTAGAACACTCTGGGAAGCTGCAGTAGAACACAAAGGCATCAACTGACAGGCTGCTCCTGTTGAAATATAACAGGAAGATATTTGAGATCTCACTTAAAACATGTCCTAATTTTTCTTTCTACAGCACTAACCATAATTTCTATGGCAAAATGAACCCCCTCATTTTGTTCCTTTTTAAATTAAATGTTTTAAGTGTTACCAGTTTATTCCAATCAAGATGGCTTCAGGTGTGCCATACTTTTGTCATAAGTAAGACTGTTAGCACTCTAGTTGTTCTTTAGAACACTCTGGTAAGCTGCAGTAGAACACAAAGGCATCAACTGACAGGCTGCTCCTGTTGAAATATAACAGGAAGATATTTGAGATCACACTTGAAACATGTCCTAATTTTTCTTTCTACAGCACTAACCATAATTTCTATGACAAAATGAACCCCATCATTTTGTTCCTTTTTAAATTAAATGTTTTAAGTGTTACCAGTTTATTCCAATCAAGATGGCTTCAGGTGTGCCATACTTTTGTCATAAGTAAGGCTGTTAGCACTCTAGTTGTTCTTTAGAACACTCTGGGAAGCTGCAGTAGAACACAAAGGAATCAACTGACAGTCTCTGCCATTGTTGGATGTACATGTTTTACTGAGAATGTCAGACTTCATTCTCACATGACTGAGAAAGATAATGTGAATTTACAGAAAATATGCTCTCATTTTAGCTTCTGGAGCACCTTCCAAAACTGTATGGGACAAGCATGTGAAAATAGTTTTCTCTCAAACATGATTCATGGTATCCCAGCAGAAGGTTTTTCATAGGGTAAAATCACCTTAGAACACACCACAATTCCTGAAATTAGTATGGTACCATCAACAAATGAATTCTAATGTAACTAAAGTCTGTTATCACCCTTTATAGTTCTCCTTTTGGTAACCCTCAAAATCTTCGATTCACTACAATGCATTTCAATGGGGTACTATCATTTATATTGGTCCCAAGATGGCTGCCAGCAATTCCAGGATGAAGTGCTGACAGCCAATCAGATCTCACGATGACATGTGTGGTTAGGCTCCGCCCAGATATATATGTGTTTTTACTTTTGATTTTCTCAGCAACTACTGAACGGATTTACACCATTTAACAAAAGGGTTCTTTCTGAACCAAGAACTACCTATTTGCCAAATTTGGTGTAATTCCGTTCAGCAGTTCGGGCTGTAGCCTTGCATAAAGTTTCCTATGGGAAATTGGTTTTTTGACTCTTATTTTTTAAATTTCTCCGCAACTACTGAACGGATTTACACCATTTAACAAAAGGGTTCTTTCTGAACCAAGAACTACCTCTTTGCCAAATTTTGTGTAATTCCGTTCAGCAGTTCGGGCTGTAGCCGTGGCTAAAGTTTCCTATGGGAAAATGAATTGGGAAAACACGTTTTGGGACCCCCTTTTTCTCAGCCCCCGCTTGACGAATCACCCCGAAACTTTCAGGGTAGGAGCGGACCGGAGCGGGCCATAAAGTTTGAAAATTTCGCGAAGATTCGTCAACCGACGCAAGAGCTATTTCAAATAGAATGTTGCGGATTTCCTATGGAAAATACGTCCTAACTATAACTATCTACTGGCGACCGCCAGTAGATAATATATATATATATATTCACTGAAAAAACCATAGGTTTTAGGGACAGTTATAGTTAGTTGGACATTGCACTCGTACAAAACCCGTGAAATTCCCCCGTTATAGTTAGTTCAGCTAACTATAACTCGCGCCCCGCAATGCACTGCTGATGACGTCACATATTACATCACTCATGACATGGTCAGTGACATCACTGATGACATCTCAAATGACATCACTGATGACATCATCCAGTGACTGTGTGTTTCTGTAAAGTTTAAATATTTTTAATATATATAGGAAAAGACGTATTGAAGAATGAGTGGGTGTGTAAGTGTCTGTATGGATGATTTAGTAGGTGCGTGACTGACTCTATAAGTGAGTGATTTAACGTATCTTACTGAATGCATGGGTTAGTGACTAAACTGGGTGAATGTCTGTATCCGTCTGTCTGTTGCTGTGTAAGTGGCTGCATGGGTTTGTGAATAGCTACATGAGTGTCTATAAGAGTTATTGATTTGTTGTCTGAGTATCTGTATGGGTGCCTGAGTGTTTGTGTGGATGGGGTGTGTGCGACTGTGCATAGATGTGTGAGTGGGTGATTCACTGGGTGGATGGTTTCAAGAGTGCATCTGTGATAGACTGTATGGGTGGGTAAGTGTGTGTAAGAGTGTGTTAGTGAGTGAATGTATGTCCCAGTGGTACATGTGTGAGTAACTACATATGTGAAAGGCAGTATATATGTGTGTTGGAGTATATAAATAGCTATAAGCGAGAGTGAGTGATTGTGATAGTGGCTGTATGGATGAGTGTGTGCTTGTATCAGTGATTGTATAAGAGCGTAACAATGTGCTAGTATTTGTATGATTAAGTGAGCTGGTGTGTGTATAACTGTATAGGTGAGTAAATGGCAGTGTGTTGAATTATTTGCATGACTGACTAGGTGTGTGAGTACCTCTATGGATGAGTGGCGGTGTTTGAGTGTCTATATAGGAGTAAGAGTGCATATGATTGTCCTGTACTGAGTGACCATAAGTATGAGTGACTGTACGGGTGAGTGAGTGGATGTGTGTGTGTAGACCTAAGAATCAGTGAGTGGGTATGTAGTTATTGGTGTTGGAGTGTATATTGTTTTGCGAATGGCAGTCTGTAATTTAGATTGGGTGTATCAAAGGTTATATTAGGGTGTGAGGAGGTGCATCAGATTATCACGTGGATGATGTCATCAGTGATGTCATTTGAGATGTCATCAGTGATGTCATCAGTGATGTAACTGACCATGTCATGAGTGATGTAATATGTGACGTCATCAGCAGTGCATTGCGGGGGCGCGAGTTATAGTTAGCTGAACTAACTAAAACGGGGAATTTCACGGGTTTTGTACGAGTGCAATGTCCAACTAACTATAACTGTCCCTAAAACCTATGGTTTTTTCAGTGAATTTCAAAGGTTTTTTAAATGCTAATTTCTAACTATAACTTATCTGAAACCTATGGTTTTTTCAGTGAATTTCAAAGGTTTTTTAAATGCTAATTCCTAACTATAACATGTCTGAAACCTACGGTTTTTTCAGTGAATTTCAAAGGTTTTGTAAATGACAATTTTTAAATGTATTAATTGTTATATTAATTTTTTTCATACTGATTTACTACATTTTTAGAAACAATTTTTTTTTATATATTTTATTTTTTAAATTACATTGTAATTACATTATACATTACATTACAAAAATACTTTCTCAGAATGAATTACTTTAGTTTAAATACTTTGCACATAGGCAATAGACTTTTAAGTACAGTAGTTACAGTTGTTGCAATGGGCACCACATTTTCAAACACAATGCAACATTCAGCTCAATGTGAATTTCTAGTTAAATGAAATTAGTTACTTTATGGATTACTTTTCTAACCACAGGACTGGATCCTAGATTCAGTCCTGGTACATCTCCTGTAAACAGTTGAGTAAAAGCGTTTTGGTTACAGTCGTGATTTTTAAGGAATATTATTGTATTTTAAAAGTTGACACTTAGAAACTTTTTCTCATAGAATCACCAATGTTATCCTATGGAAGGAAATTCACTTAGCAGGTAAAAACTGTTATCGTTACTTTTTCTTACTCAGTGTTGGATCCTGGATCCAGCACTGGTGCATCTCCTGTAAACAGTTGAAAGAATGCGTTTAAGTCATACAGGCGATTTTTAAGGAATATTTGTAGTTTGTGAAAATCGACACTTTGAAACTTTTCTGCTGAAAACCAGACAATGGATTCCTATGGAAGAAAATATAAGTTACTGGTAAGTACGGTTTCCAAGTGAAACCAGTCAATGTTAGCCTATGGAAGGAAATTCAAGTTACTGGTAAGTACGGTTAAAATTACTTTTCAGGACCAGTACTGGGCTGAAAGATACAGCACTGAGGTCTCTCCTGATAACAGGTGAGTAAATCGGAATTCGTATTTCGGCTGATTTTAGAGGAATATTTTAAAGTTCCAAAACTCCACACTTAGAAGAATTTCCAAGTGAAACCAGTCAATGTTAGCCTATGGAAGGAAATTCAAGTTACTGGTAAGTACGGTTAAAATTACTTTTCAGGATTAGTACTGGGCTGAAAGATGCAGCACTGAGGTCTCTCCTGATAACAGGTGAGTAAATCAGAATTCGTATTTCGGCTGATTTTAGAGGAATATTTGCACAATGGTGAAGGGAGGGGCGGGGCCTGAGGTGACATCTGTGCAAACACGCCCCGTGGCGCGTTTTAAGTTGGGGGATTAAGTCCCCTTGAATCATGAGGGTCCCTACGGGCCAACTAGCCCACCAGGAACCTCCAGTATGCGCCAGGGGCTGCGTTGCAGAGACATGTACAGAGGCCACACCCTTTTACACCTCTCTGTAACGCAGCTCTGTGGCGCTTTCTGGACGTACCTGTTGGGCTAGTTGGCCCCCAGGGACCCTCAGGATTGAAGGGGATTTAATTCCCCATCTTAAAACGCGCCACGGGGCCTGTTTGCACACATGTCACCTGAAGCCCCGCCCCTCCCTTCACCACTGTGCAAACGCGCCCCGTGGCGCGTTTTAAGTCGGGGATTAACTCCCTTGAATCCTGAGGGTCCCTGGGGTGCAACTAGCCCACCATATACCTCCAAAAGCGCCACAGAGCTGCGTTGCAGAGAGGTGTAAAAGGGCGTGGCCTCTGTACACCTCTCTGCAAGGCAGCCCCCTGGCGCATACTGGAGGTTCCTGGTGGGCTAGTTGGCCCCAGGGACCCCCAGTATTCAAGGGGATTCGTTCCCCTCTGCAAACGCGCCAGGGGCGCGTTTGCAGAGTGGTGAAGGAAGGGGCGGGGCCTGCGGGCCCGATCGTTTTTGTTTTTTTGGGGTTTTTTTCCCCTGAAGGGGGCTGTGTGGCCCCCTTCCTTTTCCTATTTTTAGGCCCTGGGGACCCCATCCCCCAGGGCCTTACCCTTTTTTTAATTAAAATAAAAAAAAAAAACGGGAAGGGGGCCGCGTGGCCCCCTTCCCTGGGCCTGTATTGGCCCCGGGGACCCCATCCCCCGGGGCATGGCCTCTTTTTTTATTTGGAGGGGGGCTGCGTGGCCCCCTCCTCAGACCATTTAAGGCCCCGGGGACCCCATCCCCCGGGGCCGGCCTTGCACTTTTTTTTTTTTTACCTTTGGGGAGGGGGGCTGCGTGGCCCCCTCCGTGGCCACTATGGCCCCGGGGACCCCATCCCCGGGGCCTGGCCTCTCGTTGGGGACTGTGGGGGGTCCCCAAACCCCCACAGTCCCGCCGGCTCCCTGTGTCCTACGGGAGCCGGCATTGCTTACACAAGGGGAGCTGCTAAGATGCAGCTCCCCATGTGGAAAGCAATCGGCTTTGGATATTGGAAGAGAGAGCAGGTTTCCCTGCTCTCTCTTCCAATATCCAAAGCAGTTTGCAATGACAGGACGGGAGCCGCTAGGCTCCCGTCCTGTCATTGCAAACAGCAGTGTCCCGGGGGTAGGCACCCCGGGACACTGCAGGAGCCGGCCCTGGGGGGTGGCGGTCCCCCGGGCCACCACAGGCTCCTGGCGGGGGGCCGCGCGGCCCGCCTCTCTACATTTTGAAAGCCCCGGGGAGGTGGTGGTCCCCGGGGCTTGGGGGTCCAAAACGGACCCCCATTGTAATTTTTCTTAGTGCCCCGGGGAGGTGGTGGTCCCTGGGGTGTGTGGGGGGCTGGAGCCCCCCACACAGGTTTTTCAAAAAAAAAGAAGCCCCGGGGAGGTGGCGGTCCCCGGGGCTGCGGGAGGGCTCAGAGCCCTCCCGCACCATTATACATAAAGCCCCAGGGGGTGGTGGTCCCCGGGGCTTGGGGGCCCTTAGAGGCCCCCACACATAAAATTAACCCCCCCAGCATGCCCCCGGGACTTGGCCCACCCGGGGGCCAGTGCTATCGAAGCGCGGGAGACCGCGCTTCAATTTTTTCCGGCAGGATTCGCGCACCCTGAGCGCATCCTGCCGATTTTTAAAAAAATAAAAAAAATGTTTTTGCCCAGGGGTCCTTGTGGGACCCCCTGAGCAGACCTAGGGGTCAGGGTGTTTCTACCCTGCCCCCTTTGTGCGCTTTGCGCACTTGTTTCTGTCCCTCGGTTCTACCGAGGGACAAAATGACTGCCAACACTTCCTGATTTGGAGTGTTGACAGCCAATTAGCATGCAGCTCGTGATCGGGAGGGTGCGCGAATCCGACGCGGCCATAGATATATCTATCTTTTTACTTTTGATTTTCTCAGCAACTACTGAACGGATTTACACCATTTAACAAAAGGGTTCTTTCTGAACCAATAACTACCTCTTTGCCAAATTTGGTGTAATTCCGTTCAGCAGTTCGGGCTGTAGCCGTGTCTAAAGTTTCCTATGGAAAATTGCATGGGGAAAACGCGTTTTGGGACCCCCCTTTTTCTCGGCCCCCGCTTGACAAATCCCCCGAGACTTTCAGGGTAGGAGCGGACCGGAGCGCCCCACAAAGTTTGAAAATTTTGCGAAGATACGTCAACCGGCAACAGAGTTATTTCAAATAGAATGTCGCGGATTTCCTATGGATAATAGGTTGTAACTATAACTATCTACTGGCGACCGCCAGTAGATAATATATATATATATATATATATATATATATATATTTCCTACTGACAGTTGCCAGTAGGTAGTTATAGTTAGGACCTAGTTTCCATGGGAAAAGCGTTTCTTTTGATTTGGCAATATCTTTGGCACCCTATAGACGAATCTTCGCTAAATTGTGCAAAAAAAAAGGTTCACTCAGGTCAGCTACTATCTTAAAAGTTTCAGGGTGATTCGTCAAGCGGGGGCCAAGAAAAAAGGGGTGTCCCAAAACGCGTTTTCCCCATGTTAATTTCCATAGGAACTTTAGACACGGCTACAGCCTGAACTGCAGAATGGAATTACAGCAAATTTGGCAAAAAAGTAGCTCTTGGTTCAGAAAGCGACCTTTTTTTAAAATGGTATAAATCCATTCAGTAGTTGCTGAGAAAACTTGGAACTCTTCCAAATTTGAACTTTTGTCCCATTTTTCGAACGAAAATGGCGCTTCAATCTGCTTAAAGTAGAACTAGCCTTATAATACAGACTTGGCGGTACTTCCACGGACACTTAGGGGCCGATTCCGATTCGGGCCAGAAAACGTACCGACCGACTCGGTACGGGATTTTAGTCCGACCGGCTCGGACTGGCGCCGTCCGACCCGGGTAGTACGATGAAATGCATGTGAAACCTGACCGACTCGGACGGAATACAAAACGAACGACCGAGCCAGACGGAAACAAGCCATCTGGCCGGAAAACCAGTCGAAACGAACCGACTGACACGCACCCGGATAGAAACCGAACGAAAAGTACCCGCGAACTCCGACCCGCGTAGTACGATGCTGTGCGTGCAAAACACGACCGACTCGCAAGGAGCACAAGCCGTACGAACGACACGCATACAAAACCCAGCCGAAGCAACCCAATACTCCGCGACCGACTCGTACGCCGCATATGAAACCTACCTGAAACACAGCGGGAACGAGTCGGACAACATCGCACCAGACAACAGCAGCGTCCGACTCGGACACAAGAACGACTCCTACATGCACCAAAAGCACCAAGGGAAAAAAGTTTAAAAAAAAAGGGCCAAACAAGCAACCACAAAGCCAATAAATACTGGGGGGTGTGGAAAAAAATGGAACAAGGACACACCCCCAACCCCACCTACATAAAGGCCACAAATCCCTACCATGATCCTTTGCAAATTCCACAGACCTGTCAGCAAACAACACCATCACACAGCAACCACAGCCACACTCACAGCTCATACATCACACAAGCCACACACCATTACCACACCTACAAATAGCACCCTCACACACACCCAGCCAAATCTACACTCACACACCCCCACTTGCACACACACACACATCAATCACCACCACCATCATGCCCCTAAAGAAGAATCCAAAGTTCCTAGATAGTGAATTGGAAGTCATGGTAGATGAGATCCTCAGGGTAGAGCCACAGTTGTTTGGTACATTGGTACAACAGACCCCCATGTCGCAGAAAACCAAGATGTGGGCGAGGATTGTCGACAGGGTGAATGCACAATCACCAGGTTTGCGCACAAAGGAAGACATCCAGAACAGGTGGTATGATGTGCGCAGGAGGGTCCGGGACCTACTGAAAAAGGACTACCTCCTCAGCCACCGCACCGGCAGTGGCCCTCCTGCAAAACCAGTATACCTCAGGCTCTGGGAGGAGAAGGTGCGGGCCATCCTACCACCAGTGAGCGTATACGGACTAACAGACATCCCAGAGCCTGGTGAGTACACAACTAATATACACAATATGGTGTGACAATACACACACAGCACTCTCAAAGGGATAGGCAAACCATGCACCCTTACCAAATACACAGCAAACAAAACATATTCATCCCAAGATGTGAATGCTAGTCAGACAAACACAATACCTGCCATCTCATAGTGATATCTAACTGTGTCATGACATGTACAAACCTAACAACAAATACAGCAAGGCAGTGGCACAAATAGAACCAACAAACACTCTCAGATATTTTGACACCACTAGAACACCACTTCACAGGGAAGATCACTGAAAGGAAGGAATTCTGTGTATGCTGGTGAAGTCAGTGTAGCCAATAGCATGATAGGAGTTGGAGTCATAGATATTGCTCAGCCTCACAATTGCCCCATCAACACCACCCTGAACCATGCTTACATCACAGGGAGTGGAAAAGGACTCACAAGATGGCTGACACTGGGTACTACTGGGGGGAGCACAAGGCCCTGCAGGCAACTGGGCACCAACAAACAACAGGACCACATTGTCAGCCATCTTGCCATTGCTGTCACACTCACACACACTGAAGTCCACTCAAAAGGAAGGAAGGATGGGCATGCTGGGAAGGGGGGTGGAGGCAATAGCATGATGGGAGTGGTAGTCACAGCTCAACATCCCCCACCCACATGGCCCAGCAAGCTACCACTGAAGCATGCACAACTCACAGGGAGTCAATAGCCACTGCAAATATGTCTGACACTGGCCTCAGCTGTGGGGAGCACAAGGCCCTGCTGGGAACTGGGCACCAACAAACAACAGGACCACATTGTCAGCCACCTTGCCATTGCTGTCACACTCACACACAATGAAGTCCACTCAAAAGGAAGGAAGGATGGGCATGCTGGGAAGGGGGGTGGAGGCAATAGCATGATGGGAGTGGTAGTCACAGATATTGCTCAGCCTCACAATTGGCCCATCAACACCACCCTGAACCATGCTCACATCACAGGGAGTGGAAAAGGACTCACAAGATGGCTGACACTGGGTACTGCTGGGGGGAGCACAAGGCCCTGCAGGCAACTGTGCAACAACCAACAGCAGGACACCACTGACTGACATCCTGAAAGACAACTTGCACTCCCTGCAATGCAAGCACGTTCCATGGTGGGATATCTGGCTGGGTGGGAAGGAGGACTCACAGCACTGACCATAGTTACAAGCACCTCCCCTCACACACACCCTCAACACTAACTCCACATAACCCACCTGGGAGAATGCAATGCCTCACATTCTAACTCAAGATCCCACAAAGAACAACCACCCGGGCTCATACTGTGTGAAGCACAGGGACACTCTTGGGACTCGTAGCCAAACAACCGCAAGGAGAACACTCTCAGCCAACCTGTCAGCACAGGCACCCCACCCCACAGGGAAGCAGAGTCAAAAGGAAGGAAGGATGGGCATGCTGGGAAGGGGGTGGAGGCAATAGCATGATGGGAGTGGTAGTCACAGATATTGCTCAGCCTCACAATTGGCCCATCAACACCACCCTGAACCATGCTCACATCACAGGGAGTGGAAAAGGACTCACAAGATGGCTGACACTGGGTACTGCTGGGGGAGCACAAGGCCCTGCAGGCAACTGTGCAACAACCAACAGCAGGACACCACTGACTGACATCCTGAAAGACAACTTGCACTCCCTGCAATGCAAGCACGTTCCATGGTGGGATATCTGGCTGGGTGGGAAGGAGGACTCACAGCACTGACCATAGTTACAAGCACCTCCCCTCACACACACCCTCAACACTAACTCCACATAACCCACCTGGGAGAATGCAATGCCTCACATTCTAACTCAAGATCCCACAAAGAACAACCACCCGGGCTCATACTGTGTGAAGCACAGGGACACTCTTGGGACTCGTAGCCAAACAACTGCAAGGAGAACACTCTCAGCCAACCTGTCAGCACAGGCACCCCACCCCACAGGGAAGCAGAGTCAAAAGGAAGGAAGGATGGGCATGCTGGGAAGGGGGGTGGAGGCAATAGCATGATGGGAGTGGTAGTCACAGATATTGCTCAGCCACACAATTGGCCCATCAACACCACCATGAACCATGCTCACATCACAGGGAGTGGAAAAGGACTCACAAGATGGCTGACACTGGGTACTTCTGGGGGGAGCACAAGGCCCTGCAGGCAACTGTGCAACAACCAACAGCAGGACACCACTGACTGACATCCTGAAAGACAACTTGCACTCCCTGCAACGGAAGCATGTTCCATGATGGGATATCTGGGCTGGGGGGAGAAGGAGGCCCGGATGGCAACCAAATACCACCAATGCTGGTCAGGCACACACCTCAACATTCACATTGACATGCCACAGGTTGGCAGGACAATGTGCTACACCAATATCACTCTCTGACTGTCACAATTGAGGAGAATGCAATGTCCAGGCCCGCATCCAGAGGTACAGTCACAACTGTCAGGTGTTTGAACAATTGATGCCTGTAGAAACATACCATACAATATGTGTCTCTCCCCAAAACAGGTGATGATGGGGACTCAGCAGCAGATGAGGAGGAGTCCCTGTCCCAGGCTCCGGGGGACACAGAGCTCACTGGTGTGGATCAGCCTCTGCACTCCTCGGATGGCGAACAACAAGCTGGACCCTCCGGTGTCAGTCATCATGCAGCACCAGCAGGACCAACATCTGCACCCCCTGCACCCACCCCTCCAACAACTTCCAACATACAGGCCACCCCTGCCAACACGGACACACCAAGGACCACAGGTGACAACAGCGCAGGGACCCAGGACCAAACTGGAGCTGCTGCCAACGAGCCCACTAACAACACCCAAGTGGGCACACGGTCACCAGTGCGTGGCACCGCAGGCCCTGCACGTGTTGCCAGGGGTGGTGGGAGGGGTGGTAGACACAGGTCGCTATTTGCAGAGGGGTCTGGACTGCATGATGACCCACAACTGGCACGCATCGCAGATGCGTACCAGACCAGCACCGGAGAGGTCAGCCAGGTAGTGGGGATCCTCAAGGACATACAACAGCAGCAGGCTGCCCATCATGCCCGCTTGGACTCCCACATGTCCCGTGTCGAGACACACATGTCTCGCATGGAGTCCAAGTGGGACACATTGCAAGAACTCACAGCGGTGCATAGGGACATACTGACATGCCTCCGCCAGATCAGCACCAACATGGCCTCACCTCCCTGTGCGCCCACAACATCTGTTGCCACAACATCCGCAACTGCCACAGGGAGGGAGGAGGACTCTGGCGGAGAGTCCCCTGCACCGCCGCAGCCTGCACCTGAGGGTCCCCCCCCAAGAAGAGGGGCCGTCCGAGGAGGCCAAACTGAGAGGCCGATGGCCAGCTACATCCCCCAGGAAGCCAACACCTGTTCTGGAACTTTTCCTCTGTGTGCAAACTGCACGTCCTGTCGATGGCAACCCAACTCGCCCACATAACATGGAGAGCTCTAGTTGTACAAATTCATCAGATGACTGTGGACTTTACCCTGGACATTTCATCTACCAAGACTTCCGATTCACATGGGAACTTTGTATTCCTATTTCTATGTACAGCACCCACCATCCTGTGCACCATCCCCACACCTTTTGTAAATAAACTCACAGAAACACCATATCTGCCTCTGTTGTGATTCCAACGTGGTCTCTGTCATGGAGATGGTGATCAGAAAAATGACACTCTGCATGCTAACTGCTACAGCAAGTCCAACACCGTCATGGCAGTCATGGCGACGTGACACATATGAGGGAGACACACCACTAGGGCCACACAACACATACACACCAGGGCCATATGACTCATCCCCTACACTGATGTTGCCTGGAAATACAGTGCAATGCACAGACACCACACATATTCACAGTCTGTGTCAACTACACTACAGGTGCAGTAAGCAAATGTCACTCAGATGTGTGACTACAGACAACGCACACCCCAAACTGAAGAACAGGTTTATTACACATTTGCTACATGTTGTTTCCACTACAAATGCAAGCTAATCCCACCTGGCTGTGGCCACAAAGTCAAACAATGCAGAAGATAGAAAGTCCAGGGGTGTGTGGCACATCACCTGTAGGGAAACAACTGCTGCCACCTTGGAAGTTGAATCATGGATTCGGGGGATCCAAGTTGTTCTAACAACTCCGGCAGCACCCTGTGAAGGACAGACATGACACACAGTCAAAAGCACTGAAGAACAGCACAGAACGGCAATACTCATGACTAATACCTGTCACAAGATAAATACACAAAAGCAAGTTAGCATGTCTACACTGTTGGCAAGTACAGACCACCTGCAAGGACACATCTCTGCACGTATCCAGTCAAGTTGCACATGGCCACACTCAAACAGCACCAGAGCACCACACACACATATCATGCAAATCAAATTCATTGACAGTACAACACTCTGGATACTCACATTCAGCTGAAGAAGTTGGTGATGAGCTGTGTGCGGACATCACCATCATCATCATCACTGGCATCGTGGCTCAGGCCTGGATCCTCCACATGTAGCGGATGTTGGTCATCGTCATCCAGGATGAGAGGCAACTCCTTCTGCACTGCCAGGTTGTGGAGCATGCAGCAGACGATGACAATCTTGCACACCTTTGCTGGGGCATATGGGAGGGCCCCTCCTGTCTTGTCCAGGCAGTGAAAGCGGCTCTTCAGGAGACCAAATGTCCGCTCGATCACTCTCCTGGTCCGACCATGTGCCTCATTGTAGCGCAACTGGGCTGGTGTCACAGGATTCCTGAGGGGTGTCAGCAACCACGGCATGTTGGGGTATCCGGAGTCACCACCAGACAGACAATTGCACATTAGCCAATATTGAAAAGTGTGCGGAAAGCAACATAGCAGAACACACACAATGGTACAAAGTCAGTACACACCAACAAGCCAGGCATGCTGGTTCGGCATCTGTGACATCATCCTCGGGATGCGACTACTCCTCATCACGTAGGCATCGTGTGCCGAACCGGGGAAACGGGCACACACATGTGTGATGGTCATGTATGCAAGACATACCACCAGAGCATTGACAGAATGGTAATGTTTCCTGTTCCTGTATGCCTGCTCATGTGCCTGTGGTGGTACCAAAGCCACATGTGTCCCATCAATGGAGCCAATGACATGTGGCATCCTCCCCAGGGCATAGAAGTCACTCTTGACGTCAGTGAGTCGGTGACGTGGTGGGAAATAGATGTACTGGTTAAGGCATCTCAACATTGCCACCAAAACATCGCGTAGCACACGGCTGAACATAGTCTGTGACATACCACCAGTAGATGCCACAGTGTGTTGAAAGGTACCGGTGGCAAAGAAGTGTAGGGCTGCCATCACCTTCACCTTGGGGGTCAGCGCTGTAGGATACGGCCGGCCAGGCTGCAAATGTGGGTCCAACCGCACTGCCAAATCCTCAATCAGCTGCCTGGTGAAGCGGTACCGTCGGATGCTGTCATGTTTCACCATCGTTGCCAGGTCTGGGAATGGTCTATGGACAGCAGGAGCCCTGCAGTGCAGAGGTGAAGATTGTCAGTCACCCCACATATGTGCCATTCACCATACTGAAGTTCACATGATACATCATTACCAAACACTAGTACTTGATGTGTGTCTCGTTCTGTTTGGACATATATGGCACCTACATGGACATCATGTAACATCTCTGTTCAACATGTGTGGACAACAGGTCCCAGGGTGTGCTATGTGAAACCATTTGGCTGTGTCACAGTACCCATTTACTGCTCTCACATTCCACACACATACCACAGTGACGTGTGGACAGATGCGCCACAGGCATCACAACTCATTGACAGGTAGATTCCAAGTGACACTGTCTTGCCACATGGACACTGGCATGACATGGCGTATCATGTACACGTCAGAAAAACAAATATGACTCCCATAGGTAGTGGCCCCTGTAGCCTCTGCAGGACAGACATGGACGTCTGTGACACACACACACAACATCTAAGTCCATGCACAAACAACGTGGATGTGGATACTGTCTCCCATTGTGCACATGGAGTCAGACATGTGAAACACAACATGCACACAGACTGCGGAGGGACATGACTATTGTGGCAATGGGCCACCCTGTGATGTACATGCTTTCCCACATGAGCCTTGGGGTATGTGACATGTCATACACATACACAACCTGGAAATGTGACCATGCAACATGCTCCAAAAAGAACAGTTGCACATCACAGTGGTCATGTGCACAACACACAAAGGACCCTGTCCCCATGAACATGTGCACAGCCTGGGTGTGTCTGCCCCCAAGTGCCACCCCAAAAACAACATGTACACCCCCATACACAGATAAGGTCATGCTGCCACACATGCCTTAGATACAGTGTGGACTGGGTGTGGTGTAGTAGGTGTGCCCCTGAGTCCCTGGAAAGTATATGTGGCTGGCATAGGTTCACCAGTGACCAGCATGGTGATATATGCGTGTGACCTGTACAGGGACGCGTTGTACAGCAATGGTCCGATCGGTGTGCCCGCTCGGACCATTGCATTCAATGTGAGCGGGTACGCATTGTACAGCAATGGTCCGATCGGAGTGCCCGCACGGACCATTGCATTCAATGTGAGCGGGTACGCGTTGTATCACGGGTACGCGTTGTACAGCAATGGTCCAATCGGTGTGCCCGCTCGGACCATTGCATTCAATGTGAGCGGGTACGCGTTGTATCGCGGGTACGCGTTGTACAGCAATGGTCCGATCGGAGTGCCCGCTCAGACCATTGCATTCAAAGTGAGCGGGTACGCGTTGTACAGCAATGGTCCGATCGGAGTGCCCGCACGGACCATTGCATACAATGTGAGCGGGTACGTGTTGTATCGCGGGTACGCGTTGTACAGCAATGGTTCGATCGGTGTGCCCGCTCGGACCATTGCATTCAATGTGAGCGGGTACGCGTTGTATCGCGGGTACGCGTTGTACAACAATGGTCCGATCGGAGTGCCCGCACGGACCATTGCATTCAATGTGAGCGGGTACGCGTTGTATCGCGGGTACGCGTTGTACAGCAATCGTCCGATCGGTGTGCCCGCTCGGACCATTGCATTCAATGTGAGCGGGTACGCGTTGTACAGCAATGGTCCGATCGGTGTGCCCGCTTGGACCATTGCATTCAATGTGAGCGGGTACGCGTTGTACAGCAATGGTCCGATCGGAGTGCCCGCACGGACCATTGCATTCAATGTGAGCGGGTACGCGTTGTACAGCAATGGTCCGATCGGTGCGCACGCATTGGCTGGGGCCTGGCATGGCAACGGATGCGTTTTTGAAGATTCAACGAGTCTGATGCAGTGAATTCAGTTGGCCGGGCACAACAATGTTGCAAATTCATGGGTGTCATGAAGTTGAATTTTTGAAGGATGCTGTGGGCGTGTATCGGTGCTGCTATTCCATGGATTGGTCAGATTCAGAAGATGCAAACGACTTGGACCTATCACTTTGGACACATGGCACAGTATCTGCCTCTGCAGCACACATATAATGCTGGCTGTTCCCCTGAGGGCTCACTTGCCTGCACTACATGCTCCAGGACGACATCTGCCACTACACATGCTGCTGTCTCTGCATCCCCTGGCTACTGCAATGGCACGTACTGTGGAGAGAGCCCCAGCCTTCACCCATGAGGAGAACCAGGCCCTGGTGGACAACCTCCTTCCACAGTACAGCAAGCTGTATGGGACACCAGGGGAGCAGGTGAGTGTGCTGTCCACTGCCTTACTAATTGTGCATGTTGTCTGACTAGCAGGATTTACAGTGTGCACACCATTGGCTAGCATGCTCACTGAGTAGTTTGCACCCCCCAAAGTGTGTAGTCACATGCACTGAACAGGTACAGTGGAGTAACAGTGCATTAAAAAAGGTTCACTTCCCATGCAATGATACCATGTGGTAACTGCTGGCAAACTGTCCATAGCCCTCGTTGCACTGCCTGTGTACATCATATGCCCCTGTGATTGAGACATGTATTTACAACTGTGTGATGCACGGATATGTTGCATGTGTAGTAATGGCCTTTTCACTTTGTCATCCTCACAGGTTGATGCCCAGCAGAAGCAGGACATCTGGCTGGACATCGTCCGGGCAGTCCGATCCGTGGGGGTCTACAAGCGCCGGATCCGCAACTGCCAGAAGAGGTGGCAGGACCTTCGTGGCTGGACCCGGAGGATCGCAAGGGTCCAGCTGAAGCTGTCGCCTCATCGCAGGAGGGGCGGACACTGGACCCTGACCCCCCACATGCTCCAGATCCTGCCGGTGGTGTTCCCGGAGCTGGATGGGCAGCTGAAGGGCAGACAGCAGCAAGGAGGGGGTGAGTCAAAGACTGCACTGTGAACTCTGTCTACCATTCTATGTGCCCTCCTCTGGCCTGGTTAAACTTCCCCAGTACACCAGTCTTGTTGTCCAGTACCCATATCCCTCTATTGTGACATGGCCACTACCCATCTGATACGCCAGTGTGCTCCTTACGCTCAGGATAATTGTGTCACTCGGGTACAGGGGCCTAGCATTTTGCTTTGCTCAAGGTGGTGACAGCTTTTGTTCCCGTGATATTGTGTTTGCCTTCATGGGTGGGTCAGTTGCTCACACAATGCCTGAGTCGTGCAATGTAGTCTGGGTGTAACTTTGATATGTGATCCACTTGCACATCTAAATCACCACATGTCCCTGGTGTATTTGCCACTCCCCCATTCTGTGGGTGGGTACAATGTTTGGGCCTCAGGAGTATGTATGTCAAGTGTGTCACACATGCTTAGCCACCTGCCTACTGACCAGGGCTCATCCCTCTTGCAGGTGGAGCCGGGCAGTCATGCCTACTCCAGGGCATACAATACAATCTGTACTCCCACTCCCGTGTATCAGCTGACATGCTGTGCTCAGTGAAATGTTCCCTCAGGTGTCTGCCTCTGTATCGTTGTGCTGTGACTGCGTTGTCGTGACTCCTGTGATTTATTTCGGTTAGGGGTCAGCATGCCATCTGCTATTGGACCATGTGAGACACGACTTCTGTGACTTATTGGTGTTTCATCACTTGACTGTGCAGACAGGTGTATGCGACTGTGACTTTCAGGCAGCTGTTCATAATTCACAGCACACTGTGAGGTGCTCTGGTTCAGGGAGTAGTGTTTCATGTCTCCCATTTGTCCAAATGGTGTGCAGTGTACAAATATGGGTTCAGATGATGTGGTTAGTGGGGGATGGACATGTGCACTTGTCTGTTCCATTACTTGCCTTCCCCATGTCCTAGGATAGTGACACAGTGCAGACTGTTGTTGGCTGGCTGCCATGGCCATGTGACTGGAGACAGTGATGTATGACTTTGCCAGCATGCCTGTGTCATGGCATTAAACTTCCTAAGGGTGATCCTGCAGGGGGCTGACATGTGCAACATGCACCCCATTGTGGCATTGACTATCCGGACATGGGTGCTTCATGGTGTCTGGTGCTGGTATGCATCACATGCATTTCTATTTAGACTCTGGCCGTCCATTTATCCAGACACCTGCACTGACTCAGTGGCAAGAGATGTGACGTGGGCATGTTCACATACCTCACCGTGTTCTCAGCAATGTCCAACAACTGTGTAGGTGGTGCGTGTGTCCACACTGGTGTATTACCATCAGACAGGCACCAGACAGATGGGTGCAAGGGCAGGAGGGGTGTCTGTTCCATGGTTGACCATCAGACTGACAATTGGCTTCTCCTAACCTGTGTGAGGACGTTTGGCAATGTTCAGCTGGGGATGCCAGGTCTTACTCTGTAATGTGCTGTACTCACTATGGTGTGTGCGGTCAGTGCAGGTGACTGATGTTTGTCTGTTTCCCTTATGGTTTGCAGATACATCCACGGCCACAGGAGGGGACAGCTCCACAGACCAGGAGGAGCAGAGGAGCCAGACTGTGTCAGCGTCCGACGAGTGGTCAGAGGGACCCAGTGGCACGGAGGGCGAGGGGAGCCACACCGAGGAGTCCTCAGCACCATCCACCTCAGCTGAGGACCACAGCAGCTCGGATGATGACTCCCTTGTGGAGGCGGGTGTCAGCAGCCACCACACCCAAGCTAGTCTGTCTGGCCCCGCCACCACCACCACCACCGCCCTCCCATCGGCTCCCATTCCTGAGGTCCGTGGAGGCTCCTGTGCTCGGGAGCGTGTCTCCTTCGTGCCAGGCACCGCACCCCCTGCCCCTGTGTCCCCAGCTGCCCTGAGTGAGGAGTCTGTGTACCTCCTTCGGCAGCTCCATGTAGGGCAGACAGCAATGCTGACTGTCCTCCATGCACACACCACTCTGTTGACACAGCTGGTGTCGTTCATGGAGGGCATCTCAACGGGTATGTCTGCCCTACAGAGGAGCAATAGGTCCATGGACTCCTCCCTGACGGCAGCAGTGTCCCTCCTCCAACAGTCCCTCACCCCTCCCACCTCTGCCCCATCCACACTTCCTACCACCCTACCTGTCCAAAGCACATGCACACCTGCACGATCACCCATGCACACCGACACAAGCAGCACAGACACACCTAAGAGAAAGGCAAGACGTGCACACAAGCATCCTCAGGGGACTGATGCCACAGACACAGGGGATGGGGAAGACACACACACACACGCATCCACATTCACTCCGCAGCCCTCCACATCCTCTCCCTCCAAGACCCCTTCCCTTGCCTCGCCTGCTACCCCACCGACACAGAAGATCTTCCTGTGTGACCTCGGCCTCTTCCCCTCCAATCCTGCTGATCCAGCATACTGGGGGAAGAGGAAGTCCACCCACACAGAGGGGAGTGCCCCTCGCCCCAGGACACCCTCTCCCAGGTGCAGGCAGAGTGAGCCCCCCACCCGCAAGTCCCCCCGGACCAGGAAGAGCAAGACCCCACCACCACCACGCAGCTCCACCACCCAGTCTCTCTCCTCCATCCCCCAGGCCGCCACTCCACAGGTTCCACCACCACACCCTGCCCCAGGTTCACCCACACACCGTTACCGCATCCCCAGACTGCTTAGGCCCTCCCCCCTGCCACTTGTTCTTCCCCCCCAACCCAGACGCTCTGCCTGTTAGTGGCACTGGTGTGGGGACCGGGTCCCCCCCTCTGTCCTGCCCACCTCATCTGCCCTCCCTTCCACTCCCTTGGAGTCATGCACTGCAGTGGAGTCCACAACCACCCCGTCTGACTCGGGCACTGCAGTGGGGACCCAGTCCACTTCATCAGACCAGCCCACTGCAGTGGTTGCACCACCCACAGCAACTGACTTGTGTAGCACGGTGGTGCTGGCCCCTGCTGAGTCAGACACCTCCACTGCAGTTGCCGGTGACACTCCAGCACCCACCACCCCTTCACTGCCTCACTCTGCCATCCCCTGATCCTGTCCCTGCGGTGCCTGGCCTGCCCCTTGTATGCCCCTCCAAGGGGGATGTCCCCTGTCCCTACCAGTGCAGGCAAGCAATGGATGAGCAGTAGAGACTTATCACCCTGTTGGGACTGTGTTTTTGGACTGGCCATTGGCCTTAGTTTCTTTTGGACTTTGGACTTTTCACTTTCATTTGCTGAATAAAGCCTCCTTTTGTTTAATTATGGTTTTTCTTTTGATGTACATGATGTAGATGAGTAGCATCCTGCATTTGAAGTAGTTATAATGTTCACATCAGGAAAATGAAGTGTTGCTGTGATGGACTCCATGTGGTCCTTGGGATATGTGTCCTGTTGTAGTGTGGATCTATGGCATCCTTTGCTGCAGTCTGAGGGTGTGATGTTCATCATTTGACACAGGGATGTACGTTTAGCATTCGTAAATGAACATATTTGTCTTACACTTATGCACATCTGGTGGGCTTAGCACTGTTCAATGTTCCAATTTCCGTGACTGTGTGCCCATCTCCACTGGACATGCAGTTTTGCACATCAAGGTTGAAGGACTCATCTGTGTATACAGTACAACTGGTTTGCCACGTGTTTTGGGTGTATGCAGATGACTGACGTGACACTCCCGTACCCAGGCTGATGTGAGCAGAGGCTTCTGTGTGTTGTAGTTGTTGACTCACTGATGGAGTGTCCTGCTGACATGTTTGAGTCGTGCACAGACAAGGTTTGGCACAGCGGACCTTCCACAGGAGTGGAGTGCCCTCATGGCAGTGTGTATTCTGGTGACATTGCGTGTGCCCGTGTTGTGTGTTGTGTGAGCATGTCTGTGCATGTTCCCTTCCCTTTTCATACACAGGCAGTGTCCCTAAGGATGTTCATGTTTGTGATGCTTGCAGAGTTGGTATGTGTTCATCCAGCATCTTGGGCCTGGTTTCTCCGTGATGTGGGTGCATGGCAAACTAATGTTCATGAGGTTCTCATCCCAGATTGTCTTTGTTGTCAGGGCTGGGGATGTGGACAAACGCTGATGGAACACATTCAGGATTCCCCTTGGCACTTGTGGTTTACACAAGTAATGTCATTCAGAGTTTGTGGTAGCTTTCAGTGATTGTGATACGTTGTGTGTGTGACTGCTGCCACTCCTCAGGGTCAGAGCTGCAATGTTGGAAGTTGTGTACGTGTGTTCTTTGTGTGTCACCTTGGCTTCTTCTTTGGTGTGTGACTATGGCCAGGATCCCATTGTTTGTTGTGGATTTCACGTCATGCACATGTACGGCGTACTGTGCTGTGTGTCAGACATAGACGAGTCATGTTGAGTGGGCATGTGTGATGGTTTTCTGCACCTTAGTTCCCCCCACCACCCCTGGGATTGTAATGGGTGCATGTGCAATGTCACCAGTCCATGTGAGCTTCACTGCTGCACATTGGTGGAGATCAGGGTGTGTGGTGTCGAGTGTGCAAATGTGAGTTGTTGCACGGCTAGACCCCTACCTCCATTTTGGCCTTGGCTGGCAGGCCGTGCTGATTGATTGGAGGTTGTGTAGGTGTGATGGTAGTTTGTTGCTCAGGACACATGGCTGTGGTTGACAGTGTGAACGACATCTACCTTTGTCATCACAGTGGGATTGTCATGCAGGCTAGTGTCAGCACAATGTGGGTTCCCTGGGGGTAGTGCTGTGGTGGGTGTGTCTCTTGCTGTGTTAGTTGCTGTTCCTACAAGCTTGTGTGACATGTGTAATTTGGGCTCCCTCTCATCTAACAATGCCAGATTGCCCACTTAGGGGAATCCAATCCATGAGTTACTTGTGTGTGGCACTGTATACACATCTGTGTAATTGTGATTCAGGCCTCCTCATGTGTTGTGTGATTGCCTGGGGACACTGGCACACCCCCCCATCACCTGTTGTTTTTGATATGCAGTGTGAGTCTGCCTGTTTGTGTTAGTGCATTTGCATCACTGCATTGGCATATCTGTTGTGTGCAATTGGCTGTATGTAGTTTGGTGGTTTTCCCCTGCTCTCCCTGGGACTCCTAGGTCAACAGTCAGCACAATGACCATGGTTTGTATGTCCCATTGCTGCCATGGTATGGTATTTGTTCACCTCACATCGACAGTCTCCACAGGATATCAACATTTGTGTGTCCATTTGTGCAGATATGTGGGTCAGCATCATGATGGTCACTTCTGTCATTGTGTTATTGGCTGGATGTTGACAATGTGGTCCCCCATGTGTGATGTTTGTATGCACATGGCCAAAACGATGTTTCTGTGACACTACACTGTTAGCCTCGCCCAATCTATGTTGCAATGGGACACATGCACTACTATGCCACAGATGTTTTAGTTGTTGTGTGACCAGGATTCATCCATACAGTTTGTCTTTGGCAGCTTTTACCATGCCTACACTTACCTTCTGGTGACTGTGGTGATGGTGCTTTAGGCCCCATTGCCACACTGATCAAAAGGTACATCAGCCATGGGGCCCACACTTACCTTTTGGTGACTGTGGTGATGGGGCTTTAGGCCCCATTGCCACACTGATCAAAAGGTACATCAGCCATGGAGCCCACACTTACCTTTTGGTGACTGTGGTGTTGGGGCTTTAGGCCCCATTGCCACACTGATCAAAAGGTACATCAGCCATGGAGCCCACACTTACCTTTTGGTGACTGTGGTGATGGGGCTTTAGGCCCCATTGCCACACTGATCAAAAGGTACATCAGCCATGGAGCCCACACTTACCTTTTGGTGACTGTGGTGATGGGGCTTTAGGCCCCATTGCCACACTGATCAAAAGGTACATCAGCCATGGAGCCCACACTTACCTTTTGGTGACTGTGGTGATGGGGCTTTAGGCCCCATTGCCACACTGATCAAAAGGTACATCAGCCATGGAGCCCACACTTACCTTTTGGTAACTGTGGTGATGGGGCTTTAGGCCCCATTGCCACACTGAACTAAAGGTACATCAGCCATGGAGCCCACACTTACCTTTTGGTGACTGTGGTGATGGGGCTTTAGGCACCATTGCCACACTGATCAAAATGTACATCAGCCATGGAGCCCACACTTACCTTTTGGTAACTGTGGTGATGGGGCTTTAGGCACCATTGCCACACTGATCGAAAGGTACATCAGCAATGGAGCCCACACTTACCGTTTGGTGACTGTGGTGATGGGGCTTTAGGCCCCATTGCCACACTGAACTAAAGGTACATCAGCCATTTAGCCCACACTTACCTTTTGGTGACTGTGGTGATGGGGCTTTAGGCCCCATTGCCACAGTGGCCATGGTCAGCTTGTATTGTGGAGGCCACACACATTTATGTGTGACACATGTGATAGTGGGTCACATTGTATGTTCATTGTCATGTTCAGTGTTGTAGGAATTTGACATTGACTACACACGCTTGTCATGGTGTTTGGGTGGATGTAATTTTCTGTTATTCCTTATGTGGGTGTATGCTGGTTGTGTAATGCACTACCCGTCCTATGAGTAGAGGTGGTGGTAGTGGCAGGCATCCATCCCCCCATGAGTGGGGATGGTAGTAGTGATAGGCATCCAGCCACCCATGAGTGGGGATGGTAGTAGTGATAGGCATCCAGCCCCCCCGGAGTAGGGGTGGCGGTAGTGATAGGCATCCAGCCCCCCTGAGTAGGGGTGGTGGTAGTGGCAGGCATCCAGCCCCCCCTGAGTAGGGGTGGTGGTAGTGGCGGGAATCCAGGCCCCCCTGAGTAGGGGTGGTGGTAGTGATAGGCATCCAGCCCCCCATAAGTAGGGGTGGTGGTAGTGGCATGCATCCAGCCCCCCATGAGTGGGGATGGTAGTAGTGATAGGCATCCAGCCCCCCCTGAGTAGGGGTGGTGGTAGTGATAGGCATCCAGCCCCCCATGAGTGGGGATGGTAGTAGTGATAGGCATCCAGCCCCCCCTGAGTAGGGGCGGTGGTAGTGATAGGCATCCAGCCCCCCCTGAGTAGGGGTGGTGGTAGTGATAGGCATCCAGCCCCCCATGAGTAGGGGTGGTGGTAGTGGCAGGCATCCAGCCCCCCCTGAGTAGGGGTGGTGGTAGTGATAGGCATCCAGCCCCCCATGAGTAGGGGTGGTGGTAGTGGCAGCATCCAGCCCCCCTGAGTAGGGGTGGTGGTAGTGATAGGCATCCAGCCCCCCATGAGTGGGGACGGTAGTAGTGATAGGCATCCAGCCCCCCATGAGTGGGGATGGTAGTAGTGATAGGCATCCAGCCCCCCATGAGTAGGGGTGGTGGTAGTGATAGGCATCCAGCCCCCCATGAGTGGGGATGGTAGTAGTAGTGATAGGCATCCAGCCCCCCATGAGTGGGGATGGTAGTAGTGATAGGCATCCAGCCCCCCATGAGTGGGGATGGTAGTAGTAATTGGCATCCAGCCCCCCCTGAGTAGGGGTAGTGGTAGTGATAGGCATCCAGCCCCCCATGAGTGGGGATGGTAGTAGTGATAGGCATCCAGCCCCCCCTGAGTAGGGATGGTAGTATTGATAGGCATCCAGCCCCCATGAGTGGGGATGGTAGTAGTGATAGGCATCCAGCCCCCCATGAGTGGGGATGGTAGTAGTGATTGGCATCCAGCCCCCCCTGAGTAGGGGTGGTGGTAGTGATAGGCATCCAGCCCCCCATGAGTGGGGATGGTAGTAGTGATAGGCATCCATCCCCCCCTGAGTAGGGGTGGTGGTAGTGATAGGCATCCAGCCCCCCATGAGTAGGGGTGGTGGTAGTGGCAGGCATCTGGCCCCCCTGAGTAGGGGTGGTGGTAGTGGCAGGCATCCAGGCCCCCTTAGTAGGGGAGGTGGTAGTGATAGGCATCCAGTCCCCCATGAGTAGGGGTGGTGGTAGTGGCAGGCATCCAGCCCCCCATGAGTGGGGATGGTAGTAGTGATTGGCATCCAGCCCCCCCTGAGTAGGGGTGGTGGTAGTGGCAGGCATCCAGCCCCCCATGAGTGGGGATGGTAGTAGTGATAGGCATCCAGCCCCCCCTGAGTAGGGGTGGTGGTAGTGATAGGCATCCAGCCCCCCATGAGTAGGGGTGGTGGTAGTGGCAGGCATCCAGGCCCCCCTGGGTAGGGGTGGTGGTAGTGATGGGCATCCAGCCCCCCATGAGTGGGGATGGTAGTAGTGATAGGCATCCAGCCCCCTCTGAGTAGGGGTGGTGGTAGTGATAGGCATCCAGCCCCCCATGAGTAGGGGTGGTGGTAGTGGCAGGCATCCAGGCCCCCCTGAGTAGGGGTGGTGGTAGTGATGGGCATCCAGCCCCCCATGAGTAGGGGTGGTGGTAGTGGCAGGCATCCAGCCCCCCATGAGTGGGGATGGTAGTAGTGATAGGCATCCAGCCCCCCCTGAGTAGGGGTGGTGGTAGTGATAGGCATCCAGCCCCCCATGAGTAGGGGTGGTGGTAGTGGCAGGCATCCAGGCCCCCCTGAGTAGGGGTGGTGGTAGTGATAGGCATCCAGCCCCCCATGAGTGGGGATGGTAGTAGTGATAGGCATCCAGCCCCCCCCTGAGTAGGGGTGGTGGTAGTGGCAGGCATCCAGGCACCTATGGGTGTGTATGGCATTGTTGATGCCCATCCCACCCCTATGATTGTGCTGTTGGTAGTGTACGTCATTTGTGCATCTCTATGTGTGTGTGACATATTTTAGGTATGTGTAGTTAGTTTGTATTGTTGGTGTTTGACTTACCGTCTGCGCCGTACGCGTCCGAACCGGTCCCGGTAATAGATGTAGAGTATTGGTAGGACCTGCGCGATGGGATTCATGGTTGGGTCGTCTCGTTCGGGTTTCGCGTGTCTTCTACTCGTACTCGTCGCTGGCTTGTTCGTCTCGTCGCCGTGGATCGTCTTGTGGCGCGAATCGGAGCTTATGTACGGCTCTCCCGGATGCTGAAACGTGCCGAACGTAGCGACGGGTTCGGCGCGTACGGAAGACACATCGTACTAGTCCGGCCGGAAGGTGCAGTGTATTTGGTTCCGTGCGACTCGATTCGACGTTTACGGATCCGGCTCGGGCGGTGAAAAGGAGCTGGATTGGGTAAGTACGGCTCGCTCGGAATCTGGGCTGTTATGCGCATCGTACTTGTTCGTTCGGTAGAGTGTTCGAGTCGGTCGGAAAACACGCGTTCGGCTGGTATTTTGTCCGGACAAATACTGTTAGGTGCGCTTCCGACCCAGATCGGAATCGACCCCTTAGTCATCTTGTGTGTCTAGAACAGTTCATTTAATTTTCATGACAGGGAATGACTTTGATTTTGGACAAACATATCGATCATTTTCGTCATATGTAAATATTGCTTTTATATTTCATTCCAATTGCATTTATTTCTAACTTTATGCTGGAAATGAAAAGCATTGCTAAATATGTACAGAAACCTTTGCATTTTTAATATGTTTTTTAAATGCTTTTAGGAAATATTTGTAATATGCAGTACTCCATTTTTAATGTTTAGCATTTTTAATGTTTAGCATTTTAGTATTATCGTACACACGAAAGAGCAGTGGGTGTTGTATACTTCCTAGGGTGTCCATAAACGGGCTTTCCAGAATCATGTCCTTATATAGGCACAATTCGCCCTGCCCTTATATAGGCATAAAATCCCAGTCCTTATTTAGGCATAAACCGTGCACTCCAAATACAGGCATGGTCTCCGACATCCGTCCACCCTAGCGCCACAATGAGTTCATGAAAAAACAGACCCTTAGGCAGCGGGAGTTTCCCTACCCCAGGACTATTGATTTCTTCAAGGACTCATATATTATGCATGAACCATTATTCCTTAGGGGTTCATTCATGATGTCTTCCGCTGTCCAACTAACATCAATGCTAACATTCTGAGGTAATTCTCAGGTATAAATATACCTTCCCAAACCCCTGTAAATCAGAGGAGACCTCTACTTCAGAGGAGCCCGTTTCCCGGCCGGACGCACTGAGAAGACGCTGACATTCCTGCATGCAGAGCGTCCAGCTTCCAGTGATCTAACTTCCCTTGCGGGGTGTTGGAGTTCGAGTCTGGAAAGAGATTCCTACCTCTCTCATTCTTCAGGTATGGAGCAGACTAGAACCTAGAGGGACTCTTGGCATACTAGACACTAGGCATACTAGGCTTAACATACTCTTAGTATACTATAGTGAGGAATACTTCACCTACTTCTACTTCTCCCTACACCTAGGACAGGTTAGATACACTGGGGTAGAACTAGGTTAGAAACGCATCATATGAGTACTCGCATTTTTAGGCTGTGTCATTTTATGTAAATGCATATATGCTGAAAAGATAATGCTATTGCAGTATTATTTATTTCTACTGCTCACTCTGTACATTATTTATCTCGCATACTGTCTTGTGATCGTAACAGCACATTTAACTTACACCAGAAACAAGACTGTTCAATAAATCTTTTATTGAAACGCCTGTCTGTTATTTCTGTGTAACTTTGAGAGTAACTAAAACATGCACGGCTGAGCTGAGTGAAATAGTTATCTATTGTTTCTACGACTCTGGGACACATTCTGATTCTAAAGAGAAACAAAGTGGTCATGTTTTGCAGCTGCCAGAAACTACTCCCTTCTTGTCGTCAAGAAGTTTCTAGTGGCCTCTGAGCTAGCTGGCACAAGTAATTAAGTGTAATATACTCGATAGGGACATACCGACCTTAGTCCTATGTCAAACCTATAGGATATATTATTCCAATGCGCAGAGCCTATTAGGGAAATAGGAGCTACACTACATGTAGTGTAGTTCCTATTTCCCTAATAGGCTCTGCGCATTGGAATAATATAACCTATAGGTTTGACATAGGACTAAGGTCGGTATGTCCCTATCGATTATATTAAACTTAATTACCTGTGCCAGCTAGCTCAGAGGCCGCTATAAACTTCTTGAAGACAAGAAGGGAATAGTTTCTGGCAACCACATAACATAAAACCCTGATCCCTCAGGATCGTGGAAACAATATACTACTTTTCATTCAGTCACTCATCTCAGAGAAGTGCATAGAAGAAACAGTCGGGTGTGTTTACAATAAAATGTATTGCACAGTTGTTGTTCTAGTACTGGTTATATGTGCTGCGACAACTGTTGGACAGTAGCAGAGAAATATGGCCAGCAGTGCAGTTAAATAAAAATGCATGGTACAGTTTTACCATTGTGCAATAGTAATGAACACATACATGAAATGCAGAATGCATTAAGATAAAGCCTATACCCCTATGATGCCTAACTAGATGTACCTAAGTGTACCTAGCATGTGTGTATGTCTTAGAGAGCCAAGAATCCCACTAGGATTTAGTCTAACCCCATTACCTTAGTGGGACTTCATCCTGGTGTTGAGCTGTGTGAGAAGTTGGCCTGGCATATGCTGTCCACTAATTATAGTGGGCACCTTGCACCAGTCCAAATCGACTCTTATGGTAGGTAGGTTAAAGACAACCTTATTGAAAGCTATCCTAGTGGTAGCTGTGGAGAGCAGCCTTCAGGCTAAGTCTTGAAGGAATGTAAAGCAGCTTGTTTTACCAGTCTATAATCTCTTGAGTGACCAAATGAAAGAGCACCACACCAGGTATATATTCAAAATATATGTATTTATTACTAAACACACCCCTCTAGTCTCTTTATGAGGCTAGAGTTCGAAGTACATAGGTTATAAGATCTTAAATCACAGTAATAGCACAAATACTCGTTTGGGCCCTAGGGGCGTACCAAACCATATACCAATAAAGTGGTATGCGAACCACGACTGAACTAGACACTAGGCCTAGAGCCTCTAGAAGTGCTTGGACCACAAGGAACCACCCAAGGTAGTGACACAGGGGACCCACGGGAGACGCGTGCAGTGTAAATACACAACCGCGATACGCCGTTAACTTCTATGGAGAAAGTCGGGATCGGGAAAATAGAGGAAAGGGACACTTAAAAGAGGACTAGGACAAAACCCTTTGAGATCTAGGACTTTGAAGAGTCTCTACCCACGGGAGCACCGGAGTACTCGTGTTACCTCACCCAGGGAAGCCGGGTGCATAGGTGCCTTTCGGGGTCGGGTTTCGTCGTCGGTTCTTAGGGCGATCTGCTGCAAAGTGCTGCTGGCGATCAGGAGAAAAGTGTCCGGGTGGATCCAAGAGTGGATCGGAGTTCTGAAGAACCTGAAAGCAGAGGGGACAGAGTCTGGGTCACTAGCCAGTGACCAGGGAGGCAATGGACAGATGCCCACCGATGTCGGGTGCTTCAGGTGCGTTGACGGTCGTCTCGTTTCTGCAGCCACGAGGTCCAGGAGGCGTTGTCGGCGACCAGGAGCAGGATTCGGGCTGGTACACGATGTCTGTCGAGTGCTGCAGTGTCGGCGACCGGATTGGACCCAACAAGCCTTGGCAATGGCAAGTCTCGATGTAGCTGAAGATCGTCGATGGTGCAGACCAGCAAGGTCTGGGGAACTCACCCAGCGAGGGTAAGTCAGGGCAGGCCTAAGGCAACCAGGGGAGCCCTTTGGTTTCTTTAGAAAGTCTTCTGGGGACCCACGAGCCGGCTGGCAAGGGATCGCAAAGACACCTCGGGCAGAATCACTCAACAGGGGCCCACGGTCACTCGGGACGGTGTAGGCCTTTGATCTTCGGAGGGATTCCTGCTGGAGGTTGGGACCATATGTGGTCCAAAGCACAGGTTCCTAGAACGTTGTGAAGGGGTTGCACTCGACAATAGTGCACGGTACCCAGGGGTCACGGTTCCTCGTCACTCGTGGGGTCCACTTGCCTCAGCTTCGCTGGAGACTCACGATGGCCTTGGAGAAGTCAGGAAATCCACTTCTTGGGCTGCAGGAACTTCGGACTCCGGCGGGAGCGGCGTAGTTTGCGACCGTCGTTATCGTTTTTGGTGCCTGCCAAGCAGGGGAGTCACTCCTTGACCCCAAGGGAGATTCTTCAGTCCTCTAATCGTGATGTAGAGCGTCGAAGGTCCAGGATTCAGTTTCAAAGTTTAGTCCAGGGATATCTAATCTTGCTGTGGCAAGGGTTCCCCATGTTAACTAGTAAAACAGGGAGGGACTAACTCTATGACCCCACCTATGGGAGGGTCAAGGGAGGGGTGGCTACACCCACTTCCCTTTGTCCAGTTTCGCGCCAGAGCAGGGGCAGGTAGCCCCTGAGCTGGTTTGAACTGGCATATGCACAGAGGAGCCTTTTGCTCCCCCAGTGCAGGACTTCAAAGCACTCTAAGAGTGCACCCACCCAGCCCCAATACACATTATCCTGTCTGGGGAGGTGGTCACACCTCCCTGCAACAGGAAACCTATTGTCCAGGCCTCCCCTGCCGGAGTTTCGTCCAGCAGCAGGAGGCCAGACTTGTGTCTGTGGCAGCAGCATCCATTTTGTGATGCCAGGGCTTCAGAAGGAAGTTACCGGGTTAGTCAGAGTTAACATGTCTTTCCCTCTAGAAGGGTGGAATGCTACCCCCGCCGCCAGGATTGGCGGGGGGTAGTATTCCAAGATGTTTGACACCAAACACGACATGTTTAGGTGCAGCCATTCCAAAGTTAGCATTTTACCGCGAGGATATAATGCGCTTAAGAGTATATGGTCAGGCTGCACTACAAACAGCATCAGAGATGGTCTCCGAACGCTGCAGAGGGGCCCTGCTCATGCAGGGGCACCCTCTCACATAGGAACCATGCACTCTGCCTTTAGGATTGATAAGGCCTGCCTTAGGAGTGACTTATAGGTTTATATGTGTGTATGTATTTAGTGATATAGGTAACCTATATCACAGTAAGGGGTGCATGCACCACCTTACCCAGGCTGCAGTAGCAGACCTGTGGTGTCAGTTTGGATGGCCTTCCAGGGGTGGCATAATACATGCTGCAGCCCCTGGCAGGCCTCTGAGGTACCTATGCCCTTGGTACATAGTGTACCATATACTAGGGACTTATAAGGGCACTCCAGATTCCAATCAGAGATGTGCCTAAGGCACATGGAAACCTTTTTACAGAGAAAGCAGATAGACTGGGGCCCTGAATAGCAGGATCCCAGTCCAACTAAGTCATAAACCAGCAAAACACCATAAAAAAAGTGGGGGCAACCATATAGTCAGATTCCACCTTCCTACATAACCCCCCAAACGAAAGGAGATAAGGCTAACCTTGGCCAGTTGAGCCTATATTGACTAAGTGGCCATATAAGGAAGCACCTGCACTAGCATGGTTGCCCCCTATGTTATGCTCCACTAAGCAATCCCTCACCCTAAGGATATGAGAGGGTCTCCACCATGGGGAATCACTACCTCTGGTGTGCTTAGATAAAGTACAAGGCTGGTGAGGTGTCTGAGTAGGGAAGTGAGGCCCTAGGAATGTTGGCCTCAGCTTCCTCAGATCACTGGTCACCATGTATGCCTGCCTTTCCATGACTGAGTTGCACTTTGCTCTAAGGGTCAACCTTTGGCTGCCTACAGCTGGGGGTTGGGTCCCTTTGGATGGAACACTGGAGGGACATGGCAGGTTTGGAACCTTCTGGTCCCAGGTTTGCCCTTGCCTACCAGAGTCCTTCTGGGGAGGTCCCTACATAAAGGTATGGGGGATCCCTCAGTGTGTAGAGGAATTTTCACCTGGCTAGGGCTACTAGACTGGGTGCCCCTAATCTGCTGATGGGGGCTTCCTCTGGACAGGGGGCCCTGGGGGGTCCACTGACCTCCCTGACCTCTGCAGCCCTGGGCTGACTGAGGCAGGGTAGAGAGGGGCAGGTTACCTGCTCCAGACTGGGTACCACCTTGGAAGGGTCCTCTGCCATCAGGGGTGTGGCCAGGCCAGGCCTGACTACCTCTGTGGCAGTTCCTTCACTAGGGGTAGGGTCAGTTCCTTGAGGAGGCTGACCCTTACCTATTGTCTGGGGGAAGAAGACTTTTCTTCAACCCTTGTGCTCTCTTTTGGGGAGAGTGGGCCATTCTTTCAGGCTCCATCTCTCCAAATTCTTGGGCTGGGGCTGTGGCCATCACAGCCCCACTAACCTTTACAGGGACGCCCAACATCCTAAGATGGGTTTGGTGTTCAACTTCAGCCCAGGCTGAAATTTCCAAATCATTGCCCATCAGACAATCTACAGGTAAGGTGGGGGACACTGCCACTCTCTTTGGGCCTGTGACCCCCTCCCAGCTGAGATTGACTATGGCCATGGGGTGATCTGTTCTGACACCATCAATGTTGGTCACCTGGTACTTAAACTCAGGTAAAAACTGGTGAGGGGGACTAGTTTCCCTGCCACCATGGTGACACTAGCCCCTGTGTCCCTAAATGCCACAGCTTTCTGACCATTAATCATTGGCTCCAGTCTGTACCTGCCCAATGCTATGGGACCCATGGTAAAGGTGGCAAATCCTATACCACCATCAGAGTCAGAGGAGTCTGTTGAGGGGTCCCTGTCTAAACTAGGGCCCACCTCTGTTCCTCTTGCAAAAGCACCTAACTTTTTGGGTGCACTACTCCCAACTGGAGGATTACTACTGGTAGTACCAGGAGGGGTGGTAGTAGTTGTGGGAGGAACATTTTCTTTATTGCCAATCCTGGGGCAACTGGGATCAGTTTTCCAGTGCCCAGGCTTTTTACAGACATGGCAATAGGGTTTCTTTTCAGGAGAGGAAGGAGTTTGGGACCCACCCCCAGAAGAGGAATTTTGGGGACCTGTAGGGGACTTATCCTTAGATTTATCCCCACCTTTCTCTTGGGACTTAGTAGAATCTTTCTTCTGGTCACCACCCTGATTTCTAGTTTTTACTCTGGTTCTGACCCATTTGTCTGCCTTCTTTCCCAATTCTTGGGGAGAGGTCAGATCAGAGTCCACCAGATACTGGTGCAAAAGCTGGTTTTGACAATTATTAAGGATCTGCTCCCTCATAATCAAATTGTACAATCCTAAAAAGTCATGCACTTTGTTGCCATGTATCCAACCTTCCAGAGCCTTTGTAGCACAATCTACAAAATCAACCCAGTCTTGAGTCTGAGCTTTTTGGGTGTCTCTGAACTTCAACCTATACTGTTCAGTGGTTAGGCCAAACCCATCTATCAGAGCACTCTTCAAGACTGTGTAATTGTCAGCATCCTCTTCTCTTACAGTGAGGAGCTTGTCTCTACCTTTGTCAGCAAAGGAGAGCCACAAGATTGCTGCCCACTGCCTCTGGGGGACCTTCTGAACTTTACAGGCCCTCTCCAGTGCAGTTATCCATTTGTGGATGTCATCCCCACTCTGGTAGGGAGGGACAATCTTGTTTAGGTTTCTATGGTCATAAGACCTTTCCCTATCTCTAGGGATATTGCTGCCACCATGGGACTCTAGTCCCAACTTTCTTCTCTCTCTAAGGAGATCTAGGGATTCCCTATCTAAAGCCAATTGCTTTTTCCTGATCTCTAGTTGAGTTTCCTCATACTGGACCAGTCTCTTTCTTCTCTCATGAGAGGATTCCCTCCTGTGAGAAGAAACAGAGCTCCCTATTGAGGTGCCAGAGTGGTTAGACTCCTGAGAAGGAGACCTAGACTTTCTGAGCACACTCATAATCCTTCCTGGGGGACAAAGGTGTGGTTCTCTATATCCTCATCTTCATCTTCCCCAGAAGGGATTGGGTTTTCCAGGTCAGGGTCATTGTCACCCTCCTGGTCAGTTTCAGAGGGGGCTGGGGGTAGTAGTACCCCTGGCCCCTTCCTCATCGGCTGGCCCACCCTCTGCTCCTACCCCTTCAGTCTCTGAGGACTTACTAAGATCATAAGCCACCAACAACTCCTGGAGGTGTTGGGTGGTGGGACTTTGGCCTGTCCTTAATTTCCTCACGTTACACAAAGCTCTCAGTTCCAAGAATGGGAGTGTGTCATACTTGGAGGGGGAAGCTCAATGGCTTCCTGCAGGGCATCTTTGGATCCTGCTTTTAAAGACATTACTAGTGTGGTGTGGTGTATGCACTACCTACTCTAGTCTGGCCTACTAAACTCTCTTGAGTTGTAGAAAGGGTTGTGCTATCCCTTAACACACAACTCTAAGTTCAGTAGAACTTACTGATATTCTAAGCTTAAATTATATGTACCTTAGGTACCTTTAGTGGTTTTCAGTTGATCAATTCAATTGAGATTATCTGGTAAAACAATAGCAAGCTGGAATCCCACACGCTGCACACCAATGTGAGAAGTTGGCCTGGCATATGCTGTCCACTAATTATAGTGGGCACCTTGCACCAGTCCAAATCGACTCTTATGGTAGGTAGGTTAAA
Organism: Calotriton arnoldi; assembly: GCA_963921515.1. Classification (NCBI taxonomy): domain Eukaryota; kingdom Metazoa; phylum Chordata; class Amphibia; order Caudata; family Salamandridae; genus Calotriton; species Calotriton arnoldi. The sequence continues at coordinate 549,895 of CAWUFW010009563.1, forward strand.
GACAACCTTATTGAAAGCTATCCTAGTGGTAGCTGTGGAGAGCAGCCTTCAGGCTAAGTCTTGAAGGAATGTAAAGCAGCTTGTTTTACCAGTCTATAATCTCTTGAGTGACCAAATGAAAGAGCACCACACCAGGTATATATTCAAAATATATGTATTTATTACTAAACACACCCCTCTAGTCTCTTTATGAGGCTAGAGTTCGAAGTACATAGGTTATAAGATCTTAAATCACAGTAATAGCACAAATACACGTTTGGGCCCTAGAGGCGTACCAAACCATATACCAATAAAGTGGTATGCGAACCACGACTGAACTAGACACTAGGCCTAGAGCCTCTAGAAGTGCTTGGACCACAAGGAACCACCCAAGGTAGTGACACAGGGGACCCACGGGAGACGCGTGCAGTGTAAATACACAACCGCGATACGCCGTTAACTTCTATGGAGAAAGTCGGGATCGGGAAAATAGAGGAAAGGGACACTTAAAAGAGGACTAGGACAAAACCCTTTGAGATCTAGGACTTTGAAGAGTCTCTACCCACGGGAGCACCGGAGTACTCGTGTTACCTCACCCAGGGAAGCCGGGTGCATAGGTGCCTTTCGGGGTCGGGTTTCGTCGTCGGTTCTTATGGCGATCTGCTGCAAAGTGCTGCTGGCGATCAGGAGAAAAGTGTCCGGGTGGATCCAAGAGTGGATCGGAGTTCTGAAGAACCTGAAAGCAGAGGGGACAGAGTCTGGGTCACTAGCCAGTGACCAGGGAGGCGATGGACAGATGCCCACCGATGTCGGGTGCTTCAGGTGCGTTGATGGTCGTCTCGTTTCTGCAGCCACGAGGTCCAGGAGGCGTTGTCAGCGACCAGGAGCAGGATTCGGGCTGGTACACGATGTCTGTCGAGTGCTGCGGTGTCGGCGACCAGATTGGACCCAACAAGCCTTGGCAACGGCAAGTCTCGATGTAGCTGAAGATCGTCGATGGTGCAGACCAGCAAGGTCTGGGGAACTCACCCAGCAAGGGTAAATCAGGGCAGGCCTGGAGCAATCAGGGGAGTCCTTTGGTTTCTTTAGAAAGTCTTCTGGGGACCCACGAGCCGGCTGGCAAGGGATCGCGAAGACACCTCGGGCGGAATCACTCAACAGGGGCCCACGGTCACTCGGGACGGTGTAGGCCTCTGATCTTGGGAGGGATTCATGCTGGAGGTTGGGACCATACGTGGTCCAAAGCACAGGGTCGTAGAACGTTGTGAAGGGGTTGCACTCGACAATAGTGCACGGTACCCAGGGGTCGCGGTTCCTCGTCACTCGTGGGGTCCACTTGCCTCAGCTTCGCTGGGGACTCACGATGGCCTTGGAGAAGTCAGGAAATCCACTTCTTGGGCTGCAGGAACTTCGGACTCCGGCGGGAGCGGCGTAGTTTGCGACCGTTGTTATCGTTTTTGGTGCCTGCCAAGCAGGGGAGTCACTCCTTGACCCCAAGGGAGATTCTTCAGTCCTCTAATCGTGATGTAGAGCGTCGAAGGTCCAGGATTCAGTTTCAAAGTTTAGTCCAGGGATATCTAATCTTGCTGTGGCAAGGGTTCCCCATTTTAACTAGTAAAACAGGGAGGGACTAACTCTATGACCCCACCTATGGGAGGGTCAAGGGAGGGGTGGCTACACCCACTTCCCTTTGTCCAGTTTCGCGCCAGAGCAGGGGCAGGTAGCCCCTGAGCTGGTTTGAACTGGCATATGCACAGAGGAGCCTTTTGCTCCCCCAGTGCAGGACTTCAAAGCACTCTAAGAGTGCACCCACCCAGCCCCAATACACATTATCCTGTCTGGGGAGGTGGTCACACCTCCCTGCAACAGGAAACCTATTGTCCAGGCCTCCCCTGCCGGAGTTTCGTCCAGCAGCAGGAGGCCAGACTTGTGTCTGTGGCAGCAGCATCCATTTTGTGATGCCAGGGCTTCAGAAGGAAGTTACCGGGTCAGTCAGAGTTAACATGTCTTTCCCTCTAGAAGGGTGGAATGCTACCCCCGCCGCCAGGATTGGCGGGGGGTAGTATTCCAAGATGTTTGACACCAAACACGACATGTTTAGGTGCAGCCATTCCAAAGTTAGCATTTTACCGCGAGGATATAATGCGCTTAAGAGTATATGGTCAGGCTGCACTACAAACAGCATCAGAGATGGTCTCCGAACGCTGCAGAGGGGCCCTGCTCATGCAGGGGCACCCTCTCACATAGGAACCATGCACTCTGCCTTTAGGATTGATAAGGCCTGCCTTAGGAGTGACTTATAGGTTTATATGTGTGTATGTATTTAGTGATATAGGTAACCTATATCACAGTAAGGAGTGCATGCACCACCTTACCCAGGCTGCAGTAGCAGACCTGTGGTGTCAGTTTGGATGGCCTTCCAGGGGTGGCATAATACATGCTGCAACCCCTGGCAGGCCTCTGAGGTACCTATGCCCTTGGTACATAGTGTACCATATACTAGGGACTTATAAGGGCACTCCAGATTCCAATCAGAGATGTGCCTAAGGCACATGGAAACCTTTTTACAGAGAAAGCAGATAGACTGGGGCCCTGAATAGCAGGATCCCAGTCCAACTAAGTCATAAACCAGCAAAACACCATAAAAAAAGTGGGGGCAACCATATAGTCAGATTCCACCTTCCTACAAGCTGGACACCCCAGGATGGGTGGATGGACCTCTGCCAGCTGGAGCTGTGGCATGATGCAAGTTGCAGCGTCTCACGTCAGAGTGTCGGCATGGAAAGTCTCGGTCCTCTCTAGTTTGCTTGGGCAAAGGGAGGTATATTTATACTTGATATGTGCGTTGGAATGTTAGTATTGACGCACAGTCGGTCAGAGGAAGACGTCAGGAATGAACCCTTAGGAAATAGTGGTTCATGCATATTTAATGAGACCTTGGAGAAATCAATAATTCTGTGCTAGGGAAAATCGCAAGAGCGAAGGGTCTTTGTAAGTTAGTCACTTTTGGGCATGGGTATGACGTATGTAGAATGGACCGTCTTCTGCACCCAGAGCACACGTCAGATAAGGGACAGACTCTGTTGCTCGTTATTTGTAAAGGGAGGGCCAATGTAGGGGAAAGGTCCTGCCTGTCTCTGTGGCACGAAGGATTTGAGCCTCTGAAACAGCGCACCTATGTTAGGGCCTCAATCCAGCACATAACAGAACTGCAGAATGGAATTACAGCAAATTTGGCAAAAAAGTAGCTCTTGGTTCAGAAAGCGACCTTTTTTTAAAATGGTATGAATCCATTCAGTAGTTGCTGAGAAATTCAAAAAATTATAATATCGATAACTGAGGAGGGTTCGCGAACCCTCCCGAGCACAAGCTCAATTCTGATTGGCTGCCAACACTCCAAACCAGAATGTGTTGGCAGCCATCTTGTGACTCAGTAACCGTGTCGCAAGAAAACAGTGGAAAAAAGGTTAAAAAACAAGAAAAGGTAGCAGGGAAGAAACACCCTCACCCCCTAGGCATGCTCAGGGGGTCCCACAAGGACCCCCAGGGCCAAAAAACCCATTTATTTTAAAAAGAAATCGGCCGAATTCACGCTGGGTGCGAAAATCCGGCTGAGAAAAACAAAAAAAAACAAAGCACGGGCTCCCGCGCTTTGTTTTGTATAAGCCACCGGGTGGGCCAGGTCCCGGGGGCAATGCGCAGTTAGTAAGCTAGGGCCCGTGGGGGCCCCTCAGCCCCGGGGACTGTCACCTCCCCAGGGCTTTATTCATTATGTGCGGGGGGCACACAGCCCCCCCTGCAGCCCCTGGAACACCACCTACCTGGGGCTTCTATAAAATGTGTGGGGTGGCTCCTGCCCCAGGGACTGCCACCTCCCCGGGGCATTCATCAATATGGGTGGGGGGCCTCGCAGGCCCCCCCAAGCCCCGGGGACCGCCACCTCCCCCGGGCTTAAATTAAAATAAAAAAGTGTGTGGGGGACTTCTGCCCCCACACTGCCCCGGGCACAACCACCTCCGCACTAATTATTTAAACATGGGTGTCTGTTGCGGACCCCTGGGCCCTGGGGGCCACTACCTCCATGGGGCTTTAAAAATGCTGGGAAGGGGGCCGCACGGCCCCCCTCCTGGAGTCCTCTATGGCCCTGAGGACCGTGGCGGCCCCATGGTCGGCTCCTGCAATGTCCCGAGGTGCCCACTCCCGGGAAATTGCTGTATGCTATGGCAGGGCGGGAGCACAGCTCCCGCCCTCTCATAGCAAACTCCTGCTTTACTTCGTTGAAGCGAGAGCAGGAAACCTGCAGGAGGTGAGGAGCCGGAAGGGACTGTGAGGGCATTGGGGCTCCCCCCACGGTCCCCATCAAGGAGGCCAGGCCCCGGAGAATGGGGTCCCTGGGGCCAGAACTGGCCCAGGGAGGGGGACCATGCAGCCTCCCTCCATAATAAAAAAATAAATAAATTAAGAAAGAGGCAATGCCCCGGGGGATGGGGTCCCCCGGGCAGATCAATGCCTCAGGAGGGGTGCCACGCAGCCCCCTCCATTAAAAATAAAAAAAAGTATTTGTGGTCGTGCCCCGGGTGATGAGGTCCCGGGGCCAAAATTGGCCTCAGGAGGGGGGTGGCGCGGCCCCCTTCCCGCATTTGTTTTTTAAATGTGGCACACCCTGAGGGATGGGGTCCCCAGGGCCCCAAAAAGATTGAAAGCTGGCATCTCGCCAGAGGCCCCGCCCTTTCCCTGCAGCACTCTGCAAACGCGCCGCCTGGTGCGTTCTAAGTTGGGGAATTAAGTCCCCTTGAATACTGAGGGTCCCTGGGGGCCAACTAGCCCACCAGGTACCTCCAGTAAGCTCCACACAGCTGGATTGCAGAGAGGTGGTCTGAGGCCATGCATCTTTTTACACCACTCTCCAAACAAGCCTCTTGGCGCACTGCTGGTGGGGCGATAAGGTCATCTTGTATCCTGAGGAGCTCAGGACACAAGTGGACTTCATCCCACGAGCAGAAGTGCACAGGAGCCGCGTTTGCAGAGTGGTGTAAAAAGGTGGCATGGCCTTAGACCACTCCCTGCAATCCAGCTGTGTGGTGCTTACTGGAGGTACTGGTGGGCTAGTTGGCCCCCAGGGACCCTCATAATAAAAGGGGACTTCATCCCCCAACCAAGAGTGCGCCAGGAGGTGCGTTTGCAGAGTGGTGGAGAAAGGGGGCGTGGCCTCTATCCACCTCTCAGCAATCCCACTTTGTGGGGCTTACTGGAGGTAAGAGGTAGGCTAGTTGGCCCCTAATGACCCCCAGCAGTGAAGGGGACTTCAATCCCCATCCAAGAGCATGCCAGGGAGCGCGTTTGCAGAGTGGTGAGCACAGAGGGTGTGGCCTGTTATGGGAATTTAGCAATCCTGCTGTATGGTACTTACTGGAGGTAATAGGAGGGGTAGTTGGCCCCCAAGGATGTCCTTGGGGGCCAACTACCCCTCTTGTAACCTCCAGTAAGTCCCACACAGTAGGATTGCTAAGACGTCTTCAGGGGCCATGCCCCCTTTCTCCACCACTCTGCAAACACGCCACCTGGCAGACTACAGGATGGGGATGAAGTCCACTTTACTCCTGGTACCTCCTGTAAGTGATATGCAGTGGTATTCCTGAGCGCTGGTCGGAGGCCCAGCACCCTTTCTCTACCACCCTGTAAACATGACTACTAGTTAAAGAAGCATGTTTCTGCACCTCTGACTTAGAGGTAGTTTTAATATCCCTGCCATATTATGTACTAGGGCCTTACAGGGGAGGTCATGCCAATCACAGGGGTACTCCAACCCATAGTGTACCCTAGTGTATGTAGGTGTTTTCACTGTATTCCAAGTGCTTTTAGCATAGCACTGGCTCTTGGCCGGGTTAGTCAAAGTCAGTTACCACCAGTACATGTCAGCAAAAAGTTGGGGACACAGGATGACTTGACAACAAGGCCTCTTTCTGCACCTCTGTTGGTTCTTTCTGCATATCTTTAGTTTCTATCTGCACCTTTCTTGGTCTTTCTGGACTTCTGTTGCCTCTTTCTGCATTTCTCTTGTTTCTTTCTGCGCCTTTCTTCCTCTTTCTGCACATGTCCTTCCTCTGTAGGCATAGTTAGAAATTAGCATTTAAAAAACCTTTGAAATTCACTTAAAAAAACATAGGTTTCAGGGACGTTATAGTTAGAAATTAGCATTAAAAAACCCATGGAAATTCACTGAAAAAAACACAGGTTTCAGGGACATTATAGTTAGTTGGACATTTCACTCATACAAAACCAGAGAAATTCGGCCGTTATAGTTAGTTGAACTAAGTATAACTCGCGCCCCCGCAATGCACTGCTGATGACATCACATATTATATCACTCATGACATGGTCAGTGACATCACTGATGACATTACTGATGACATCTCAAATGACATCACTGATGACATCATCCACGTGATCCTCTGATGCACCTCCTCACAGCCTAATGTAACCTTTGATACACCCACTCTAAAATACAGACTGCCATTCTCGAAACCATAGACACACCAATACCAGTTACTACATACTAGATTCCTAGGTCTACAAACACATCCACTCACTCACCCATACAGTCACTTATACATGCAGTCACTCATCAATACAGCCACTATCACATGCACTCATACACCTATACAGACACTCACACACCGGCACTCACCCATAGTGTTACTTACACAGCTAGTTAGTCATGCAAAGAATCAATCAAACTCCCATTTACTCACCTATACAGTTATACACACACCCCATCACTTATTCATACAGATACTAACACATACTTACTCTCTTATACAATCACTGACACAAGCACAGACTCATCCACACAGCCACTCTCACAGTCACTCACTCTCACATATAGTGATTTATATACTCCAACACTCACATATACTTCTTTTCACATATGTAGTTACTCACACATGTACCACTGAGACATCCATTCACTCACCAACACAGCCATACACATACTCACCCACCCATACAGCCCCTCACTGATGCACTCTTGAACCCATACACCCAGTGAATCACCCAATCACACATCCATGCAGTGAGTCACATACACCCCACCCACCCACACAGACACTCAGGCACCCATACAGATACTCAGACAAGCAATCAATAACCCATATAGACACTCATGTAGCTACTCACCAACCCATGCAACCACTTACATACCAATAGACAGACTGATACATATATTCACACAGTTTAGTCACTAACCCATGCATTCAGTAAGACACGTTTAATCACTCACTTATACAATCAGTCACACACCTACTAAATCATCCATTCAGACAGTCATACACCCACTCATTCTTCAATACACCTTGGCCTATATATATATAAAACATATTCAAACTTTACAGAAACACACAGTCACTGGATGTTGTCATCAGTTATGCCATTTGAGATGTCATCAGTGATGTCATCAGTGATGTCACTGACCATGTCATAAGTGATGTAATATGTGATGTCATCAGCAGTGCATTGCAGGGGCGGGAGTTATACTTAGCTTAACTAACTATAACAGCCGAATTTCTCTGGTTTTGTAAGAGTGAAATGTCCAAATAACTATAACGTCCCTGAAACCTGTGGTTTTTTCAGTGAATTTCTAAGGTTTTTTAAATGTTAATTACTAACTATAAAGTTCCTGAAACCTATGTTTTTTTCAGTGAATTTCAAAGGTTTTTTAAATGTTAATATCTAACTATAACGTCCCTGAAACCTGTGTTTTTTTCAGTTAAAAAAAAAAAATATATATATATATATTATATATATATACATTTATTTGTAATTTTTTATATATTTATAACATTTTAAAATAAAGTAAAATTATGAGTTTATTAATTGTCTTAAAGTAAATATACACTTACATATATTACATTTGATATATGTATGTTTAATTTTTTTAATTAAATGTATTTATTATATTGGTTAAAATGTACATTAGATCTAAATATCTTTTTAAAGTTAATTTTATTATTTAATTTATTTAACATTAATATATATTATCTACTGGCGGTCGGACCTATTATCCATAGGAAATTCATAACATTCTATTCCCAATAACTTTGGCGTCGTTTGATGAATCATCGCAAAATTGTCAAAACTAGTGGGCCGCTCCGGTCCGCTCCTGTCTTGAAAGTTTCGGGGTGATTCATCAAGCGGGGGCCGAGAAAAAAGGGGGGTCCCAAAACGTGTTTTCTCCATGTTAATTCCCATAGGAAATTTTAGCCACGGCTACAGCTCGAACTGCTGAACGGAATTACACCAAATTTTGCAAAAAGGTAGCGCTTGGTTCAGAAAGCGACTTTTTTTTAAATGGTGTAAATACGTTCAGTAGTTGTGGAGAAATTCAAAAAATAAGAGTGAAAAAATCAATTTCCCATAGGAAACTTTATGCAAGGCTACAGCAAAAACTGCTAAACGGAATTACACCAAATTTGGCAAAAAGGTAGTGCTTGGTTCAGAAAGCACCCTTTTTAAAAATGCTGTAAATCCGTTCAGTAGTTGCTGAGAAAATCCAAAATAAAAGTTTCGATATCTATGGCCGCGGTGGATCCGCGCACCCTCCCGATCACGAGCTGCATGCTAATTGGCTGTCAACACTCCAAACCAGGAAGTGTTGGCAGCCATCTTGTTCCTCGGTAGAACCGAGGAACAAGAAAGCAGTAAAACAACTGCGTTTTTTTAAAAATCGGCAAAAAACGCGCTGGGTGCGTGGATCCTGCCGATAATTAAAAAAATGAAGCGCGGACTCCCGCGCTTCTTTGTTATTTGGCCCCGGGTGGGCCAAGTCCCGGGGGCATGCGGGGGTTAATAAAAATGGTTTGGGAGGCCTCTAAGGCCCCCAAGCCCCGGCGACCGCCACCCCCCGGGGCTTTGAATTTTAAATTGTGCGGGAGGGCACTGGGCCCTCCCGCAGCCCCGGGGACCGCCACCACCCAGGGCTTCTTTTTAAAAAAATTAAATTACCTGTGTGGGGGGCTCGAGCCCCCCCACACGCCCCGGGGACTGCCACCTCCCTGGGGCACTAATTAAACAAATGAGGGGTTCCGTTTCGGACCCCCAAAGCCCCGGGGACCACCACCTCCACAGGGCTTTCACGATGTTGGGAGGGGGGCCGCGTGGCCCCCCTCCTGGAGCCCTTGATGGCCCTGGGGACCGCCATCCCCCAGGGCCAGCTCCTGCAGTGTCCCGGGGTGCCTACCCCCAGGACACTGCTGTTTGGTTTGACAGGACGGGAGCCTCGCGGCTCCCGTCCTGTCATAGCAAACTGCTTTGAATTTTGGAAGAGAGAGCAGGAAACCTGCTCTCTCTTCCAAAATTCAAAGCAGATTGCTTTTCCACATGGGGAGCTGCATGTTAGCAGCTCCCTATGTGGAAAAGCAATGCTGGCTCCCGCAGGACGCGGGGAGCCGGCGGGACCGTGGGGGAGTTGGGGTCCCCCCACGGTCCCCAAAGGATAGGGCCAGCCCGGGGGATGGGGTCCCCGGGGCAAGTAGTGGCCCGGGAGGGGGGCCACGCAGCCCCCCTCCCCCCCCAAAAATAATAATAAAAAAAAAAAAATAAAGGCCTGCCCCGGGGATGGGGTCCCCGGGGCAAAGGAGGCCTGAGGAGGGGGCCACGCAGCCCCACTCCTTAAAAAATCATAAAAGTGTGGCCATGCCCCGGGGGATGGGGTCCCCGGGGCCGGAATCGGCCACGGGAGGGGGGCCACGCGGCCCCCTTCCCATTTTGTTTTGAAAAAAAAGAAAAAAGGGGTAAAGCCCTGGGGGATGGGGTCCCCAGGGCCCAAAAAAAGGAAAAAGGAAGGGGGGCCACACAGCTCCCCTTCGGGGGAAAAAAAATAATACAAAAATAAAAAAACGATTGTGCCGCAGGCCCCGCCCCCTTCTTTTACCACTCTGCAAACGCACCCCCTGGCGCGTTTGAGGAGGGGGAACACATTCCCATTGAATACTGGGGGTCCCTGGGGGCCAACTAGCCCACCAGGAACCTCCAGTATGCGCTAGGAGCTGCATTGCAGAGAGGTGTACAGAGGCCACGCCCCTTTTACACCTCTCAGCAACGCAGCTCTGTGGCACTTTTTGGAGGTACATGGTGGGCTAGTTGGACTCCAGGGACCCTCAGGATTCAAGGGGACTTAATCCACCAACTTAAAACGCACCACGGGCGCATTTGCACAGTGGTGAAGGGAGGGGCGGGGCTTCAGGTGACATGTGTGCAAACAGGCCCCATGGCGCGTTTTAAGATGGGGAATTAAATCCCCTTCAATCCTGAGGGTCCCTGGGGCCAACTAGCCCACCAGGTACGTCCAGTAAGCGCCACGGAGCTGCGTTGCAGAGTGTTGTAAAAGGGGCGTGGCCTCTGAACACCTCTCTACAACACAGCTCTCTGGCGCATACTGGAGGTATCTGGTGGGATAGTTGGCCCCTAGGGACCCTCGGGATTGAGGAGGAATTAATTCTCCAACTTAAAACGCGCCACAGGGCGTGTTTGCAGACATGTCACCTCAGGCCCCACCCCTTCCTTCACCATTGTGCAAATATTCCTCTAAAATCAGCCGAACTACGAATTCCGATTTACTCACCTGTTATCAGGAGAGACCTCAGTGCTGCATCTTTGAGCCCAGTACTGATCCTGAAAAGTAATTTTAACCGTACTTACCAGTAACTTGAATTTCCTTCCATAGGCTAACATTGACTGGTTTCACTTGGAAATTCTTCTAAGTGTGGAGTTTTGGAACTTTATAATATTCCTCTAAAATCAGCCGAACTACGAATTCCAATTTACTCACCAGTTATCAGGAGAGACCTCAGTGCTGCATCTTTGAGCCCAGTACTGATCCTGAAAAGTAATTTTAACCGTACTTACCAGTAACTTGAATTTCCTTCCATAGGATATCATTGCCTGCTTTTTGCTGAAAAAGTTTCTGTCGATTTTTGAAACATACAAATATTCTTCTAAAATCAGCCGAACTACGAATTCCGATTTACTCACCTGTTATCAGGAGAGACCTCAGTGCTGCATCTTTGAGCCCAGTACAGATCCTGAAAAGTAATTCTAACCGTACTTACCAGTAACTTGAATTTCCTTCCATAGGCTAACATTGACTGGTTTCACTTGGAAATTCTTTTAAGTGTGGAGTTTTGGAACTTTATAATATTCCTCTAAAATCAGCCGAACTACGAATTCCGATTTACTCACCTGTTATCAGGAGAGAACCCAGTGCTGCATCTTTTAGCCCAGCACTGACCCTGAAAAGTAATTCTAACCGTACTTACCAGTAACTTGTATTTCCTTCCATAGGAATCCATTGTCTGGTTTATCAGCAGAAAATTTTCAGTGTCGATTTTCACAAACTACAAATATTCCTTAAAAATCGCCTGTATGACTTAAACGCATTCTTTCAACTGTTTACAGGAGATGCACCAGTGCTGGATCCAGGATCCACCACTGAGTAAGAAAAAGTAACGATAACACTACTTACCTGCTAAGTGAATTTCCTCCCATAGGATAACATTGGTGATTCTATGTGAAGAAGTTTCTAAGTGTCAACTTTTAAAATACAATAATATTCCTTAAACCGTTGCGTGCTTGCGTCGGCCATTGGCCGACGCGAGCACGCCCTCCCCAGTGAGGCCAACGGCCAACGGCCGACGCGGCCCCGCCCACTGCGCGGAACCTCCGCACCGCGGCGGCAAGCCGCGGTAAAGGGGTTAAAAATCCCTACAGTAAACAAAACGCTTTTACTCAACTGTTTAGAGGAGATGTCCCAGGACTGGATCTAGGATCCAGTCCTGTGGTTAGAAAAGTAATCCATAAAGTAACTAATTGCATTTAACTAGAAATTCACATTAAGCTCAATGTTGTATTGTGTTTGAAATTGTGTTGCCCATTGCAACAACTGTAACTACTGTACTTAAAAGTCTATTGCCTATTTGCAAAGTATTTAAACTAAAGTAATTCATTCTGAGAAAGTATATTTTGTAATGTAATGTATAATGTAATTACAATGTAATTTAAAAAATAAAATATCTAAAAATAAATAGTTTAAAAAAATGTTGTAAATCAGTATCAAAAAATAAATATAACAATTAATACATTTAAAAATTGTCATTTACAAAACCTTTGAAATTCACTGAAAAAAACCATAGGTTTCAGACATGTTATAGTTAGGAATTAGCATTTAAAAAACCTTTGAAATTCACTGAAAAAACCATTGGTTTCAGGCACTTTATAGTTAGAAATTAGCATTTAAAAAACCTTACAAATTCACTGAAAAAACCATAGGTTTTAGGGACAGTTATAGTTAGTTGGACATTGCACTCGTACAAAACCCGTGAAATTCCCCCGCTATAGTTAGTTCAGCTAACTATAACTCGCGCCCCCTCAATGCACTGCTGATGACGTCACATATTACATCACTCATGACATGGTCAGTGACATCACTGATGACATCACTCATGACATCTCAAATGACATCACTGATGACATCATCCACGTGATAATCTGATGCACCTCCTCACACCCTAATATAACCTTTGATACACCCACTCTAAATTACAGACTGCCATTCGCAAAACCATAGACACTCCAACACTAATAACTACATACCCACTCACTGATTCTTAGGTCTACACACACATCCACTCACTCAACCGGAACAGTCACTCATACTTACGGTCACTCAGTACAGGACTATCATATGCACTCATACTCCTATATAGACACTCAAACACCGCCACTCATCCATAGAGGCACTCACACACCTAGTCAGTCATGCAAATAATTAAACACACTGCCATTTACTCACCTATACAGTTATACATACACCAGCTCACTTACTCATACAAATACTAGCACATTCTTACGCTCTTATACAATCACTGATACAAGCACACACTCATCCATACAGTCACTAACACAATCACACACTCTCGCTTATAGCTATTTATATACTCCAACACACATATATACTGCCTTTCACATATGTAGTTACTCACACATGTACCACTGGGACATACATTCACTCACTCACACACTCTTACACACACTTACCCACCCATACAGTCTATCACAGATGCACTCTTGAAACCATACACCCAGTGAATCCCCCATTCACACATCTATGCACAGAGTCGCACACACCCCACCCACACAAACACTCCGGCACCCATACAGATACTCAGACAACCAATCAATAACTCATATAGACACTCATGTAGCTATTCACAAACCCATGCAGCCACTTACACAGCAACAGACAGACGTATACAGACATTTACCCAGTTTAGTCACTAACCCATGCATTCAGTAAGAAACGTTTAATCACTCACTTATAGAGTTAGTCACGCACCTACTAAATCATCCATACAGACACTTATACACCCACTCATTCTTCAATACGCCTTTCCATATATATATTAAAAATATTTAAACTTTACAGAAACACACAGTCACTAGATGATGTCATCAGTGATGTCATTTGAGATGTCATGAGTGATGTCATCAGTGATGTCACTGACCATGTCATGAGTGATGTAATATGTGACATCATCAGCAGTGCATTGCGGGGGCGCAAGTTATAGTTAGCTGAACTAACTATAACGGGGGAATTTCACGGGTTTTGTACGAGTGCAATGTCCAACTAACTATAACTGTCCCTAAAACCTATGGTTTTTTCAGTGAATTTGTAAGGTTTTTAAATGCTAATTTCTAACTATAACGTGTCTGAAACCTATGGTTTTTTCAGTGAATATATATATATATATTCACTGAAAAAACCATAGGTTTCAGGGGCGTTATAGTTAGTTGGACATTTCACTCGTACAAAACCATAGAAATTCCCCCGTTATAGTTAGTTCAGCTAACTATAACTCGCACGCCCGCAATGCACTGCTGATGACGTCACATATTACATCACTCATGACATGGTCAGTGACATCACTTATGACATCACTGATGACATCTCAAATGACATCACTGATGACATCCCTGATGACATCATCCTTGTGATAGAGTGGCAGACCTCCTCTCACCCTAATATAACCTTTGATACACACACTCAAAAATACAAACTAACATTTTCAAAACAGTGGACATACCAATACCATTTACAACACACCTATTTAGTAATTCCAAGATCTACACACACATCCACTCATTCACCAACAGTCCCTATACAGTCACTCATACATGTACTCACTCATCATATGTACTCATACACCTATACATCTTGTTACACACCGCCACTCATCCATAGTTACTCACACACATAGTCACACATGCAAACAAAGTATCAAACATCCATTTACTTGCATATACAGTTATACACACTACCACACTTACTTCTACAGTAACTTACACATACTTACTCTCTTAAACAATCACTTATAGAAACACCTACTTATTTGTACAGGAATTCTTCCAATCTCTCACTCTCACATATACTCACTTATATACACCAATACTCACATATACTAGTTTAAAACATATGTAGTTACTCATAAAGACACTATTGAGACAGTCATTCACTCACTAACACACCCATACACATACTCATCCACATATACAGTCCTGCACACATGCTGTCTTCAACACATACAAACAGTGAGTCACTCATTCATGCATCTATGCACTAAGTAATACCCCCACCAAACCATACAGACACTCAGACACTCATACTGATACTCAAAAACCAACTAATAACCCATATAGACACTCATGTAGCTACTCACCAACCCATGTAGCCACTTATACACAAAGTGAGAGACTGATACAGATATTTTCATATTTATAGGTTACTCACTAACCCATGTATTCACTAAGATACACTTAGTCAGTTATACAATCAATTTTACAAAAAAAAATCATCCATTTAGACACTTATATACCCATTTATTCTTCCATCGACCTTGAGATATACATATATAAAACATATTTAATTTTCAGAAAAACACACATTCACTGGATGATGTCATCAGTGATGTCATCAGTGATGTCATTTGAGATGTCATCAGTGATTTCATCAGTGATGTCACTGACCATGTCATGAGTGATGTAATATGTGACGTCATCAGTAGTGCATTGCGGGCGCGCGAGTTATAGTTAGCTGAACTAACTATAACGGGGAATTTCTATGGTTTTGTACGAGTGAAATGTCCAACTAACTATAACGCCCCTGAAACCTATGTTTTTTCAGTGAATTTCTAAGGTTTTTTAAATGCTAATTTCTAACTATAACGTGCCTGAAACCTATGGTTTTTTCAGTGAATTTCTAAAGTTTTTAAATGCTAATTTCTAACTATAACGTGCCTGAAACCTATGGTTTTTTCAGTGAATATATATATATTTATTATACTATGTATACATGTGAAAATGTCTCGGTCCCCTGTTTGCCTCGGTGGCACGGAAAAATGGGTGGAACTGACGTCAGCACGCCGACGAGGTCCTCTTATGGCTCCGATGACGTCATACGGTGTCGCGAGCAGAGCCGTGCTATTATGACGTCCTCGTTGACGTGGGAGAGCTAGGAAAGAATTTCCGTGGAATGCTGGTGCAGGGGATATTCACCTAAGTGTTCAGGCTAGTCCTTTGGGAGCAACTGTTTATGTTGCCACTCCAGAAACTGAAACCAGTGATCCGAGGGCATAGACCCTGCAGATGGCACACGAGGTGGGGTGCCCAGTCGTGTGCAGAGGTGGGGTGCCCAGTCGTGAGCACCGGCGGGGCAGCAAAGTGACAAGCACCACAACCCACAAAAAAGGTAATGAGGGCACTGAATAACACAGGATCTTCTCTTTGTATCTGGCAGGAACAACGAAGTTAAAATGCCCTAGTATCAAAATGTAGAATTAGTGCTACAATGGTCTTCAAGAGGACCTGCGATGCCGCTTCTGCCTCCCGTACCCTGGAGGTGGCACAAGGGTCTCACGGTCATACTGCGGTGGGACGCACACTCGTTGACCTCTCAAGGCACTGCTCCACACTTCAGGGAGGACGCTTTCCATTAGCTATGTTTTCTGATGACATGTCGCGCTGGCCCCGTCCAACAACAGAACTCCTTTAGATCCAAACAGACTCTTCCACTCTCTCACCGGAAGTGAAACCAGGCCACGCGGACACTTTCACAAAACAACAGCCGGGAATGCACTTTTCGGTAAAAAAAACACATTCCTTCCTCCTAATTAATCAAATAAACATCTCACTGAAGAACAGGGGCCAGCTTCGATCGGTAAACAGCCGTTTCAATGACTTTTTTACTTTGCGATACCATTACAACGCATGCATTACCACGTGTGCGTTGTACATCACGAAGTCATTACTACGCATTTTTTTAGAATGCATGGTCATTTACCACGCATGCCTTTACAATGAATGTTGTTGTAAAGGTATGTATGGTAAATGACCATGCGTTCTAAAAAACATGTAGACGATCCATGTCGTTGTAAGGAAACAGAGGCTGTTCCGTTTCCTCACAACGACGTGCACCGCCCCTCACAGACGACGTGAAGCAGGAACCACGAGGAGTGGGGAACCACGAGGAGTGAGAGGTAAGGGTATTGGGCATGGGGTGGGGGTTTCTTTTCTAGGGTTTAGGGTAGTGCAGTGGTGTTTGGGTTGTGTAGGGGGTCATGCTGGGGGTAGTGTTTTAGGGTTTAGGGTAGTGCAGTGGTGTTTGGGTAGTGTAGGGGGTCGTGCTGGGGTAGTGTTTTAGGGTTTAGGGTAGTGCAGTGGTGTTTGGGTAGTGTAGGGGGTCGTGCTGGGGGTAGTGTTTTAGGGTTTAGGGTAGTGCAATGGTGTATGGGTAGTGTAGGGTGTCGTGCTGGGGTAGTGTTTTAGGGTTTAGGGTAGTGCAGTGGTGTTTGAGTAGTGTAGGGGATCATGCTGGTGGTAGTGTTTTAGGGTTTAGGGTAGTGCAGTGGTGTTTGTGTAGTGTAGGGGGTCATGCTGGGGGTAGTGTTTTATGGTTTAGGGTAGTGCAGTGGTGTTTGGGTAGTGTAGGGGGTCGTGCTGGGGGTAGATTTAGGGTTTAGGGTAGTGCAGTGGTGTTTGGGTAGTGTAGGGAGTCGTGCTGGGGGTAGTGTTTTAGGGTAGTGCAGTGGTGTTTGTGTAGTGTAGGGGGTTGTGCTGGGGGTAGTGTTTTAGGGTTTATGTTAGTGCAGTGGTGTTTGGGTAGTGTAGGGGGTAGTGCTGGGGTAGTGCTTTAGGGTTTAGGGTAGTGCAGTGGTGTATGTGTAGTATAGTGGTTGTGCTGGGGGTAGTGTTTTAGGGTTTAGGGTAGTGCAGTGGTGTTTGGGTAGTGTAGGGGTTCATGCTGGGGGTAGTGTTTTAGGGTTTAGGGTATGGCAGTGGTGTTTGGGTAGTGTAGGGGGTTGTGCAGCGGGTTAATTTAGGGTTTAGGGTAGTGCAGTGGTGTTTGTGTTGTGAGGGGGTCGTGCTGGGGGTAGTGTTTTAGGGTTTAGAGTAATGCAGTGGTGTTTGTATAGTGTAGGGGGTTTAGGGTAGTGCAGTGGTGTTTGTGTAGTGTAGGGGGTCATGCTGGGGGTAGTGTTTTAGGGTTTAGGGTAGTGCAGTGGTGTTTGTGTAGTGTAGGGGTAGTGTTTTAGGGTTTAGGGTAGTGCAGTGGTGTTAGTGTAGTGTAGGGGGTCATGCTGTGGGTAGTGTTTTAGGGTTTAGGGTAGTGCAGTTGTGTTTGGGTAGTGTAGGGGGCCGTGTTTTAGGGAATAGGGTAGTGCAGTGGTATTTGGGTAGTGTAGGGGGTCATGCTGGGGTTAGTGTTTTAGGGTTTAGGGTAGTGCAGTGGTGTTTGGGTAGTGTAGGGGGTCGTGCTGGGGATGTGTTTTAGGGTTTAGGGTAGTGCAGTGGTGTTTGTGTAGTGTGGGAGGTCATGCTGAGGGTAGATTTAGGGTTTAGTGTAGTGCAGTGGTGTTTGGGTAGTGTAGGGAGTCATGCTGTGGGTAGTGTTTTAGGGTTTAGGGTAGTCCAGTGGTGTTTGTGTAGTGTAGGGAGTCGTGCTGGGGGTAGTGTTTTAGGGTTTAGGGTAGTGCAGTGGTGTTTGGGTAGTGTAGGGAGTCGTGCTGGGGGTAGTGTTTTAGGGTTTAGGGTAGTGCAGTGGTGTTTGTGTAGTGTAGGGGGTCATGCTGGGGGTAGTGTTTTAGGGTTTAGGGTAGTGCAATGGTGTTTGGGTAGTGTAGGGGGTAGTGCTGGGGTAGTGTTTTGGGTTTACGGTAGTGCAGTGGTGTTTGTGTAGTGTAGGGGGTCATGCTGGGGGTAGTGTTTTAGGGTTTAGGGTAGTGCAGGGGTGTTTGTGTAGTGTAGGGGGTAGTGTTTTAGGGTTTAGGGTAGTGCAGTGGTGTTTGTGTACTGAAGGGGTTCGTGCTGGGTTCTAGTGTTTTAGGGTTTAGGGTAGTGCAGTGGTGTTTGTGTAGTGTAGGGGGTCGTGTTTTAGGGTTTAGGGTCGTACAGTGGTGTTTGAGTAGTGTAGGGGGTCGTGCTGGGGGTCGTGTTTTTAGTTTAGGGTAGTGCAGTTGTGTTTGGGTAGTGAAGGGGGTCGTGCTGGGGGTAGTGTTTTAGGGTTTAGGGTAGTGCAGTTGTGTTTAAGTAGTGAAAGGGGTCGTGCTGGGGGTAGTGTTTTAGGGTTTAGGGTAGTGCAGTGGTGTTTGTGTAGTGTAGGGGGTCATGCTGGGGGTATATTTAGTGTTTAGGGTAGTGCAGTGGTGTTTGTGTAGTGAAGGGGTCGTGCTGGGGGTAGTGTTTTAGGGTTTAGGGTAGTGCAGTGGTTTTTGTGTAGTGTAGGGGGTTGTGCTGTGGGTAGATTTGGGGTTTAGGGTAGTGCAGTGGTGTTTGGGTAGTGTAGGGAGTCGTGCTGGTGGTAGTGTTTTAGGGTTTAGGGTAGTGCAGTTATGTTTGGGTAGTGTAGGGTGTCGTGCTGGGGGTAGTGTTTTAGGGTTTAGGGTAATGCAGTGGTGTTTGGGTAGTGGATGGGGTAGTGTTTTAGGGTTTAGAGTAGTGCGCCCAACCAGCCACAATATCCGTGGACAAAGGGGATCCTGACTCTTTGGAACGCTCCGTCAATTGAATAATTTGCGTCAAGGGCCCTACCACGTACAAGACCTATCAATTCCTTTCTTGGGATCCCTCATATACTTGGAGAAAAAGGTACATAGTTTCTCATCAATTTCAGGCGTGTGTGCCACCTTTCCCTTCAGTGAGGGCCTGGGGCATTCTCCCCTCATCCTATTCCTGACCTCCCTTTCAAGGGGTTGATGGATTTTCCCCACCACATACTCTGCCACTTTGGCGTCAGGTGTCCACTCCGCTGACCTAGGATGGTAAATTTGGGTAGGCTCGAACATGTCCGAGTGGACCCCATCCCCAACTGAGAGGAGTGGGACTCTGGACGCCAGGGACGCCCCGAGTCCTTATCCTCATCGGAGGAGAAATCATCCTCCGATACACCCTCTCCCTCTAAGGGAAACCGCCGTCGGGGTCTACAATAGTGGTGACAGTGTCGCAATTTTCTCCGGGCCCCTCCTCCTCCCGGCAGGGTGCATGTTTTAGCGTTCGCGCACTCTTGAGGAACGTCTTCGTAAGTTTATCAAATCCTTCCAAGTGCCCCGCGTTATGCTTAACGGGCCTTTTATTCCCCATCTGGGAGCTACTGGGACCGGCCACCACCAGATCTGGGTCACTGAACACCCCAGGGATGTTTTTCACCAGCTTATCAACCTGATCCCTAAGAGGAGCCAGCGCCCTAGAAATAGCCAGAGAGAGGGCTTGGTCCACTGCTGGAGGGAGAAGTTGGGGGGGCCATTCCTCCTCCACTTCCTGGTAGGAGGAGTAAAAATGGTCTTCTGGAGAAGACATGATAGCAGAGGGTGTGAGCACAGAACAAATGCCCTTAAAATCCTTAAGGCAGCCCCCTCGCCGGTGCTCCAACAGCTGGGCTTTCCCCGAAGCTGTTATAAGAATAGACTGAGGCGCAATACCAATTACCACCACCAGGCGGCGCAGGTCACTAACATGGCCGTGTGGGGAAATCACCGCGTAGCGGTGTCAAAATTAGGCGAGGGTTGGTCGGGAATCAAGCGGACACTAAAGGAGTGACCGGATTCCCAAACGTGCGTAAAGACCAGCGGGAGCGCTCGGCGGAGCTGCCTCGCTCGGACCAGACGCGCCTGACAGGATCTCACCACGCGCAGAGCACACAGCGGGAGAAACTGCGAGGGGGAGAACGCGCTCGGGCAAGAGCCTGCTGCGCAGGGAATATGAAACAATACCAAGGCAATAATGCTAATAACGTGCACAAGAAACCGCTATACAAACAGCAACAACGTCAGATTAAGCCAAGAATGTAAGGAATGCACTTAACTGACAATCAGTGAAGAAAGAGGAAGCGGAAGGGACGTCACGATATTATATACGATGGACTGTGATATGATTGGACTATAGTTGCCTTGGAGACTACCCCTAATGGTTCATGGGTTGTGTAGTCTTTTGTTTAATGATTGTTGTGTTATGTTTTCTTTGAACTGCTATGCAAATAAAGTGAGGAAAGATATGCATAATCCTCGCCTCCATCCTGCCATAGAATTCATTAAACTTTATTTGATCTGATTTAGAAACATAGATCATAAAAGTGTACATAAAAACAGTAAATCCTCTTTCCTAATACAATACAGTGAGAATTAATTAAAACAAGTAGGTAAAAACGGGTGTTACAAAGCCCGGTTCAGAGCAACTTCAGGTTAACAGAATCGTAAAGGTCAATGTTTTGCAAGATCAATCTCATGTACTTCGTGCAAAATACGCAATAAGGGGTCCAAGTAAGATGTAACGCTCCAATACCTGACCAGTTTGCACTATATAAAACTGCAGAAAAACTAAAAATTAAAAAGTGTTTTGCACACTTCTGTCATTGGGCTATATGTGGGCTACATCTGGGTGATATTTGTGCTACATTTGGGCTCTTTTTTCTCTGGTGGCCATCTTGGGAGACTTATTTGTTATGAAGTTTCCTAATTTCGTCATTTACTGCAGTCTCCTCAGTAGGAAATGCTTTCAGTTTTTACTTTGATTCCATCAAGAAGGCATTCAGATGTGTCACATATTTGCCATAAATTCAGAATGTTAGCACTCTAGTTGTTCATTAGATCACTGTAGTAAAGCTACTGCTCACCAGGGAGTTAACTGGAAGTCTACTGCTGGTATTGAAAGTGATTGTTTCAGTTTGCATGTCAGAATGTTCTAATGAAATAGAAAAGGATTTGAGATCTCACTTAAAACATGCCCTACATTTTCTTTCTGCAGCACTAACCATAATTTCTATGGCAAAATGAACCCCCTCATTTTGTTCCTTTTTAAATTAAATGTTTTAAGTGTTACCAGTTTATTCCAATCAAGATGGCTTCAGGTGTGCCATACTTTTGTCATAAGTAAGGCTGTTAGCACTCTAGTTGTTCTTTAGAACACTCTGGGAAGCTGCAGTATTACACAAAGGCATCAACTGACAGACTGCTCCTGTTGAAATATAACAGGAAGATATTTGAGATCTCACTTAAAACATGTCCTAATTTTTCTTTCTACAGCACTAACCATAATTTCTATGGCAAAATGAACCCCCTCATTGTGTTCCTTTTAAATTAAATGTTTTAAGTGTTACCAGTTTATTCCAATCAAGATGGCTTCAGGTGTGCCATACTTTTGTCATAAGTAAGACTGTTAGCGCTCTAGTTGTTCTTTAGAACACTCTGGGAAGCTGCAGTAGAACACAAAAGCATCAACTGATGTGATGTCACTGACCATGTCATGAGTGATGTAATATGTGACGTCATCAGCAGTGCATTGCGGGGGCGCGAGTTATAGTTAGCTGAACTAACTATAACGGGGGAATTTCACGGGTTTTGTACGAGTGCAATGTCCAACTAACTATAACTGTCCCTAAAGCCTATGGTTTTTTCAGTGAATTTGTAAGGTTTTTTAAATGCTAATTTCTAACTATAACGTGCCTGAAACCTATGGTTTTTTCAGTGAATATATATATAAATTATATTTTGTACATCAATATTATTTTTTCAATATTTTTATACTTTACATTATAAAGATAGGATGTCGATATTTTTTACATCGATATTTATGTGTCGATATTTGTGTATGGGGATATTTTGGTAATCGATATTATGTCAGTGATCCGCCCCACACTGCCAGTCACCCTGTTTTATGTAGAGAAGGCTTCTGCCTGGCATCCAATCCAGATGCTAAGCTTAACATTGTGAGTGTTATAAAGAATTGTTGATTGGTCTTTGAGGCAAAGAGCCACATTGTCTCAGTCCACTCAGATCTTGTGAGAACCCAACCAGACTACTGCACCTCAGTATTTGATCTGTAAGACTTCTACCCTGATGTGCCAGTGAGCAGTGCCAGCAACACCTCGTATTCTAGAGAATTCACAGAAAATAAAGCTGCTACTTCCAGACACATGGGGCAATTGATCGTTGCCGGACCTTATCCTCGTGCCCTGAGAGATGAATCACCACTCTACACCATCTAAACACTACCATCCCACAACTCTGACTGCCAGAATTTCTTATTCCTAAAACATGTGAGGATCTGGTTCCTTGGGTGAATCTCTTCAAAAGACCTGAGCAGACCCACCCTGACCTAGACTCTCACTGCACCATCATATCAAATCTTCTGAACTTTGGTAATGGGCATATCACAACCTATTGACAACTAAAGACTTAGCTCAATTACTGTATCACAAAGATTAGAATAGCAATTAAAGTCATAGTTGAAGCTTAAAATGATATAGTTAACTTGATCTGAATGCAGTTGCCAATGGCTCATTGAAATAGTCATTTGCAAGGGCAGGAAGGTGTATTATTTTGTCAACAACAACGATTGTACGTGGTTAGTAACCTTGATTATATTAGCAATGTCAAAAAAATGTGGTCAACCCTGCACACATCACAACCGGCATTTAGAGGGAGGTGGTTGACCTGCTGGCCCATGAGGTCAGCACAGGCTCTAGTCTCTGCTCCTCTGATAAAGTGCCGCCCCTCTGGTGGGGACCTGTGATCCTTCAGAGCATCCACTGCAGTGGTGCTGCTCTGAAGGCTGAAGAGCTTGTAAGATAGATATAACAGTTTTCTTGTGTTCTAGATTATACTCCGAGAGTTAGAGTTTTTTCTCAGAAAAAAAAATGTCTGTGGTCCTGGAATTTAAAGAATCGTGTCGCTGAGTGTGGGAGTCATTAGAAAAATCCCCTGCCAAGATCACCAAGCCTGACATGGCAATCCAGGGCTGATAAATGTAGTGACCATCACTCTGCCTAGTACAGCACTGGCATCTGTTGCTGTAATCTGGTGTTCATGTGGGAGACAAGCTGTCTGGTTAGGCTCTGGTGTTGGAAACCTGCCATTGTTCCACCTCTAAATGGGGCAGGGAATCTGAGGTGCTTATTTTTGAAAGGCGTACGCTGACAGTGAGTCACTTTTCTTTCACGTTTCGGCAGCGCAAGCCTCTCAATTGTATCTATAAGGTGATGCAAAGCTACTTTGACTGGCTATGAATGGGCTCATAGATATGGAGTAAGACAAAGCAGTACAAATCACTGCCTTGCCTTACATTAGCATCAAGGAGGCATTTCATGGGCATTCCAGTGGGTTTTCTCATGCAGCACCCATGGATTCTGACGCTGCCCCTGATTTACATAATCACGTAAACCTGGGGCAGTGCGAAAACTTTGTTCCTCGTTTTTTTTTCTTTCCATGTGTGCTGCATTATGAAGCACACATGGAAAGAGGAAAACACCATGTAGGATTGTTTTTGTGCAGGAAGGTGCCCCTTCCAGCACAAAAGAAATCCTGCCTGCATGGTGCAAGGGTTCCTGCGTTGGCTCTAGGCTGCTGAAAAAGCACCAGCGCAGGGGGAAAGGACATGAATGCACCGTAATTCACAAATACGGTGCTTTCCTGCCCTTTCAATTGGTATAGGGCAGTGCAGCACCTCTAAATGGTGTTTTCTCAGAAGGCAGAAGCTCATGCACGATAAAAAAAATGTCTTGTGCGTTTTAAACTATACTCCATGAGCTAGAGTACTTTCATGAAAAACAGAAAGTCAATGGCCCTGGAATTTAAGCTCTACCGGTAGAAACCCCACATTGCTTCACCTCTAAATGGGGCAGGGAATCTGAGGGCCTCATTTACAAGCCCATTGTGCCACCAGTGCTTCACTTTTATTAACGCACCTTCAGCGCAATGGGCTTGCCCATATTTACAAGGCCACATAAAGTCACCCTGCATGAGTTTCATGGCCTTGTAAATATGGGTCTCTTTCACGCATTGCTCTGCATGAAAGGGACATTCCATGGGTATTGCTGTGGGTGTTCCCAAGCAATAGGCATGGAACTTGATGCATTCCCAGATTTTCAACATTTTGTAAAACTGGGAATACATCAGAATCCTACGCCTCCCCAGGGGAGCCGTAAGGAGGCACAATGAGGAGAAATACTATTATCTCTCCTTGTTTTTTCCTCTTACCTTTTTGCTCTTTCTCTGTGTATTGCATTCTGAAGCACGCATAGAAAGAGGAAAATGCCATTGATGATTATTTTCGTGCAGGAAGGTGCACAAAAACAATCATTGCCGCAGCACAGACAACCTTGTAAAATTATGCAAGGGTGCCTGTGCTAGCACATGGCAGCCAATTGTGCGCCGGCACAGGGAAAAGCACAGGGATGCGTCGTATTCTTGTTAATACGACAAATCTGTGCATTGAAAATTATGCAGCACGGTGCAGCTAAATGGCATGCGGCACCGTGCTGCATAATTTTCTTGTAGATGAGGCCCTGAGAGTTTAGTGTGACAGCTGAACTGTGATTTGTTTTCACAAACTTGCAATGAAGCAACAATTACTTATCTAGTTGATTATTATTGCTCTTTCACATCCATATGGTTCTCACCTTTTTTCCAAATTTGTTCCCAAATCAGACAGGAGCCATTACCTGCTTAAAGTCGGGGTGCCAATGAATGGCTCGGTCATCAATGACGAACTGTTCCTCCCCGGAAGGGCTGAGCTGGAAGCTGCCCACTTTGATCCTTGTAGCATTAGAGGGGCTGTAATAAATCCAGCTGGAGATGTCAAAGCGTGTGGGCGGATCCCCTCGATCATCGAAGTAGACTTCATCACCAGAGGAAGTTTTAAAATGAAGATCCCTCATGTAATGATGTAACTGGAAGAAGACAGAGAAATAGAACGAGGACACAGTGAATAAATAACCATACATTGCAATAATACCTACAGTAGAGTGAGTAGGTCCTGACTAAGATGCTACTGATAGACATAACATTGTTGCAATTGAGGTTGTCATTAAAGCCTGTTTGGTGGGTCAGAGGTCATAGAGGTTCCACATCAATGCACCTCGTGGTAGCTGCAATTCTCCAGGTGTAGTCATGCAGACAGAGCATGCAGTGAATGAGCTGCTGCGCTAGGTTTGAGGCACTGAATGTGCTGTTGATACAAGATGGACAGCGGTGGTAGCAACCACACCACCGTAGTTGAAGGGCATTGGATGCTTGTACTCGGCAGATGGGTGTGATTAAAGTGATAGGTGTCACAGCAGTTGGTCATGATGGCAGGCCATTAAGGCACTAACTGGAGCCATTCAGTGGGCAGTGCCAGGATACATGAGGCAGGGCTTGGTTAGAAAGAGCCATTGGCTGTGGCCATGCACTACTTGTGGAAGAGGGCAGTGTGGTAGGGCGTGGTTACAAATCGCCATTGGCTGTGGCCATGCACTACTCGTGGAAGAGGGAGGTGTGTCAGGGCTTGGTTAGGAAGAGCCAATGGCTGTGGCCATGCACTACTTGTGGAAGAGGGCAGTGTGGTAGGGCGTGGTTACAAATCGCCATTGGCTGTGGCCATGCACTACTCATGGAAGAGGGAGGTGTGTCAGGGCTTGGTTAGAAAGAGCCAATGGCTGTGGCCATGCACTACTTGTGGAAGAGGGCAGTGTGGTAGGGCGTGGTTACAAATCGCCATTGGCTGTGGCCATGCACTACTCGTGGAAGAGGGAGGTGTGTCAGGGCTTGGTTGAATTTGTTCTCTTCATGCAGAAGTCATCACAGAGATACTGAGGGCAGTGCTTGACCACAGAGTGATGGTTGAACAAATACCTGGGTAGATCTACCTCTAACCACCGAGATATTTTGACAGTGACGTCTTTATTATATATTTATTTTATTAATTTGGAGGTTTTGTGGCTCACTCTGAATTTTTAAATGAAATTCAATGATTCGAACATTAGGAATAGCGATTTCATAATTGCAATCCTAATGGTAGTACATTGGGCCCTAATTTGTGTTCAGATACTTCAAAGGACTGACAGAAAAGAAAAACATACAATTTAAGGAAGACATTGGAAGTTAATGTCCACTCAGCAGGATGAGCAGAGAAACAGCCTTCATAAAACCTGAAGCTAGTTTGGCATGTACAGTCATTTAGAGGACCTATATATGTATAAAGTGTTATATGGAAAATAGACTGAATCTGACATTCAGCGGCATATTTACTAACAATTCACACAACGCAACACGGCAAGGCACTGAGTGAATGGGAGTGATCTGCAACGCATCATATCTACGAACATATGATGCTCTTCAGCTCTCTACCTGCACTGGGGCCCTTGTAGCTGCCTAGCACAAATTCAGAAACCCTCGCAGCATGGTGCAAGGGTCCCTACCTTATAGTGACCCAACTCCAACACAAAACCTTTGTAAATGTTCCCATTACTGTTTCTAATGAGCACCATTTCTAACCTGACACCGAGCACTTCTTGTCTGCACTCAAGTATCTATTTCATTCAAAACACTCTAGCCTTTTTTGTCAACAACAAATATACATAAAATAATACAATAACCAAACTCAGTAAATTACACTATATTATTATTTTAAAAAAACTCTATGATGTGAAGGCTTGTGAATAGACTCGATAACTAGCGAACAACAATTTAGAGCCAGCTAGCGCTGTGTCACAGGGCACTCTCCTAGACCACCTTAAAAGATCAGCATGTTCCGATAAGTGTTTAATTTGTCAACTATTGATGCCTAAGATTTTTCCCAGTCTCTCACAGACCAGTGACCAATTTTGGGATTGCCAAATACCAAACACACAAAAAGTGATAGGAAGAATGTTTGCAAATAGACTAACCACTCGCAATCTCTCAGGGTGGCATTCGAAACCGTTGACTCCCTTACAGATTAGCACCCTCCTCCAATGCCATAACAGAGTAGTAGCCTCCCACTGTGTCCCTTCAATGTAGTAGCCTTCTACAACCCTAACAGAATATCATCTTTCTACAGGGAATGAACTAACAGAGCAGCAGCCTCCAATAGTTCTCTAAACCAAACGAGCTGGGCAGGACTTCAGCCCCCAGGGTCCATCGAGGCCACGTTATCTCCCATCGCGCCTGGAAGCACATAATTGCAGCCCAGAAGACCCGCTGCGTGGGACGCCAAACAGGATGAGCTGGGCAGGACTTCAGCCCCCAGGGTCCATTGAGGCCATGTCACCTCCCGTCGTGCCTGGAGGAGCATAATTGCAGCCCGGAAGCCCTGCTGCACCCATCATTGACCGTAGGTTGCCGGGCTGGGCCCCCCCTTTGACACTTGTCACACACCATCTACTGAGGGTTCTGTCCAGTGATGTCCATTGATTATTACGAGACTCTCATGTATTAGTGTCGTGTCAGCGGGTGGGAGGCTTCAGCAGCGCCTGTTGTGTGTAAGAGGTACCAGGCAGGATTGCATCTCTGGATTGCACATTAGGGGGATCTTGTTCCTTTTGTTCTCTGGTCCATTTGGTGGCTATAGATACCCCTGAGATAACAGTGGCATATCAGGGGAAGTCACAGTTAACTGTTTATGGTCATTGGGCATTGGGTTACTGCGGAAGGGATTACCCACTTCTTTCTGACCCTTGTTATCTGGTTGCCTGAAGTTGTGTGGAAAGTAGGGGACAATGGGGATAAGGAAAGTAGTACAAGTGAGCCCCACAGTGGGAAGGAAGTGAACACCTATTGATTCATTCCTGGCGAAAGCTGTGGGGGCCATCTCTTATGAAACAGTTGCCAGTTTACTTACAGTCCTAGTAGCTACTGTTAGCACTGATTCGCCAAAATGGTTTGACAGCGACTGCTCTCGGGCCTTGCGTCAACTTAAGAAGACCATTAAACAGATCATATGTGGCAGTGCCTGGGGTATAAGGGGCCATTAAAGGGTGGAAGCGCTTCCTTCAGAAACAAGCCTGGGAGGAGTTGCCAGAAGCATGCAAAAAGAAGGATTGTACCCTTTTTTGGAGGATTATTAACAGCCCCTGTTATACAGACCCAGAGAAGCCAGGACTAGTTCATAATATCACCCCAGGACTGTGGAAGGACCACTTTGAGGGTGTGTATAACCATGGTTATAGCGATGAACCTATTGTGGTCGATATTTCTCCATCTAGTTTTAGAGCTATTTCTTTTAATCTTGATGAGGTGAGACTGGACATCCAGGGTTTATCACGGAACATGGCCCCTGGCCCCGATGGGCTCCTTCCGGACCTTTTTCATGACAATATAGAGGTCTGGGCCCCATTCTTAATAAGGGTTTAAAATACTGCCTTGAGGACAATAATGCCCCCTTGTGGTCCTCGTCAATCATTGTCCCGATTTTTAAGAAAAGGGACAGGGATAACCCTCACTGCTATGGCCCTATATCACTCATTGATGCCACAGTTAAAGTCCTCAGTCGCGTGCTACTAAACAGGCTCTCTGTATGGGCGGACACTAACCAAGTCATCTCAGAGGTACAATATGGGTTTCAACTACGGACCAATGCCTAAACTTTTATCTTTTTATAGCGAAATATACAATAGCTAAGCCTGGAGCTCTTTTCTTCGATTTTATGGACCTTACTGCAGCGTTTGATCGGGTGAACCGCCATAAACTTTGGGCGATGTTGGGTGACCTTGGGGTTGACCCTGCCATCATAAATGTTTTAATGACCCTACATTTTAACACTACCGCTGTAGTTAGATACACTCAGGAAGGGAACGTGACTGATTCTTTTGAATGTCCTAGAAGGGTATGACAGGGGTGTATACAGTCCCCATTTTTATTCACGTTATATATTAATGGGCTGGAAGCATCCTTGAGTGTGTTACAGGCTGATACCCCCAGAATAGGCAGGAGATGTGTCCCAGTCTTATTATACACAGATGATGCGGTATGGCTAGCACAAACCCCTAGAGGCTTGCAGGTTTTATTGGATGGTTTTGTGGCCTTCATGAGTAGGTTTGTACCTCTCACCGAACTTGTCAAAGTCGCATATAATGGAATTTGGCAAGCAGATCACGAGGAACAATACCTACAAAGTAGGTACTCATGGGTTAGTGAAGGCCCGTCCTTTTCTTATTTAGGTATTTTATTTGATGTTAAGCTTAATTTTAACCTTTTGCAGGAGGGGAAGATGCTAGAGATGAGAAAATCAATGGGAACAATCGCAAATTATGCACATAGACTGGGATCATGTTCACCGGGGGTAATAGTCAAATTGTATAATTCTTTCTGCATTTCAAGGAAGCTGTACGGCAGTGAGGTATGGGGTTATGCAACGGCTAACACTCTCCAAACCTCAGAAAATAAATACTTCTGAAGAATTTGGAAAGTGCCCCAGGGTATTGCCACGTACACAGTACACAAAGAATTAGGAATAAAGTATATAATAGACTGGATGACGGTTAAACCATTGCTATGTTGGATGAAGATCTGGACAAGTCAGGAGGTAGGTTTTAATCGATTAGTGATTGAGGATTTCCTCTCACTTGATCATGGTTAAAATATGTTAAGGATACCCTCACAGCCCTAGGTAGAGCAGATATCTTTACACAACATAACACAATGAAATCACAGGATAGCTTAGAGTGAAAGAATTATTTTTAAGCATGCCATGGCTTCTAGGGAGGAAAAGGAGCTTAGAAAACCTATGGTTCGAGGGCATGCCCTAGTAAAATCAGTATTAGAATGGAAAATTATTTATTAATTTTAACAAATGCTTCTGATAGATTTTTAATTACACATTTTAAATTGAACCTGTTACATCATTTATTGGCTTCACCTCCTGGCTTTGTTGCGCATGTAGAAGGCAGAGGTCCCCGTGGCTGCGACAACATCTTCACAGGATACCTTACACTTAGTTTCTTCATGTAAATATTTTACATATCCAAGGCGCCTGTTCCTTAAATCACTTTTTAAACAAATTAATTTTAGGCATGTCTGTGTCACCTTACGGTATCTCCAGATCCTTCCAAATGCCCACATGCTATTCTGTGTTGTTAACTTTTTAAGAGCTGCCCTAAAGTGTAGAGATTCTAGAGGTGTCTAAATAGGTAGGGGGTTTGTTTTTTGTGTACTTCATGCCACAAGCTGGTTTTGACGAATATGCCCAGGATCATATTAATGGGTTCTTTTTTCTGTCAACATCTAGAGCGGAAGGTGGTACTGTATTGGGTTATTTAATTGACGGAGAAGTGATTAATGTTTACATTGTTTATTTGCTAATTTTGCACATGGTGTTATGCTGTAAACAAATGCTCCTGTTGCTGATGTTTTATTTCATTTTAACCTTGTCTCTTTTATGGCTGCGACTAATGCAGAATAAAGATTATTACTATTATTACATTGCCTAACAGAATGGCAGCATCCACAATTTCTTTAACAAAGTAGGAGAATCTCACCCCGCCATATCTAACTAGCACCATCCTGCAATAGCCTTACAGATTAGGAGGTTCTTACAGTACACTAACAGAATAGCAGCCACCTACAATAACAGAGTAGTGGACTCCTACAATACCCTGACAGAGAGTGTGTCCAACCTCCAAAGATAATGGCTGCCAGCTAATGTGGCTCTGGAGTTTGACTCCTTGAATATCCCAACATCCATCCTGAAATCTGGCCCGCACTTACTCTGGCATGTTGCAATGTTGGGGCCATTATTAAGAGGGTGGAAAAGAGAGGGGCTTACACTTGTGTGTGGTTTCCTGAGCTCAAGTGGCAGCAGAGGCACAGTAAATCCGCAGCTTGAGAGACAGTGTGGCAGAGGAGGGTGAGATGTGGTGGCCCGTTAAGGGCAGGTAAGAACTATTCAATGATGGAAAAAACTCATTGTGAAGCCCGGGCCCACAGTACTCAACCTGACCTGCTGACACCCGACTCAGGATGCCAGGCTGGCCGTGAAGCCAGGGAAATCATCCGGCCCACCCACCCCCAGTGGTGACAGTTGCAAGACACTCCTGACAAATCTAGTGAGTGGACCACAAGACTAACACAGCCACTATGAAAACAATCATTGGACATGCAATAGGTCTTGCATTTGTTTGAGTTAGAGCTATCAGCATTGTAAATGGCAATGCTGTTCCCCTATGTGTTATGGAGTGTATATGTATGGCATGTAGTGAAATTATGTTGGTTGTATTGTATTAGTTGTTCTATTGTGTGGTGTGGAATGGATTTGTGGAGAGGGGATTATGTGGTATGATGTGCTGTGGAATTATGTGGAAGAATGCATTAAAAGAATTCCTGTCTGTGGAATATAGTGTTGCTGGTGGCAAGGATTGAGCTAATAATCTTTTTTACAGAGAAAGAGCCTTATTTAGAAATCGTCTTTTGCGATATTTGCAGTATAGACGTGGCGGATATCCAGTCCGCCATGTAACACACGCAGTATAGTTCATTATAGCCCTGCCAATTATAATAATGGAGGTGGAATATCCGCTACGTTTGAGGCAGAGTATCCTTTCACCAGACTATAAATAAGGGCCAAAGTCTTTCATTTCTGCTGCAGAATAATATATTATTGTTCCCATTTTTATGAGTCTCCATACACATGCTGTTGTTTCATAATTTCCAGTTCTTCACCTTGTTAATGCCAAAGTGTCACAGCTGCATCATGCTGGCGGGTTCTAAACAAAGCACCACCTGTCTGTAAATAAACTTAAGAGAAACTTAAGTTTAACTGAGACAAAATCCTGACCATGGCACTGACCATGCCATGAGTGATGTAATATGTGACATCATCAGCAGTGCATTGTGGGGGCGCGAGTTATAGTTAGCTCCACTAACTATAGCGGACGAATTTCTCTGGTTTTACATGAGTGAAATATCCAACTAACTATAACGTCCCTGAAACCTGTGTTTTTTTCAGTGAATTTATACGGTTTTTTAAGTGCTAATCCCTAACTATAATGTCCCTGAAACCTGTGTTTTTTTCAGTGAATTTCTAAGGTTTTTTAAATGCTAATCCCTAACTATAACGTCCCTGAAACGTCTATTTTTCAGTAAATAAATAAATATATATATATATATATATATATAAATATATATATTTATATATATATATTTTTTTCCACTAAAAACAAAGGTTACATACAGGGACATTATAGTTAGGAATTAGCATTTAAAAAACCATAGCAATTCACTGAAGAAATTTACTGAAAAAAACAAGGGTTACAGTTATCTCCAGTGAGTCCCACACAGCAGGATTACTGAGAGGTATTTGGTGGGCACGCCCCCTTTCTCCACCATTTTCCAAACCCGCTTCCTGGTACAATACTAGTTGGGGGATAAAGTCCCCTTGGCTCTTGAGGGTTCTTGGGGGCCAACTGCCCCTCCTGTTACCTCCAGTACGTCCCACACAGCTGGATTGCTAAGAGGCTGTAAGAGGCCACTCCCCCTTTTTCCATAACTCTGCAAACGCACCTCCTGATGCACTGCTGCTTGGGGGATAAAGTCCACTTTAGTCCTGAGGCCCTCAAGACGCAAAGGGACCTCATCATCCAGTGGTGCAGGCCTCTCAATCATATCTATGAGGCGAAGCAAATCCACCCTAGAGGGCTGACTTCAGAGCTGTGGGCACAATGGTATTAAAGGTAAATAAACACAGAGAATAATTGTTATTGAACATAGCATCTTTCAAAGCAGTTGGGGGAAGAAGTCCACTTTAGTCCCTGAGGCCCTCACTGACCATGTCATGAGTGATATAAGATGTGAGGATATAAGCAATGCATTGTGGGGGCACTGGTTATAGTTAACTGAGGTAACTATAATGGCTGAATTCCTCTGGCTTTGTGCGAGTTAAATAACAGCCTAAGTATAATGTTCCTGAAACATTTTTTTTTGTCCAGTAAATTTCCAAGCTTTTAAAAAAAGTTAATCCCTAGGTATAACGTCCTTGAAACCTTTCGTTTTTATCAGTGAATTTCTAAGGTTTTTTAAATGCTAATTCCTAACTATAATGTCCCTGTAACCTTTTGTTTTAATAGTGAATTTCTAAGGTTTTTTAACTAGTAATCGTGTTTACAGAGTGGTGGAGAAAGGGGTCTGGGCCTCCGTCCAGCTCTCAGCAATTCCACTGCTTAGGGCCTACAGGAGGTACGAGGAGGGCTTCTTGGCCCCCAAGGTCCCTCAGGAGCCAAGAGGACTTTATCCCCCAACTAGTAGAGTGCTGGGAGGCACATTTGTAGAGAGGTGGAAACAAAGGCCTCAACAACGTCTCAGCAATCCTGCAGTGTGGTACCAACTGGAGGTAAGAGGAGGGATAGTTGGCCCCAAGAACGTCCTTTGGGGCCAACTACCCCCCATATTACCTCCAGTAAGTCCCATACAGCAGGATTACTGAGTTCTGATAGCAGGTCACACCCCCTTTTACCACCACTCTGCAAATGCACCCCCTGGCGCACTCTTGGTTGGCGGATGAAGTCCCCTTCGCTGTTGAGGGTTCTTACTGGCCAATAGCCCACCTGTTACCTCCAGTAAGCCCAACAGAGCTCAATTGCTGAGAGGTGGTCAGAGGCCATGCTCCCTTTCTCCACCACTCTGCAAACACACCTCCCGGTGCACTGCTGCTTGGGGGAAAAAGTCCACTTTAGTCCTGAGGCCCTCAAGATGCAAAGGGACCTCATCATCCAGTGGTGCAGGCCTCTCAATCATATCTATGAGGCGAAGCAAATCCACCCTAGAGGGCTTACTTCAGAGCTGTGGGCACAATGGTATTTTTTTTTTCTTTTTTTGATACACAAAGAAACAAAACACATAGTTATGGCAATATAAAAAATCAATGTGATTTGGCATAAGCAAATATTTATATACTGAGAAACAAGAAAAAAAAAAAAAACACAAAAGAAAAAAGGAGAGAAAAAAAAAAAAATCAAGAATTTCGAAAACAGTATTTACCCAATCCAATTAATTACTGGAGCCCAAATTTTCTCCCTTATAGCCGTCTCCTGTGGCCTTTTAGTCTATATACCGCTAATTCCATACTGAAAATAGCTAGCAGCCGGGCCCTCCAATTAGTAAAGGTAGGAGATTCAGGACTGATCCATTGAGATGTAATTCCCGCTCTCAAGATAGCCATTGCTATAAACACAAAATCTGTTTCAAATCTTGTCAACTCTACCGTATTTTTCATTTGGTCAACCCCTAAGATTACTAGAGCTGGTGTTAACAAGATAATCTTACCCAGAATCTGCCCTAGAAATAATTCAATATCTTGTAGAAATGTTTTAAGTGTAGGACAGGTGAAGAACATGTGAATCGTGTCTGCTGCCAATAGACCACACCTGCTACACGAGTTCCTGCAGGATCCAGACCATTTAGCAATTTTCCCCAGGGTATAATATAAATCCAAGGACGACATATAATGTTGGGCCCTCAGAGTACCTGTTATTAAGACCTGATTAGCTAGCTCAAAAGATACTTCCAGATCAGTACCCTCCCGCCCGAATTTCCTGTCCCATCTATCGTTTTGAGTGGCCAAACCGTCAGGGAGACCAGCTATCAGCATCTGATAGATCTTCACAATCCGAGATCTATTGACTATGGTGCCCACCAAGGGTATTTTCCCAAACTGGACTTTCCCCTGTGCAATAGTTTTAGCCAAGTAACTCCTGATCTGTAGGAACTTAAAAAAGTGCCAGGCAGGGAGCCCATATTTACCTTGTAAGTTAGAAAACGAAGTGATCTGACCCTCACAAAAGAAATCACCCAATGCATTTATTCCCAGGACCCCCCAATTGATGGTTATCTGGTCCTGAAAAATTGGAGGTAAAAGCCCATTTGCAGACAGAGGGGTATAAGCATTTACATTCGAGATCCCAAACCGATGTTGCATTTTTTTCCAAAAAGTGTAAGCTGATTGAATAACTTTAAATGTTGTTTTCTTGTAGTAGCTAGGTTCGACAATTTTTGTTAAACAATTTTGGGCAACTTCCCCTAGTAACATTTCGAAAATAGTAGGTCTAACAAATTCAGGAACTGCCGCTTTGTCCCCAACCAGCAATATCCCCATATGCTGTAGGAGAGCTGCCCAGTGATATAACATTAAGGAGGGTAGTCCCCAGCCCCCCCTTAGTCTTGGAAGTATTAGCCATTTGGCTGCCCTCCTAGCTTTGTGGTATCCCCATAGAAATCTTATACATACTCTTTCTGCTTTTGAAATACACAAAGCTGGAAATTCCAAAGGTATAACTCAAAATAAATATAAAAACTTAGGAAAAATCAACATTTTAATAGCATTGCAGCGTCCGTGTAACGAGAGATGAAGTTGATCTAATCTTACTAGTATCTGATCAACATCTTTCAATATCGGCAGTAAATTCATTTCCGGTATCTGCTCAACAGATGACGTAATCTTTACCCCCAGATAAGTTGCTGATGATACTGTTGGAATCTCTACTGGCTTTTAAGTGTCTGAATGTATGACCTGTTTTTTTTCTCGATGTTTAGCCTATAGCCAGACACTAAGCCAAACTGCTTCGTTAGATCATACACTGCCGGAAGAGCAGATCTTATATCCGTTGTAAAAATAGCAACATCATCGGCATAGGCCAATGTTTTATACGCCACACCATTAACCATAGCCGCTTTAATCTGAGGATTATCATCCAATTTACTAAGAAGCGGATCGATGTATATCAAGAATAATAGCGGGGAGCACGGGCACCCCTGACGGGTACCTCTCTTGATCTCAAAAGGATTAGAGTCTTGACCAGAAATCCGAACACGGGCCTCCGGAGAAACGTACAGAGCCTGTATGGCTGTAATAAACTCCTGTGGGAATCATTTGGTTTTTAACATTAACCAGAGGAACCCCCAGGAGACCCTGTCGAACGCCTTTTCTGCGTCCAACAGGATCATCCCCAAGGGTGCCTTAGAGCCTTGGGCCCAATCAAATAGGGCTATTGCCCGTCTAATATGGTCAGAGGTGTCACGACCGGGTATAAACCCATGCTGGTGAATGGACACCAAAGGAGCTATAACCTTCCCGAGCCTTAAAGCCACAATTTTAGAATATATTTTGCTGTCGGCACCAATTAAAGAAATGGGGCGATAGGAGGAAGGACTGAGTTCTGGTTTATCTTTTTTTTTTTAAGACTACAATAGTAGTCTTGTGCCAGGATTCGGGAGTCTGGCCCTTCTGAGCTAGTAAGAACAGTGATTCAAGCTCACCATAGAGGGTTTGCCTAAAAGTACGGAAACATTCCAGAGGTAGAGAATCAGGGCCGGCAGCCTTACCCTCTGCCAATGAGGTTATAGCAAATTCTATTTCTTCCCTCGTGATCGGAGCAGAGAGCATAGCCCTATCTTCTGGTGTAACCTTGGATGTTATATAGTCATAAAGAAACTCCTCACCCGATGACATTGGGTCCTCCCCATCAGGAGAGTAGAGTCCCTATAAAACTCCTGAAAGACCTCCAAAACTTTAAGCGGGTGATCCTGAATTTGCCCCCTTTGGTCTTTAATGCGACAAACTCTATTAGAGACCCCCTTATGTTGTAGTCGTTTGGCCAACAATCTGCCAGTGTTTTTCACCAAATTCGTATATGTCGGCCCGATGTTGAGTAAATTTTATGGCAAGTTCCTCCCCATAATGTTGGTGTATTTTAATTCTTACAATAGCTAACTGTCTTTGACATGCCTCCCTTTTCTCCGAATCACCGATTACTCGAATAAGCTCTGCCTCTATGTCCCGAAGTTGATCGACCCAGCCATTAATCCTCTCTTTTATCACCCTCTGACGATGGAGAGAAAAACTTAAAGTCTCCCCCCTAACTGCTGTTTAAAAGCATCCCAGACTACCAATTCGGACGCAGTGTCCTTATTTCTACCAAAGAATTCGACCATCCATTTTGCCATATAACTACAGTATTCCTTGTCCAATAATAACTTCCTGTCAAATGTCCAAGTTGACACAGCTTGTATAGACCTAATTGATGGGATTGATGTATTATTAATGGATTGTGGTCCGATATTAATCTAGGATACAATTCACAATTAACCCCTTCAACAATTAGATTGGATACCAAAAAATAATCTAACCTTACAAATTTACAATGAGGGGCAGAGAAAAACGTGTATCCGGGCTCGGCCTGACGCTGTCTTTGCCAGACATCTACCAGTCCGTATTCCTGACAAAGCCCCCGTAAAGCCTTGAATGTCTTGCCCTTCCTCCCTAAGTATGGGGAATTGCTATGAAGATTGAAATTAGCATTCAGATGAATATTAAAGTCCCCACACAAAATTATAGGAGAGGACCATGAGGCAAGTTCAATACTCAGAAAATTTAGGACCGTCGGGTCGTCCAAATTAGAGCCATACAGGGAGCAAATAGTGTATGATGAGCCTTTGATGGTCGCTTCAACAATTGCCCAACGACCTAAGTTATCCTCCTTGACACGCTTATTTGTAGATATACCATGTCTTACCATTATTGCTACCCCCGAGTAGTTGTTGCTTGTCGAGTACATGCAAGAAGCTCTAACCCTAAATCTTTTAACCAAGCTCAATTATTCCAGGGAAGATGAGTCTCCTGGAGACATAGTACATCAGCACCCAAATGCCTTATAATTTTTGCAAGAATACCTCTCTTCTTCCTATCGTTGAGACCACAGCAATTTAAAGAACAGATACGGATAAAATTACTCCTATCCATCGTCCCTAAAGATAGTCATTGACTGTCCGATACACCCTGATACTTTGCTCCAATTTTTCTAAGTAGAATTCCAAAAAAGAAAGAATCAAATGT
The DNA here is from genome assembly GCA_963921515.1 of Calotriton arnoldi. Classification (NCBI taxonomy): domain Eukaryota; kingdom Metazoa; phylum Chordata; class Amphibia; order Caudata; family Salamandridae; genus Calotriton; species Calotriton arnoldi. The sequence goes on from CAWUFW010009563.1 coordinate 588,025, forward strand.
ATATTGCTTATTATCAGCATTATAACTATTGCCATAACTACACCTATGACGGAAAGTCTGTGTGACCCCCTCCTCCCAGTTCCCTCCACCCCACCTACAACCCCACCCACCCCTTCCTCCCCACCCCCCCTCCCTCACACCCACCACATAAGGCATGGGGACCGACGGTCCCTGGTGATGCTGAGCTGAAAGAACCACCCACCCTCACATTGCCAGACCTTTACGTGTAAACAAACAAATAAAAAAAAAAGGCAATTCAGAGCAGCAGGGAAAAAAAAACACCAATACAATATAAAGAGGAGAGAGAAAAACTGAAATTTTCCACATCCTTGATACTAATTATCATAAAAGACCTTCAGGTCCTTAAAGTCTAATGCAGAAGAGAGAGGAAAAAAAATAAGGGAAAAGGGGAGATTTCTTCTAAAGCATAATTCTGTCAATAGGCTTTTACACAGGTTTAATGGACATTAAAAATTCCTTAGCCTGGACTTCCGATTGAAAATAGTGTGTTTGTCCATGATAAATCACCTTCAATTTAGCAGGATTTAACAAAAAAATCTGCGCTCCCTTTGCCTGGAATTCAGGAATTAATTGACAGAGAAGCCAGCGCTTTTCAACTGTCTTTTGACAGTAGTCGGGGCGGACAAAAAATTTGCAGCCGTTACCAGACCTTTTCCGGTCTGGCCTGGCAAGATCATATAGGGATTCTCTGGCCAGGAAATTATTAAGGGATATTAAGATGGCACGAGGGCGAGTATCTTATTCACCCCCTGATTTACGTTGGTTAAAAGGAAAGCGATGGGCCCTTTGAATTTGAGTCTTCCAGTCCCACTGTAGCAAATCCGGGAAAGCCTCTTCAAAAAGCTTGATCACAAACTGACGAGGGTCCCGGCCTTCTTTGCCCTCCGGGATACCCAAAATTCTTAAATTATTTCGCCTGGCCCGATTCTCCAAATCAATCAGTTTCAGCAGAGTGTCATTTTTAGCGGATTGTATTAAATCAGTCTTAGTTTTCTGCGAGGCCAGCTCTTCCTCGAGCTGGGAAATCCTGGTTTCTGCTTCCCCAATTCTTGTAGCAAAGTCCGAACATGTTTTAGCAATCCTTCGGATAGAATTTTGCAATTTCCTGCAAGCCCCTTGTGTACAGAGCTCTCAGCCCTTGTCTCCTCCCTATGGGCCATAATCACCTGATAAATTGTGGACAGAGTAACTTTTTCAGGGCACTTAGGTTCGATGGCTGGGCCACCGGATGGGACTCCTGATACTGGTCCATCGCTGTTGCTCTCCTTCCCACCCAGACCTGATGAATAAGAGTAATCCCAAGACAAAGTGCCAGTTGCCCCTCCGCCAATGTAGGAAAAATAGGCAAATATCTCAATTTCCTTACTGTCTCTGAATTATATCTGTCATTCTCTTCTTCCCATTGTGAGCTACTTATGTCGCTCCCTTCACCCGCCCAGTCTTTATACAGGCTATCTTCCTCAGAAGAGTTCGATAAGTCCGATAATGAAAAAAATTTGTCGCCAACATCTTCCTCCCTACCAGTGGGATCGTTACCCTCTTTCTGAATAGCTGTGCCTGATTGCAAAGTAAATTCTGAGCTTCCAGAATCCTGACCTATAGGGACTCCATTTCCCACAATCCTTTGCAACTGCTGTACATGAGTTGTAGATACCGTCGCCACTACAATGAGATCCTCCATGTTGCCATTTTTCTGGATGGCGGTGCCTGATTGCAAAGTTAATTCTGAGCTTCCAGAATCCTGGCCTATGGGGACTCCATTTCCCACAATACTTTGTGACTGCTGTACATGGGTTGTAGATACCGTCGCCACTACAGTGAGATCCGTGTTGTCACCAGATTTCCCAACTGAATCATGATGTCCAGATGACAATGGGTGCCCCCCCCCTGACTCAACAATTCTCGCGGTGGTAGTTCTCCGCTCGCACAGTCTCTCGTGCAGTCTTCCTTACCCATGGCTGCCTGCACGTTGATCAACTCAGAGATGAGGGGAGCTGCCTCCTGTGTTTTCCCCATTCCAGAGGTTCCAGCGCCGGGAGCATTAAGCACTGCATTACCTTTCTGACTGTGGGCTTTGAACAGCGCCGGCACAGTCTGTTTACCGCGAATGGTGGTGTTGTTCCTTCCAGAAGTCTCACAGTTATCCCTGCCGCCGACAGGAATAGTCTTTTCTGGATCCTCCGGGCCGGCCGGCATATCGTGTCCTCTAGCACTTCTGCTACTCGACTTCGGCGGCATTATTTTGGCTCTCCCTGCCTGTGTGGATGAGCGAGAAAGCGTGGTTACCAAGCAGCTCAGGCTGTGAGATGGCAAGCGATACAGGAGCGGAACACTCCACATCCAGCGCGGCATCCTCCAGATCATCCAGGCCAGCCAGACGTGGACGGTAAGTTGTCAAAATGTATACGGACTTAAGCTTATTCCCCGTTCGTTTTTTCTCCCCTTAGACGGCGGAGATCAGAATTGCATAATCACAGGTCAGCAAGAGAGAGTGGATAGTCAGCTCACTCGGCCGTCCGCACGGCCGCCATCTTGCCTCAGCCCTCAAATTGTGTTTAGGGCACAATGGTATTAAAGGTAAATAAACACAGAGAATAATTGTTATTGAACATAGCATCTTTCAAAGCAGTCTCATGGGGAAGTAACAGAGATTTGATGTGCTAGATTGGTAGATGAGATTTTACTCCAGAGGTGTGTTTCAATTACTATTTTTTCTTTCACACTTTGGGGCTCATTTATGAGCTTGTGACGCAGTTCAGTGTAGCAAGTCTCCTTGCTGCACTGCTTGACTGGGAAAGAGCAGGAATGAGCCATATTTAAGGCAATACAGCACATTCCTGTCCTTTCCTTTGCACTGGAGCCAATTTGGCAGCCTAGCACCAATGCAGGCACCCTTGCACCATGGTGCAATGGTACCTGCATTGCATTCAGGATTGTTTTTGTGCAGGAAGGGACACCAACTTACACAAACAATTCTGGGAGGCATATTCCTCTTTTTATGTGTGTTGTAGAATGCACCACAGATAGAGGAAGAACCAAGGCAAAATAGAAATATTTCTCCTCATTACGCCTCCTCTGGGAAGGTGTAAGATTTTGGTGCACCCCCATGTTTAGAAATTCTTGTAAATGTAGGGTACGTCAAAATCGATGGGAGTTGCGTAGGAACACCCACGCAATGTACAGGGAACACCCACCCAGGGCAGAGTAATGCAACAAAGTTATTTGTGCTGCATTGCATTACTCCAGATTTTTTAAGCCATTCAGAGCAACTCAAAATGACTTTGCGTGGCTTCAAAAATCTGACTTAGAGGCTTGCCTCATGCATGTACCACATTGCGCGTTGCAAACGTGATGCAAGACTCTCATAAATAAGCCCCTTCATTTCAATGCTACCAATGAGTCTTATACATTTAAGTGGGATAAATGGTGTGACGAGTCTACTTAATCCATTGAGGGAGAAGTAAAGATGTCATCTAAGATATGACTAACTACATGAGAAGGAACTTTTACCCCCTGAGTTAGGATAAAACTGGACCGATTGTTAAGGTAAAATTATGTTTTTCACAGTAAGTATTTTCTTCCTAGGGATCTCTTAGCACCTGAAGTTCTGCAAACAATGAAGCAACTTGAATCATAAGGTCATTTGGCTAGACAAAGAAATAATTTGAGAGGTCGGGGTTTGGGCACCACACAAAAATAGCCTCCTAATACCGAAATCCTGTACAGGCAGGACCTGTGTTTGTCCCCCTGATATTAATGACATCATCCTGCCAATTTGAAGATTTAAGAGATCCCTTTCTTGCTGGGTCACATCAATGTTTCTATTTTGTTTATTTTTATTGACATAATGAAGAATCCATTCTAGAATCTAATTTTAACAGGAGTGTAAATAATGACCACCATTTTGCTAAACAGTGTGTTGTTAATGGTGTTCCCTGCTCTTTCAAAGTACTTGATCTTGGGAATTTAGCATTTTCAGTTGCAGGAATGCAATGCCTATTTGTTGACATTGATGCTAAAATGTAAGCACTTTGTACTTTGATGGCACCTGACAGAAAACACATGTCTTCAGTAAAGCTCACAACTGCCATTTTAACCTCATTTTTTTAGATGATTTATGCTAAAACAAATCCGCTGCACGGTGGAGTGGAATGGTTTAACTTTTTTCTCTACATCTCCTTGAAACATTTTTCATATTAATTAGTGCAGGTGTCAAGTAGATACTGTACGGCGGAATGTGGACGAAATGAAGTAAATTTGCAATTAATTTTCTGTTAAATTAAAAAGGACTTGGCCTTTCTCAAATTATGACTATTGACTTTTTGACACCGTCATTGCCAAAATGGTGATAGTAAGTGTGGGAAAGTGCCCATTTTTGATGGTCACCCCCTCCTTTTGCCTGGTATTTGATGTGATTTTTACTGGAAGTGCACTGGGTTCCTGCTAACCAGGTCCCCAGTGCCATATCTGTTTTCTAAAACTGTACAATTGTTTCCCCAAATGGCAATACATTAAGCACCCCCTGTAAGACTCTAGTAATTGATACTCCTGGTACCGGGGGCAAGGAGGCTAACGACCACTGACTCATTGTCAGTGAAACTGCTCTCCCACCCTTGCAGCTCCACCATTAAGTAAGGCCTCTCCTGAGCCCCAGAACTCCCGTAGTGTTGGTGTTTTCGAGGACCTCCTCCACCAACAGGTTATACCTGCGCCTCATCCCTGGTGGTCCAGTGGACCTCTGACTCCTTTCTCTTGCACCGCTTTCTGCCCCCTTCATCCTCTCCTCTCCGTTTTCACCCTTTAGCTTTTTTGCTCCGTTTTCACCCTTTAGCTTTCAGCTCTGTTGTCACGCTTTAGCTTTGTTCTCCGTTTTCACCCTTGCTCCGTTTTCACCCTTCAGCTTCTGCACCCTTTCACTCTTTATAGCAGTTTTCTTCTGCTTTCTGCTCCATTTCACCCCTTATTCTTGTCACCCTCTTACTCTTTATATCTTTATTCTGTCCTTTTTCACCCTGTTTCCTCTTTACATTTTTCCCCTTCTCTTGCTTGCTTCCCCCGTTTTTCCTGCCGCTGCTGCCCCCATGGCCTTTCCCCCCCAGCGTGACCAGCCCGACCCAGTTCCCCTCCCCGCTCCCGCCTCCCAGCTGTCCAGCCCTCCCTGACCCCTACTTAATGGAGGCCGCTGCGAGGCTGCGCTGCTGGCGCACCAAATGCAAGCCTGTCTGCGCCCGTCCGCGACCCGGCCGCACCAGCGCCAGGAACCCTGGACCTCCACACCACCAACGCTGCAACCCAGCGGCACTCCACACACTCAACCCAGGCCGCAACAACAACTGCAAACTATCATCAGCAGCCGACACCCATGGACCCTTCAGCTGTCACCAAATGCCGGCACACCGGAGCTACGTACTCCTGAGGCTTGAGCCGGGAGTGACTTTGTTGAAATCTTGCCTGTTTGCACATGTAACTGAATATCTGTTTTTATTGTTTAACCATTTTTAAAGTCCCTTTATTAGCTGTTTTTTACAATAGAAATGTTCTTACCGTGTTTTTGCACCAGCGCTCCAAAAGCCTCATTGCCGGGGGGTTGTATAGTTGAGCCACCATTTTCATGGAAGTGCGGTTAGCGGGCTAGTGTTTCGGCCCCTAATCCTTTAATTGGAGAGGCTGGCACGAGCGCACTTAGCTGCGTCCAGCTGAGGCTTGAGCCGGGAGTGACCTTGTTGAAATCTTGCCTGTGTGCACATGTAACTGAATATCTGTTTTTATTGTTTAACCATTTTTGAAGTCCCTTTATAAGCTGTTTTTTACTATAGAACTGTTCTTACCGTGTTTTTGCACCAGCGCTCTAAAAGCCTCATTACTTGGGGGGGTGTATAGTTGAGCTACCATCTTCACGGAAGTGCGGTTAGCGGGCTAGTGTTTAGGCCCCTAATCCTTTAATTGTAGAGGCTGGCGCGAGCGTGCCGCTGGCGCGCCAAAGGCACGCCTAAGGCAAGCCCGTCTGTGCCCATCCGCGCTTGGCCTGCGCTTAGGGCTGGAACCCCTGCTCGATTGATTGCAGGTGGGCCGTGCATTTTACAATATTGAAGCAAGCTGCTAAGGAGTTTAAACGTTAGGTGTAGAACTATGGGATGCCTATGTTTTACTTTTAATATAAAGCCCCATTCTAGCCCAATGATCTGTCCTAATTGTAATACTATTCTCCCGGAATTAGTATACGGGTCCATTGAACAGCAGAAACAGGGAATGTCACCTACAATGGACCAAGTGACACCGACATTAAGGTGCACACTCCTGAACTCAAGATCTCTGGTAAAACACAGTATTGAGTGGGCTTCACTCATCGAGGATCAGGAAATAAAGGTGGAATTCATCACTGAAACCTGGACAGATGAGGCTTCAGACCCAGATTTGGTAAAAGCCACACCCCCTGGTTATCTTTGTCATACTGTGAATATGCCATACAGGAAAGGGGGGGGACTAGCGATAATTTACCATGAATAAATTAATACAGTTTTTCACACAGCGTATGAGGCAGTTGATTTTAGCCTTACCTTTGCCTCGCACCATTTGCTCAAAGGCACCCTTTTGTATAGACCTCCAGGTCCTAGGAAGGCCTTTGTAACACAATTGGGAAATCTACTTGAAGAGGGGATATGCGCCAACTCCTACACAATACTGGGAGATTTTAATTTTCATCTTGAGGCGCATAATGATCCAGATGAACAGCGCTGAGCTTGGGCAAAAAGTAATTGGACCCACACATGTGGCAGGCCATACGCTGGATGGTCCATCTCTTGCATTTACTGGTCTGTTGCCCCTAGAGTGGTCAGACCACGTGGCAGTATTGTTTGAGTGGGCCATCCCAGACCATCGCGTGGCTGGTAGACTTCCCAAGAGACAGAGGGAATCCAGAGCGTGGAATAAAGTGGATGGTTCCGAGTTAGTAGAATTACTCACAGCAACAGCACGTCATGCCTCCAGATGTGGAGGAAGCCACCACGCTATACACCAATTGGCTGGAGGCAGCTTGTAAGAAATTAGCCCCAAAGAAAATAATATCTCTTAACAGGGCACAACCTTTCGCTCCTTGGTACACGCAGGAACTTAAAGACCAGATGGTTTGTTGCAAACGGCTGGAGATAATTTGGAGGAAAGAAAACAAAGAGTCAGAAAAAAGTACTTACAATCAAAGCCTTAGGGTCTACAAACAACTACTTTTTAAGACTAAACAGGAGTTCTTTGCGAACCAAATTATTTCAGCAAAAAATTCGGCCAAAGAGCTGTTCAAGACAGAAACTAGTCTAGCTCACCCTTGTCCAGCAAACATCTCAATGAGCCAGGGACTGTGTGACAAAATCGCCAGATTTTTCCTGGCAAAAGTCGTGTCCATCTTTTCCACATTCAAAGGGCCAACCACCACTGATACAAAGGACCAAAATGAGGGTCATAAGCGAGCATCTGATGTACAGCCCATTTTTGACACGTTTGTTCCGCTATCCTCTTTGGACACCTATAATGTGCTTATGACCACTAAATCAGGATCCCCTTACGATCCGTGTCCGGTAATGGTATTAAAAATGGCCCCTGAACCTGTTGCACTGACACTCACTTCTTTGTTCAATGCAATGTTCTCAGAGGGACACTTTCCTAGAGTCTGGAAAAATGCCTCAATACTACCTCTTCTTAAAAAGCCAAGTCTGGACCCTAAGGATCCAAATAATTTCCGCCCCCTATCTCGTCTGCCTGTCCCGGCAAAAATGGTAGAAAAATAAATAATGCCCAACTGAGTATTCATCTTTGCGACACCCAAGCTTTGGATCCCACCCAATATGTCTTTAGACAGGGTCAAAGCATGGAGTCCGCACTTATAAAATCAACAGATGAGATAAGGGCAGCCCTAGACAGGGGCGGCAAGGCCGCCTTCATTATGCTGGACCTGTCTGCAGCCTTCGATATGGTCCATCACGATCTGTTGATGGACCGGTTGGGGGAATGCGGAGTTCAGGGTAAAGCCTGGAAATGACTGAATTCCTTTCTCTCCGATAGTTCACAAACTGTTTCTCTGAGCGAATTCTACTCCACTCCGTTCTGTCTGCCATGCAGAGTCCCACAGGGGTCGTCTTTGAGTCCTACAATTTTTAATGTGTATGTGTCCTCCCTGGACCCTCTTATTAACTCCTTTGGCTTCTGCCTTACATCCTACGCCGACGACACACAAATAGTGGTGTCACTGCTGCCCTTGCAGGAGATGGGAGTAGATAAGCGGTTCCAAGTTTGCATGGAAGCAGTGGGGAAGTGGATGTCCCAAAATTGTCTTAAACTCAACTCAAGCAAGACGGAGGTTGTCTTGTTTGGAAATGACTCCAGTTTCTGGAACCCAGTTTGGTGGCCAGATTCTATGGGTCCTCTCCCGACTCCCATTGGGAAAGTAAAAAACCTGGGAGTTTTAATAGATGACAGACTCAACTTTGGGCCCCAGGTTAACGCAGTAGCTTCGGCCACGTCACATGTCTAAGGTCTTGCAAGAAAATACTGCCTCTCTTGCCTAAGGACAGTGAGCATTTGGTTATTACATCACTAATCGCATCAAGGCTGTACTACTGCAACAGTCTATATCTTAACATTCAGGAGCGTTTTTTGCATAAACTCTAACTTTTGAAGAACGCGGCGGTAGACTGCTCTCGGATTTACCTAAATTTGCATCTGTCGCCAGTGAAATCCATAGACTCTACTTTCTACCTGTCAAGAAAAGAGTGCTGTTTAAATCACTTTGCATGGTTTTTAAGGCCCTACAAGGCACAGGACCTGACCATTTGAAGCGGCAATTCCAGTGGTATGTGCCCAACAGACCATTGTGCTCTTTAGGAGTGAAATTGGTGTTAGTACCACCTACAAAAAAAGCCAGGTGGGGAGTTAAAAGTTTCAGTGTCTGTGCGGCCAAGGCGTGGAATAACCTTCCTTTCCACCTGAGGAAAATCTCGGACCTACTGGACTTCAGGAAGACCTTAAAAACATGGCTTTTTGACTAATTGTTCACCATGGTCTCTTATTTGGTACTTCTTCGGAGGACTGTAGCCAGCGCCAGGACACCCTAGGGTAACAATTGTGCTATACAAATATCCTTAACATAACATAACATAACACCTGCAGCACCGCCAGGAACACGGACCCAGCGCAACATGCCCGCAAGAACACAACCAAACTGAAGACCATGCAATGGATCCTCCTCAATGTCCGATCACTCTACAAACACGCCACCGAAATCTGGGACCTCCTCAACAGCACCACCCCGGAAGTAGCATTCTTTACCGAAACCTGGAACAACACCACCTCGGGACCAGACATCGCCATCGCCATTCCCCAAGGATACAGGATCTCCCAGAAAGACTGCCCCACCCTCCCGGGAGGCGGAATCGCCATTGTCCACAAATCCACCCTCCGGCTGAGCCCACTCCCCAACGAGCCCACAGACCTGATGGAACACCTACACTTCAAGATACAGACCAGCCCTACCACCACCCTCCAAGGAACTCTCATCTACCTACCCCCCGGACCCTGTGGACTTTTCACCAACTCCATCACGGACATCATCTCCCCGCAAGCCATCGCATCAACCAACTACACCCTGCTGGGAGACCTCAACTTCCATCTCGACAACCAACTAGACCCAAACACCACATTCCTCCTGGACAACCTCCACAACATTGGACTCCGCCAGATCATGACCGAACCCACACACTCAGCAGGACACACCCTCGACCCCCTCTTCACAACAGGAAACTCCATCACCTTCAGCCACACCACCGAACTCCTATGGACCGACCATCGATGCGTCCACTTCACCTTTAGAACACCCACCATCGACAGACACCAGCACCTGCTCCCACAAAGAAACACCTTGGAATCAGACCTCCACACCAGTTATCAGTGATTCCACCCTTCAGAAGCAAGCTTTGTGGGGTCACTGGTCTATCTGGTGCCAGTCTTCTCGACCCAGACAGCAGAAAATGGATGCTGCCAACCGGATACACATTTCTGCCCTCCTGCTGCTGAACCAAGCTTGAGGAGAGAAAGGCAGCACAATAAGCATCCTGTCACAGGGAGGTGTGACCACCTCCCAGACAGGATTTAGTGTATTGGGTGGGTGCACTCTGAGAGTGCCTGAAAGTCTTCACTGGGGGCACATTTGGTGTCCCTGTGCATCGTCCAGCTCAAACCAGTTCTGGGAGCCATTGGCTCCTGCTCTGGCGCGAAACTGGACAAAGAACATGGGTGTAACCACCCCTCTGTCCTGACCCTCCCCTAGGAGGGTCCCCCAAATCTGTCCAACCCTCTCCCGTGGGTACAAAAGGGGCTTACCTGGCTGTAAGGCTTCGAATTTTACGTGGATAAGATTCTACAAGAGGAAACCACTGACCTTGAACCGTCTGAATACTCTGGACTTCGCTGGACTTCAACTGGGCCAACTTCATCTCCCTCTCCATCCAAAGCTTTGTCCGTGCCCTTGCTCCATACAGGCTCCATGTAGAACCAGTGGTGCACTAAGGACAACTGAAGTATCTCCCTTGAAGTGAAGGAGTCACTCCCCTGCAACTGCGGGCACCTTAACACAACTGACCGGTCTGCTTCTCCTGAGCTCCTGTAGATTCTGAAGATTTCAGCAACACAGGAAGTGGGTTTTTAAAACTCACTGCAGTTGATCTGCCCTCGTAGCAAGTTTGAGGCCAGTATCCCTTGTGGAGACTGCATAACCTGAACCCATCTGCACTGCATCCATTTGCTGTTGCATATGCTTGTTGGCAATTTCCGAGCTTGTGCATTGGACTCTGTATAGTCCTGACCCAGCGCAGTATTTTAACCAAGGAACTCCAGCCTCCTCACACCGGGTGCTCCATGAGCTGGTGCTTTGCAATCTTCCTTAAAGTCTCCTCGCGACTCCTGGTCCTTTGGCCTGTGGGTCCCGCTGAGGGTCATCTTGATTTCTGTTGAGCTTTCCTGGTTGCTCAAGATGTGCCCTGATGCCCCGGTGCTTGGTGAGTCTCCTAGACCTTGCTGGTCCACACCGTAACCTGCTTGACCTTGCTGCGTGGGTTGCTTTTGCCAAGGCTTGTTGGTACTCCAGCCGGACACCGACCCATCAGCACTCGACATCCTTTGTGGGACAGCTCACCTCCGGCTCCTGGTTGTTCTCGACATCTCCTGGTCCTCGTGGCTGCAGAGTCAAGCATCCCTTCTTCGCACCTGAAGAACCTGACGGTGGGCATTCGTCTACCGAGCCCCTGGTCACTCTGAAGTGACCCAGAAACTGTCCCCTCTGCTTTCAGATTTCTTCCTACTAGAATCCAGGCTTGGATTCCTCCGGACCCTTTTCACCTTCACGGCAGCAGTACTTCTTCACAGCCCTCCATTGAGAACAACGGCGGTTTCCGACACCACTCCAGACCTATGCACCCGGCTCCTCTGGGATAGGTAACTTGGGTACTACAGTATCCACGGGTGGGGTGGCTCTCCAACCTCTTAAGTTCTAAAGGGTTTGCTCGAAGTCCTCCTACAATGGTCCTTAAACTTTAAAATTTTAACCGGGACTTCCCCATAGAATTGTACGGAGCCAGCGGTCGTGTTAGCACACTGCACCCGTCCTCCATGGGGTCCCTATCTACTCACCTTGGGTGGTTCCTTGGGGTGCCAGCGATTCTACGTGCTCTAGACTATGTCTTGACTCAAGTCAAGATTGCTATACCACTATTTTAGTATATGGTTTGGTCTCCCCTGGAGCCCACTGTGTATTGTGCTACTTACAACTGTTCTATTGATCTCGTATTGTGTGCTTTGTGTTCTATCCTCGTGTAGAGGATACTAGAGAGTGTTATATTAATAAATACATATTTTTATATAACTACTGTGTGGTTCTCCTTTCATTTAGTCAATATAGGGGGTGATATTCTGGTACAACAAGCTCCTTTACATTCCTACAAGATTAAGCCTGAAGGCTGCTCTCCACAGCTACCACTAGGATAGCTTTCTAAAGGTTATCTTCGACCTCATACATCATAAAGGTCGTTTGGACTGGTGCAAGGTGCCCACTTTAATTAGTGGACAGCATATACCAGGCTAACTTCTCACAGTCATAACAACAACATATCTCGCAAGCCTATTGGCTTGGTCAAGGAGTCCCAACAACTGCATATCTGGTAAGCCTGATGGCTTAGTCAAGGGGTGACCATAATAAGACCAATAACCACATGTTATAAAATCCCACCATTATTTCAACATATTCATTAATAATGTTTCAATGTAATTACTAACAACAAAGCATTCATAATGGTTCCACAGGCTCAATGCTTCAACCTTTCTCCTGTCTCTGTCTCTGGTGCTCCTCTCCTCCTTCTATGTCACAGAAGCCCAGATCTTCCACCAACTGCTCCTTAGTGGGTGTAAGGGAACCAGCTTCCTAGGTCCTGGAGAGACCCACTTGTCCTGGGGTCAACTGTAGGCAGAGTTCTTAGACCATTAGGGCATCAAGGGGCCTGTCCTTCCAGTTGTCCATGGTGTTTATGCCGCCTGAGTTCAGTATCCAACGTCAACAATCAACCATCCCCCCTTGTGGAAGGGTTTTTAAATGGGGTATAATGTTCTAGAAGACAGACACCCCTGGCCAGTACTAGGATGCCAAATCCCCCCTTCAGGCCTGTCCCAAAACTCCTGCACAGCTCACATCCCTTCTAGGGGCCTCTACTCCACTAGAAAACATTACTGCTAGGGACTTTTCCACCACAACTTCGAAGGTGAGTTCCGCCCTATACTGGCACCAATTGTCCGGGCTTCCTCCTTTGTTTAGTGGGCATGGGCTATCCCAAATGTGGTACAGTGTGACAGCTAATTAAAAGATGCAGACTTTCTTCCCCACCCCTTCCTCCACAGGAGCTGAGTGAAGCACTGTAAATTACTCCTTTGTGTGGAGGGAACATTGCTTCCTCTGCTGGGGAGCAGTGTAATTAACCTGGCTCAGTATGGTGACAAAAGTCCTGTACTATGATCCTGAGCTGAGCTGGACAAATATGAAAATTCTGGATGATCCATAAAATGTGCACGTAGGATTTGGGGACCTGTGTATTCAAACTGCGTGCACATGTTTTACCCCAGTTTCATACCTTATGGGACTTTGTGGGCCTAAGGGAAGCAAACATCACCCTAAGGCAAATTTTTCCCATGTGCATAATACAGTATCACTGTAGACAAAACAGTAAATCATACTGACCTTACCTATGAGTGCATAATAGTATTATAAGGCCTATCTCAGCTCTACAGCTAACCTTGCAGAATTTTGGATGCTCTAGGCCTGGGAGGAGTTCGTGGAGTTCTGCTATGTGGACCTCCGCGAAGTGACCAAAAATCTGTGCCGCACTACACGGAGATCCACAAGTGGTGGAGCGCATTAGGTCATGAGCTTTTGCACTGATTTTTAGCACTGGGTGTTTGTCCCGCGCTAGAAAATAAGCGTGAATGGCTTCATGCGCAGCACAAGAGGGCGCTGCTTCTTTCTGCTGCTCGAGTAGATGTTCTACTGGAGCGGCAGCTTCCTCAACATGAACGGAAGGTTTTTCAATGTGAGCAGTAATGACCATCTCTGACTGCCATCATTGAGAAATCTTGCTGGGAGGTGGTCTGGAGTAAGATTTTCCTTGCTCGTCAACTTAACATTGGTGAGCGCGAGCGAGGTTAATCTCCATTCCTCCGTGAGCTACGAATAGCGCGGAATGGGAAAAACTCTGCAAACTCCATGAGCGGAAATTCACGCTCAGGCCTATCATACACCAGGGTACCTGTGTGCAGTTACCAATGTCACATCACGGTAGTCTCACACACAGAGCCTGCTCACTTGTGCACGTGTTCACGGTTAACCAGGGAAGTGCCCCTTGTCCTAGCTGCATCGCAGCAGTCTCATATTAAAAGGTGGACCCTGGTGGTAATCATGTACTGTGCATTTACCCAATGATTACCATGAGTGAGACACGAGTAGTGAGAATCACCCACAGTAAAAAGTCCAAAACAGGGTGATCAAAAAAGCATCTTGTCATTCTTTATTATTCCTAAAGGATCCATGCCTGTATTGTACTGCAGTGTCGTTATTGAATCTTGTCACATTATCATCCCAGTTGCCTTGGAGTTTAGATGTGTCATCGTTGGATTACGGTTTCCCTCTCCCAGTCATTCCTTTTCATTGTGTATCGGTCTTTCAGTTCATGGCTTGTACTGTCTTCCTTGTACTTTCCAGATATTATCTCTTGTTTCACCTTAAAATTACCTTTGTACAAATGTATTCTTTTTCACCAAGTTACCTGTGGTTATTTCATGGATATATGCTGTTTATTTATATCAAAAAGAACAAATGATGGAGGGATTTCTGAACAATGTCAAAATCTCACCCCCAATACGGAGATCTGGACCTAAATCCATTGTTTTTTTGCTCACCATGTCATTCCACTTTGGACTCAGCCATATGCAAATTACTCTTGACCCTGCTCCCCATTGGGATAGTCCAGACCAAACTGTCAGGCCAGGTCCTCCTCGGAAACAAGCATCCTAGGACTGGTTTTGGGGTATCGCCCCTGAGATTAATTCATGCATTCTATCCATCACCTTGTTATTTGTTTTTATTTATGTCAGTCAGTTCATGGAACTTTAAAGGCTTAAGCAATCCTATTAAAGGCAGAGACTTATTTCACATTTATCTAGACTTAAAGCACTCATTGCACTAACTCAAGAAGCTCATCGTTCTCAAAATCAACTATTTAAACTGAAGAAATGTCAAGTTGGGAAGTCTATATACCCCTTGATTCCAAAAAGAAAAATGGTACAGTAATTCTTTATAATTAAAACATTGAATTTTAGTATTGCATCTCAGAAAAATAATGATGGGTGTAGGTAGGCTACAATTGAAGTACTGATAAAAAAAATACCAATTGCTAGTTTCGATGATGATGGTGCTGCACATCCACCAGAACTTATGGCCCCACTATACTGAGAAAGTACAAGAATATGAGGGAGAATATTTATATTAGGATGGCTTTGCAATACAATCATGGATCCATGCTAAGTCATTCAAAAGTGACATATACTCAACAAACCTCGAAGACAGTTTTGCTGAACTATTACTCAGATAACATTAGTTGATGCATGGATTCTTGACAATCCTGACATAAGCAAATATACATTTTACTACCCAATGCATCCCTCTCAACCCAAAATTGCTGACTGATTTTTTAGACAACATTTATAACAGAAACGTGCTGAAATTGTGGCAATACGTTTTTTAACCACTAATTTTTATTTGTTTTTATAGGTACAAAATGGGCAGAGCCCAACAAATGAAAAAGATATAGCGTACCTGTTTTTAGATTTCAATAGCAACTTGGCCTGTAGAACACCAGACCTGGTAATTAATCAACTAAACCGAACCCTGCTGACTGTTCTTAATTGACTGAGCTTAAAGTCTGTCAAATAAAAACATTTAAAATTATCTACCGCTGATGTAAGGCTGTATTGCTTGGGTCTCTTGAGGATTTATAGAGGGTCGAATGTAGCAGGCGGGGCAGGGTAATACCTCGATATTTCGCCCAGCGGGACTAAATATTCCTAAGCTTCTGTGGACATCCCCGTGCTTGAAAAGCTACAATTTCGGCGCCCATGCATCTATCAAGGGCTTTTTTCTATTCCCCTAGACCCGGTGAGGAGGACGCTTTCCACTTCTGGGCTATGTCCCTTTTGGCCAGAGTGAGGCCCAGGAACAGGAGGTGCTGTTTGTAGCGATTTCCTCCAATCTCTTCCATGCTGTGGAGGAGCAGCAGTCTGGGATCAAATGGAATGGTCGATGCCAGCCCCTGGCCCAGGCAGGGCACCACCCTCCTCCAGAATGGTTGTATCACCTCACAGCTCCATACCGTATGGAGAAATGAACCCTCCTCTTTTGCACACAGGATGCACTGGGGGACTGGATAACTCCCATCTTCCACAACCGGGATCTTGTATAGTATATACAGTGGAAATATTTATATGAGGCGGAATCTCAAGGAGACCGCAGTGTGTCAGGGGCTAGCTAGGGCCTCAGTCCAGTCATCATCAGTCAAGGTCGGCACATCGACTTCCCAGGCAGCTCTGGTCTTATGCAATGTATTGCATGTATGAGTGGACTACGGCAACACCCTCTACGCGGGGACCACGATCAAACTGCAGAAGAGGCTCTAACGCATACAGAATGCCTCCGCATGCCTCATCCTCGACATACCCCACGACACCCACATCGCTGCCCACCTGAAAGACCTGCACTGGCTTCCAGTCAACAAGAGGATCACCTTCAAGCTCCTCACCCACGCCCACAAAGCACTACACAACGCCGGACCAGCATACCTCAACAAGCGTCTCACCTTCTACACCCCGAACCGCCAGCTTTGCTCCACCGACCTCGCCCTCGCCAGCATCCCACACATCCACAGGAACTCCACCGGCGGCAGATCTTTCTCCTACCTCGCTGCCAAGACATGGAACACCCTCCCCTTACATCTGCGAAAGACCCAGGACCTGCTGACTTTCAGGAGACTTCTCAAGACCTGGCTGTTCGAGCAGTAGCTGCACCCCCACCCCCACTCAGCGCCTTGAAATCCTCATGGGTGATTAGTGCGCTCTGCAAATAAGTGATTGATTGATTGATTGACTATATATTTGCTTAATTTTGTCCGCCCCTAGGTCCCCCATTAGTAAACGGCCTTCTAGCGGGTGGAATTCTGTTAGGGACTCCAAGTGTCGGATATGGGGGTTAAGAGCATGTCGCAGTTGTAGAGAGCGGTGGAACTGGGATTTATGTAGGTGAAACTCAGTTTGTAGTTGCTGAAAGGATTTAAGGATACAGCCCTGCATAATGTTGCCTAAAGTGGATATTCCAATAAGGTTCCATTTGCGGAAGCCAGCTAAGGCCGAGACAGAACGTAAGTAGGTGCCCTGCCAAAGGGCGGTTGTTTGTGTCAATTTCCCTACTCCAACCCATGGTCTTCACTGTGCGTCTCCGTAATTGTATAACGGTTTTGGTGGCCGATGGGAGAGCATTTAGTTTAATCTGACTGTACAGGAGTTTCTTAAATTGTGGCGATTTTGATTTGTGAGCAAGCTTCAATAATTAAAGATATTGGGGCCAAATGTACAGAGCCTTTGAGGTCTGATTCGTAGAATCTGGCAATCTGTCCAGTTACAAATGCAAATATCCTTTTTTTTGTTGAACCAAAGCCAAATTGTGAATTGGTATCTAATTACCTAATCGCAAGTTGGGTTGTTTAGTGTATCCCTTCCAAATACCCATGCTGACCCCAGCAGTTGACCATCTCAGTGATTGCCGCAATTCCTAGTGGGTCACAAATTGCAACCTAATTCATAATATGCCTTAGCAGTTCAATTAACGACCCTATTAGGAATCTCGATCCGGGTTCAAGTCTTGGCATCGGCCAAACATACTATGATTCTGTGCAAATCACTTAATCTCCCTGTGCCCATTGGCAGTGCCTGGATACCCCCACGGGTGATAAGCTGCACTATATACATTTCTTAAGGACCGACTCATACCAGAGAGTTTGAGTATTTTTGCCAGGCGGACTGGAGTGTTATAATGAAAAGCTTTGTTTGTCAAGCAGGCTAGCTTCAACTGAATCATTGCTTTGAGAGAGAGCCGTTTGAGTTGTATTAGATCTGGTGTGAAGTGATCGTATTTTCTTGATCCCGTTATGAGTCTTGCAGCTGAGTTCAGTGCATCTCTTAAAGGAGCCAGCCAGGTATTTGTCCAGAGTTATGCCTAATGATTTAGTGGCGTTAACAACATGTGGGGCACAGTTGAGTGCTGTTAGTTGTTTGAGCCATTCTTCTATGGTGCAGAGTGGTTGTGGGGGGTGATCAGGAGAAATTCTGTCCAGAGTGTGTTTAGCATAAGGTGATTGCGTGTTAACCATTGTTGGGTTTTCAGTAGCGCACATTTAAGAGTTTTGATATCTTTGGGTGAGGAGATATTCATGTACAATTGAGTATCATCAGCATACATGTGATAATGTATTTTTGAGTGGATCAGAATTTTGGTGAGAGATTCCATGAACTATTTGAAAAGCGTGGGTGAGAGTGTGGATCCTTGAGGCACTCCAATTGCGACCGGTGTAATGTCAGAAAGGGATTGATTAAGTTTGATTCTTTGCATTCTGTTATGAAGGAACAATGCAAACCAGCTTAAAAAGGGACCAGATAACCCATCCTTTTCTCAAGAGGATCAATTTTGTTGTCATGTTTGACCATATCAAACGCTGAGGAGTGATCAAGAAGTATAAGCAGGCATGGTTGGTTCTGGTAAAGCAGTCTTAGGCCATCATCTACAATGTGCGTTAGAGCCATTTCTGGGACCCGATCTGAAGCCTGATTAGTATTGGTCAAGGAGCTGAAACTGCTCAATGTGGTTACAGAGTTGTATGTGTATGCATTTCACTAGTAGTTTGGATAGATTAAAGATGTTAGTATTTGGATGGAAATATTGAGGTCTGACAAGTCTGCATTTGTTTTTTGGGAAGGGGTGACCTCTGCTATCTTTACGAAGTCAAGAAACATGCCCTGCAAAAGAGATTCATGGACAATCTTAGACCGGAGCAAGAGAATGGAAGATATAAGGTCTTTGAAGAATTTGGCTGACAAAGGATCATTGAAGTGGTTAAAGGTTTTATTGATGTTATTGTTTTGAGTAGCTCAGCATCATCTGGTAGTGTAAAGGTATTCCATGTAGCATTATTTTTTGTATTAATATCTGTAGAGCCAGAAACTCAACATGGGAAGCCATGTGGAGGGACTGGGATGGGGCTGACTACGAGGAATTGTGGAGTTGAGTTGCAATTCTGATTAAATTTTCTTGTTTTTAATTAAATGCACGGAGAACTCATCACCACTTGGGAGTGAATCATTGTTTGCAGAGTGGTGGTTAGTTGACTAGCTAGCTTGTTGTTTGATGATTTCAAATAGTTTTTAGGATCTGTTTTTGACATTGTCCAGCTGTGACCTGAAGTGTTCAGCTTTGGCGCTATCGATAAGTTGGTTATACAAGCTTCTTGTTGTCTTCCACTGTTTAACATGTGTTATGGAAGGAGAGTTTCTCCATGATCTCTCAGCAATCCTTAACTTACATCTTTCCTTGTTAAGGAAGCCATTAAACCAGGGTTCGAAATCTTTGCTGGTAATTGTTTTAAGTTGCTTTGGAGTAATTGAATCAAATATGTCTGTCATGAAATGGATGCAATGTTCGGTAAGATCATTCAAATTTGTCATGTTAGAGGGGGAGGAAGGGTGTTGTTTCTAGTGGGAGTTATATCAGTTATAACATTTCTCAGATCTCGAGACCATTGCTTTGTCTTTCGAGGTTGGCCTTGTCTAATCAGCCCCTTTTCCAAGATGAGAAAAGAGATTAGGTAGTCTAGGTAATCTACTCTAAACTGCATCTCACCCATTGTACCACCTACACAGTTCTTTCCAGATATACCGGCTCATGTTACACACTTTAGGACGCTCCCTCACCCCACCTGCTTTCTCTGCCTGGCCCTAGATGCTGACTTTTTCCACATGGGTCGGTCCAGGCCTCAACTGCAGGGATTCTGGTGGGGAGTGGAGACAACCCTTTCCCAAGTCCTGGAAAGGAGGGTAGAGCTAACACCAAGGGCCACCCTTCTGAGTATCCTGGAAGACATGGGGGTCCATGAGCTGAATGTAGATGGAAATTGCCCTGAGCTCCCACCCTCGCTGAGTGACAAAGGGGGTGGACTGGTGTGCAATGTTGGAGCTGCTGGCTAACAAGCATGTGGATGTCCACAGAAGCACAACAAGATCTGGGGGGAATTGGAGGGCACACTTTAAACTTGAGCTCCCCACTGGTTGAGGGCCCCCTCCTCGTGTGCAGCCCTGCTGTTATTTTGTGCAATGTAACATTGTCTATGTGACACACCTGGAATGACCTATTTACTGTGTTTTGGTTGTGGAAAAACCAATAAAATTGTGTAATAAAAAAATATCCTATTTGTATTAATAAGTTTCAAGATTTCAGTGTACAAATTATTTGTCAGCGATACCACTGTATCTTAGCAAGCCATGTGTGGTGCATTTAAAGCAGCAGAGCAGTGTTTTGTGATAATTTTGTGGCAAACAGGTAAAGGAAAATGGAAAACAAAATGATATTAAAAGAAAAATTAAAAGAATTGAACTTGCTTTTAAAACCCGAAATTTTAATGACTGTTTGAAAAAGGTAGTTAAGGCCTAATTCAAATACAATTACATTTCTACTGATAATACTTCCATCTTTTTTCTAAAATGCAGTAGAAGACAATATTTTTGTGGCCACAAAAAATAAGGTAAATTATTAGGAAACTATTCAAAAGTAATGAAACAATGCTATAATGATGCCTCCTTCATAAATAAAAAGTAAAAGTGATACAAAAAGTACATAAAGATATACTTATGTTTTTATAAACATCTATATACCCTTGATACTTCACCAACTTAGAATTTTTCAAAGTATTTATAAGTTATCTAAAGAAATTCAGGTGGCTGATGATTATTCTGATTTGGAAAAAGACACCTTTGATTGATGAGAATATTAAAATCAATAATCTACATAAGAAAGGAAATCCTCCAGGACATTTTGGTTTTTTCATTGAATTATTTACACATTTCTCTAAAATGAAACAGTCTCAGCTCTTTCAATGCAATAGTCCTCTTACTCAGCCCAAGGTTTATTTCAGGAAGCTTTGATCTGCATTATTAAAAAAAAAAAGGTCTGGATCCAACATTCTGTCAAAATATTGACCAATCTCATTAGTAAATGTAGATTACAAGATTTGTTGCTAAGATTTTAGCATTGTGTTTAGATCCCTTACAAACAAAACTAATAGGCAAGGAGAGATCTGGGTTTGCTAAAGAACAACTCATTAGATAACACCAGACCTTTCTTTAATGTAATAAGCCCATCGTCTGAGCTTGGTTATACTTTGGCTGCATTTACCATAGATGCTGAAAAATCTTCTTATAGGTTGAGATGCAATGTAATTTTTCAAATTTTGAAGTGGCAGTGTGTCGATTCAACACAAGTAAAGTGCTATATTTACATGATTTCTCTCCAAAAGCCTCTATATTTCTAAATTAATTGTCTCTAATTATTTCCCAGAAAGGTGCCAGACGGGGTACCACTTATCACTTTTATTTATGTTAGCCTGAGAACCATTTCTTTGCAAAAGTAGGCAGAATGCTAATATACATTATTTTAAATATGCCTAGGTTAAATTGTTGTTATGTTGGCAGAATCTGACATATTTAGTTAATTTCACATTTCGCTTGTTGCACAAAATGTCTAAAATCATTGTGTTTCCTAACTCTCTTGTATGGTCTTACCCCAACATGTGACACTACCCCTTTCCAATGTTCCCCCCGGAGGCCTAGGCTTGAAGGAAACATTTTATCAAATTGTCTTATTTTTCTTGGGGCATTGACAAGGCAGTTGCTTTCCAGCAGCTGTCGGATACATCAGACCTCTCATGCTCTGAGATACTGCAGTTGTTCTTGATGGTATTTTGAATCTAGTAGTTCCTTTTATTCATACTTAGGTGTTCCAGACCCTAAAGTAGGGGAAGAGCAACAGAAGAACAGTAAGTAGCCTTTTTCACTCTGTGTATATGGACTATAGTGTGTATCCTCCACCAATCAGGTACACTTAATTATAGTGCAGATGTCCCTACTAGTCTGACAATGGGATCGGTTGCTACAAATTTAGGTGGAGAACGTGGGATGGGTTCCTGGAATGGACAGGTAATCAATAGACTTTCTCACCTGTATGCAAACTTCTTATACTGAGCTATTTTCCTTCTTAAATAGATTAATGCTTGGAAATTAAGTATATCCTTTAGTACAGATAGTATGGAAGGGACTGTGGAAAAGGAAACAGTGGTAAAAAGTGTGGATAGAATCCTGTGAAACAGATAATGGGGAATATCCCTTGACTTGTGCACAGATGACACATTGCTTGGCAAAATTCTCACTTTCTTCTCTCGTTGTAGGCCACCAGAATTGACGGGTGATCAACTCTTACATTTTATGATCCCTGGGTACAGTGCTATGGGTGAGGGGATGCCTGTTGAGCATTTTAAAATGTCTTCTCTGTAATGTAATATGGGATCTGGAATACATACTTTTCCCTTGTGCCAAAGAAACTCTTCGTCTAGTTTTCAGTGCCCTGGTATGTTGGCAATCCACTCTACTGTGTTGAGGCTTTGCTATTGTTCTTTTACAGATTGAAGGTTTCTGCATTTTCACTCATCTTTCCTACTAGCACCAAGATTGAAAGAGGGATGGCAGGCTTTATTGTTCTCTTTGCGGTGACAAAGCATTTGCTTTTTTATGACTGTTACTGTCTATAAGTGATTTCATAGTAAAATCGGGAAGATATAGAGACCACTTAGAATGCCTCGGATTCAGACATTTTATTGGTTTTTACAGTTTTATGATCAGTTCAGATTGTACTCAGATGCTGAGTCACCTGCAGATAGTGCCTCCAATGGGCCAAATAGTTGTTGACAGCTAATAGTTTAATTAATCTCTGCGGCATTGAGGGTTCAACAGAAAAAATGCTACAGGGTATATTGATCTTGTGTCCTAATCTTTTTGAGATTAAATCACTCCAATAGCATATGATGATGAGGCTTTGGTCTCTAGGTTAAAGGGCAATTCATTATCTGGATTTTCCAGAATGAGGGCAGTAGTGAAGGCTTCTGTAAGTTTTTCAAATATATTTTTGTGCATTTCACCAATTAAATAAGTCTCTTTCTTTGTCAATCATAATGTAGGCCTAACAATTTCTAAGAAGACTTGTACAAGATACTGATAAAAATTGACAAATTCTAAAAATTGTTAAATATCTTTCACTGACCTGGGGTACAGCTATTATTGTACCGCCTTGACTTTGTCTTGTCTAATTGGATTCCCTCATCAATGATATTAAAGCCAGAGTACTTCAGTCGCTTCAAAGAAACATGTTTCAAATTTTACAAAGAATGTTTCTGCATCCTTTTCAACACTTTCGTTACATATTTCCAGTGTTCTTAAAAGGACTCAGATAATATTAAAATGTTATCCAGGTAAATACAACATTTTTCTCAAACAAATATCTACAAACGAAATTGACAAGATGTTGAAGTTCCGCAGACCAAACAGCAAGACTAAGAATTCAAGTTGTCCATTACAGGTATTAAAGGCAGTCTTTACTCACCTCCCTGTCTGATTCTCACCAAATTGTATGCACCACTCAAATCCAATTTTGAGAATCCCTTGGCTGATTTTATTTGGTCTAACACGAACAAGATGAGTGGTAAAGGATATCTATTATGTTTCACGATAGTACTGAGTTTTCAATAGTGAATGCAAGGATGGTACTCCCCTTCTCATTTTGGCACAAAGAAGATGAGAGTACCAGCTGGAGAAGTGGAGTGGTGGAAAAACGATTTCTGTAGATTTTCCTTTGATTAAGTATGAAGTACCTCATATGCGTTAGTGATCAAAAGAGAATTCAAATGCGATCATGAGGGATATTAGCTAAATGGAGATGATCAATTGACCAGTCATAGGACTGATGTTGTTTAACTGATCTACCCCCTTACTGAATACATTTTCTAACTCTTAGTAAGGGTCTGAGATACGTAATGAAGGGGATTCAGTATGTAACATACCACATGTTGAAGGCAGAATTTGCCTAAAACGTCGTCATGGAAAACATTTCAGTTACTCACACTGGAAAGAAAAATGAAGGTTCTGCAGTCTCCAATTAATCTGGGGGTTTATTTGCAGAGCCAGTTTGTTCGTAAAATCACTGCAAGTATAGGGGCATCCTTGAGATCAGATCACATCTTTTCTATCGCCCCATTCTCTAAATTCATAACCATTTCTGTTGTTTTACAACAGACTCCCAGGGCTGTTCTGAGAACCAAAGGCAGCCCTGGCAAACCTTTTCATACCAGTCCCCATAATGCACAGAGTGAGTGAGCGAGCCTAACTACTGCAAGGGGGGGGTTAGGGGGCAACAAATGGAACTTCCTGTTCCGCTTTATTCTTCCTTTCCTCTGCTCGACTTTGTCTCAATTCCTTATTCTGTCCTACTTTCCCTCAGCATCTCTTCTCTTCCTTTCTCTAACCACAACAACTCTTTCTTTTCCTCTCTCACTCTCTCGTCATTCCTTTTGCTGATCCCTGTTTCTTATTATGGCTGTCATATTCTGCAACTGTTGTTTATACTTTCAGCTTCATAACCCATTCTTTTAAAAATATATCTTTTTATTGAGTGAGAGACAAAGAAAACAACTTTTCTTTTACCCCCACATTTTTAACCCAAACCCTGTGCCCACCCCCTGCCCCACCCATCCCCTATATTTTAATACATCACAAAAATGTCATTGGCAGTGTGGATAATTATCAATCTTAAAAGAATGCACTGTGAATTCTTATTACATAGATTTCAAAAACCTTTGCTGAAGAACTCCTCTCATTTCAATTCATCTTTTAGTAGCAGGTTCAAAGTGCAATAGTTCAAAGTATACAGCAGATACGATGCTAATGGGGCTGACAGCCACGCACGCTTGAGTCTAGTTTGGTACTCCAGTTAAATAGCAGCATAATAATTTCACAAAGTGCAGGTGCATTTCTCTCATTTCACCTCTCATTTCAATTAATCTTTTAGTATCAAGTTCAAAGTGCAATAGTGCCATGTATGCACCAGATACAATGCTAATGGGGCTGACAGTCACACACACTTAATTCTAGTTTTGTACTCCAATTAAAAAGCAGCATACTAGGACCACAAAGTGCTGGTACAATTTAGGTATCCGAATGTTCAACCCAATTGGCTAGACACTTCCAAGTTCTTATCCCCTTCTTCCTGGCCCTATGTCCCTTTTGCATGTATATGACTTTCTCTAGATTATATGTCACCAATAATCGGGCCAGCCATTGTTGAAACGTGGGAGGAACAGGGTCCAACCAAGCTGAAGCAATGCATAATCTATACACAGCCATTGCTATGTTTAACAGTGCACCTCCATCCTCTGTTTTCACATTAGTTATGCCCAATATTATTAGCGGGGGTTACATCAATATGCAATTGTAGTTTCCTTTTTAGAAATTCATTAATCTCTTTAATTAATGACCCAAGGTCTTTACATGTAGCAAACATGTGAACTAAGTCTGCTTTATGTAGCGCACAGCGTGGGCAGAGCACTTCTTTCCCCTCACTCTATTTAGCTATCCCATAAGGGGTGTAATACAAGTCAAAGAAGGTCTTATAATGCTGTGTTTGGAGGTTGACGGACATAAGGGTCTATTGGGTGCTTAAAAAAGCACTTTTAAAAGCTTCAACAGTAATATCTAGTTTTTCTTGCCACTTAGTAGAACACTTTTCCAAGTCATCTTTCATATATTCACTAAGCAACCTGTACAGGCTCCCAATACAAGGAGGGGTAGGCTGTATTATTTTGTCCACAAGTTCGTTCTTCCCAAAACTCTTCAGCCCACCTCCCTTCCTCTGTAATAATCTATGATTTGAAGATATTAAAAAAAAATCTCTATATGTAAGACCAATTTTCAATCTCGGTTCATCTTATGCTATTATACCACTGGATGAATAAAAACACCCTATTTGCTTCATTCCACTCAAATAAAGGTCATTAAAAATATCTTGCAAATTCTTATTGCACCACAGATGGGTATAATAGTTCAGCCTCCCCAGCCCTAATGGACGACGTATAGACGCCCATACCTTAAAAGCCATCAGCAACGTCTTAAAATGTACCCTTTGTAGTACCCATAGTCTAGCTGGTGCCATAAACCCCCCCCAGGTTTCGAGGCCAATCAATAATTCAAATGGGGTGGGATACATTGTCCTACCCGTGATAGTAACCACCCTCAAAAGTACTGTATATTATACCAACGAGGCAGCCCACCAATATAATTTAAGATTAGGAAGGGCCAATCCACCACTTTCCCTGGGTACAGATAGGAATTTAAATGATCTTCTTGGTCTCGAATATGCCCAGATAAATTGTGCAAATATGCTCTCAAATTTTTTTAACCAAAAATTCGAAAAGACGAGGGGTATTGCTTTTAGGAAGTACAGTATTTTAGGAAAACATACCATTTTAATTAGATTACTTCTACCAATCAGTATTAATGTAAGTTATCTACTCTTTTCAGTGCCTTTTTGATCTCTTCTGCACACGTCCCCAAGTTTTCATTCACCAACTCATCAAGATCATAGCTAATCATTACCCCTAAATATACTGCTTTTTAACTACCCTGTAGTCAGCAAAGGATTCAAATTAATTAATAACAGTCTTAGTCTTATCCCTGTTCAGGTTATATCCTGATAATACACCGTATCTCTGAGCTTCTTCCCCTATTGCCCCAATAGCCTGTTCAGGGTGAGAGGTAACTAGAGCTGTATCGTCGGCATAAGCCAAAACCTTACTCTCATACTCAAACCGAACTATGGGGGAGTTCCAAGGATCAATGTACAGTGCAAAAAGGAGCGGTGAGCAGGAGGGACACCCTTGTCGCGTCCCTCTCGTAATTTTGAGGGGCTTCATCATTTCCCCATTTATAAAAACTCTAGCCTTAGGATCTTTATACAGAGCACTAACTGCCCCAAAAAAGGTAGTCCCTGTCCCTTTCCATTGCATTGTAGTCCAGAAACACTGCCAGTAGACCCTATTGAATGCTTTTTCTGCATCTATCAAAATTGTCGCCATAGGGTCTCCTGACACTTGTCTGACATCAAACAAGGTAATGATCCTTCTAATGTGTTCCATTGTACCCCTAGCGGGGATGAATCCATGCTGTCCCATAGAAACCATCCTATAAATAACCTGTGACAGACGCGAGGCTAAAACTTTTGAGTATATTTTTACATCCCCATTAATTAAGGTTATAGGAAAGTAGGACGCAAGCTCATGTACAGGTTTATTTTTCTTCGGGAAAACTATAATCTTTGCAAAAGCCCAGCAATTTGGCAGAGCCGATCCTTCCAAGGTCTGTGAAAGCAGAGTTGTCATAGTTTCTTTTAGCTGCTCCTCAAAGACCTTGTAGAATTCTGTGGGGATTAAGCCATGACCAGCCGCTTTCCCTCTAGGTAATTTTGATATTGCTTCTAAAATCTCATCCCAGGTCAATGGATAGTCTAATTGCTCCATCTCTTCCAGTGACAATACCTCAGTCGCAGAGGAATCCAAATACTAAAGTGTTAAATCTTCATGTTGACCCCACAGATCTCCTGAATCTTCTGTGTATAGAGCCTGATAAAATGTATAAAAGGCTGTTCGGGTTCTGCCTGCTTCAGATACCAGCCCTAGTATGGGCTCTCTCACAATATTGATTTTGCTACGTGTAAGTTCTTGCCTAGTTCTTACTGCTAGTAAGTGACCCACCCTTTCGCTACACTCATACATTTCCTCTTGAGAAGCTGTTGATTTATCTAGTGCCTGCTTCAATAGCCTTCCCCCAATTACTGCCTTAGCAAGAGCTACTTCCGCCTGGGCTTCCTCCACCCCTTTCTTCTGTTGCAGTGCAGTGACCAAATTTCCCTCTGCCTGAGCCAGACTTTGTTGGCTAAGCAGCAGACAATAATTTCCCCAAACTATACCCAATTAAGCAGTACCCACATTCCTCTGCAAACATTCTAGGATCCACTCCGTCATGTGTCCCACATAGGCCTCGTCCAGTAATAGTGCCCTCTCAAATGTCCAGGTGGGAGTTCTTTCACGAGGACCCTCACCATCCAATTCTCATACTGATGGGCTGTGATCCGATAAGAATCTTGGAAAACATTCAATTGTGCTCTTATACATAACCATAGATGAAACAAAAAAGTAATCCAGCCGTACATGTTTCTGATGTGGGGCAGAATAATAAGTAAACCTGTGTTTCAAAGGTCTCATTTTGGCCCATGCGTCACTCATTCCATGTACCTGACATAAGTTACGTAATGCTTGGAACTCTTTGGTCTTCCTCCCTGGCCCCCAGTCACATATAAGATTGATGTTTAGATCTCCAGGGACACGTGCACATTTGTCTTATTAGCAAATGTCACTGCAGAAACCTGGATATTTCACCTCAGCATACTAAGGGACAGCTCCATATGTACTTGATGTTTAGGCCTGTCATTTCTGATTCAGAGAAAGGGAGACGCCTGCTTTCCACAAGTATCTATACAAAGCTGAGGCATGCAATCTCCCTCCTCCAACATTCAGTGCCACGCCCAAGGCCTGTGACGGAGACTTGGTCTCTCTTATTCTAGGGGTGCCTCACACTTTGGGTGCCACATTTAGTTGCCACCCTTTGCCAGATAAACCATGCAACAGGCTTCAAAGAAGATGGTGATGGCCAGGAGGTGAGGAACTGTTCCAGCAGGTATGTTTTGAAAGGCTGCACAGGCCAGTTAATTTTTTTGTTTTATTGTGAAGGTTAGAGTCTTACTTCCACTGCTCTGCCCAGGTCTCTTCTGAACCTAATTTGTTTACTGTGTCTTAGTAATAATTCCTTGCAGTTATTTATTTAATACATGTGTATGTGATTTGTGCATTTCTTGTGCATATGCAGATTAGCACTAATTAACCATTAATCAAAGTCATTTATTTTCCAAGTTCTCCAATGCTTGTTGTATCAGGTATTTGAATGCTGTTTTGCCCCATGCTTAGGTTGAACCTCTGGCACATGACATATTTTCTAAATGTTTCCAGATTTCTGTCTCCATGCTCCAACACTGATTGCTAGAGTTCTCCCTCGAGGCTGAAAAAAACATCATGTGTATTTCATAACGTATTTTGCAAGTGCTGCATATTAGGTCACAATTTATAAAGCATGCATTTGAAATTCTATTCAAATTAGAAAGCTAAACCGTATTGGCTAAGGAGTATGGGTGACAAGTATTATGCTTGTATTTACACAGGTACAAACATACTGACAATGCAAATCACCAGTTTCAGAAAGTCAAATTGTGTGTCAGACTTTAGCATTTCACTTATGTGTCTCATACGGTCATAGGCTGCAGAGGATACATCATCTATTGGTGAGTGAGATCTGCTCTGAGCTGCTGTCAGCCCCAGAAAGAGGGCAGCACTCATCCCCCAGCCAGGCCTGGACTCTGCTAGTGAGCCCCTTACATACTCAGGCCAGGAGCTCAACGGGGCCCAAACCGTTTCAGCTAGCCATCGTCAGTAAGTGTGATGTGTTTCACCTCTGTAATACATAATCTAATGTATTTGTGATAGTTCTGTCACTAGTAGTTCAGTTAGTCCATTAGACTCTTCCATCTTCTATCGGCAGCTATTTTTATACAGCTCTTGTACTTTCTACTCAGTGCAAGCTTGAAAATTGGAATGCATTTGTGTGGAATGATGTTTTTTATGCTGTATTTTTTTGAATGGACACCCGAGTTCATTATGTTTTTGCTGAAGAAAGGCTTCAGGCTGCGCCCAGCACATTCTCCAAGATCTGAGAATGTATTCAGTGGCAAGCATTTTGTAAAGAGTAAAGAGGAATGTAACAAAATCCTGCCTCACAAAACAAGCATTTGCCTGCGTTACAACTCCCACTCACTGTGTATGACTGGCCTTTTGATCAGCCTGGCACTGCCAGGTGGGCCAACTAAAATGGGCTAGTGTGTGGGCTTTTTTCTACCCGGGCACAACCCAGAGGACCATAAAACTTAGCCCAGACACTGACACTGGCCCTGGCCCTGGCCCTTTCAAGCTGCTCATCTGCCAGTGCCAGACTGATGGAAAGGCTAGTCCAACACTGAACTCCAGTGGGTTTTTGTGACTAGCCACTCCGGTGTTCCATGTAACATTGTTTGGCTGGCCTTTCAGGCAGTCTGGAACTGCCAACAGGGTCAGATTGAAATTGCCAGTGTGTGAATTGTTTTCTTTAGCTCTGCCATGACCCACAGGACCAAAAATACCCTGACCTTTCATGCTGGCCAGTATGGTATTGCAACATATTTTGTTTTTCTTATTTGTTTTGAATGTGTTGAAGGGTTTTCTTGAATGTATCTAAGGGATGTTTTGATTCTGTTTTAAGGTTTTGGGAGGTCTCATGGTTGTCTTGGGGACTGTGCGGCTGGTGGGGGTGCCTTTTGGCACATGGATGGAGTTGTGCACCCAACTGGTTTATTGTTTCAGTTTGGGGCAATGTGAGAGTGACTGATGGCTGAGTGATGGTGTGTAGGGGAACTACAGTTCCTAGAAATCTGCAGGAGCTGCACATTGTTTGGATAATATAAACTAACTGATTTGTGTCTAGACTGATTCCGGACACCCCCGCAGGATATGTCAGCCTATAGACCAGTTAGCTCACAGTGCCACTATAAGCCCAAGTCCTTTACCAAGGAGCAAATAGTTTCTGGCAACCACTGAACATGACAACTCTAAAACCCCTCAGGGATCGTGGAAAAACTGCAGTACCTTCCGCTCAGTCACTCGTGCTCACTTAGTCTCAGAGAGATACTCAGAATGAATGTTGGGGACGTTTTTCAATAAGCATTTATTGAACCAGCATCATTCCAGTATAAAACATGTTTGCTGCGACAATCATTACACAGAAACAAATGTAAAAGATTACAAGCACCAACAGAGTAAATAAAAGGTAGCGTTCTACTATGTTCCTAAAACAGTGAATATTTGCAGGCATATAGATACATGTTAGTAACCCAGTGTACTCCTAAGATGCTAACCCTACCTAAGTGTAGCTAATTGCAGCTAGCATGTATGTGGATGTAAAGCCAAGAATCCCCTAGGGAAGAGCCAACCCTATTACCTGATGGGAGAGAATAAAGGACCCTGTCTTGGTCTCGAGTTGGACACCCCGCAACAAATATCAGACCACTGCCTGCTGGAGCTTCTGGGTGCAGGACCTCAGCATCTTCTGTCAGCATCGAAGCTTCTCCTCTCATGATCTAGTCCTGGTATGGTTCTTTTCTACCCTAAAGATAGCCTCTGGGTTCCTTACACAATCGATATTTTGTGAGTACGATTATGTAAATGAGCCTAAATTAATACCTGAAATTATGCAAAGTAGTTCTTTCACCTTAGGATGAAGATGACCATGACTTTTACCCAGAGTATGTTCACACTGTTATGTACATCGTGTGCAGGGACTTTTCTAAGAATCCTCATGCATAATAAGTGAGGATAACTTCCAGGAAAGTGATTGACATTTATTCAGCACATAACTGGGTAAAAGGTTGGTGCTAGAACCGTTATGAAGAGCAAGGTAGGGCAATATAGGTGAAAGGTCGTCTAGCTACCTAGCCCTAGATTGGAGTGCATTGGGGCACATAACAATGGTCAATTGCCGCATTGTGTTGGGTGTCATTAGTACTGTTAGCACTACTGGCGGTGATATGAGGTTGTCTGAGCAGTGGTTTTAGGTTCATTGTGAAGTGTATTGGGTTGTTGTGTGGTCTTTTGAGTGCGTTTGGGATAATCAGAGGGTGTCAGGTATTGGTCAATGAGGTAATCTTGTGCTCTTTGGGATTGTTTGCTTGACTGTTGTGTATGACAGTGTTGAGGCAGTGGTAAGTGCATCTTTTGCAGTTGTTGGCGTGCCTGAGGCATTGTAAAGTTCTGTGATAATCTGATAATGTATTGCCTCACTTTGAGAATGTTTGTGTGTATTATGAGAGTGTAGGTTGGAATTGGAATTTCTAACTCACGCATGTTTGGCTTGCATGTGAAGTCACTGGGGGCTGTGCGGATTGCTCACTTATATAACCATTTTTGTACTCTAATGTGACTGAGCTAATTTTGTTGTAAGCTTCATTACAATCAGGCTGCATTTGCACATTTCCCATGTTTGTGCTCAGAGAATTCAAATTTCTGAGACATGGGCTGCTTTGGAAAGTTGAAAATTTCATTCCCAGACACTAGCAGGCCGAGCCTGTGAGAAGGGACACTAAACCATTGCATCTTGCTGGGTTTACATTTTCTTTACATCACTAGCGGCCTCAGAACTCTTTTATTTCACCTGGAAATAGGGAAGGGCTGCTTCAAATGTAATGGAAGGCATAAGATCTACCTTTCAAAATCATCCATTTACTATGAGGTTGATTAGAAAAGTTCTGGTTATTTGGTGAGGCCTTCCCTGCCACTGTGAGGTGCAACATGTGGTCCCTTGTAGAAGCTGTTCATCAGGAATATTCCAGCAAGAGAGGTAAAGGGTAGAGCAGCTTGAAGTAAAAGAGGGTTCTGGAAAAAGTCATTCGGGGTAATGAAGCTGGAGAGAGGGGAGCTGCAGAACAAACAGTGACAGGGAGAGCTGCAAATAAGGTGAAAGGAAAGTGAGTTATATTTGGAGAGGTACGCAGGTAAAGCCAGAGCTGTTCAGAAAAGATGACATGGGAGAGTGAGATCTTCAGGAGAGCTGCACAAAGACAAGTGACTGGTAGAGATGAAACAGTGAGAGGGTTGACAGAAAGCTTCAGCAGACGTGCAAAGGGAGGTGGGGCTTGAGGAGAACTGACAAAATGTTGGTGGCCGAACTGCAGAAGGAGAAGTAAAGAGTGGAACTGTGGCAGAGGAGAATAATTGGTGAGAAGTACATGATGGAATTGATAAAAAAACACATTTAATTTTGCATTCTCCAACCTAAATCTCTTCCTTTAGAATGTAAGTTAATGGGAGGATCACTTTTTTAGGTAAATGTTTTCCTAAATATCACAATTATTTTGTTTTTACATCTTTCCATGTATATGCTTCATACACTGATGGAGATAAGAAGATGCTTCTTTATGAGTTTGCAATGAAATTAACATGGGACGGCTTTTCACACATAATGTGGTTTTCTGACCACTCTACCTCTATCTGTTCTTCATTGACAATGAGTGCATTTGAGAGTGTGAGTCTCTGTGGATGTAACTTGTTTTCGGATGAATGAGTTAGTGGCTGTGGGGGTTGGATGGAGTTAGCATGTGCAAGGGTGATGAGGACATAGGTGTGGTAGGATTGCACTGGGGCAAAAAAACTTTTAAGGGCACCAAAATAAAAGTGCCCCCATTAGTGAACCAGATAGCTAAAAACATTTCCACATTTGCAATCACACCAGTTTCAAACATGTAGACACATTGTAAGTGTATTTTGCAGGGTATGGGAGACTGCATGCATTTGTATTTGCAGAGGAAAGTAAAATACTTGTGGTAATATCAGGGATTCAACACACACTGACCTGTCAGACGTAGCTTATTTCCCTGGAGGCTAATCCGACCCTGGTGAGGTTGTGTTTGCTCTCTGGAGCTGAGTGTTACAGTCTGAAGTTGACATCTTGACAATCAAGTTTTATTTTAGATTTGTTCTTTATTGGCATTTAGGTTCAATTATAACACACATTATTATACCACAAATCGCCATACCATGATCGTCCATATTTCAAACACAGTTTAGTCCCAATAAACAGTATTCCCATGAGAGAATATTCTCATACATTATATATTCAGAGAGACATACATTTCAAAATATTGTGGTGTATAACAATTTCAATGCCATAAAGGTGAATAAACAAAAACAGTAACCCTCCCCTGTGTGTCGTCCTGTCCCTTGTAGCAACCTCGCTCCTAGTGGTAGTCCAAGTTGTTTCTAACTGGTTACCACCTTGCACACGGTTGATCTCCTCATGCAGCGCTTGCCTTCCTGAGTCCGGTATGTTCTTTGTGTGTGTGATTAGGTGGTTCTGTAAGTATGTTAACCCCAACAAGAGCTGCTCCCAGTGTAGTGACCAATATGGAATTAGGATTGAATTGTGAGTGTAGGCATCTCACAAAATGTGACGGACTGGTCTCACACACCACCAGGTGTAATGCTTCATCATTGACCAGTCCTCGCCCTCTAAAAACTTGGATTGATAGAGGGCGGGCATACACCTGACAACAGGGGTGCACTTCTAAGCTAAGTGGGGGCCTGTGAAAAAGTGAGTGAAGTTAAAAATCATTATAGTTATCAAATTGTGGATTTTAATGTGACTGGTAACCATATGATATTAAAATAGGTGGACGGTATGTGGGGAAATAATTGTCCCCTAACCGTAGTGAGAATGGTCGACATGTTTCTGCCAAAATGGCCCAAAAGGGTCCAGGGCATTCATCAGGACCTTAGTACAAAAATGGGGCTCCTCTCTTACCAACTGGTGGTTAGAAGGTACCACTATGTGGGTGTGACCTGTGTCACTCTTCACTGTTGAAAGTGGCTTCTAAATTCAAGCCTGAAATACAAAAAATTACAAAAGGATATGTAACAACATACCTGGGTCACAAATGAACACTGAAAACAATACATGCACTGGTTCAGTTAATTGTGAGTGACTAATTGTGTGACACGTGACACTCTATGCTTGCACACATTAGGAATGATGATGTGATATCCACGATCTTATTATCAAGCCTGCAGAAAAAAGGGGAGCCATTGTCGTTATGGATCAAGAGATGTACCGAGTGGAATGTAAAAGATTACTCTCAGATACGGTCAGCTTTGCTATACATCAGAACGACCCCACAGGCCCCCTTATGAACAAATCAAGAACATGGTGGAAAAGGCCATTAGTAACAATTGGATCACTAAACAGGAGGCGGAATTTCTTGTCAGTGAAAACCCCAGGATGCCCAGGTTTTACACACTCCCAAAGAGCCACAAGAACCGGATGCCTCCGTCAGGAAGACCCATTGTATCTGGCATTGGGTCAACTCTTGGACCTCTTTCGCAGTTCTGCGATTGGTTACTTAGACCAAATGTACAAAAGTCCCACTCATACCTTAGGGACACGAAAGACGTCCTCTGCCTGTTACGAGACCTGGAGGTAGACACTACTGGGGACCTATTCATAACTATGGGCATCGAGGCGCTGTACACCAGCATACCGCAGAGACGAACATTGGAGGTTGTGGAACACATCATCCTGAATATGGATTGGGAATTCACCACTCCCCAACAATTTGTGATGGAATGTGCTGAACTAGCCCTTACGGAGAACTTTTTCGAATTTGAGGATGTGATCTACCATCAAATCGCAGGGACATCCATGAGCAGTATCTTTGCCCCGAGCATGCCATGCCTCTATGTCCAACAGTTTGAGGACGATCATATCCTCAACCGTAACAACCCATTCTTCAAACATCTGAAAATATGGAAGTGCTACATAGACGACGTGCTCCTCGTGTGGCACGGGATGGAGGAAGAAGCAACCAAGTTTGTCCAATGGGTAAACACCAAGGACGAGCACCTCAGGTTCACACACACCATAAGCAAGGACCATGCAGTGTTTCTAGATCTGGATATCTCCCTTACCAGTGAAGGAATCACAATGAAGGTACATAACAAGACCACGGATAAGAACAGTTTACTCCTCTTTGAGAGCTATCACCCGAGAGCCCTGAGGCAAAATCTCCCGGTGGGCCTGTTCCTTCGAGTACGAAGAAACTGCTTGAATACTGAAACCTTTGAGGCACAAGCAGAACAACTGGAGGCGAAGCTCCTGGATTGTCATTATCCAAAGAGGATGGTGAGAAAGGCAAGAAAACGAGCAAGAAACAACAATAGGGAGTCACTACTAGAGGATGTCACAAAAGAGGACACCAAGAGACTGGTGTGTGTCACTACGTACATCCCTGTCTCAAATACAGTCCAGAAGATCATTAGAAAGAACTGGCACATCTTGAACAGCGTAGGAAAACAATGGGAAGCACCTCTGTTTGCCTTCAGGCGAAATAGAAGTTTACGTGACGAATTGGTACACGCCAAGACGATGCCCCATGAGGAAGAAGAACAACAGACACTATGGAACCAGCAACGAACAGTGGGCCATTACTCCAGTGGGGGATGCACGGCTTGCAACCTCACGACCAATACAAAGGAGGTAGACATAGGCACCAACAATCCCTGGCAATTGCGAGAATTCAGCAACTGCAACACGGAGAATGTCGTGTACCTCTTAACTTGTCCTTGCGGTCTCAAGTATGTGGGCATGACCACTAGGAAAATAAAGGTCCGCATCAATGAGCACCAGAGCACCATCAGGTGCAGAAAGACCAATACCAAACTGACAAGTCACTTCCTTGAAAAAAATTACAAGGACACAGACCTCAAGTGGGTAATCCTGGAGGTTATGAAGAAACGCAAATCTGACCTGACAAAACCCCTACACATCAGGGTGCAACGATGGGTCTATCGCCTGTGGTCCTGGGAAAGTGGGCTCAATGATGAGATCCCATGGCTACAAATGGGACGTTAACTGAACAACTTACAGTACCCTGTTCTGTACATTCATAATTTTTTTAGCATTTTCAGTACAATTTTTGTACAATTTTTGTATATTTGGCACACTCTGTATTTCCAGTATTAAGCCTGTGTGGTCTTTGCCACCCAGACCGTTTTCCTGATATGACCTGACAAACCCCCCCCCCCCCCGTTTTTCGGCACATTTGGCTGTCTTGAACCAAAATATTACTGGTAAATTCGTCCTTTTATTCACCTAATTTTGGGACCTAGCCGTGTTTTAATACCAGCACTTAACAATCGCTGTGCATCCATTCTTCCATCCCCTTCACCAACATCATGTACTCCACAGCCGGCTCTCTAGCTTACACATGTTGTGGGGTTCAAACTTCGCAAAATTGAGCCATCTTGGCTCTTGAGGTGATGAAACGCCCATTCTCTGGTATATTATCTCGTACACGGGTAATTCTGCCGGTACGTTTTTATGCTTATTTTCCCCCCAAACAATTTATCATATGGGTCCCGGCATGCATGTGCGAAATTAATGCGGAAAGCAGTGCATTATTGTATTGTTTATTACTAAGCACGCAGGATTTTAGTCACAACCAGTTTATTTCACATTTATTTCACACCTGCTTAACATCTCCGTCACCTCGGGTTGCCACTCTCCTGTACGAGTGCAGGTATTTACGTGATTACGTATACCAGCCGATTGACACATGCTTTGTGGAACGTTTCCTTGACCACGTCTCTCGCATTTAGATGCGTGCCCTTACACTGGCGGAACATTCCTTCACTTTCCTGCACTGGGCATGTCCTGGGTGCGTCCATTTTGAGATCAGGTGTATTTTCGCTCAATAGTCAGTGCGCTTTGGGACACCGGAACTCGCGCACCAGGCAGCAGTTACTCAACTTTCTGCTCATTTTCCGCCTATTAACCAATTAGAGGGCACTATATATACCATAGCCCCTGTTCCTTCATTTCACCATCAGGGAGGACCGGGAGCAGTCACCTAGGAGAATCGTGGGAAACGTTCCTTGATGCAGTAAGAGCGTGTATGGGTGTATGATGGCTGCTTCTCATAGTGAAGCTTTTTTCACCTTTTTAGTGTGGTTGTGATTGAAAGAACATATCACAGTTTTATCGCTTTCATTGACGCCAATTGCGGTTTTTGTGTTTTTCCTTTCAGGATTTGACTACAGGGGTTTTCCTCTCCCCTCCTCCCATGGGGCAAGTAGTTTTATTGTGTAGGGTAAGATCAGTGAGATTTTATCTCACATCATCATTCCTAATGTGTGCACGCATAGAGTGTCACGTGTCACACAATTAGTCACTCACAATTAACTGAACCAGTGCATGTATTGTTTTCAGTGTTCATTTGTGACCCAGGTATGTTGTTACATATCCTTTTGTAATTTTTTGTATTTCAGGTTTGAATTTAGAAGTCACTTTCAACAGTGGAGAGTGACACAGGTCACACCCGCATAGTGGTACCTTCTAACCACCAATTGGTAAGAACGGAGCCCCATTTTTGTACTAAGGTCCTGATGAATGCCCTGGACCCTTTTGGGCCATTTTGGCAGAAACATGTTGACCATTCTCACTACGGTTAGGGGACAATTATTTCCCCACATACCGTCCACCTATTTTAATATCATATAGTATCCAGTCACAATAAAATACACAATTTGATAACTTTAATGATTTTTAACTTCACTCACTTTTTCACGGGCCCCCACTTAGCTTAGAAGTGCATCCCTGTCGTCAGGTGTATGCCTGCCCTCTATCAAACCAAGTTTTTAGAGGTCGAGGACTGGTCAATGATGAAGCATGACACCTGGTGGTGTGTGAGACCAGTCTGTCACATTTTGTGAGATGCCTACACTCACAATTCAATCCTAATTCCATAGTGGTCACTACACTAGGAGCAGCTCTTGTGGTTAACATTTGTTGTTGGAGGCTGCTAGCTCCTAGAACCCCGCGCCTCTAGTTTCCCTCCCCACGCATCAACGTTGGCTTTCTTGTGTTTATGATGGTTCTGTAAGTATGTCTATAGATCACTATGAGGGAATCGGGTGGCATGTTGTTGTCTTGGGAAGCCGTGAATAGGTCTGTAGCTTTGGGAGAGGCCTTGGGAGTTGTTAGAGTCTTCCTTGTCACTTTGAGGTTGTATGCATGCATTGTGTGGGATCGCTGGTAATGTGTTGTATTATGTTTTGTTGAGTGGGCATATGGGTGAGCACGGAAGTTGTCTGGAGCCTGGGGGGTATATAGGTACATCATAAAGAGTGCTTGATGGACATAGAGAGGGTCTCTGTACTACTGGGTGGTGTGTTGGGTCATTGAATGTTTCTGAGTGAACTATGAGCATGTTTGTGGATTGTTGCAGGTGTACCTGGGGCATTGCTGGAAAATAAAAGCATATCTGTCAACTACTGAGAAACAATAGGAGCGAGAATTAGAAACATGGCACACTTAATTTCACTATTAAATAATAATGAAAAGGAGCAAATTCTAAGCTGGGAACAGGTTATATAAAATGAGGAATCCTGCTTGTAAATAAGGGTCAGTGTAATCACCTAAAATGCATTTTGATGGAGTGTAGGCACATTCTTATGTTATACTGGGTAGTCGTATTTGACTGGGGATTATGAGGGCTTATATATATGAGTTGAGGGCATCTGAGGGTCAGCTTGAGGTTGTATTTGCATTGTGAGGGTCACTAGGGGAGCTGCAAGGATGTCAGGGGGTTTGTGAGAGTGTTGAGGGTATGCCTGATAGTCTAGTAGCATGTCTATGGAGAGCCCTGAGGGTGTATGTTTTTTGTGGCTCCACATATACATTGTGGGGCTATATTTTTGACTTTATACAGATGCCTTTTGTGTTACCAGTGTGTATGGTGGAATTGTGAGGGTATCTGGGGTGGTGCAAGGGCATGTGGGGATGAGGGTGCCTTATTGAGATTTCGATGGTGTGTGCTTGTAAGAAAATGGTGCCTGGGTGGCACTGTGATGGTTTCAAGTTTAAGTTGCAAGGGTTTGTGGTGATTTATAATGTTGTCTACTTTTTTAAGGGTTTGTGTGCACATTCTGAGAGAGCCACAGTGGCATTCTGAACATGTTCAAGTGGGATGTAATTCCGTCTCGATCTTGTGTCTGGGTAGAGGGTGATTTTGATGGTGTGTGAGTGTATTTTGAGAGTTCTTTGCTTTCCTTCTGGAGGTGGTTTTGGAGTTGGGAAGAGGTCTGTAAAGAGTTTATGTAAGGATCTGTTAAGCTGGGCTTTTGATGGAGTATCCAGGGGATCTCTGGAGTTATGAAGGGGTTGTGTTTATACTGGGAGTGTGTATGGGGTGCAGAAGCTGTCCCGGTCCTTGAGGACATGTAGGTGAACCATGAGAGTGCATGGATGGCATTATGAGGGTGTCTCTGGGAAGGTGCAGTGTCCAGGGAAGCTACAAATGAGTCTGAGTGACTTCTTAGCATGTTCGTGGTAAGTTGGAGGAGTGTATGGGGCATTTTCAAAATAGCATATATGTCCCATGCGGATGGACAATAGGATATGCTTGCAGAGTACTCATAGGCACATTTATACAAAGGAAAGGTCTTTAGACAGCTACATGGCTGGTGATAGCTGAAAAGGCTTGTACTACCACTATAATCCATTCCTACAACCACTGTCCATTCTTAACTCCCTGGTGAGCTGATGGTAACAAATAGTCATGTTATGAAAAGGAGGATGGACATTCTTAGAGTCGTGGTCAATGTCACAGGGAACCCCTAGCTTACAAGGATGTTTGTTGTATGTGTTTGTTATGAGTGATGCATTCCACTAGGTCTCTGTGCTAAATGCCCAAAGAGAAACTCATTGGGATGTAATTAAGTAGCGCCTAGGAGAGTGACAAGAGAGGAAGAAGTTAGCTACTCAGAAATTCTGGAAATACTCCCTACTACTGTTGCTTTTCTAAACCTTCTGCTTCTCCCATTTAGACCTAGAATCAGTTGATACTTGAGTGGAGCTGAAGTAGGTGTAGCTTTTTATGAGGAGCATTTTGAATGTATACCTCATGTGCTCATTTGTCTCACCCTGTTCCTGGTTCAATGCATACACCACAAAAGATACGAAAGGTTTTTTAAACCCCTTATCAAAGAGACTATGGATTTCATTGTTTTAGGTAAGTCTTTGTGAGACATCCTTCTGACATTTCTGGGTACTGCTTCTGCATTCCATTGCCTTGCTACTTCTTACAGTTCATCTACTAATTGATCAGAGTATGAGCTATTATGTTGGATTAGGGGCTGGTCGAGTTATCCTTGTCCATTAGGAGTGTAAGTGTCAAACAGTGAGGCCAAGAAACGTTCCAGCTGGCCAGGGTCTTCATATTTTATTGTCTTGTTCACATGACTGATTAACATTGATTTAGGGTCTTGCATGCCATATTGAATGTCCATCTTCTAGAGACAGGGCCATAGCATCAATTGTGTCACTGCAATGTTTCGTGTGAGAATTCTTTGAAGATGAATATTATGTATTCTTCTTAGGGCCCCCATTTCTTTGCTTT
This sequence comes from Calotriton arnoldi, assembly GCA_963921515.1. Classification (NCBI taxonomy): domain Eukaryota; kingdom Metazoa; phylum Chordata; class Amphibia; order Caudata; family Salamandridae; genus Calotriton; species Calotriton arnoldi. Next base: position 628,955 of record CAWUFW010009563.1, read on the forward strand.
TGTGATTATATGTGAGTGTCAGACGTGTTGTTGCAGGGATTCTGCACTTATACAGAACTATGCACAGGAAAACGGGACCTCAGTGAATAGGGAGTATACCAACCTATCACATTAGTACCCAAAATCCCAAACCGACTCGCTATAGTGTCTCATTCGTTCTCCGTCTACAGTGAAGCTACCAATGATTAGACAACCCAGAACACGTCACTCTCTCTTGGGAATCGTGGGAGCAAGACAACTCTTTCGCTCACTCACTCATACTTGTCCACAATGCGAATAATAAGAGACGCGGTATAGTTTAAAATGTTTATTTTAACTAACACGCTCTATGGTACAGTACACGTGCCATTACTAGCAGCAACATGCATAAACACAATACAGTCAGCATTGTCACAATTCCATAGAATATAAACGGGGATATAATTTTATAAAGACAGTGGAAAAAAGGACTAAAAGACCTAACCACCCTCCCCTGCTAAGAAATAGTTTATTATAACAAAGAAGAACTCTGGGCTTTGTCAGCCGACCCCATACCTAAAGGCCTAGATGAAACGTTCACATCCCAGGACAAGCACAGCTCTTCTCTCTGGAAAGGTGTCTCTCCAAGTGTCTCAAAACATGTTTAGCTTGCAATCCTAAAACACACGATTTCCAGTAGTGCAGCTGTGGATAGTATGTTATGTCTAGGTGTGAGGGGCTGACCAGAACAGAATAACAAGGGGCATTGTTGATCGACCTTGTACATCGTGTGCAGACTAAACCTCAGAGCACAGCAGAGAACGTGAAAAGCAGACAGTTCTCATGTGAATGGTGGACAAACAGAGTCTTGCGAAATATATGCTTGCAGTGTCGTGCGCAAAAGCAGCCTCATGGCAGCAAAGCTCATGCTAACTTAGCAAATGTCGACAATGGACCTATAGGCTCTACTACACCCTCCCCCTGGTAAGTCCATCGTATGTAGACATAGGATGAAAACAGAGTTCAAAAAGCGTGAACATAGATTAACAGGCGTGTCCATACATTTGGAAAAATTCAAAGACGAGAGTCTATGTAAAAAAAACAAGTTCTGAAAGAAGAGAGAAAAAAATATAATGGGAAAAGGGCATCCGAAAACTAAAATAACGAATGCGGGCCCTTTTTGCGGTCAATCCATCAGAGTGTAGGAGCAAAAGAATGCAATACCCTCCAAAAGAACATCATTGCGGTCAGTAGAAAAAAGAGATGCCATCCAATTTAGCAAGGTGAATGAACAAGAGTGTTCTTCATAGTCGGGTTCCTCCATTAGCATTGCAGAATAACTTGTGTGATATTCAATATAACTGTGAAGTAGGAGATTCTGTACAGCCGCACAGATATCCAATTGAGCCAAAATTCCAAGTGCAGCCACACTCGCCATTAAGCCAATCCCAGAACAGTCCTACTCATGAGCCACTAAGGGGCCCATTAGCCGGTCGAAATCAGGGTCCGGACATGATGTATTGGTAAGGCATAAATACAATGCCCATGTAAACTGACATCTCAAGCATGAAAATACTGGTTGCACGCAAGTTATATACACAAAACGGATGGGCAACCCATAAGACACACTGAGAATTGCCAGCAGTAATGTACCGAAGCAGTCATGCATTCGGACATGGAGCAATTGGAGCCGGCCCGGTCTGTGTAGTGCCACAGGAGGAGCAGACATTGCGAAGCAGGCACAGCAGAAGGAGGATTCCAGCGACTAATGCCGATAGTAAGGGAAACCCACCAATGATGCTGGAAAAGATAGAATGAATGAATGCAGCTATTACACCAAATATAGTCTGAAAAGAGCTCACAAGGCCAGAGCAGACAGCTTTAAAAAAATGTGCCAGGCCTTGATTAGTCGACGCATTAAATATGCGATGGATGAGCTCCCCAAAGTGTAGTGGGAGGTTAGTGTTTAGAAGCATTTGAACTTTAGTAGCGGTGCTAGCCACCTGCAGGTTAAGCGTTTCTCATGCGGAAGTAAGGGTTACTTCTTGTTGAGTTAAAAGGGCCTTTAATCTGCTCAACTTGTTGAAATCTGTTTTCAAAGTTGGTATTGAAGGCCAAATGGAACTATCCAGCAGCCCACGCGGGGGCGGAAAATGCACATTTTTGCAACAAATCACGCGCTTTGAAACCGTAACAATGTATGGTATGCTAGCAAGTAAGCCACAGCATTCTTGGTTATTTAAAACAAGATAACTACCGTTAGTAAGCAGAGTGAACGTGGGAATTATTGCGGGAACTCGTTTACCTTTTAAAACACACTCTAGGTTTGGTGCTGAAACATTACATTCTCCGTGCAGCTGTATGTTTTTGCATACCAGGGAATGCCCTATTGTGGAATCACAGTCCTCCCCTGTAAGATAAACTACCGTATTTTCCCGTAAACAGCGATAGGTGAAAAGCAAAGACCATAGTTCATGCAGAAACGCGCTTCCAAAGGGTTCAAAGAGGCCTAAAGGATAATGTTTCATACAGGAACTGAATTGAAACAGAGAGAAAGGCAAAGATATACCCCATGGATTAGCCAGACAGCAGAGTCAGTTTCTGCGACAGAAAAAGGGTAAAGGATCTATTTTTTCAATGTGCAGAAGAGTGTAGATAGCGTCTTTTATGGACATGAATTGCTGTTTGTCTGTTAAATTAAACAGTAAAAACAAAGCAGTTGCATTCAAATAATCCCACAGTACTTTTCCCATTTTCAGAGTTTGCAAAGTCCAGGCAAATTGCATTACAAAACGCAATTGATTCTGACTATGATATGCCACTGGAATCAAGCTATCCTGGCTGAAGAGGGGTGAAACCCCAAAACCGGTCCTAGGATGGCTGTTTCCGGTCCAGGGAAGACCTGGCTTGGCAGTTCGGGCTGGACTGTTCCCATGAGGCACAGGGTCAAGACTGATTTGCATATGGCCAGGTCTAAACTGGGGTGGCATGGTGAGCAAAAGAATGATGGATTTAACCCAGATCTCTTGACTGGGGTGAATGTTTTGATTTGTTCTGCATTCCGTCCATAAATTGTGTGTCTTTTGCTTCCTCACCCTAAGTGCGCCGGGTATGCCCAGACGTGGGTCCCGGGCTCACTGTGCCACTGGAATCAAGCTATCCTGGCTGAAGAGGGGTGAAACCCCGAAACCGGTCCTAGGATGCTTGTTTCTGTTCCAGGGAGGACCTGGCTTGGCAGTTCGGGCTGGACTAATCCCATGAGGCACAGGGTCAAGACTGATTTGCATATGGCCAGGTCTAAACTGGGGTGGCATGGTGAGCAAAAGAATGATGGATTTAACCCAGATCTCTTGACTGGGGGTGAATGTTTTGATTTGTTCTGCATTCCGTCCATCAATTGTGTGTCTTTTGCTTCCTCGCCCTAAGTGCGCCGGGTATGCCCAGACGTGGGTCCCGGGCTCACTGTGCCACTGGAATCAAGTTATCCTGGCTGAAGAGGGGTGAAACCCCGAAACCGGTACTAGGATGGTTGTTTCCGGTCCAGGGAGGACCTGGCTTGGCAGTTCGGGCTGTACTGTTCCCATGAGGCACAGGGTCAAGACTGATTTGCATTTGGCCAGGTCTAAACTGGGGTGGCATGGTGAGCAAAAGAATGATGGATTTAACCCAGATCTCTTGACTGGGGGTGAATGTTTTGATTTGTTCTGCATTCCGTCCATCAATTGTGTGTCTTTTGCTTCCTCGCCCTAAATGCGCCGGGTATGCCCAGACTTGGGTCCCGGGCTCACTGTGCCACTGGAATCAAGCTATCCTGGCTGAAGAGGGGTGAAACCCTGAAACCGGTCCTAGGATGCTTGTTTCCGGTCCAGGGAGGACCTGGCTTGGCAGTTCGGGCTAGACTGTTCCCATGAGGCACAGGGTCAAGACTGATTTGCATATGGCCAGGTCTAAACTGGGGTGGCATGTTGAGCAAAAGAATGATGGATTTAACCCAGATCTCTTGACTGGGGGTGAATGTTTTGATTTGTTCTGCATTCCGTCCATCAATTGTGTGTCTTTTGCTTCCTCACCCTAAGTGCGCCGGGTATGCCCAGACGTGGGTCCCGGGCTCACTGTGCCACTGGAATCAAGCTATCCTGGCTGAAGAGGGTTGAAACCCCGAAACCAGTCCTAGGATGCTTGTTTCTGGTCAAGGGAGGACCTGGCATGGCAGTTCGGGCTGGACTGTTCCCATGAGGCACAGGGTCAAGACTGATTTGCATATGGCCAGGTCTAAACTGGGGTGGCATGGTGAGCAAAAGAATGATGGATTTAACCCAGATCTCTTGACTAGGGGTGAATGTTTTGATTTGTTCTGCATTCCGTCCATCAATTGTGTGTCTTTTGCTTCCTCGCCCTAAGTGCGCCGGGTATGCCCAGACGTGGGTCCCGGGCTCACTGTGCCACTGGAATCAAGCTATCCTGGCTGAAGAGGGGTGAAACCCTGAAACCGGTCCTAGGATGTTTGTTTCCGGTCCAGGGAGGACCTGGCTTGGCAGTTCGGGCTGGACTGTTCCCATGAGGCACAGGGTCAAGACTGATTTGCATATGGCCCGTTCTAAACTGGGGTGGCATGGTGAGCAAAAGAAAGATGGATTTAACCCAGCTCTCTTGACTGGGGGTGAATGTTTTGATTTGTTCTGCATTCCGTCCATCAATTGTGTGTCTTTTGCTTCCTCGCCCTAAGTGCACCGGGTATGCCCAGACGTGGGTCCCGGGCTCACTGTGCCACTGGAATAAAGCTATCCTGGCTGAAGAGGGGTGAAACCCCGAAACCTGTCCTAGGACGCTTGTTTCCGGTCCAGGGAGGACCTGGCTTGGCAGTTCGGGCTGTACTGTTCCCATGAGGCACAGGGTCAAGACTGATTTGCATATGGCCAGGTCTAAACTGGGGTGGCATGGTGAGCAAAAGAATGATGGATTTAACCCAGATCTCTTGACTGGGGGTGAATGTTTTGATTTGTTCTGCATTCCGTCCATCAATTGTGTGTCTTTTGCTTCCTCGCCCTAAGTGCACCGGGTATGCCCAGACTTGGGTCCCGGGCTCATTGTGCCACTGGAATCAAGCTATCCTGGCTGAAGAGGGGTGAAACCCCAAAACCGGTCCTAGGATGCTTGTTTCCGTTCCAGGGAGGACCTGGCTTGGCAGTGCGGGCTGTACTGTTCCCATGAGGCACAGGGTCAAGACTGATTTGCATATGGCCAGGTCTAAACTGGGGTAGCATGGTGAGCAAAAGATTGATGGATTTAACCCAGATCCCTTGACTGGGGGTGAATGTTTTGATTTGTTCTGCATTCCGTCCATCAATTGTGTGTCTTTTGCTTCCTCCCCCTAAGTGCGCCGGGTATGCCCAGACGTGGTTCCCGGGCTCACTGTGCCACTGGAATCAAGCTATCCTGGCTGAAGAGGGGTGAAACCCTGAAACCGATCCTAGGATGCTTGTTTCCGGTCCATGGAGGACCTGGCTTGGCAGTTCGGGCTAGACTGTTCCCATGAGGCACAGGGTCAAGACTGATTTGCATATGGCCAGGTCTAAACTGGGATGGCATGGTGAGCAAAAGAATGATGGATTTAACCCAGATCTCTTGACTTGGGGTGAATGTTTTGATTTGTTCTGCATTCCGTCCATCAATTGTGTGTCTTATGATATAACAGAGACACATCTTCTTGTACAATGTCAATAATAGATGAAACAATATTGTCTAATGTATAAATGCGGGAAGACAGTGTATTAATACTGTTGTCGACAACAGCTAGAACTTTGTCTAAGTTTGCTTGGTCAATTTCCCGTAGACGAGATGCTGCCTCAATTTGGGAAAGTTTCCAAATTTCATTGTAAGCAGCATATATCCATCTTTTTGTCCTTGGAGCCCTGGGTCCTAAGACAAAATCGGCAAAATTAATATTGTTGGATAACAACAATAAATGTTGTTTAATAGCTGAAAGTGTAGAGAGCTGCAACCACTGTTGACATAATTTACCAACCGAATAGGTTGTCACTGAATGGGTATCAGGAAATCTTGGGTCGGGTCTGTCTTGCATATAGCCAAAGGCATTGTTATGAAAATGGAGCTGGCAGGCATTTTAATTTGACTGCCAAACCAACCACCCTTGAGGATCCATATCAGACACATTAAATGAGTTGTTTTGAAACAAAGCCTGCAAGGACTCAATTGTATAATTTGTGTATGAGCGCCAATTGGTATATTCATTCAGCTAAAGAGGGAATAGCTGAGGCGTTCATTTTCTTTGCAGTAACCAAACCAAAGCATGTAGTTTGGTACACTGTATTATTTAAAAATGAAATCTGTGTAGGGATGAGGCAGGCACGATGTAAGGCCTCAGTGTCACTCACTTGCCCGCTCTTAGAACCCAGATGGATTTCAAATCAACTGTGTCCCTCCAATGATCATAACCCTTCAGAGACAGGTCATGTCGAAAAGAAGTGGAATAAATCAATTTACTATGTGTCAACATGACTTTTGTAGAGGAGGAACCACTTAGTTTAAAATAATATGACTCCGGTTTGGACCTATCAAAATCTGTTAAGTAGGTAAACTTATTTCTAAGTGTTTTCGAGCTGCCTTTTAATGGGGTTGGGCAATGTTCCCACTGAGTGTAATTAACCACAGGACATAATGTATTAGTCTTGTGTAGGAAATGATGCCCATAATGCTGATAACAGAACAGATCCGCATAATTCGCAGAATTCATATACAAATCTTCAGCTTCAAAAGCAGCATAATATTTCAAATCAGAAAACAAGGCTTGTATTGCATGCGCAGTCCAATCATCAAAACGTATGTCCTGTGTAACCACATCACCCATAGAAACACGAAATATGTAGGGTACATTGATGACCTCAGTCGGACCATGGACCTGACAATCCACTTTATCCCAGACAATTCCATCAGAAACTGGGAACACTGAAATGTTAACAAGAGTCTGGTCACGCTTCATAATGTGGGAAGATGAGTGGGGGGCCAAAACACCATCAATCAAGTTCACTGCAGAGCGTTCAGGCAAATAGTGACCATTGATGAGTAGGAAATAAACTGTTATAAATCCAATTCACATGAAAAGAAAAATCAGGATAAGGACCAACCAGATGTATGTCCATGGAGGGACCAAATAAGTCTGTTTAAACCAGGCGTAAAAAATAGCCAATTCCGTTGGGCCACTTGAGGACGTGGAGGAAGAGTCATAAGGAAAACTGCCATGGTTCAAAGGACTATCCGGCAAATCATGCAAACAGTTATTTTTGGGATATGTGTATACAGCCTCCGCATTGCAGGAGGAAGCTGGGGGAACAGAAGCAAGGTCAACAACAGGGTCCATCTCGATGACAGTGTCGTGTGGCGACCTGGAAGACGTGCCAATCTCACGAATCCTTAAATATGAAACAGCAGGCGTCACACTATTCAGAATTGGCCAGATGTTGTAGCTTGGTATCGTCCACTGAAATGTATCTGTTGTCTTTGTGACCAGGAAGAGGAGGTAAAATCACTGTTCGAGAACCCTTCAGGCCAAGCACTGGAACCGGTGCACGATAAGAGGGACCAAATTCTTTTTTGTTATCCACCTTTTCTCGTACCAGATCACCAACTTTAGGAAGCCAGCCGACCACCGGAATCTGGATTGCTGCATCAGTTGCTGAGGATAAATGTTCAGTAGCAAAACTGGCACGGGTCTCTTGTAGGTTCTGTAACATAGTAGAATGATTATCTATGTCAAAGGTTGCGGCAGCAGCCGCAACGTCTAGACCATCAAGGTCTGGTACAAACATTTTGGTGCCAAAGAGCATCTTGTATGGGGTCCGCCCACCCACAGGTCTTCTAGGGAGATTATTAAGTGCACGTTGAACTCCATACAAATGGGCTAACCAGTTCCTGCCAGTACCTAAGACCCTAGCTGTCAAGGATTGCTTTAAGTCACGGTTCATTCGCTCCACAATTGAGTTGCCCTCAGGCCTGTATGGAGACAAAAACTGCACCAGCACCCCCATAGACCTCATTGTATCCTTGTACGCCTTAGAGGTGAATGCTGGACCTTGGTCAGAATGAAAGGTGCCAAAGGCAAAAATTCCTACAAAGACACGCAAATCCCTGATAACATTTCGAGCATCAGCACTGCGTTGTGGCCACACCCAAAGGAATCTAGTGCATGAATCAACTGCAACTAGCAGTGATCAAGATACACATAAGCAAAAGAGCGATTGGCAATGCAAAGGGGTGTTTGTGGTGGTCATGTTACCGTCGAAGGCTTGATCTGTTGATAGATGTCACAAGAAAGTACATAATTATGGGTCTGTTTATATAAACCATGCCACCAATAACGTTGTTGCAAGATAGAAACAGTCGCCGACATGTCGGCATGGGCCAAAGCCATACCTTCATGTGCAGTCTTGATTAAAGTGTGTCTGCAGTACGCGTTGGGAATCAGCCGATCTCCAACATCAGGTATTCTCGCAAAAGGAACTTGTTCGGGAGTTAACTGATAAGAATACTTTGAAGGGAAACCCTGTGGATAATTAGAGCCATCCGAAGTTGCAGCAATTGCTGCAAAAATATCATTATCAATCTTGGTCATGGACCTAGTAACGGCTGCTATGGAACACGTGGCTACTGCAGATTTGGCCGCTTTATCAGCCAAACAATTCCCAAGAGCGTGTGCTCCTACACGCTGATGGCCAAGAGTATGCATAACATGTGTGAGGGGCAGACGTTCTTTAAGATCTGCCACTCGAACCCAAAGCGTTTTATGCTTAATTGTGCTGCCTTCAGAATCTCAATAGTCATTTTGAGACCAAAAGAATAAGTTGTCATTGAAAGAGTGAACACAGTAATATGAGTCACATACAATAAGAGTTGACACTTTTGGATCTGCAAACTAGAGAGCAAGAACCAGAGCGCGCAGCTCGGCCAATTGTGCGTTACAGTCTCCTAGTGCCTGAGTATGCACTATGTTAGACTTAAACTCACCATTTACCATTGTACCTGCCACAATAGCACAAGCCGCTGAATAAGCATGTTTAGAACCAGTGGCCAGTTGCGCCAAACCATTGGTGTAAATGATACATGAGTACTCCTCTAACGGAAGCAAAGACAGAGGAGGCGGATGAACGTGTTCATACTGCAAGAACTCCTGTTTCTGAAGAGAGGGGCCAAAGATAAATGTGACATCCGGAAAAAGTCAAAGAAGTTGCCCATTGTATCCAATGGGGGTGTAAGGCTTTTGAGTTAGGCACACTTCTTGCCTTGGTCACTGCTTCTAAAGCAGGGTAAGGCGTAACCACCAAAATGCGTTTACCCTGCGCCAGTGCGCGTTCCTTCAGGACCGCCATCTGTGCTGCAGTCAAGACTTTTTCAACAGTGGAAAATCGCATTTCAGCCGAATTGTACAAATGTGATTTGTATGCTATCGGTACTGTGTCACCCTCATTGTATGTTAAGTAAGTGAAACCCACTGCGCCCGGCACAATTCGTATCACCAGGTTTGTGTGGTTGTCATGTGTCAGCAAGTACTTAAATTCAAGGAGATCAGACTGCAAAGATTGCAGTATAGTTGAATGTTCCAGGAGCCAGCTGGCTTTCAAAAATGTAGGTTGTATCATGGCATAAAGAGGCTTGATACGCTGGGCATATTTGGGAATGTAAGTCTGGCCAAAGTTCAAAAATCCCAGCAAAGACTGAAGCTTTTTCTGAGTAGATGGGGACAACAAACGTGCGCATTTCTCCAGAAAGTGGGGTGCCAAGCCCCTGCCTTCATTATTGAGCTCATAGCCCAAAAATAGCACTGCATAATATGCGATGCGTGATTTAGCAAAGTTAAATTTGTAACCGTAGTCCACAAACAGGAGAATGATGCGGTCCACATGGCAAAGATGCAGCCATAATTTATCGTCCGTGAGATAAATATCATTAACGTTCGAATAAGCATCCGGGTCAATGCTGTCTAACAAAGAGACAATAAAGCGGTGAAAACCCCGGGGCTATTCCAATACCCCATCGGTAAACGCCGAAATTTTCTGTTTTCCGCCGGCTGTGAATGCTGTCCATTGACTGCATTCAGGGGACAGGTTATGACTGTAGGAGCCATTGGAAATGTCAAGTGTGGTTTTATATTTTTTACGAACAAGACTGTCTACCAAATCAAAACAATGGGTATTCTGTACCGCAAACGTGGGGCAATGAGAGTTCAAATGCCGGTAATCCAAAACTATGCGGTAAGACCCATCAGGTTTTGATATAGTGAAAAGGGGATTATTCATTGGTGACACACATGTCTCAATCACACCTTGATACCCCAACTCAGTCAGAACATCAGAAACGGGACCTTTAGCTTCCCGCCAGATGGGATATTGGGGTTGAGGCTGTGGAATAGACCGCAATGGAATCTCATGTGGCGGAGAATCTTTATCCCAGCCCACTTGATTACGGTACACCACCGGTGCAAGGGCCAAAGCCCACTCAGCTGCAAAAGCCTCTGCATGCTCCTTGGGGACGTAACGCGAAAAACACAGACGAATCATGTCCTCCCCTTTCGATGTGGCTAGAACAGGAGCAAAGCAAGCGGCAAAGTGGCAGTCCCTCCTACAGCACAGCACACAGCAAGCAGTAGGCTAACATAGCAATGCAGTTGCAGAGTGGTAGTCTCACCTGGCAGCACTTTATTTTTTTACATGCAGAATCTCCTTTGTTGCAGTAGAGTTCCGATTTGGTTGGTTTTGGGATCCAGAACTTATTCCCAAAAGTGCCTAAGAAGCAGGGGAAACTCCAAAGGGGCCTTTGATGATCACAATGTCCCTGCCCTTCCTTCCCTGGCTCCAGACACTCTACAAGGGTTATGCAGGCCACTGTGTGAGGAGAGGCACAGCCCTAATCAGGTGTAAATGTCAGCTCCTCCCACCCATCCAGCCCAGGAAGCATGGTAATGGGCCATCAGGATGCAAATGTCACACCCAAGCTCCCTCTGTTTGGGACTGGCTAGAGGGACTGCACAAAGCCCAGCTGTCATCCACACCAGACGTGTATTCTTTAAACAACAGTCACAGCAAAATCAATGGTAAGGATGGACACAAACACTCCAGGCAGTTTTAGTAAATTGCCTGCATTTCTGTGGCTGGAGAATGGCAAACCATACATAGTAGTGATGGAGTCTAGAGAAAGTGCTATCCTTAGAATTGCAATGAGGACCTTACTAGCAAATATCTGCTAATTTGTTCTTCCTTGCTGGGCATTTATATTTGGTGACAGGGAGAATTGAGGCATAGTAATGCAGTTTTTTGCTGTTTAAGGGGAAGAAGTTCTTGCCAGGAAGGACCTTTAGTCTTCACCTGATTGAGGAGTCAAAAAGATGCAAGAGTTTGCCACCTCAACAGCACATTTAAATATAGCTTTTTTAATCAACTATTGTTGCGAAAACCTTTAGTATAACTGTTGACTCTCTGTGCTTAATGTTAAAATATGTTTTTATCTTTACATGGTGGAAACCATACATGTGAGAACAGTGTGAGAAGGGATTTGCTGGAGGCGGACCTAAGACAACATGAACAAACATGTGGCCCTGCAGGCAACAATGTTGACCATTGTCAAGGAGGTGTCAGTAAGGTATGTCGGTGACTGGAGGGTATGCCAAATCCATGGCAGCTAGAGATCTGGAACTCGCCATCAGCAAGACCTTAGACACAATCACTCCGAAAAAGGCTACTAAGTGCCCGGATAAACTCTCCCCCTGGTTCACTCCAGACTTAAAAACTGACAAACTCATTGTCAGGAAAGCGGAACGTAAATGGCGACACACAAAAAACGAAATAGACAAACAACATTTTAAAACAATGCATCGGCTCTATATGGACCATATAGCTACGGCCCAAAAAATATACTTAGGAAACAGAATAAATCAGGCCTCCAATTCCCATAAAGAACTGTACAAAATAGTTAAAGAATTTACCAATCCCTCCTCGTGCCAACAACCGTTTACTGCTTCCCAAGAGTGGGTCGACTCCCTTTCATCTTTCTTTGTAGATAAAATAAACAACATCTACAAACAATTTCCAGTTGACACACCGTCCAAACAGGCGTGCAATAAAGTTCCTCCCTCACACACTACTTCCCTCAAAGAATTTTGTACTGTTACAGAGGAAGAAGTAGCCCTCACCCTAAACAAAATCAAATCAGGATCTCCAGCCGACCCGGCTTCCTCCCAGATCATATCCAAAATCGCACCAGCTGTCATCCCTAACCTAACTAGAATTTTCAACCTCTCTCTATCACAATCTATCGTTCCCACACACTGGAAGGAGGTCATAATCAGACCAATCCTGAAAAAACCAACAGCCGACCATAAACAGCTTGCCAATTACCAACCAATCTCCCTCCTGCCCCTATTTGGCAAAGTCATGGAATCACTGGTCAACGGTCAGCTATATATAAACATCTGGAAAGCAACAATCTGCTGGACCCATCCCAGTCGGGATTTCGGGCGTTTCACAGCACCAAAACTGCCCTGCTCGAGATAGTCGACAACATCAGGCTCTCTCTCGACGCAAGACAATCTCTCATTTTGATCTTACTTGATCTGTCAGCGGCCTTACTATACCATCTCACATGACGTCCTCCTGGAACGCCTATTGGAGTTTAGTGTCGAGGGCCCAGCATTAAGCTGGATCAAGAGCTACCTGACAGACAGGTACTCCAAGGTTCAAATAGCTGTCTTCTCCTTTAAAAATCAGATAATTGACAAGGGAGTCCCCCAGGGATCCATATTGAGCCCCACGCTCTTTAACTTGTATGTGTCACCATTGGCAAAGATAATCCAAACACATGGGTTCGACACTGACACACAGTTACTAATCACCCTTGGATCAGATCCCTCTGACGCCAAATCCAGATTTAAGCAGTGCATGTTGCATTTTTACAGTGCAAACTGACCCTTTTTTTGCAAAGTGCCTAGCTGTGGATTTTGAACCCTAACTCTGCCGGCACCCAGGGAAACTTAGCAAAATTATAAATTTAGGAAGACTAGACACCCCAGGGAATCCTGAATGGGGTAACTTGTGTGGCTCTCACCAGGTTCTGTTACCCAGAATCCCTTGCAAACTTCAAACTTTGTAAAAAATATATATTTTCCTCAAATTTCTGTGATGGAAAGTTCTGGAATCTGCGTGGACCCACAAAATTCTACCCACCCGCTTCCCCCATAGTCTCTCAATAAAAATGGTACCCATTTGTGTGGGTAGGCCAAGTGCCCACAACAGGAAATGAGCCAAAATGCAACATGGACACACCACATTTTTACAGTGAAAACTGACCGTTTTATGCAAGTTGCCTAGCTGTGGATTTTGAACCCTAGCTCAGCCAGCACCTAAATAATCCAAGCAAATCTGTAAATGTTTGCAAACTAGACACTCAAGGCAATCCAGGATGGGGTGACTTGTGGGGCTCTGACCAGGTTATGTTACCCAAAATCCCTTGCAAACATCAAACTTTCAAAAACAAAAAATACATTTTCCTCACATTTCTGTGATGGAAAGTTCTGGAATCAGTGTGAATCCACAAACTTCCAGCCACACTGCATTCTCCAAAGTCTCCTGATAGAAATGTTACCTCACTTGTGTGGGTGGGCCAAGTACCAGTGGCAGCGAAAGGCCCAAAACTTATTATGGGGACATCAAAATTACCTATTAGAAAACAACCTCATTTTGCAAGGAGGGGCACCTGGGTTTTTGGCCACGGCCCTTAGTGGCCATCTAGGGAAACCTACCAAACTGGCACATTTCTGAAAACTAGACACCCTGGGGAGTCCAAGGAGGTATGGCGTGCGTGGATTCCCAAAGGTTTTCCTACCCAGAATCCCCTGCAAATCTCAAATTTAAATGAAAATATCACTTTTTTCTCAAATGTCTCTGGGAGAAAGTTGTGGGATCTCCGGGCTGACACAAATTTCCTACCATGCAGTATTTCCCCAGGTCTCCAGATAAAAATGGTACCTTGCTCATGTGGGTGGGCCAAGTACCCGCGAGAGGCGAGGCCCAAAATGCATTGGGGAGACATCAAAATTACCTATCACAAAACTACATCATTTTGCAAGGGGGGGGGCCTGGCTTTTTGCCCCGGGCTCAACAGCAATCTAGGGAAAACTACCAGACCCACACGTTTCTGTAAACTACACACACTGGGAAGTCCAGGGAGGTATGGCTTGCATGGATCCCCAAACGTTTCCCTACCCAGAATCCCCTGCAAACCTCACATTTAGCTGAAAAAATATAATTTATCTCAAATTTCTGTGTGGGAACGTTGTGGGATCACCAGTCTGACACAAATTTCCTACCACCCAGCATTCCCCCAGGTCCCCTGATAAAAATGGTACCTCACTCGTGTGGGTGGCCCAAGTACCCGCGACAGGCAAGGGCCCAGAACATATTGTGGAGATATCAAAATTACCTATCACAAAACATCCTGGTTTTGAAAGGGCGGCACCTGGGTTTTTGGCCCCGGGCTCAGCTGACATTTAGGGACACCTACAAAATCCGCACATTTCTGAAAACTAGACACCCTGGGTTGTCCAGGGAGGTATGGCTTGTGTGGATCCCCAAAGGTTTTCCTAACCAGAATCCCCTGCAAACCTCAAATTTAGCTGAAAATATCAAATGTTTCTCAAATTTCTGTGTGGGAAAGTTGTGGGATCATGGGGCTGACACAAATTTCTTACCACCCAGCATTCCCACAGGTCCCCCGATAAAAATGGTGCCTTACTCATGTGGGTGGGCAAGTACCCGCGACAGGCAAGAACCCATAACTCATTGTGGAGACATCAAAATTAAATATCACAAAACGACCTGGTTTTTCAAGAGGGTCACCTGGGTTTTTGACCCGGGCTCAGTGGCCATCTATAGAAACCTAACAAACCCATATATTTCTGAAAACTAGCACCATGGAGAGTCCAGGGAGGTATGGCTTGCGTGGATCACCAAAGGTTTTCCTACCCAGAATCCCCTACAATCTAGGGGTGGGCAGAAAACTATGCTCCGCCAGCGTAGCGGATAAAGCCAGCCACCCCTGCTCCCCGGCCCGATCCCTGCTTCTGAAAGCAGCCAGGCCGGGGAGAGCCTCCCTGGGCCCTGGTGGACCCCTGTCCACAGCGCCCGGACCCTCGGCTGGCTTGCAGGATGGGCGGCTCCCGCACCCCAGGGCCCGCCGGATGGAGCACGAGCCCCGGGCCCGGTCCCAGCTTCCGAACCCTAGCCAGGCCGGGGAGAGCCTCCCCGGGCCCCGGTGGACCCCCGTCCCCAGCACCCGGACCCTTGGCTGGCTTGCAGGACGGGGGCTCCCGCACCCTGGGACGGAGCATGAGCCCCGGGCCTGGTCCCAGCTTTTGAACCCTAACCAGGCCAGGGAGAGCCTTCCCGGGCCCCGGTGGACCCCCGTCCCCAGCGCCCGGACCCTCGGCAGGTGCACAGGATTGGGGGCTCCCGCACCCTGGGACGGAGCACGAGCCCCGGGCCCGGTACCAGCTTCTGAACCCTAGCCAGGCCAGGGAGAGCCTCCCCGGGCCCCGGTGTACCCCGTTCACCAGCCCCCGGACCCTCGGCTGGCTTCCAGGACGGGGGGGCTCCCGCACCCTGGGACACTGGGACGCAGCACAAGCCCCGGGCCCGGTCCCAGCTTCCGAACCCTAGCCAGGCCGGGGAGAGCCTCCCCGGGCCCCGGTGGACCCCCGTCACCAGCGCCCGGACCCTCGGCTGGCTTCCAGGATGGGGGGGCTCCCACAGCCTGGGACCCTGGGACGCAGCAGGAGCCCCGGGCCCGTCCCAGCTTCCGAACCCTAGCCAGGCCGGGGAGAGCGTCCCCGGGCCCCGGTGGACCCCCCCGTCCCCAGCCCCTGGACCCTTGGCTGGATTGCAGGACGGGGGCTCCTGCACCCTGGGATGGAGCATGAGCCCCGGGCCCGGTCCCAGCTTCCGAACCCTAGCCAGGCCAGGGCGAGCCTCCCTGGGCCCCGGTGGACCCCCGTCCCCAGCGCCCGGACCCTCGGCAGGTGCGCAGGA